>JBBPCY010000001.1:5016515-5057555 GCA_037974405.1 Brachyalestes nurse
ATGAATGGACAGGCCTTGAAGAAAGCATGCACATGCACATGTAGATGCACCTCTGCCTCGTGTTAAAACCACTGCTGCACTGCACCCGTGCACAGATGGGAATGCCTAACTGCCTCCATTACACTACAGGCTTCGTCTTGGAATAATTTTTCAAGCCGTTTGTT
Organism: Brachyalestes nurse; assembly: GCA_037974405.1. Lineage (NCBI taxonomy): Eukaryota > Metazoa > Chordata > Actinopteri > Characiformes > Alestidae > Brachyalestes > Brachyalestes nurse. Next base: position 5,016,680 of record JBBPCY010000001.1, read on the forward strand.
CTCAGCCTGCTGAACGAAAATATGCGAACAATAAAAATAAACACCTTGCAAAAGCCTCTAACCTGTCCCTCTCCTTTCCTCGCCCTGCCTGCACCGCCTGCAGCCCTCCAGCCCGGTCTCTCCTACCTTTGCTGGTGAGGTGGCCGGTCAGATGCCCTCTTTAGCTCGGTGCCTATCCATGATGCGATCGGTCCCCTTTCCCTTTCGGCTACCAGCGCGAGGACGAGCGCACGAGCCTCGCCACCGCCTGCACGCGCCTGCAGGGGAGGGAGGAGGCGGAGGGTAGGGGCGGGAGAGGGGGAGGAGGAGGAGGGGGGTTCAGTGGAGAAGGGATGGGAGGGGTAAAGCTGGCCTCATCTCCAGAAAGAACCTGCCCGACAGGAGCTCCACCATCACCTTGGTGCTGGAAGACGAAACCGGTGGCAAAACGGGGAGGGGTAGGTTAGGGGTGAGGGCCACTCAACTCACGCTACAATATTTACTAAATTCAGGTGGACTCTTACCTTCCACTCTTACCTTCCATTAAGGGTAATCTTAATGCCTCAGCAGACCAAGAGATTTTGGAAAACTCCATTCTTCCAACTTTGTGGACACAGTTTGAGGAAGAACCTTTTCTATTCCAGCATGACTCTGCCCAGTGAAGAAAGCAGCTCCATAAAGACATGGTGGGATAAGTTTTGGTGTGAAAGAACTTGACAGGCCGCTCAGAGCCCTGACCTCAACCCCATCCAACACCTTTGGGATGAACTGGAACGGAGATTGTGATCCAGACCTTCTAAATCAACATCATTGTCTGACCTCAGAAATGCTCTATAGAACGAATAGGCACAAATTCCCACAGAAACTCCAAAATCTTGTGGAAAGCCTTCCAAGAAGAGTGGAAGCTGTTATCGCTGCAAAGGGGGACCAACTCCGTATTATAATCTATGTATTTAAATGCAATGTCATTTAGGTCCCTGTTGGTGGAATGGTCAGGCGTCCCAATACTTTTGTCCATATAGTGTAGGCAGGGGCGGACTGGACAAAAAATGGCCCTGGCATTTTAGGGTAGAATGGCCCAGCACATACAATTACGCACACCACCTACCTTTACGTTCCATGAATGTGTACACCAACAAAGTAGTATTCAATAAAAGTAGCATTCAGCAAAGTGGTATTCAATAACTTGTGAACGTACCCAGTCAAAAATAATGCAGCAGTATCTTTAAATGAATATTTGGGGAAGAAAACAGAGGGCATTCTGTATGTGTGCGCATGTGACAGAGAGAGAGAGAGAGATTTTAAAAAGTGTCTTTCATGTTTGTATATTGTTCACCCCACAACCAATATTAGATAATTAACTGCTGTCTCATTGTTACTGTCGATGAATGGTAATTTAACAAAAACATGACGATTTAGTTCACCATAAAAGGACTAGCTTAAATGTCTATTGTTGTAGCCAGTGTACACAATGTGTTAAAAATAGATGTTCTCTTAGCGGTAACACCGATGATATTATTAGCTTATTTCACCGCCGTTCATAAATTTAACAAGACAAACTAGCGTGGCAAACAGTTGGTTTACTGGTGTATCACCACAACTTTTTTATACCACCACTAACTGTCTAGTATAGCACAGATTTACCAAGGGTGGGTAATGGGTTCCTTTACTCATAACTAAGCCTAAGTGTTCTGAACGCAGTCCAGCTTACCGCAGGTTCACTGCCGCCACCGCCACCATCATCAGCTGATGAAGGACCTGCAGCAAAAATGGCTGTAATTTTGGGACACTTGGCAGCATCTGCCTTCATTTTTTTCTCTTGCAGTTTTTCTGCGTACCCTTTACGTTTTCTCTGTCCATCTCATCCACTGATATATATACACAAGCATCAACCATTTTACATTACATCTACAATTAAAGGCAAAACTGCAATTATATAATAATTCAAGTTTAAAAACATGCCAAACACGACATACGGGGTCCATTAAGCCCATATCAAGGGAAACTATTAAAAAAGCAGAACTGTCGCTAGTTTTGAAGTTTATTACATGGTACGCTGTCAGCTTGTATGGAAACGAAGCTGCAAAACAGGCTATTTTGAATACAGTTTTTGTGACATCACAGCTAAACAATGTATTTGCATATTCACCCTACAACAGTTTAGCCACACCCATTCACGCTGAAAGAATCTGGAGAGCTTTTCCAAGTGAGGCAGAATGCAGTTGTCTCCAATTGGAGCAGATTATTTACATATATCAGTATTTACAGTCATAGAAACAACAAGAAGCCTGTCTAACTGAGAGTGTGGAAAATGGTCATGTAAAAGTTCATTCTGGCTGGTGCCACAGTGACCACAGTGAGAGGAAACGAAACCTTCAGTAAGGAACTGGGAACTAAAACTAGATTACGTTCCTCAAAAATACAGAAGTAGAAGTAAAAGTATTAATATCTGGAAAGTATTCATGTCTGAAAATACTCAGAAAGTACAAATCCAGCTAAATTGTATGCACGGAAGAGAGTGGATAGAGCTAGTTTATATCCAGCTCAGCTAGGTAGTGCTCTGGGTTTCAGGGTGTGTGTGTTTGGGCTGAGTGTTTTTGCTAAAGTCGAGCATCGGATTGCATCTTCCTTGAAAGTTGCTCACTCCTCTGCTCCCCTGTGGCTGCTATTCTGAGACTGCGCTATTAACAGCCTGGTGATCTGTGTCATCTTCTCCCCCCCCCCCCCCACTGTCATCCCGCTTTCCTGCTCCTTCCTCTCCATCATCTGAAAGCCTCAGACGCCCTGCGTCTGTCTCCGCCCCTCTGTCTGTTTAGACTCCGTGCTCCAGTACAAGTCGAGCAGCTACACACTCCATACGTCTCCCAGCGTCTACAGGTCAATACGACATGCCCGACTGAACAGGTAACACAATAGCAGCACTCACAGCCCTCGCTGTGCTCCTTACAAGTGTGACCTCGCCTCGTCAAATTAAACGCCCATAAACTGCATCCTGGAGTTAAAACAGACCTTTTCATGTCCATGTTCATTACATTACATCACATCCAAAGCGACTTACAATACGAGGAAACATTCAGGTTTCAGGACAGTGTGAGAACACAAATGATCATATCATTTTAAAGACTAAGACTAAGATTAGGGTTGGGTATCTCCCATAGGGTTGGAAGCTGAAAATAGGTCCCAAAAAAGAACCATTAAGAAACTACCCAGTACCAGGCAACCATTTATTTTTACCAGTTCGTAAATCATTTATATTTGCAAGGCTATCTGCCAGGACCTGTTTTAGCTGAATTCGACATGCCTCAGCTTATTAATATTTAATGTTTTAGTAAGCATTTTACTCCCATTGCTGCTGGGATATTCTGAATGTTCAGAATGAAGAAATTTTGGTTATCTAAACATTTGAGTTCCTTTTTTACCTTTATGGAACTGGGAATGGACAACAGTCGGACTTGATAAGCAAAACTTGAATCAGAACTGAAAAAAATAATACCCAACCCTAATCTTGTGACAGTTATCCACCTCTGAACCGTTCTCCAGGTTTTGATAATGTCACCCTGCACCAGCACAAAAATGTTATTAACCAATAATATCATGTTTGACCTCCTCCTCCCATCACCCCCACTGATCTTTGAGAAAAAACACTAGATCTCTAGATCTCACGAAAACATCAGGAAAATGTTTCGATTTCAGATTCACAGACTTTTAACCTTTTGTTTACAGGCAGAATACAATTAAGTCTTTTTTATTTTTGTAAAGCATTTTACTAGGCCATTTTACAGAAGGCTGCAATATGCATATGAGTCTCTAACAGTGTTTCTGACAGGGTGACCAATCACAGCTCACAGGTGTTCTGATGAATTAAGGTCTTCAACAAAAGCCATATTATTTTGACTAGTCTTTAACCATTAAAGACATTAATTCACCTTAAAGAGCTGTGTGTTCATGCAAATAATTCATAATTCATTCTTATGGGACCATTTTCCAACCTGTTTCTTCCCTAATGTTTCAGCTATTTTACTTAGAGAGAAGTGATGGTATGTGCCCTTTAATATGCTGGAAGATGTATGCAGTCACAGTATGTTCATGTTTCGTCCATATCATGCAGCCCTACATTCGACCCATTTTTGAACCATTTTCAGAATGCTTTCATTACGTATATTCAATTCATGAACATTTTTATCTTTCCTAGTTGGGGCTGCTGGTAGTCTAGTGTTCGCCCTGCGATCAGGAAGTCGTGGGCTTGATTCCCAAGACTGCTAAGCACCTCTGAGGTTACCTTGAGGCTCTGGCTGCCCGCTGCTTCAACTGGTGAATGGGTTTTAAATACAGAGGAAGAATTTCATGCTGTTCACACTGTGCTGTGGTGTGTTCACGTATGACAGACTGGTCACTTTCACAAATTATTAGTTCCAGATCTGGCAAATTGCTTAATATCAGTGTCAAGATGTGTCTATTACAGTCCCTCAGTCGAGTTCTTGATATCCAAATTCTGAGAAAACTCACCTTTCCAAAATGGCTTAATCCTACTATCTGGGATTCTAGTAGTATGTTACTGCTATGTAAACAGGGACACCCAAGTAGTGCAAGGCATTCACCTAGACCACCAAGGATGTCAAACCTGTCCAGAAAGGGCCGCTGTGGGTGCAGAGGTTTTTGTTTCTAGCCAAAAAGAGGCCACACCTGACTAACTGAAAACCAAGACCAGCTGATTACAGAGGTGGAATCAGATGTGCCTCCTGCTTAGTTGGAACGAAAACCTGCACCCACAGCAGCCCTTTCTGGACAGGTTTGCCACCCCTGGCCTAAGCAGTATAAACTAATATGCGCAGTTTGTCCCAAATGAACACGATACAGCCAAGCATCATCCAGGTTTCTGGCTCTGTGGCTCTGCACATTGTTGATGTCCCCGAAGTGAGGACTGTTAGGCTTAAGGAGCAGTTTGGGCTTTACTGACACCTGGTTAAACTACAGTCTGGAACCTTCCCAGCCCTTCCAGAAGGCCTAGATTGATGATTTTTCCTCGGGAAATTCCTCCCACCTATGCATACTGCATTACACCTTTCTATCATACCCATATCATGAACTTTAGCAATTTGTGCTACAGCAGCTCTTCTGGTGGAATGGAACAAACAGTGAGCCTTGGTAGCCCATGACCCAGGTTCACCAGTTTTGCGGCTTTCCTTCCTTGGACCACTTTTATGGTGCCTTCACGTCCTATGGGAATCATGGTAAATACCAGAAACCGACGTGAAAACTGCACATGAACACCTGCTCACGTCGTAATATCCACTGGGGAATTGGGAGAAATTTTTAATACAAGAGTTGCCGAGATGAGATCATCTTTGACCTTTCAATATGGCGGAGAGCGAAGAACACAAACAAGCAAGAGCACAGAAGAGCGTCCCATCTTACCTTGTGGCTAAGCTGTGACACTATTATACATTTTTCGCACGCATTTACAAATTAAATTAGATTTCCCGATATGATGTGTGTTCTATATCTAAAGCCTTCATATATATTCTGGAAAATCAGTAACCTTTTAAAAGACTACATTTCCCATGATGCATCTCTGCTACATACTGGCCCAAGTAACAGCTCAAGACAAACTGTGGGTCCGCCCTGTTTTTTCCAAATTACAACTGGAAAGGATCATCTTTCCCATAGCACATGAAGGCAGCATTAGTAGGTGCTGACCACTGGGAACCCTCCACAAGACCTATAGTTTCTGAGACATTCTGACCCAGTCGTCTAACTATCACAACTTTATCCTGGTCAAAGTGGTTCAAGTGGATCCTGACACATTTTTCCCAGTTTCAGCACAAGAACTGATTGTTCCCTTTCCTAAAGTACCCCAGGGCTTCACAGATACCATTGTAACGCGGATTCAGTGTTATTCACTTCACCTGTCAGTGGTTTTAATGTTGTAATTTGTGTACATGGCTATATTTTTAGGTCAATACTTTCTTTCACTAAAGTACATTTTTTGTTTCACTCTTCCAGTTGAATAAAATGTCAAATTTCTCATACTGGATGCCGGATCAGTCGGGCTGGAGGCCTTTTCTCATTAATGAAGTAACAACCAGTTGATCAGAAAGTCTTTCTGTCCCAAGTCCCGATTTAATTCCTCCTCCTCCTCCTGAATCCCACCCCTCCAGTCTCTAGGCTGGATCTCCCTGGCTGGGTTGCCATTTACTGCACTCAACCATATAAAATACTTATAATTTCACTTATGTGCACCTAAGGCCTCTCCTCTTCCATGATTAATATAATACATTTATTGATGCATTAGAATTTTAAAATCATATTGTATTTAGTAGCCATTTTATACTTGAGGTCATGTTGACACTACCTTCTGCATTTCCATAAATTGACCCAGACTGATTAAGGCTGTAGTGAGTGGAGCCCTTGTGGACCTTGAGTGACCACAGAGAGGCCTCTGTGACTGAGCATGAGTCATCACTGGGCCAGCCAAAGTGTCATTCAGAAAAGAGGCAGCTCTTGATCTATCCGCTGACGCAGGCCTGGGACTGCGTGGGTGGAAACTGCAATTAAAATTGAGCTACAACCCAGCCTAGGCTGGCAATCTCACCTTAGAATGATGGCAGGACTACGGACCCCATTTGAAATTAAAGGTGGCGTAACTATGTAACGTCACAACAGACTTTGCCCTCACTGTTCACCTCCTGTTTACCTAATAAAGCCATCAACAGTTGGGAAGCGAGTGGGCCAAACAGTCACTTTAAGGCTCTACAAGTTGCAGAAAAGGAACAATTAAATGAAGACATTTCATTTGTTAATTGCAACTATTTACCTGATGAATAATCATAAGCTAAAATTTTGTTAAAGTATAAGGCACACCTGACACATCTGTCTGAGTTTGTCAGCCCATATAAACCCACCAGAATAAAAGGAAGTTTTAAAACAAGCATATTACTCTTAGTATACCCGCTCATTTAATGCTCGGGGCTCCGAGTTGAAGCTGAGCCTCGACCTCCACACACAGAGTACTGCTACAGTCACTTAAGATTTTTATAGCAGCTGTCTTTGTGTTACTACTGGGTGGATCCATTTTTCTCTTCCCTTCATCTTGTTTGCACAAATGTTTCATAAAAATGTGCCTTGGAACGATCCAAATAAATAGTTTTTTCTATTTTGACTTTACAGTCACTGGTAAGACAACACACTGTTGTTTTTGTGAAGTATAGTCAAGACTGGGACGCAGAAAGCTCATACTTACTAAAGGTGAAGACAAAAAAAAGCCTAAATCTACACCAGTTTAAGGGCTTTTATAAAATCATAACACAGAACAGCCAAAATAAAAAAAAAAATCTGATTCCGATCCTGTCTAATTTTGCACCCATTAGAAATACATTCCTTTTGCCCTAATAACACTAATATACATACAGCTTGAACTATACATTTTATTTCTTTTTTCTTTAAAACAGAAAATTATTTCACAACAGGCCATCTCAAGCAAACCCTCACATTAACCTGCCAACACCTACAAAACTGTATCAAAAGTGCACCATAGTGTTATACATATTTTCAGATTCAATCTTTGTTTTCACCTATATCAGGAATATTATAATCTCATAATATTTATACAAATACCACTCTGTACAAGGTAGAAATACTTAACCCACAAAGTCCCCCAGGATTTTGAGCTTTTAGCTCATCCCCCCTTTTTAGGACACACCCCTATTTCCCCATGCACAAGCCTTTGGTCAAATCAAACTCACAGGCTTTAGAAAGGTCGCAGCATGAAAGGACAGTTGATGCCCATCATAACGTACAACTCGTTTACATTTAACATGTTTCTGACTCAGTGGGAGGAAACATTCGCACAATGTATACACAACCTCCACACGATGTTCAAACAACCCTGTAACTGCATCATGTCCAGAATGCCGACTTGCGGGGGGAGGCTGGGACAGGAGGGTGTGGGAGTTGGGGGAGGGGGGTTTGGCGGAGCTGCGCTAACTGAGCCAACCTGCTCAGGTGGGATGCAACAGGGCAGGCCTGTTCCCCAGGTGTCCATGAGGGGGCACACTTCTGAAAAATCTCAGTCTCTGGACTGGTAGAAGAGAATGTAACCCGACTCGGAGTTCTTGGAGATTTCCGAGGTAAGTCCATAGAACTCTTCTATTGCCTGGGCGTCAATTTTCTGCAGAAAACACACAAACAAATCCACGATTATTAAAACAAATGCACATCCCAGAGTTAGGCGTCCTATTTTGAAAGACTGGATAGTTTCAGTGGGTAAAACGGGATTTCTTTATTTTTGTAACAATTTGGGCATATTTCCATATGTGTTATAACATGGATTTAGCATTACAGAACTACTACCTGTAAACATACCAACAGTATTGTATAAGACATGAAAAAAAGTTTAAAACATCAGTCTCTGTGTTTCTCTGCATCATTTGTTAGGCTTCTTTGCCCCATTCATCAGTGGCCCGGTCCCCGAATGGACCACCAGGGACAAGGTGTAATTTGAATTTTGGATTACTCTCAACACAAGGACAGACATGTTACTGGCGTATGTGTATTGCACACAGTGGATCACTCAAAAAGAGCTGTTGGAGTTTTTAAACATGTCTCTGTTGGGCTTAGAAAAGCCCACCAATCAAAAATATTCCATTTGTAGTATCACGTGACCTAAAAATGACCACTGATGAGCTGGAGAAAGACCAATAAAGCATCAGATGAACCATCATCAGTGACTTTACATCTGCAAGGTGGCTCAACAGGTTAGATGTGTCTAACAGAGTGGGCAGTAAATGGATATAGTTTAAAAACTCCAGGAGCACTAACATGTCAGTGTTACCGCTGTTTTGAGAATAATCCACCACCCAAATAATACCTGATGGGCCTGGGGGGTCCTGGGCATTCATGTATGGGGTAATGGGGTGAACAAATGATACAAAAACACAGATGGACTACTGTCTGTAATTGCTGAGTGCTCCTATATGGTTAATGTAGCATTAGGTAGGCAGACTTGACGACTTGGTGAATATTATTAGGATATACAAGTATAAACATTTTAATGAGTAAAAAAGTGAGCAGGTTCTCCTTTTGTTTTATTAGAAAACAACTGGACCACCTGATTTGATAAAGGACTGAATACCCAAACTGAGTACTAGATATTATTTGTACATACTGGACTTTCACCAGTAGAGGAGTGGTTAAACTAACCAACTGACATACATAAAATCACAATTAAAATTAATTTATATTTCTTCTACAAATAAATACTTACTGCCCACATAAATAGCATTTAACATAATTCCCCCACTGAAGGCTTAAAACTAGGGCTGGTTATGTTGGTTTTTTTTTTTTATATTATAAACCAAAAGTTTGAATGTATTTACTGACTACAATGAATCACAGAACAATCCAAAATATCTGATGTTCATAACTGGTCTGCGGAATATAATTTAGTCTAGATTTTAGAACAAGCATTCTTATTGGCTCACAGATGCTGGAAAGTCTGACTTAATGGCAAAGATTTTTGACAGTACTGAAGAATTTCAGTAAATACTATGAAAGTACTGAATTTTAATCCCCAGGCCTACTGATCACTATAAAGTTAAACGGGAGAGAGATTATAGCTGCAAGGGGCCGTCTGTCTACGCTGTTTACTGAACTGCATGGATAGAATTCATTTCACAGAGTGTATGAGAACTGAATTAAATTTTCATGAAATTAAAATACTAGAGATGGTTATAATACTCCACTTTGGGTCCCCAACCCAGTTTACCCTCCTGTATATACAGATTTACCCTTCACCCTCAGACGATGCAGCTTACCTCTACAATGTCATCGTCAAACAGCAGCCAGAAATCATGACTCTTTACAATGGCGATGTAGTGACCGCGATTGGGACCACTGTAAAAGACAGAAAAAAAAAAATACAACCTTCATTTGGCTCAGTTATCTTCAGGCTAACGGCGTTAAAAATGTATTTCTTTATACAGAATATACTGAAAGTCATAACCCTTCACTTTCCACTAACCTTCCACAATGCACCACCACAGCAACCAGGTCGTAAAGCCTCTCAGGATTAGTTGCGTCCCCGGACGTGTTGAAGAGACGGAGCTCCAAAGGGAAGACCACGCGGTAACTTAGCTTAGTGTAGCGCTGAAGCTGCTCCATGTACTTAAACCTCTTCAGATGCAGGGCTAAGATCATGGGTAGCTTTTTCACCCTCATTCTACACACATACACACTAGATAAATACATACACTAGAAACGTAACAGCATGCTTTTTTAATTTAAATGGGCCCAAAAGGGGTGGAATTTATTTGATCAAATGATTTAACTTTATTAAAATGATTTACATTCATTTTGATTTTGGGGTAGGTTTAATATTTTTTGCTATATCAAGGTTTTCCATCAGCAAGTGCGTATAAGAAAGTAAACACCACATTTTGTTAAACAAATCATGACAACTATTGAAAATATACAAATGTATAGAAATACTATCCGTTAGGTAGTGTGCGCAAACAAATGTACAACACAAAGGTGACCAAAAATGTGACTTTGAAAATTGAAAATGTTGCAATATAATAGTCTGATTTTTAGCATCGGTCAATCAAGCCTATCAAGGAGTCATTTTAAAATTTTACATAAAGACTATCCTTATGCATAAACAATGTACAACAAAAAAATATACAAATTGCAATATAACGGTTAGATTGTCAGCATTGGTCAAATCAAGCCTGCCCAGCAGTCTCACCTCTTGTGTGCCTCCTGTTTACTTCTACATTCCTCACAGTAGTATTTGTATTCGCTGCACAGGGTCTCCGTGTTACTGAATCCCCTATAGAGAAAGAAAGAGAGGAAATGTCCCGTAGTTAGCACAGTGCTGGGGCCGGCAGAAGGAGCCTCGGAATGTATGTTTGTACTGAGAGAGAAAGGCTGACCGGAGACAGTGTGTGATTGAAGTGTTCTGCTCGACATCAACGGACAAATCCAAGAAGTCCTCATCTTTGCTGCTTATCTGAAGGAGAGGGAGATCCAGAAACTCAAATCAGTTAACAAAGCCATTCACAAATAACAGAATCATCAGCTTTAGGAGGAGTTGTGGGTTCGTTTGGGAGGAGTGGACTGTCACTGCGGATCAAATGTGGATCAAATCAGATTCTGTGTATCGCTGCCAAACACTGATGAACAGTGGCTCTCAGACAAGAACACCTTCGAACAACACGGTGTTCTTGCATCAGAACATTTTTAGCCATGGAGGCCATCACTGGAGGTGCGTTGTAACTAAATTCTCAGCCTAACATTTCATAAAACATCACTTTCAAAAACAGAGCTGCTAACAAACATTAAGTCAACAGTCACACAAAACCTTTCCCTAAAATAAATCCCCAAGAACTCTGTATTAAGGTGGTGTAGACTTGCTGATGCAGTCCAGGACAGAGCATGACTGAACACGAGTTAAACACAACGAACAAAATGTCAACATTTAGTCGGACGCTGTGGGAGTGCGGATCTAAAATCACTTTTTGTGTCGAAGATCATCATAAATACAGAGGAATCTGATCACTGATCAAGATCAGTTTTCTCAAGTCCTGGTGTAACAGTGAGGTTTTCTTCATTTTTATAGCTCAGTTAGTCACGCTGTCTGAAACCACAACCACAAGTCTACAATTTAATGCAGAGCTGGATGTGGTGTGAGTGGGTCAAGAGACATTTGTGGGGGAGTATTTGATTACTCTTGAGGGTGCTGAAAAACCATTTTTCACATTGCCACAGGTCACAAAAATAACGACAAAAAACAACCCAAAAAGGACCAGATGGATCAGTCTCCATGAGAAGGCTATCTCTGATGGGTCAGAAGTGTAAGTTGCCCTGTTGATGGATCCCAGTGAGGATAATGTGAAAATTCAGATCCAACTAAGGTTAGTGATTTGTCTTGAAGTAAAATTTCAATTTTCTTAGCTGAAACAATCCAGTAAGTAGTAGCAATTAGAGCTCTGCAGAAAGATTTATATTCATTTAATTTTTGTTCAGTGCAGTCATTGCAAGTTCCCATCCACCAACGAGGTCTCCCCGGATCACACGATGCTACCAAGTTGGCAGGGTGAAAGAGTCAAGTGGCATTGCTTCTTTTCAGTGTGCTGATAATTTATCATTAATGAACAGATCAACACACTTGGAGGAGAACAATAACTGACAATCTGTTCCATCAACTAACAGATGCCTGTGTTGTCTAGCACCATACTGAGCGCTGGGGAGAGGGAGGGTCATCCAAGAGAAAGTCAGAGAGAACAGTTCTCCTCTACTGGACTCCCAGATGGCAACACTGGGGTTTCAACACATGATTTATTAAATGTGTGGGTAAAACTGCTGCAGCTGGTGGTTAGAGAGTTACGAGGTGCTGACACAATCAGAAGGTCATCGGTTTAAAGCCCAGGTCTCCCAGGGGCACCACTGAGGTATCCTTGGGCACGGTACTGTCCCCACACACTAGCTGACCTCTGCTTCACTTGATGAATGAAGGCTAAATGCAGAGAACGATTTTGTGCTGTTCACAGTATGTGCTGTGTTCACATACGACAAATAGACACTTTACAAAATATTGGAAACTGAACATTGACCTCAAAATGTACAGTAATCCCCCAGTTTTACGCGGATCAGGGCTCACGGATTCAGTCACACGCTAATTTTTTTTGAGAACCGAACTTGCGGAAATCCCCACAATGACGTGGAAACTGCAAATATCCTCCGCCCTTTTTTTGCTTTTTTGTGGCAATAAATATATTTTTTCTGGATGTTTTCACACAAAGGGAGCTGTTCACCTCGCTGCGGTGTCCCAATACTTTTGTCCCACGACATTCCGAGTTGCATATCTCAGCGGGGAAAGCACTCAGACACTTCAAACACCACAGTTCGGTAGATCTCCAGACCTTTCCAACGAGCCCTCATTTGTATTTTTAGCCTGAGTAGGTCAGGTTTTATTCTCCGAAAACCAGGTGTCCCAATACTTTTGGGATGCAACCTTCAGAGTTGCATATCTCGGCAGGACAGGATTACCTTGAAATGAGGCGAATACGGGTTTACCTTTACATTTTCTTTAAGGGTAATGCATTAAACTGAGTTTAAAATGAAACTAAAGTGTTCTGGGAGCATGTTTGGGGTTTACACTATACAAATAGGCTTTTTTTTTTTTAAAACCAAAACACAACACGGTTTTTCCACTATACGCGGGTGCTCTTGGAATGTTTCCCCCGCGAAAAGCGAGGGATTACTATATATGAAAAAAAAAATCATCTTAAACCTAAACACACAAGTATTTTCACAGTATAAATATTTCAGAATTCAGATGATAGCATTACCGTCTCGCAGGTGAGGCAGCGCGTCTCATTGGTCAGTGTGCCCTGGAAGATCTCGTGTACCCAGGTGGTGGCCGGTGGGGGGCCGTTATTCTTCTGTGAATCGAGTGTGCCGTTGGCCAGTTTTCCATTCTGTTTGTCCTGCTTCCTCTCCTCCTGAAGCAGGTCGGCGATAGTGTTTAGCAGGTAGTTCAGGAACTCGTGTGCATCCTGCTGCATGTAGTTATCAAACAGCTCTGCAGAGGCAACAGGAGAAACCGACGTTGATAAAAACATTCTGGTTATGCAATTACAACATCCAGGGCCAAATCTTGGCTGATAAAAATAATGTGCCCTTAAAGGAACGCCCCACTGTTTTCATTGTAATCCTGCTGCATCTCTGGTCTGTGGTCCATTAATCCTGACAACAATCTGTCTTGTATGTAATAAAACAGAAATCCCGCTGAACTCACACTTATACAGTGGGCAGGTGCTTCCGTATCAAAATTAATGTCTGAGGTAATCAATCATACACTGCAGATGAAACGCCTCAAGTATTACTTCAGTTCAAGGCCAGTATAACTAAATGTCTGTTAAAGAGCTTATATTCAGGAAAAGTAAATATGCCCGGCCTTTTATGAAGTAAAATAGTTCAGTGTAAGATTCAAACACTGTTAAAAGTTTTAAAACATACCACTCCCAAATGCACAAATGGAAAAGAATCTGCAAAAATGAATCCATACATCAATACAACCAACACATAAAACATATACACCTGTCCAGCAGTTAGGTTGTCACAATGCACTCAACCAGGCAAGTAACCATGCATTCATTTATTATTCAAGCCACTTTTTGGGACTAGGGACATGTGGCTGCCAGGGGTGATCCCGGTGCCAGTGGTACCCCAGTGGTCATAGGGCAAGAAACACCCTGGACAGATCGCAATCACAGAGCAGACATTCATTCACACACCTAGTCTCAACCAGGGACAATTTAGCACCTCATTTGACCAATTCATGTCTTTGGACTGTGGGAGAAAACAGGAGCTCATGATGAAAACCCATTCAGAAACAAGAAGAACATGCAAACTCCACACAGAAACGCTTCCCCGGCCAGGAATCAATCTCAGGACTTTCTTGCAACCATGCCGCTCCCACGCCCCTTAATGGTCCACATTAAATATACATTTAAAAGAGCACACAATAATGATTCAATTCAATGTGTGGAGCTTGCATAAGCAGCTTTAAGTATTTTTAGTTAGGAGTATAATGATGCACACAGTCCATGATTCAATTCATGAAACAAAATGTTCTTACAACATTTTGATCAAAATTTGCATGAAGAAAAATGATGCTTGCATGTGGCGTGTGAAATAAACATTCTGAAGTGGGCTGTCTGCTTTTAGTTATTTGCAAATGTAAATATTTAAAGAATGCAACTGCCTCAGATATCATAATTAATAGAATATTCACACTACGCGGTTCCGCAGAATGAATCCTGAACACGGCGTAATTGTAAAAACACTGTGTGCAGTAATGATGCGCAAGGCAGGCTTTTTTTTAATGACCTGCACTCGCTTGACCAACCCGCCCCGTCAGATCTGCAAAAATATTCATTAATCAACGACTTGACCCTGACTTGACCCGACATCCAATGTTATTTATAACTCCGTGGGAGCACTGTCACTGTTTGACCTGCCCAAAATGCACCTTTGAATTTTTTAATAAGCTGATCCCACCCAGACGACCCACAGGTTACAGGCTGACCTTCATCACAGATGTGCAGACGCTGTTGGCCATCACAGCCTGACTGTGAAAAAGACAACACACTCCATCCATACCACCATGGCTATTTAAAACTAATACACAATAAGCATCCGGCCACTCACTCACACCTACTTATTTATTTATTCTTGTTTGTTTGGTCTACCCTGTGTGGCCACTCCCATCCTTTTCTCTCCATCCCACTCACCGTTTTCCTTCCGTAGCCTCGTGATAAACTTCTTTGGGGGGATGACCCCCACCTTCCTCTTCTGGTTGGCGATGCTGTGGAACAGATCGGCCAGGCAGGTGAGCAGGTTCTCTTTGCGCCGTGGTTGGCTCCTGTAGGCCAGAATCTTCTCCCGGAACGGCCGGCAGAAGTACAGAGCCTGGAGCACGGAGTTGCAGTAGCAGGTGTTTCCAAACTGCGGGTCAAAACCCACACGTAAACAAAGATCCAAACACAACACAAACTTGAACACAGTGAAAAGCCGACGGACGACAAATTGTAAACGTCTTTTGCTTACATTGACCAGTCCAAAATAGTGCTCGTTGACCGGGAACTGCTCCGAGCCAATCTCTTTTTCCAAAGCAGAGGCATTGGCGCCCTGGAACATAAACAGAAGTGTAATTGCTGTTTGAGAAGGCAAAGCTTGAACCTATTTAGACAAACACTGTATCCAATGTATGGTCTTCATATTCTAGATATCCAGGCACACACAAAATATCCAGGCACACACTAAACCTAGCCTCAGGATTAATGCAGAGCGTCAACATTCTAATTAAATCGTCCCTAAGGAACTAGTATTAAGTATTGTGCATAATACCCTACAATGTTGTGTGACATGCTGCCTATACAGAAGCACAATAGCTATAAAAGACTCTTTAAAATAATAAAAAAAACAGTTCATGGACAGAACTGTTACATCACTGCTGTCATATACAGGTAAAGTACACTGATAGAATGTGCTAACTCATCCACACCACGCCAACGCAGGATGCACGAAACTGAAAGCTTTATGCACCTGTGACCACGAACATAACCGCAGATTTACATGCATTAAAGGGCCTATATCATAGAAAACCCTAACTACCCTTTCTTTAAAAACCAAAAACGAGTTTCAAAGCACAATCTTCACCCTTCAGCCCATGTACGAAAACTAAGCCACGAAAACATCCTGTTTTGAATTTACTGCTTTTGATGACGACACAACACGTTCACATCTATCCGCCTTATTAGCCCAGAGTCTTTCAGCTTCATGCATTCGCGCTAAATTAACAACCTGGAGAGCTTTTTTCCTTTTCTTGGAAAAAACAGCAATACAGTACATCAGAATTCAAAAAATAAAACCACTTTTTACTGTCACGTTACTTTTACATTCAAGTGTGAATTGTGAACATTTCGTTAACACAAACATTCATTCTAAGGGGATAAAGAGAAGTCAGAAAAAAAGCTTATGCAAAAGAGAACTGGTACATGCTACCATATAAATAAGACAACTGGTAAAAATGATAACACGAAAAACACAGGCTATGGACCCTTTAAACCTGAATGCCGTGCATGTCATGCTAAGGAGTTAAGAGGCATGGCAGATTAACGCCTATTGCCATTTGCTGTTAAGTGCATACAATCAAGCACTGGCTCTCGTACATTCTACATAAACCGATAGAGATAATATTATCCAGTATCCTGTCATACACCTGTCATCTTTACAAATCCTCATTTATTGCCAATACTGACTCAAGAGCTCTGAGATCTGGGAATCTGGCAAAGCCCAAACCGCAGAGCACTTCTTTTGCGGTTACTGGGTCAAATAAATCGCACACGACTGTGAAATCTGGAAGCATCAGATGGATTTACGGTCACGACTTTATTGCACCGACCTCTGCGGCGAAATCTAGAGCTTTTTTAAGAGAAATACCTTGACAGAAAACGCAGCTTTTGGCTGCAAAACCGAGGAACAATCTGGCAACCCTGAAGAGCCGAGCACCCTTCTGACCTCTATTAAAGCCAAAAAAGCGACGGCAAAGGAGGTTATACCGTGAATGTGAAATCTCAAGATAGTGATGAAGGAATCCAGACCAGGTTTAGGCTAAAATCTACTCACCATGGTACAAAAAGAGGCGAATTTGGAGACTGTCATTAGGATTTCCATTCGCCCAGCGCCATCTTCCACCCGAACCCAGCGCGGAGGACGAGCCGCCCTGCCAGGCTTTTAGGGATTTTATTTAAAACAAACAACAGAAATATTAGGCTTTTTACTCATAAATCACGTCTACAAATATGTTTTACCAATCTATTTACTCCCACAAGCATCACATTGTCATTAGTTTTCAGTTTGTGGCCAAAAACCAGCTCACATTCAACTGATGTCTAGAAGGTGAGATGTTTTCTCACTGGGGAAACATAATCTCTCCGTAATCTCTAACAGTATTACATATATATATGTTTATTATTTTATTCCAATCACAACCTTGCGAGAAAACTGTTTTATTCAACAGCGCCGCCACTGTTGGAGAGTAGATATTTTGTACAGGCAAGTGATGAGGACTCCTATAGAACTCACAAGGCCGAGCCGAAGGACCCCGTCGTTCTCTTTCTGCGCTTACCCGCCATCTTGACAGTAACCGGGGTAAGAAGTGCTGCCGATTTTCTCGTTAAAACGTCGTTTTTCGTGTTTTTGCCGACCCGCGAGGGGATAGGATAAAAGAGTACATTTTTTTGACATGCTTGAGGTTTAAAAGACGTAGATAAAGTGAGTTTTAGGGCCATGATTTTGCCGTTTGTGCAGTGAGGTGGTAGCGTGGCCCCCATGTGGGGCTGGAGTGAAAACCGAGTTGGGGTGAAATTTCAGCTCAAAAATGTGAAAATCTACAACGTTTCATTGTGTATATAAAGTTTTTGAGATATGCGATGTTTAAAATTACTTGTGAGACCTGCTAGACACTGACAACCATTACTGTGCCGTTATTTCATCCGATATTGGGAGAAGGGAGTTGAGCCCAGCTGTTCTGTGCCAGTAGCTTCACTTTAAACATGTTTATTTTGAACGTATCTTAAATAAGAATACCAAATTTGAAATGAAACTGTTGAAGCCTTAACTAACTTACACTTTGACGTATGGGCTTGGGACCCCTATGACCTGACAGCACGACTAAGTGCACTTACACCCAAATAATGCTTAACTAAAAAGCAATTTCGCAAACTTGGTGAGAAAAGGAGGCTTTGGAAAGTGTCAATTGAAGGTGATGGATAGTATGTTGACGTTTAGGAACTAAGGGGAATAGAAAATGCCATCATAACTGCATAAACGTGTCACAGGTTATGATATTGTGGATAAAATCCTGCGTTTATTATCTACGTGAAGTCTATG
This sequence comes from Brachyalestes nurse, assembly GCA_037974405.1. Taxonomy (NCBI): domain Eukaryota; kingdom Metazoa; phylum Chordata; class Actinopteri; order Characiformes; family Alestidae; genus Brachyalestes; species Brachyalestes nurse. The sequence goes on from JBBPCY010000001.1 coordinate 5,035,115, forward strand.
ATGGAAGCTATAGACATGTTTTAAAATGCATCATGTGTTACAGGTTGTGCATATTTGGGGTCTTTGATATATGTTGTATAATGGCAGAAGAATCTTAATTCGTTTCGTGTCTCATTTTAATTTGACAGCCATCACTTTCCCTTAAATCGTATTTTCAGGCTGGTTTGCAGACAGACCCTTGTTCTACCTAATATACACTACAGGGATAACACTAACCTTTACCGTTAAGGTGTTGGTAAAACAGCAGTGCAGTGATGGTAAAACAGCCCTACAAACATCAAGCATGGGATTTCAGTGTGGCAGGGAAGCAGGCCTTTGTGAGGGCAGGTCTCTGCCACATTTCTTAAAATGTTCTCCGGTGAAACTGACTAGATCGAGCAAAATGCAGTTATAGTCAATGATAAGTAACAAAATTTATTTCTGAATGCTGGAACGTATGTAGTCTGAAATTTTAATTCAAGCTGTCCAGTGTAGTCCTGTAATAACTTATTCCACTTTAGGGTCTGTAGTTCAGTGCATTGGACTCTTGATCAAGAAGCTGCGCAGACCTCGTCATGTAATGCCAGTGTTCATAAGTGATCTCCATAGGTGGTCTTTACAGTGGGAGTGTTGCTGTTTACTCTTAAATTGTTGTTACAAAAGGGGTTGTTTTTAAATGTATTTATTTTTGTCTTCATGCAGTAATTAAGCACCATGACGAACACAAGAGGCAAGAGGAGGGGAACCCGGTACATGTTTGCCAAGCCCTTCCGCAAGCATGGTGAGTTATTTAAAATTTAATTTGAGCTTATGTTGCCTTTAAGTCTGAATGTACTTATTTGGATGAGATGAAACTATATAGGAGAAATTAAATTGTTCTACTCTTTGCTGCAGGCCCGATCCCTCTTTCCACTTACATGCGCATCTACAAGAAGGGAGATATCGTTGATATCAAGGTAAGCAGCTGGCATATGACTGGTGAATTCACTCATGCACTGATTTTTTTTTTGTGTGTACTTGTCCTTAATATATTTTATTTTGTAACCAGGGTACAGGAACCATTCAGAAAGGCATGCCTCATAAGTGCTATCATGGCAAAACAGGACGTGTTTACAACGTTACACAGCATGCTGTTGGCATCATTGTCAACAAGCAGGTTAAGTAAGTATCATTTGTGTGTCTGTGGTCAACTGACTGGTTATCTTAATACCATAAAGATGATCGTAAGTGTTCTATAGTTGTGGATATTTCCTTTTAATTTTTTTTTTATAAAAACTGTTCCGTAGTCATACCTTCCCTTAACTGGCCCTTCACTTTAGTTCAGATCAATTGTGCTTTAAGTATTTCCAGTCAGCGCTAGTAAATAAATTGCTAGTGCAGTATATTTTTACACAGAAAGCCCCACCTTCACTTTGCCATAAGGACAGCTCTGTGTTCTCTGTGGTCATTCATGTGGGGAAGAATAGTTAGCCTTACGCACCCCGGTTGGACCGCTTAATGTCTACACCGAGTTATCAATAAGGGCACAATATATTTTTTTCCATATCTACTTTAAAGCACTTCATTTGAGAGTTCCTCACTCATATATTGTTATCCTTCAAGGGGCAAAATTCTGGCAAAGAGAATTAATGTGCGCATCGAGCATGTGAAGCACTCCAAAAGCAGAGACAGCTTCCTGCAGCGCGTCAAGGAGAACGAGAAGAGGAAGATGGAGGCCAAGCAGGCCAACACCTGGGTGGAGCTGAAGCGCCAGGTATGGCAAACCACATTTAATCATTTAGGACTTTCAACATGCCAAGCTAGAAAGTTTTTCCCAACAGAAATAGCCTTACTAAAAATGATTCAGACCTGTGGTTCTCAACTGCAGTTTTGATGAGGTGGATATTTCACAAAATTGACTTTCTGAGAAATAATTTTACTGATTGAACTGATGTCCGATTGAATTCATATAGAAATATAGACTCCTGATGAGCAGGCTTGATTTTGGGCTTAAGTTGTCTTACTACACAGTTAAACCTTGCTTTGTGTGAGATCCACCAACAGACCTTTTATACTGAACAGGTTTTTTTTCTGTCACTGACCAACATGATCTTAAGCAGTTACAAGAACGAATGAGCTTCTACAGATGGTCATCAATTTTAATACTGATGAGCAGTCCATCTTTAAGTTTGCCGAAGTTATTAAATATTTGTTTTATACACATTTGCTAAGGTCTTCTTGTAGCTAGAGTTATCTGGACCTTGCCAGTTTTGCTAAAGCTCATCACTTTCAAAGATCTCCTTGGAGAACAGATTCATTTGAGCTTTTAGAATGTTCTTTTCCATGCAGTTTGTGGTCCTGACAATTGTGATCTCGCTGACTTTCTTCTCACCATATTTTTGCCTGACTTTAATGTTCCTCCCTCTTTCTTTCTGTCTCTATAGCCTGCTGCCCCTCGTCCAGCCCACTTTGTCAGCACCAAGAACAACAAGCCCCAGCTGCTGGAGCCCATCCCATACGAGTTCATGGCATAAATCTGCTGACCAAATAAAAATGTTTATACACACAGTGCTTGAGTGGATATTACTTTTTGTTTCCAGGTTATACAGATATCATAGTACAGTACTGGTTAATTGTTGCTATATTAAAGTTCTGTAACAAAGCTCAGTTAAGATCTTAAGGGCTTGGGGTACCATATGTACCCCAAGCCTTAAGAGCTTGACTTGACTTTTACTTAATGATTACCATAGGAAGTATTGATTTTCACTTGTACTTGTGAAGCTGTCAATCCTCTGACTCAGATGAACATTTTTCTATGAAAAAAGTCAGTCTAAGGTCTTTTCATTCCGTACGCTCATGCCTAACAGTAATTAGTAAGTCCTCATGAGCTGGCTCGGGTGTGATTGAAAAACATGAGTGTTTTGGAAGAACTGGTCCCAGTTTCCCAAAAAAAGCATCTTGGTGTTAAGATCATCTTCACTGATGAGTGTTGTGTGAGGCTTTATGCAAAAAAAAAACCTATTGGTATACCCAGGCCTGGATGTGTCTTGCTCAGTGTTGCACAAATGGGATTCTGAGAAATTTTAATCACTCATTAAGGCTGTGTTCCCGCTGTATTGTTGCTTCATACGGTGGACACTAGGGGGCAGTGTTGGTTTGCCTGTTATGCTGTGATTTGCGATTTCTGTTTTATTTGTGGAGTTCTGGTTGACATTGGTAGGGGTATTATAAGTGCAAAATGTACAAAACAAAGCAAAATTCATGAAGAAAGTCAGTTTCAAAATGACATGTTCTGTCAGAAGTGGAAATGAATACCAAAATGATGCTGAATTTTGAGCAAAATATGAATGAGTGCCAAAATCTCAAAAGATAAGGACAGTGCATGTGAGATGTCAAAGGGTGAAAACACTTCAGTGTTTCTACTAGACAAAAAGTACATAATATGGAAATGCTTAGTTCATTTGAAAGTATACAAACATGAAAAAAGCAACACCGATTTTGATTTGGTTCTGTAGTGCATTGGATCTGAAATCACATTATTCTCAGGTTAAACCGGTCATTTGGACCCTCACAGTTTCCTGACTGTGTATTAAAAGGTTCTGATTACCATATGGTTCAGTCGATACAGAACTAAACCCTCTCAGAGTAAATCTGACCATCTGCACATCATAAGAATTCATTTTCCAAGCCAACCTTTACTCCACACGCCTTATTATGCACCTGTCCAGACATGACAGACAGAGATTAGGTTGAAAAAATGTTAGTGTTTACAATAACTGTCTATTTACTGCAGTGTATAATTTCTGAGCAATTAAAGGTTGCAAATCCTCAAAAACACTTCTATAAAACATGTTATTCAGATTGTTAATACCCCTGTGTACCAGTGGATAGAGAGGTTTAGAAGAGCTGTGTGACGTGTTAAAAGGTGTGCTGTGATGTGAACAGGTCGGTGTGAATCATTTCTGAGAGACAAAAAAGTGGCTAAAAAAAATGTAACGTTCGCTGATACGTTTGTCTGCTTGTAGCGTGGGCACACTTCAGCCACTAATATCTTATGCTATGTGCACATGGGTGTGTGTGTGTGTGTGTGTGTGTGTGTGTGTATGCAAGGCCCACCTCACTCTGTGTAACCAGAGTGAATGGCTGACTGGATATCTGACAAATATGTTATCTCATTCCACCTCAGTACTTTACCCAATATTTACTTCAATTAGGGTCAGTTTCCTATAGATAGGAGACACAGGTAGGGGTGTGTGTGTGTGTGTGTGTGTGATAGCCCTGGTTTAGTAATGCTTTCTCAGTGAGGCCCAGGGACAGTTCTACTACTGGAAATTACCGCCATTAACATCCAGCTTCCATTTCAACTGAACTGCTGTTGTATTAGATCTAATGTAAGCAGTCGTAGCTGAAACCCTCATGCAGATTTTACTTAAAGTTATACTCCAGCATGACCTCCTACAGCTGTATCTGCGCACAGATAATAATATCCTTTATTTTGCCTTAGAAAAGAGCACAAAAGATGTGCAGAACACACTTATAATTAAATCCAATGAGCAGATGCTGGAGTTAACAGGTTTTCTTTTGTTTGTTTTTTTTTTAACTATAGGGAAACGCATCAGCATGGTTGTCTGTGGTAATCGACTGCATTCCACAGATGCAGCAGGCAGAGATTAGGCTGAAAAACGTTGGAGTATTCCTTTAATCTGCTTAACCCAGATCGAGTGCTGGCATAGCTGCATATTCATGCATTTCTCTTGGTCGCGTCACCAGGTTTTCTCACTCTTTCGTGGACACACGGGCCTCACGTGATAAGGCGAGGGGTCAGTGTGTTCGGTGAGAATGTGCAAAAATGACCAGATAACCTCCCTGCATGCCAGGTCTATCCATCCTCCCTAAAGGGCAGGAGATAATGTCTCTTATACTATCACGCCTGTGTTGGTATATCCATATATTTAACCACTTGGGCGCAGGTGACTGGGCCCTGTGGAGGTGAGAGCCAAAGCAATCCATCAACAGGTGACATGCCGGCCTGGTATTGATCAGTGACGACACGCCGCTGTGAAGATTCAACTCGGTTTGTGTTTAGCACCTGCTTTTGATTAAGAGCGCCCTTTCATTATTAAGCAGAGGTGGTGGAAGCCAACATGACCTTCTGCTTTATAGGAACCCAAGGGGAACCCAAACAAAGTCCAATATCTCAGACAATGACAGTGCATCCACTATTTAATGGGGCACTAACTCATCTTTAACTCAAAATCCATCCCGTGCGCCATATTCTTGATATGAATTTATTATCCTTCTCATTTAGATGAAAATAGACTATTAACAGAATTTACAGGCCTACCGAGTGGACCTGTCCCACAATCAATGCAGTAAAACAACAGCCTGAACTTTACTCGGCCTCTGCCTCTTTATGGCTGGTTTAATTATGTGGCCATTTGAATGTAGCCAGTTTTAAACTGGTCATTAAATGTAACCACTGGTCCCTGTCTTCACCTATCAAAAAGGGTTAGCTCTGTTTTCATACATACATTTGAGAAGTATTTCAGATAGCTCCACAGAGAGTGGATTTTCCACCAGGACTATCACTAGTGATTGTAGTAGCAATCAAAAAATCTACAGGTTCTGACTCTCCTTGCAAAATCGCTAATAAATATGCAATGGTTTGGGTGGCCCAGTCAATTTTCTACATGAAAATAAGTACACGTCCTGGTATTTGACTCACATTTTCCATTTATTTGCTGAGTTCGACATACTGGGGAAAACACACAATGTGCCATAACTAGGATATGCACAGGACCTATTTTATATTGAGTTTTTTTCCACAACATGTTAAATGCAATAAATAGAAATTGTACTTTAAAATGTGCAAACATGTGCTCTCAGTAAAGACCATGTACTTATTTTCACTTAGAATATCAACAAAACATCATTCGAGCAGGAGTACTCTTTCAGCAGTCTGTAATTCTATAGTGTGTCATGACCCTTAATAAACAATTGCAACTGTGTGCATTTACAACAAGACCCTCATAATAAAACTAAAGAAATATAGAAATATTGTATAATTGCTTACCAGACCTTTAGCATAGGGGCTGACAATTAATTGAGTTAATCGAGGAAAAAACCCAAAACAGTAGAAAATGGGCTTAACCGAACAACCACAAAACGTAAGGAATTTTAGTCAAATTTCAGTCCCAATTAATTTATTTGAAAGTTAAACTGGAAGGCTAGGCCTTCAGAAATGACATGAAGATCAGGTTTCTTACTGCAAGAGAGAGCACTACGAGAGTATAATACATGCACAGTCATACACACTGATTACTGATGATTACTGGTGATTTATACTATTAATACTAATACAGGAAAAATTAGGTGATTATGGCAGCACTGTAATGTGTGTGAGAGGTGCGAGATCATGGTTTCTCCCACAGCGGAGCCAGAGGTACTGAGAGGCGCTGACTCATAGCAGTTACTGATTGAATAAAACAAGAGTAAATAGACTCAGAGAGAGAGAGAGAGGGAGAGAAAGAGAGAGAGAAAGAGAGAGAGAGAGAGAGCTCCTTAATCATGCCCGTTTGACACCCACAGATTGAGGCCTTCGAGCAGCGCGGCAGTCGGATCGACCCGCCGTTATACATTAACCACAGAGACAAGCAAACACGCAAGATGGCGATAGCACGAGTAGACATCAGGCTGTCCTCTGTCTCTGTAAACGTCTCTCCATCTTTCCCTCTCACACCACCTTTCTCTGCTCAGCTCTGTCCTAAAGCAGTTTCAGCTTTATTAGCCTCTGTCACACCTCTGATCACATCTGTAAGTGCTTTAACGAGAATAAACAAATAAACAGTAAATATACATGAAATCAAGTGTCTTCTCTTTAAAGAATATGTACTTATTTTCACTTAGAAAATCAACAAAACGTCATTCAACCAGGGGTGCCAACATTTTTCCACCCAAAAGTATATGAGATTTCTACAGTGTTGCACATTACAAATTAACGGAAATAACGCATCATGCAAAAGTCCTATAGACCACAATTAAAACCAAATAATGGCAAATAATATGAATGCAGTAAGTAGTGGTGTTATATGTGTACTTATCATTAATCATTCCTCACAGAAGCCCAGTATCACATTGTAGTTCTCATCAAATACCTCAGACACCTGCTTCAGCTAAGTCCATATTTCATTCAATTAAAGCAGGAGCTGCTGAAGAAGAAACCCGTGCAAAGGCTGGAGGTGAAATCTGGAACCGAGCTTGTGTTCTTCTAACCAGCTCACAAACTTCTTACGAACAAAACAAATCTTTATATCGTTTATTGCTTTGCTGTTTATTTGCATTTATTCTAATGTTAACGAGTGTACTTGCTTGCAGAAAGTCCCTCACTGCTCAGATAAATGGCTTTAAATAGTTTGCAAAGGAGCTAAAGATTTGGCACAGTAGTGCATTTCACAGAAAAGTTCTGATTTTCGTGCTTTCTTCTGCTCCCACCTAACCGGTTTATCAACCTAGATACGTTTGGGGTCCAGAGTTTACTTCTTTAGCCTTGCAATGGAGCTACGATGCAAATATTCCTTCTTGTCCTGTAGCTTCAGGGCAAAACGAAAGAAGCAGCTTTTTTTGGCCACTATGGTGGCCTGACAGAGGCCTGCATTCTGTAACCACACACACACACACATACACACACACACACACACACACACACACACACACACACTATGGCCAGGAGCCAGTGTTTGTCTTTTTTTTTTTGCTTGTTGTTGGTTATCAGTGCACACCATGGTCATTCAGATACAGATACAGAGTTTTATTGATCCTGTCCTCAGTCAGTGGAAGGGCTTGAACACGGCAGGACCGGATGATGAGGAGGAGGAGGAGGAAGGGTGGGGATCAGATAGCAGGATGGTTGGCCTCTGTGTTAGCCAGGGTTAGATAAATATGGCGTGACGTGGGGGGGACTACTGAGGCCCTGCTGTTTTTTTTGTTTTGTCTATACTGTTTTATAACCTGCACTGGTACACGGTGTTATAGTGGTTGTTGGCTATGCATTTGTGCATGATATTCTCACTGCAAAGCTGTGCCATGCATTAACATCCCATTCTGCATAATTTATGTGCGATAGATCACTTTAAAAATACTGATTTTATTTTGGTTTCTTGATACAGTAACTGTTATAGCCTTGATATCAAATATATGGGTTCAGAAAACATGCCTCCAACATCTCTTTATGCCCTAAAGGCTGCTTTGTATTGCCCCTCATTCAAGCAGGTCGGGGTGTAATACTCCTCACAACAATTCATAATGGTCATGTTTCTTGAAATAGTAAATGATAATAGTATTGATATCAAATATATACATATATACAAATATATATATATATATATATATATATACAAATATATATATATATATATACTACTGAAGTTAAAAGGAGTGTTTCACCCCAAACTTCTTTTTGAAGGCGGTGCAATACAGAGCGACCAATCAGAACAGAGGCCATCAGTCTTAAAGGCACAGTAACAGATTTTTTAACGTATTAAGATATAAAGAGAAGTCGGAAAATGGTCATGAGTATTTGTGCATAACTAACTATACACAAAAAGGTAACTTAAGGGGAAAATAATCAAATACAGCGAGAATGTAAGATCTGAGCCCTTTAATCTACTTTAGCCTGCACAAATAAAACTGAGTAGGGTGAGTGATAGTATGTGGTATCCTAAAGTATATGAGGAATAAAGCTAATTACAAGCTCCCTAAAGCCAGCTGTTTTGAGACGTGGCTTTAGAATGCCAGCAATGGAGCGGGGTTGCTGTAAATCAGACATATCAGTGAGCTGTACTGTTGATAAACTGCGATTAGCGTCATAAATTCCACGTGTGTGCACGCGTGTGTTTGTGTGCTGTGCGTTATGAGTCGATGGAGACTGGCAGTCCTTCAGACGCAGGCTGGGACGTTCATGCTCTACCAGGAGCCACTGCTGACAGTTTAATACTCTCATCAATCTTCGTCAGGCAATTGCAGAGACCTTCATCCCCAATCACACGTTTTACAGGCCAGCGGTGGCAGCCTGGTGGCCAACCCTAACAGAAAGAGCCGTAAAGAGGGGATGTTGAGAAAGTTCACTCTACTAACAGCTGGGATTAATTTCAGCATTATGCACCACTTTCCTATCTCCCCCTACATCCATTCACAGTGTCGGCCTAAGCCCACAAGAACCATTTATGAAATGTCACACAATTTCATTTCTTTACAACACCCCAGATGGATAGATAGATAGACAGACAGATATCTAAATAAATATCTAGATAGATAGATAAATATATATAAATAGATAGATAGATAGATAGATATATAGATAGATAGATAAACTGATAGATAAATAGACAGACATCATTGATAAAACACAAATTCATTAATATTAATGTTAACAGTATTAACTAATTAGTGAAGTAATATACAGGGCTGCACAATATATCTTCTACTCGTGATCACAATATCAGTCTTTGCAGTACTGATATTGCAAAAGGCTATAATATGCAAATGAGCCTCTAACCAGTCAGAGTGTTCTGATGATCCAAGGTCTTCTTGTAATACAACAAAAGTCTAATTTTTAACTATTAAAGATGTCAAATCTTTGCATGACTGGGTGTGTCTTAAGTGCTGTAGCCAGAATAAGTAGATGTATTTAAATGTGTTAGTCCTGTGACATCACAAAAACTATAATATGAAAAACTATGTTTTTATAGCCTAATTGTCTATTTATGCACTGTATGAATGAAGGGGAGTAAAATATTTACAGACTTTAAGTGTATTTTTTTTTCTTTTCAGAAAAGTGATGATATGGGGCCTTTAATATCTTAAAAGGCATCGCAGTCACAATATGTAGCAGTAAAAGCCCAATACTGACATTTCGTCCGTATCATGCATGCATTTTTATCTGTAGGCCTACATATTTTTTTGAAGTTAAATGGTTGTATTTTGCATTCATCATGTGCCAACCACGGTCACGTGACAGGTGGGTCGACTTATTCTAATTAGGGATGATCCAAAGTTGTTTGTAGGCTAATAAAGATCAGTTTGAAATGTTTTACAGCTTTCTGAGTTCTCTGTCGAGGAAGCTGTTTTCACAACGTGTATTTTGACTTTGCGGCTCTCATTCCAGGTTGTGCTTTAAAACATCAGCTTTTTGCACTGTTTTGTTTTCCTGATGGTACAGTCCATTCACTATAAAGGGTAGCAGAGAGGCACAGGGCTAGCCTAGCTGTCTGCCGTAAACATCTGTTTAAGAACACAGAGTGTGGTTGACTTAGCAAAAAAGAAAAAGAACATAACCAGCCCAACAGCATGGGTGAACGACTGAAAGATCCAAATAAAAGCTTTGCGTGTTTGTTCTCGGACTGCAAAGCTTGCTTCTCTAAAGCCTGGAAGCTGGAGGCTCATTACTGCAAGCACACAGGCTTGGTGAGTGAGGAGTCTGAAAGTTCATGTGAAATTGTCTCTTTGTAGCTGAAACCTTGCAGTTTTGAGAATGAGTGCTTAGCCCCTTTTCTTATTAGACTGTTGGCTAATGTTTCTTGCAAGCTTTATGTATTGGATGAAATACATTAAGTGCACTACCCTTTACATGCCATGTCAGGGTTGTACTGTCATGTTACACCAATGTTTGTCATTGTTGTTTTTTTTTTATTGGCTTATTCATTCTTGTTGCACTGAGCTTGCTAATGACAAGACTTTTGCTTGGGATCAAGTTCTTCCTTATCTTATAGTGCAAACCATTAATCAGATCTCCCCTGATCCTCCATGTTCCACTTTAGAGACCGTTTGTATGTGACATCTGTACTAAAAGCTTCTGCACTCGTTACCAGCTCACCCGCCATCAACTGAGCCACAGCAAAGAGAGACCTTACCCGTGAGTACCTGCAAGATCTTTATACCTTTGCTTTTCCAGAGGACCCTCATTTGTTTTATCCCTCTCAAACACATACAGGTGCTCAGTAGACGGATGTGCTGAGGCCTTCTCCACGGGTGCCAGTCTGAGGAATCACTTTGAGCATGTGCATCAGCGCAAGGAGAATCATTATGTGGCAAGTCTTTACTGGTGTCAACCCATTTTAACATTTCTTTACACAGGGATCCATTCATGACTCATTATTGCACAGAGATTAACTTGAAATTCAAGCACTTTCTTGAAACAATGTAAGTTATGTGCCAGAGCAACTTCAGTTTGGTTTTCCTCCTCTGCAGTGTGACTATGAAGGCTGTGGCAAGACATTCCGCAAGAACAAGCAACTGAGGGTCCATAAATGCGAACACACAAACCAGTTTCCCTTTGAGTAAGTGGAGAACATCACATTTTGTGTTTGGACCTCTACTGCAATTTTTCTGCTCATTGGAACTCTCAGATGTCTTTTTGAGGGCTGTGGGAAGAAGTATGCTGCCTCCCAGACTCTGAAGAGGCATGAGAAAGTGCATAACGGTAATCTCTGTTGCTCCTCCAAAAGGAAAGTCTGATTTTAAACCGTCAATTTGGGTTCATGTTGCTATGTCGAGCTTCCACTGTCCTAACTCTGAACTCTTAGGTTATCCGTGTGCTGAAGAGGGCTGTCCCTCCAAGGGAAGGACCTGGACGGAGTATCAGGCCCACAGGAAGGCTGAACATAGAGGTAAGCTGCTGCCTTTTGTGGTGGTGCTGGAGATGAGGTGAGGGGAACTTGCTGTGTTTTTGTTAATGGTGGAAGTAGTACCAATAACATGGGAAGTTCAGCAAAAAATATCAACCCTTATATGTAGCCTTTTCCCCTCTTACCTCATGACTGATCAGATACATGTGACCTTCTGTTCCCCCTCTTCACCTCTGTAGAGATCTTTCAGTGTGACTGTTGCAAGAAAGTTTTCTATGAAGCCTGGTTCCTGAAGAAGCACCAACAGTTTGTCCATTTGGGTGAACGCCGTGTGTTTAAATGCACCAAGGAAGGGTGTCAGAAAACCTACACCACACACTTCAATCTACAGAACCACATTCTTTCCTACCATGAGGGCAAGCGCTCCTTTGTCTGCTCTCATGTTGGATGTGGTAAAGGGTTTGCTATGGAAGTGAGTGCTCCCCTTGTAGCTCTAATAGTCATTGGACTGAAACTCATTGTGATGGTGGTCTAGTGGGTAATAGGGTGTAACGGTACAGAAAGGTCATGGTTCAGTTCACACTATAGTTCTGACATCATGGTTCGGTACGCTTCACGATACAGCGGAGTTACGAAACAAAGTTCTAAAGAATGAGGCTTTGTTTGTTTATTTTAAATAAACAGCAGTGTTAGCCAGTAAACACACACTTGCTTAGATTTTCATGTATGTGTAAGGCAGCAGAAGTGTGTGCCAGTAGGTGGCACTATTGCACCACACTACGGCCCAGGTTTATGATTTACTGGTGCTTTTTGGTCCCTCTGTGATTCCGTATTACTTCAATTACGTCTTCTCCATACGACATCATGTACCGAACCGTGACGGTTCAGTAAGAATACATGTACTGTTACAGCCCTAGTGGGTAGGATACTTGCCACTGGACCAAGAGGTCATGGGTTCCAATTCCACATTCAGCATAGCACCACTGGGTTTCTGAGCAAGACCCTTACTTCAAAGTTGCTCCAAAGAGACCTCCAGGAGTCTCCTGTAGTTGGGGAATGGAAGTCACTTTGGCTAAGTGTCTGTTAAATGCTGTAAATGTTAACAGGAATTGACTTATTTTTAATTAAACCAACTCAAGCTGACCCTTTTTTCTAATTTTAGGAAAGCCTGAAGAGACATGCTGTAGTCCATGACCCTCAGAAGAAAAAGCTGAAGGTAACTGTCTTGAAACATGAGTGAAAGAGTGAACTTGATAAGTTGTATTTATTGGTTTTACATTTTAAACCCCCCTAGAAAAACAAACGGAAGAACCTTCCATCAAAGAATAAGGTTTCGGATGCAGCTCAACTTTCTGCACGACTGCAGAATCTTTCTGTAAAGAAATCGACGTCTCAAAATAATCCAAAGCAATGACTTCAAAAGATCCAATAAACACTTTCCCTTCTGTATGCTGAATAAACGCACACTTATCTGCAAATCTGCTTGTCTTGTTGACTTGAGTGTTGGGGGGGGGGGGGGGACTGACTTTCAATGTGAATTCAACCACAATCTGCTTTGAAGGTTTACTTGCATCCAGCAGTGTTACTGTGAGATTGAATTTACAATAGTACATGTGTACTAGATGATTCTATTAAATGGACTACAGACCAGTGGCTGATGCTGCCCTCATGTTAACTGGGAGTTCTAAATTTCCCCATTTTGGAATCCACTTCCATCCTAAAGGTATAGAGGTACTTTCTCACTGAGCAGTGAAGTCCAGTCTTTGCCTTAATTTAATTCCATTAATGGTATTTGGAAGATGCCCGTATCTGTGTCAATATGAACATTTTAGAATTGGTTAGGATTCATTTTAAGTGGATGGAATATTCATTGTTAAAATGGGTTCAATTACATGGATGGTGCAGTTGGTTGCTCATCTTCTAGTGATTCAAATAGAATTGAGGTCCTAACACAAGTCTCATGATGTGGGTGCCAGGGTGTTGGAATTGTCATAGAAAAGCAACTCCAATACAGATACTAAGTGAGAATTGCAAGTTGGATGGACATGCAGAGTCTGGAAGCTTCCTAGTTCCTACTAGGGTGTGTCTGGATTGTATGATGTACCTGACTCCTGTGTATAGAGAAGCAGCTGGCTCTGGGATAAAGGCTGGCAGGTGCCTGAATTTTTGGTATATAGTAATCCCTCGCTTTTCGTGGGGTTTACGTTCTAAGAGCACCCGCGTATAGTGGAAAAACCATGTGTTTTGGTAAAAAAAAAAAGCCTATTTTTAATGTAAACCCTAAATATGCTCCCAGAACACTTTAATTTCATTTTAAACTCCGTTCAATGCATTACCCTTAAAGAAAATGTAAAGGTTAACTCTTATTCGCCTCTTTTCAAGGTAAACCAGTCTTTGAATTTAAATTTCCTCGGAAGGTTGCGTGACACCCGGTTTTCGACAAATAAAACCTGATCTACTCGGGCTAAAAATACAAATGAGGACTCGTTGGAAAGGTCTCCAGCAGATCTACTGAACTGTGGAGTTTGAAGTGTGAGTGCTTTCCCCGCCGAGATATGCAACTCGGAAGGTCGTGGGACAAAAGTATTGGGACACCGCGGAGAGGTGAACGGGTCCCCTTGTGTGAAAACATCCCGAAAAATATTTATTGCCACAAAAAAGGCGGCGGGTATCTGCAGTTTCCGCATTATAGTGGGGATTTCCGCGTAAAACTCAGTTCGGTTCTCCAAAAAAATCTGCGCGTGCCTAAAACTGGGGGGTCAGTGTATTGTAAAATCTTGCTACCACATTTTAAATGCCATGACGTGTACTCAATCATTGCAAACCAAGTAGATCTATAGTAAACCTACAGTTTCTTATATGTACTAAAAGCAATCAATTCAGGTTTGCATGTTTTGCAACAGCTCAGTTTCACTTTTAAAGCTGTATTTTGTGTAACAGAAACAAGGAGTTGCCAAGATTGTATGACCTACCTGACTTATCCTATAGTCAAGAAGCCATGAGTTGGCGGTTTTATTCTTGAACTGAGGTCTGTCTCTGTGATGAAGGCTGGGAAATGGCAGCTTACTGACTTGAAGTCAGGACTTTTAAGTGACAGGCATTCAAAGCTGCAAACCACACAGACTTGAGACATTTCAAATCAGGTACTAGTGTGGTGGGGATCAAGTTGCCACTCTAAACACAGTCTCTCGTTTTCTGTGGGAAAGAATTATTTATTAAACACCTGTACACATACACATTTAAGCACACACAGTCTTTCTTTCTCTCTCTCACTTGTATTTGCTCACCCATTCGCTCGCTCATACACAACATGTAGAGATAACGTATATCTATATATAAAACCCCCGGCAGGGCGGACCGCTGGCCAACGGAGTGGTGGGAAGGCCTTAAGGCTGCTCTCCGGAGGGGTGTGGCCTCATGGGCGTGGCAGGGTTTTCTAAGGCCTGGTTTATTCAGCATCGAGTGAAGCATTCAAGTTCCAAACTCACATTGACAGTATGACGCCTCCGTGGCGGAAAAGGGGGACGGACTGATGGACACAGACGGATCAAATGCTTAGACGAGAGGTTAGTCCAGGGCGGGGCGGCTACGCCAGGCTGCCGGGCCAGGAGACTACAGTGAGCGCCAAGCGGCTGCGCTGCTCCTTCAGCATGGGCACCAGGGCCGAGTGACTCATGCCCGCCGTGGGCAGGCCGTTCACCGCCACGATCATGTCACCACACCTGAGGCCAAAGACAGAACATGACTCAGTATCATGATACGGTTAAACAACATGTCAAGGTTTGTTTCAGTGATAGTGAGAAGATAAAGATAGTAGGACTTTAGGCAATATTAAAGGCTTCTCATTCTACATTTTTCTTATTTTACTCCTGAAATCCTCCCTAAATCTACATTTGTGTGGTTTATGTACCAAAATCCATTGTAACTGAATTTTGAATGATCACTTTATGCTACCTCAGTTTCTCTCATCATTTCTGAGTGTCTTTAAGGCTGGTGTATTGATAAGCTGATCCCTATGCAAGTAAAATGTTCTCATGTTCAAACAACACTCACTACTTCAGCATGAATGGGTGGCCAAAACTGTTGTAGGCTGAATGGCCAGTCAAATGTGAATGTATTCTTGGTTGTGACATTACAACCTCTGTGAACTCAAATCTGGCTGTTTCTTGCTGGATAGCTTTCATAAATGGACTGGGGGTAAATATAATTCCAAAAATAAAGCAAGGACAATTCAGTGTTGCACAATATGTGTCCTTTAATAACTTTTAGTTCCTTATCTGTAGTATTAATACAGCAGCATTTTGTGTACATAGCATAATGTATTTGTATAGAGAATATTCTGCAGAGTTTTTATTGGATTTATTTCGACTTTATATTTTAGATTGTTCTTGTCTCTGTGCCTCTGTGTTTCTGTGCAGTCATAACATTAGCAATTTCCTCCGGGATCAATAAAGTTTTCTGATTCAGATTCATAATGAAGGTGGTCTGGCATTATAGAAATTTGTCAGCTGTGTTTATGAACTCACTTCAGCCGGCCGTCGTAGTAGGCGGGTGTTCCTAACACGATGGTTTTGATGAAGAATGCCTGATTGCTGTGGTTCTCCTCATAACCTCCGACGATACTGAAGCCCCAGCTGCCGGGGTGACTTCGGCGCAGGATGATCTCGTGGCTGCTGTGCAGGTTGCTGAGTCACACAAAAACAAAGAGAAAACGACATATCATTAGTGTAAGTCTGCGAAAGAGTGGAGAAAGGTTCAGAGCGGTAAAAGTGGGAGAATTTGGACCGAAAAAAGGGGTTTAAAGCAGGAAATGAAAGTCAGGTCCACAGATGGACAAAGAAGAAGGGACAGCTGCAGACTGGGAGGAGGAGGCGGAGGAGGGAGAGAAGGAAGATTGGATGGAGAGGGTTTGGCACGACGACAAGAGAAAGGAAGGAGACAGAAGGACAGGGAGGAGAGGGGGATGGCGGAAGAGAGGGAAAGATAGAGTGAATGAGAGACGGAAGAGACGGCGCTGAAAGCCCTCTGTGTTTCAGCACCAGTCTGAGCTTGAGAGAGAGAGAGAGAGAGGGAGAAGAAAGGGAGAGCAGGAGAAAAGAAGAGAGAGGGAAAGGAGAGGAGTCAAAGATGGAAGAAAAAAGTGAGCAAGAAAAAGAAGGGAGAGAACAGGCAGGGAGAGAGGAGAAAAACCAGTGGGGGAAAGAAATAGGGAGAAATAGAAAGACAGGGAGGAGAGGAAGAGAGAAAGAGAGCGAGAGGGAAAGGGGACAAAGAAGGAGAGAGGGAGAGGAGAAGGTAGAGAGATTGAGAAAACAAGATCAAGATAACATGAAAAATAAGGGTAAAGAAAGGGAGGAACAGACAGAGGGAGAGAGGAGAAGGAGAAAAAACAGAGTAGGAGAAAGAAGGAGGAAAAGAGAAAGAAAGGGAGGAGAAGAGGAAGAGAGAGAGAGAGAGCAAGAAAGGGGTAAGCGAGAAAGAAGGGGACAAAGAAAGAGAATGAGAGGAGAAGGCAGAGAGATGGGAGAAAAAAGAGAACAAGAAAAAGGGGAAAAGAGGGGAGGAACTGACAGAGGAAGACAGTAGGAGGGTCAGAGAGAGAGAGAGGGAAAAAGGAGAGGAATGGAAAGAAAATGAATGTGACAGAAAGGGGTAAAGAAAGGGGACAAAGAAGGAGACAGAAAGAGGAGACGGCAGAGAGGTGGGAGAAAAAAGAGAAATAGAGGAAGAAATAGAGGAAGGTGGAAGAAGGATTTCAGATCATGCCACTTTGCGCTGAAGATCCAGCAGCACACACTGACTCCTAATCCGCTCTGCGGTCTGATCTGAAGGGGATAAATCTCCAGAACACTTAAGCACACACTGAACACAAACGTTTGCCCAAGTCCTCTTAATCAGAGCGGCTCCGCTTCCTTGTCCCTTTAAATCGGATGACACTCGGCTGAGGACAGGCGAAATAAGTAGGTGAACTTAAAACCTGGCACACTCGCCGCGCCGCTTTCACCGGTGCACATTTATTTGGATCGCTGCTCACCAAGGTGAGGCGGCTATTTTCAAGCATCCCAGCGGAGCAATTGTTACCGGTCCAAAAAAAGAAGTGCACGGCTTGGAAAGTACATCCTATTTAATAGCTGTCTCTCAGCCACAAATCTGTGCCTCTGTTTCCGCTTTGAGGAACTGGGGTGCTAAAAGTGGCGTTCTTCATCTTCCCGCGCTCCTCTAACGGCTCCCTCGTCACCCTGCACCTTTTAACGCTTCTTTGTTAACGGATAAGTTCAGCAAAAAATAAAATTTACACCCTTTCTCCCCATTTCTCTTTAGTTTTGTACTGGAGATCCAAGGCCACTTGTCTCAAAGCACATATAATAATGAAACAATCTTAACTAGACTTGCTCATGCAGTTTCTGTCACTACTAAGGTCAATTTATGCAATATTATTATCATGTGCAACATCACTACTTACACTATATGGACAAAAGTATTGGGATGCCTGGCCATTAAATCAACAGGGGCTTTAATGACAATGTATTCAAATACAGATACAATGTTGTCACAAAGCTCAGGAGGTTTCAACAGGGGAACCCATCCTCCACAGGTCGAGAGTCTCTAAGGAGATTACCAATAGAAGGCCTAACAGAACTAATCTCTACAGTATTTATATCTATCTCTCTTAATAAGTACAGGATTTCGTGTATTTGGCATAGTGTATTTAGCACTTTCTGACTTTATATTATATTTTATATTTTTCTTATCTCTGTGTCCCTGTGTGTCTGTGCAGTCATTGCATGAGCTGTTTCCTCCGGTAACAATTAAGTTTTCTGTTTCTGATTGTAATCAACTGATTCTCACCTGGGCAGGCCGAGCCACATGACCCAAGACGGTGACCAGCTGGCATCGTAGTCGCTCTCGTGCTGGGGCAGCAGCCCCTCGTCTTGGCCCGGTTCGTCCACCGTGCTGACCTCCAGCGCTCTCAGCTGGACGGAGCAGGAGGCGGCGCTGGACTTGAGGGTGCCCACCGCTTCACTGTGGCTCAGGCAGGTCAGATCTTGGCCGTTTATGCTCAGCAGCACGTCCCCTGAATGGAGAAGCAAACTGGGGGTATTTAACAGAGTTTCAAGAGGCCAAAATAGGAGTTCTCAAAGTAAAAGCTGCACAGTGTCATACCTTCAGGTCGTATTCAACTGATTTTTAACCTTTCGTCATGGTGGTTTCAGTGGCCTGTGCGAATTCTTTATTTTTCTGAGTGCAACTTAAAAAAATAAGCAGTCACCAACAGCCCCATCACAGTTATGACATAATCGTGTGTTCACAGTTATTTGAGTGGATGGCGAGTTGTTTATCTAGCAGAATGTGAACTGGGTGTGTTTTCATCTGCTTGGTTGGTGCGAATACATGCAAATAAAAGAAAGCAGAAAACATTTATTGAGTGACGCACTGGTGCTATAACGCCTTTAAAAGGCAGCACTGATTATAGTCTATTTGAGCTCAAGAATGTCTTTTTTGTCTGCTGGGAGCTGTTAAGTATCGGCAGCAAAATAGCTTGTACTTTAATGGTTGGATACAATTAACAAAGAAGACAATTGAAGTGTTAATCGCCTTTATTTATATAGCACTTAATTTACAGTGAAAACTGCAGGCTTGTGACAGGCTTGGGCCAGTCTCGCAAGGCAGGATTTCTTGCTTAGATAGCTACCTTTAAACTTAGTCCAATCTAACCATGGGTTTTCTATCTCATGTCAGTGGATCGCGTTTTACTGGACTACAGCACACACTGAACACGATTTCGGGTCACGAATGACGAATGACCATCAGAGTGAGCTTCTGACCAATTAGGGACTGACAGAATTTGACTTACACTTTTTAGAAGAGAAAATAAATCATGGGATGTATAATATAATATAATATAATATAATATAATATAATGTAATACTTTAACACAACATAATACAACACACTGTTATAGACGCTATAATACAACACCCTGTCCTACATGCCTTACTTCCTACATATTTTTAAGTAGATTTCTTCTTTAATCTTTCAAAAATAATCCATGTGACTCCTGCTTCACAGGATCAGCTGTTTGTCCTAAACATTACTCTTTCATTTACACACGCTCAAGGATTAACCAGCTTGTTTTTTAAACCTGGGTTCAAATAAAACAATGCAATGTTCCATTCGTGAGGTTTAATGAGGCTGAAAGGAAGTCAGAAACCCGGTCTAAGCTGTCCTTGCTTTGTGAGACAGGCCTCTGGTCACCAATTAAGCCACAGACAGAGGAAGCGGGCTAAGGGAGGACGGTGGTGTCACTAACCTCGTTTGATTCTTCCATCCCGGGACAGGCAGCCGTGCGGTTGGACGCTGGTCACGAAGATGGGCAGCTCCCCGCTCTTACTGCCCCGTCCCCCAGCCACGGTCATCCCCAGAGACTCGTGAGGCTCTTTCTTCACAGTGATGTGTTTCTCTTTGCAGGTCACACATTGAGAGAGGTCCTAACGCACACACACACACACACACACACACACAAATACACAGAAAGACTTAAAATGTAAATCTCTCCCAGAACGGAATAAGAAAAAGAGAGGAAAATCCTTTTCCTTAAGTGGCATTGATCCTGACTGTGATGGGCTTTCCGAATGTTATTCCTGTTATCCCTGGAGTGTCAGCACTGGTCTTCCCACAGTCGATCACATCATTGATCCACCCAATAGGAGTAATTAAAACTGTGGGCGTG
This sequence comes from Brachyalestes nurse, assembly GCA_037974405.1. Lineage (NCBI taxonomy): Eukaryota > Metazoa > Chordata > Actinopteri > Characiformes > Alestidae > Brachyalestes > Brachyalestes nurse. The sequence continues at coordinate 5,055,425 of JBBPCY010000001.1, forward strand.
AAGGAAAGCAAGAGCTTCTGCAATAGCGCATTCTCTGCACTAGCACTGCAATGATTAATCAATAACCTAGATAACTTTTATTAAAATGTTGCTTTTTCCCCCAAAGAAGTGCACACATGGTCATTCTGATAGACTGGAGTACACTCCAGGGAGAACTGGATATGATATGATTCTGTTGTTATTGCAGCATTAAAGAAGAAATTTGTAGATCATTTGTCACACAAACAGAAGCTTTAGTCAATTAATCGAATTGTAATCGATAGGTTAGTATTGTTCCAGCTCTAGCCGATGCAAGGGAAAGATGGAAACAGAACCCTAAGAAACTGCAGCTAATGATTATTTATATAAAGTAATCCATAGACCGTTACTTGATTCATCTTTTCACTCTACTTTCTGTCAGTTCCTTTTAACTTTGAAGTTAAACTGCAGAAGTTCGAGAATAATTGAACTGAATATTAGATAATATTCTAATTTGTTATAGAACAACTTTAGTTGCTTTAGTCTCCACAATGGAAAAGATAGAAATAGAACCTGAAATCGTTCCATCTACAGAGTACTATTAATTGACTAGAGTATTATTAATGAATCGATTCATTGACTAATCGAACCATCATAAACTTTGTCAATTCCTCTCACTTTGCCCCGTTACAACACCAACATGACTCAGAATTCTGTCACTGCAATAAAGTTTTTTTTCTTCCATGGTGAGGTGAAACAGCAGAAGCCAAATCGCCCCCTACATGCTAGTGACCGTGTCAGAATGACCATGTTTAGCATATTAATTAGTATTATACACAGTTTCTTGAGTATCTGACTTTGCGATGAATATCCAACCAATTGCAGCAACACACACACTCACCCTGTGGGTGGAGGAGCGGGAGAGATGTAGACTGGGTGCTGGGCTCGGTGCGGCTGTGCGAGGAAGAGGGAGAAAGTGTTCGTGGCACCAGCTCTCACGGCCCGTGTGAACAGCCATGGTTTGCTTTGCTGGCCGGCTGATCAGCAGATTGACTCTCTCTCCACTGGCCTGGAGGGTGACAGTGGAGAGTTAATGGAGAGGTGACTTACTTAACACTAAACAGTTTAAAGCTGAAACACTCGTAGCGTGCTCGGCCTTGCCCTGTCCTGCTCCTGTCCTCAAGTGTCAGCCAGTCACAGGCTACACGCAGACAGCAGGGACTCTTTCTCAAATCAGATTTACTTCCTTTCGTTACCTGATGGGATTCGTGTGCTCGGACCAGCTGTCCACATGTGATCTGTTGCTGAATTGGCCGTGGCATCAGTAATCAAGTTGCTCCAATCACGGTTCATTTTTAGTTTTGAATGGAAAGAAAATGGCATGGCAATCAGACTTTTCTGCAGAATGACTCCAATTTCTTGCTGAAACAGTGTGAGTGTGTAAGTGACCCTTATTAGTCATTAGCATGGACACACCTGTGTCCTCAAAGGTCCTCCAAATTTTATCAATGAGTTTAATCTGCTGCTGACCTGCCAGGCAAACCGGAGCAACAGTAGCACCGCAGCCGTTTGTGAAGTTGAGATGTTTACAGCCACATGGCTAAATATCAAATACACACAGTACTGTGCAAAAGTCTTGGACACCTATACAGTTTAAAGCCATTTTCTCAGCATCTTCTTGCTAGCAAAGTTAATATTACTATTAATATTCAGTGTAGTTAGGAATCAATTAAATAAAGTCCCCAGACTCTACACAGTCCTCTAGTGCGATATTGCATCTCATGTTTAGCAAAATGACTAAGTAGACCTATTTATGCAAATATTTTAAAAGAACACAGGACCTGCTCTTTCAGTGTTTTATACAGGGGCCAAGCTCTTGGTATTTCTGAACATGATTCTAACTCCTATTTTTGATTCTAAATCCTCTTTTTCCCCGAGTGCACATGTGTAAACCATAAACTCAATGGAGGTCCAATCCTTCCTTCATATTTTGATTCCTGAAGGACTTTCTAGAATAAACGCAAACAAACAAGAAAGCAGTGAAAACATCGAGATATGGTTGTTTGTAAAAAGTAGTTGATATTGTCTGAGCTGATGAAGAACACAGGTTCGGTTCCAGATTCCTCCTCGGTTCCTCCAGCCGTTGTTTGGATTGTGAAACTCCATCAGCAGC
>JBBPCY010000001.1:5057655-5086158 GCA_037974405.1 Brachyalestes nurse
GTGGTGCTGAATGCTGAGTGGTTGGAACTCCTTTATCTAGGCTCCTTGTATCTTTAGGCAGTTTGCAGCCTGTCACACTAAAACATTTGTTCCCGTTGTACCAGCAGGTGATTTAAAGCTATGAAGAAACGAGGGGTGCCTCAAGACTTTTGAACAGTACTGTATGTCACAGAAACGGATCTTCTATATGAGCTGTTTTTAACCAGCTATAAAAGTGTCTGGTTAGAAAAGAAAAGGATAAAACGAGCTTCTGTTCCCTCCTTAAGCGGTTATATAACAGAGTCAAGTTAGAGGCAGTGTGGCTGGGATGCATGGTGGTGCTGGAAGAGGAATCACTATACTTACATACCTGTACAGATACAGAAGATTAGTTCATCCAGATCTGGGATCATCTATTGTCGTTCGTGTATGATTTTTAGGAAAAGTCTTTTGGCTTCTGTGGCCATGTGGAAAGCAATGCACAGATGCCTGGCATTCTTTCTTCATTATTTTTAATGATGCATCAAACTAAATGAGCTATAATTTATTTTTAAAAACATATTTCCATATTTTAACAAGTTTGGGATGCAGCCAGACTCCTAAAGCACCAGTTTAATGAACAAATACTTAAACACTCTTGAGTGTTCAAACAGTTTGAACTGTTTGGCCCTGTCACTATTTCATTACGTGGATTAGCCTAAAACACAAAGATAAATAAAAATTTCAACCAATGAAGCAAGAAATAAATTAGATAATGAACAAATGTCAAAATATTAGGGGTTTTATTTGTTATTAACAAACTAAAACATTTATGCTGAAATATCTGCATACTAGTCATCTAAAAGAGTATTCAGATAGAAGTAATGCTAATTAAAAGAGCTCAGAAGTATCTCTAGTCCAGAAAGACACACACTGCTGCCATTAAACAGTAAGGCGGCTGCGGAACGCACAGATTTACTGGCTGAGCGCTCAAAGGACTGTCAGGCTGTTCTAAAAATAGCTCTGCTGACAAACACAGCAGCATTCGAACACTACAAAACATTCTGCTGGCCAAGTTCTATTCAAGGAGTTTATCAAAACAAAGTGCAAACTGTAAGTGAAGATGTAGCGGCTAGAATTACCTGTAGTATTTGGTCACCAGCCAATAGCCTGCCATCGCGAGCGATGACGCCATCTCGGTACACCTCCTGGATCACGATGTTTATGAGGGGGGTTTCGTTGCCTCCGACAATACTTATACCCAACTCAACATACGGGTTCGAGCGATGAACCTCAATGGTGGTGATTTCACCTTCAGGCAACGAGGGAAGCTTCACGCAACCTAAGAGGCACAGACACTGCATTAAACACAAAAATCAGCCTCAGTGCAGGTATGGACTCAGTATGATCAGAATAACAAGCTGATTAATTTTTTTCTGTATACATTTCTGTATAGTTCAATGCAGTAAAAACAGTTGTAGTGTATATAATGCAAATAGAACAATTTTACCATTTACTGTCCTTGTACATTGTACCTCCATGTGGCTTTATGGATAAAATGCTGGTAAATTTGGAAAAAAAAAACCAAAAAAACCTATGAATTCCATTTTACTTCACAATGCTCTTCATGTACCTCTCATTTTAGTCCAAACAACCTCATCAAAGCTACCTCACAGTGAGGCATAAAACACAAGTCTCTTTGGACCAGACTTACTGAGTTACACTCGATCCCCCAGTAAAACTGTATCACACTGATTTAATGATGCATTTAAGCAAACTGGAAAGCACATTTTAGTCACAACATTTAACAATATAGTCAAAGTAGCAATATTACATTAATATCATGTAGACTTAGTGTGGAGTTAAGCAGGTCATTGTAAAGTCGTACCCTCCTCAGCTGATAAAGGCAGAGACTCCACAAAGTCCCAGCCAGAGGAGGCGGAGCTTCCTGTCCTGAGCAGGTGGATGCAGGGGTTACTGAGAGGACGCTTCACTCGAGTAGGTACACACTCCAAACCATGGACACCTGAAAAAACAGGCCACAGGTCAATCAGACAATCTGTCATTTAATTCAATGATAAGTTCAAAACTCCCTGACAGTGAATTGGCGACACCAGGCTTTCCAAAGAATGATTAATACAAATTAGATGATTCAGTGGCTTGCCACACCTTAAATATTGTGTATTAAAGGCTGAACATGTTTATTTTGACAGACACAATATCACATAAATGAACTATTTCCAACAATGATAAAAATAGGAAATAAAACAAACCAAATGTACAACCCAAGCATACAGTTGTGTTATTATATAAAAGACGAAAATGTATGATACTGTTTTCATCAGAATATATACATTTAAATATGTTAAATAAATATGTCCATGAAGATGATCATCCCCGAGGAAACTCACTGTCCTCCTCTGTGCTCTCCTCAAACGCGGGGTTATCCACCCCCGGCTCGTCCGTCCACATGGTCATGCCGCTGCAGGCATTGGAACTGGCCGGAGGGGACGAGCTGGTCTCCCTCAGATCTGTCTGTGGCGATTTGGAGGGGTCCGTCACCATCGCCCTGTCGTCCACACACTCCACACGCGTGGCCTCCAGTGCAGCCCTCTGACTCTGAGTCCCAGGACACCTGCACACACACACATTTTATAAAATGTCAGGACATGTCACACATATATCCAATATGCATGTACCCTTCTGCGATAATAATAATAATAATAATTATTATTATTAGTATTATTATTATTATTCATGTTGTTGTTGTTATATTTATAATATACATAAATAATAAATAGTAAATATTTAATGTTGTTATTTATACAGTGTAGACTGACATACTATGAGTTAGACACTAAAAGTGTTTTAATTTTAACCTTTTTGAGAACACCAAGAAGTTATTAATTTATAAACGATATAGTATAATTATATATTTATAGTCATTTCTTAAAACTTACCCGGCTCAGATTCATCACTAGGTTTTAAACACCTCATTCTAGATATAAATATTAGTATAAATTCATTGGTCCTGGGCATTTTACCTGTTCTCTCGTTTGCTAATTTATTTGTACAAAAAACACTTTCGTTCCAAAAATCCATCATAATAAAGACACACATACATACACAAACTCTCGCCCAGTTCTATAAGCACGGATTGGTACATATGTGAGCATTAACCCCTTAAAACCCAGCTGTAGGACACAGTCAATAATCTTAAGCCATACATATATTGTAACCATGAAAGTGTAGGTTATGTCATTATGAATCCAGACCTACACGCATTTAAGTGGTTAATAAATAAGTAGAACCAAGTAAAAAAAAAAAAAAAGCTGCTCTTTTACTGGCACACAGCAAACGCTGATGCTGATTCCAAGAACTACAATTTAGTGTTCTCCTCTTACACCATTTAACTCAAGAGTTAGGAGCACTGTGAGTTCTGTTTCAATTCCACTTGGGAGGATTTACACTTTTCATTTACTAAAGGACACCGGACTCAGTCTCTCAGTCAATTAATGGAACCAATTAATCATTCAGTGCTGCAGTGCAGGACACAGCCACAGCATATTCCACAAGTGTCATGTTGCCATATTTATTACAATAAGCATGACCCTCTTAACTATGTAAATGGTGTAAGATATTGCTTACATTTAATGAAAGCCTGAAAACACAGGTGAAATATATACAGAGCAACAAAACAATAACAAAACAAAAGATACTGAAAATGCCTGATGGTATGGATGGACTTCATATCAGTTGATTTTATATCTCTCTGGAACAAAGGGCAGAGTGATGGCGTGTAGTGGAAAGTTTAAAGGCTACTACAGCTGCCACATCAGTGGGCCAGGAGAAGGTTTGCTACACTGCTGCTGACTCTCAGATATGGATCCTTTAAAGGGCCCATAGTCATTGTTTTCTTGTACTTTGTTGCCTCCCCTGAAGTCCCCTGCCAAAACAGCTCGGACCCACTGAGACATGGACTCCACAAGATCTCTGAAGGTGTGCTGGGCTTCCTGCACCAAGACTCTAGCTTGTGAGGTGGGGCCTACATGGATCAGACTAGTTCGCCCAGCATATCCCACAGATGTTCGCTTGAACTGAGATCTGGGGAATTTGGAGGGCAAGTCAACACCTTGAGTTTTTTGTCACATTCCTCAAACTGTTCCTGTGTTTGAGGTGTGGTAGGACGCATTATCCTGCTGAAAGAGGCCCATGCCATTAGGGAACACCTTTATGATGAATGGGCTTCCTTGGTCTGCAACAGTGTTTATGTAGATGGTACAAGTAAACGTTTTACCAGCAAGGTTTACCAGCAGATCACTGACCAGGACATCACACTGCCCCTCGTCTTCTTTTCACCCTTTTTTCGCATCCTGGAGCCATCTCCTCCTCAGGTAAACAACACTCATGCACCCGGCTGTGCACATGACGTAAACAAAGTCATCAGACAAGGCCATTTTCTTGTTTTGCTCCATGGTCCACTTCTGATGCTCACATGCCCACTGTAGGTGCTTTCTGGTGGTCAGGGGTCAGTATAGGAAGCACTATGTGTTCTGACCCCTTTCTATTGTAGCCAGCATTAATTTTTTCAGCAATATGTGCTACAGTATCACTTTTAGCCTTTGCTCCCCATGCATATGCATGATTTTCGGGTGCCCATGTCCCTGCTGCAGAATCATCCACTGTCCTTCTTTGGACCTTTAAGACACCTAGTTCTCCAGACGGGACAATATTACCACATTATGACTCTGAATAATAAAGATTTGAACCCATTGTGTGCAAATGAACCTTAACAAAGTGTTTGTAGCTCTTTGTGTCACAGACAATTGGCTTTTGTAATCTAGAGTGGTGTTTATGAAGCTCTGGAGAGCTTAAAGGGCCCATCCTACATTGTTTTTATTACACTTTACATTTTGTTTATTTACATCAATTCAACTCATTCAAATAGTCATTGCACATTTTTTTCCTTGGGCTTTCTCCATCTTCTCTTTGTCTCTTAGAAAAGCTGTTTCTGTTACTATGTCTTTAGGACTGGTATGGAAATGAGCTCTGCTCTGATTGGCTGCCCTATGCTATGCCTTGTCCCAAAAGCAGTTGTGGCTGAATAAGGTGAATGGTCACTTGTCAAACTTTACACAGACTGGCAAACACACAGGTTTCCATGATCTGGGCTGTTTAAAGCCTCCAGCACCTTACTGGAGTGTTTTTCCCCTTTCTCTGCATGGTGAACAGAGCTCATTATGGTAAATCCCCTGTGATCTCTAAGGGGTCCCTCTACGACCAGATCCTGATAGAACTTCAACTAGCAGCAACGAATAAACAATAACTGCACTTTAATAAGTGCAAACATCTTGAATCTAGGCAATAAATCTTATTATATAAAGGGGGTTGTCTATTATAAGATGCTGGACAGATCATGTCACAACCCCCAAGAATTTATTACACAAATGCCTTTGAATTTGTCTTGTTTTGAGAGCTTTCAAAGTGAAGGTTTGTTTTTTCGTTCACTAAATCCGAAAAATGCGAAGTGTGTGTTACTGAATACCTACTCAGACCTACAAAATGTCTAAATGTATGCAAAGCGAAGGATCTTGCAAAAAAAGCCCACGGTTTGTCCTCAATGCCTGTTCATTGAATCCAAACTCAGCCACAGACGTTTGGCACGAACTGCCGAGGGACTGGTGCCAGCCGAAACGCAAGCCAAACCTGAGCATATCCAAAGCACCACAGCTCAGTTCATGCTGCAGCCCAGCCACCGATCCAGAAAACCATCCAACTAATCTCGCAATTTACTCAGAAAAAAAAAAAAAAGCACAGCCCAGCCAAACCCCGAGTAACCAAACATCCAGCGTGATTTTAGACACTCACCATAGCCCCGGGTTGCCCTTGGCAGTCTCACAGAAGAAGTGGTTGAAAAGGTCTCTGGAGTTGAAGTTTCCCAGCATGGCTGCAGAGAAACATGGGGCAGCGGGGAGCCAACACATGCTGCAGGACCCGCTAAGCTGCCGTCACATGACTGAGGGGCAAATAATCCCCTGATGGGATGTCAGATCGGCTCTGGTTTGGCCGCCGCTCCAGAGAAAGTAGCCAGACTGATATTCTCCCACCACTTAAAGACGTCAGTTTGGATGCAGGACAAAGATCCCTTCCCTCAAACATACAGGACATGAGTACCGGTGGGCAATGTGGTGATATATTGTTGGAAATCATGGGTAAAGTCAGTACCCCTAGAAGATTGAATAACTGCACGTTTCATTACAAAGAGATTCAGCAGGGGCTGTCAGGTCGCATGGCTGATGAAGCTTTTGTCTTTAAGAGGGTTAGTTCAAATCCTGGCCATTTCTTTAATCCGTGACGGCGTAATTGGTTGCACAGTAAAATGCTGAATCATTATCATATGTGTGGTGGTCCAGAGTGCATGTGGTTAAAATTTTGGCCTGTTGGACTTTTTATGTTTCTTTAAAAAAATCAACCGTCTTTTTTTAAGATCTCACAGTCTGAAACCAAGTTATGACATTTTAAAAAATGGCCCTTGGAAAAAATATTTAACGCTTTTTCACAATAGAACACAGTTTTAGCCTGTTTTGGAGATTCTTTATTTCAGAATTTCAGCATTTTATATTCAATTTTAAATAGAAATGCAAAGTTTTAAGTTACTCTTACTTTCAGTTTCAGTTTTGGACTGGTTGAAAAATATCTGATATCTGATCTTATCACTGATCAGTCATTTTAGGCTGTTTTGAACTTGGTTCATGCTTCTCATGAGTAAAATCGCCGAAAAAAATGACCATATTTGTGCTGTTTTCTAGAGTTTTCTAACCAGCTTTGAAGCTTGTCACAGACACCCACATTTTTCTTGTTCTATTGCAATGAAAGAGCAATACAAATGATTACTAATGCAAACAGGCTAGCTTGCCAGCATATTATCTCACCTACATTTTTAAAAAGTACAAATATAACCGTTTAAATCAATCAACTACTATTCTGCTGAATGTTCCAACTGATTAAACTGCAAAAAAGCAAAATAGCATGGTGTGTGTCGTGCATTGTGAAATGTTGTCCTATTTTCACCGTCATGCCTACTCCTGGACACAAATATAGAAGTGAGACTGAAACCCATGCTGTACTCTCTGTCCCAGTACACTCCAGTGGACACACGCTTCTGCTTCAGCTGTGCTTTCTGTTAAAACATCGCCTGCAAGGTGAGTGGCTGCTATCAGGGGCTGTGTCTGAAGTGCACACCCTCATGTCAGCACTTATGTACTGGACGATTTCTACAGCTCCTCTCAGAGCGAATATCACATCCTTTTTCAGAGAACTGTGAAAATAACATCGAGGAGTTGCATCATCCTTGTGAATCTTTTACAAGAGCCGCTTCTGTGCTGCTGTGCACAGTTACAGCCTGTAATGGCTCTGTGAAAAAAAAGCTGTAATAGATGACTATAAAGGGGGCAACCCTCGCCATGATATCACTGAGATAGAATCCCATGAACAAAAGAATAATAAAGCAACAATTACAAGTATTAATGACAGTAATAGATACCTATTAAATATTAATAACAGCATGTCATGAGCTCACCTGGATTGTACGGCATAATGTGTGCAGTGCACGTTGTAATTAGGGCTGGCCTGTATAGTTTGAATATTCAAGCATTTGTTTGTTATGTTTTCATATTTTATATATGGATAGCTCTTGGCAACATAGCTAACACGCACGTTGCTAAATCTGTATGAATTTTGTATAAAACAGTGAAATAACTTACCAAATTACTTGCAGTGTAATTAAATAAACTGAAGTTGGCTTTTTCGTTTCATTTCCACCTTAAATTGAACTATACTTTCCATTCTGCCTTACACAGTGCAGCATTGCAAAGTGGCAAAGACACTTGGCTCTTCTTTAGTAAAGCAGCTGAACTGGCACTGATAATATGTTGCTAAATAAAGATTTGAAGAGACTTATTTTTTTATAAACTTACCCCATCTGACTCATCAGATTTATCAGTCTCCTTATCTATTTTAATGTTTCGAAATTTAAAATTCCCAAATTACATACTGTGATTAAACGTGAAACATAAAACAGAGATGGCATTTGAGAATGATTCTTATGGATATTATGTGTAAACACCAACGACTATTCGACTATTCGACTATTCAGACTATTTAGGCTCCACTGCTAATACACCTTTGTAAACCTTACTACAACAGTGTTTTCTGCTAAAGCTGTTTGAGATGAGTGTGTTTGCGTTTGTATATTTTCAGGACAGTGTTCTGTAGGAAAAAGGAGAAAAAAAGGCTAATCTATGGAAGTTGCAAAATAGATTAGAAAGGTGCGTTTTACAAAGACTCCGAGGTGCACGTTTCTTTTCTTGTTTAATGAAGCTAAGAGTTAGAAAATTATTTTCATGACCTATTCTAATTTCTTTAATGCCAATTTGGTCTATTACTAACTCTTAGGAGTCGTTTTTATTAGCCTTGTTCTAACCTGAAACACACTGTGTAAATATTTTCCATTTTGTTGCAATTGTTTTTAACATCATTTGCTTTTTAAAGGCCAAACTGTCATTTTTAATTCATAACTCATGAATGTTTAGATACATAATAGTGTGTGTGTGTGTGTGTATGTGTACCTGTGTTTGAGATGAGCCTCCAGGTCGCAGCGGGGCATGCTGAGTGAGCAGGCGGGTGTGAGGGGGCAGGTGACGGACAGTTTGTCCAGCAGCTTGTGCACCAGGATGCTGGAGCGTCTGCAGCCGTGCAGCTGCAGCCGGGCGCGGTCCAGCGGGCAGAAGTCCCGCTCCTGCAGGAAGCTGCGCAGGCAGCGGGCGCAGAACGTGTGACCGCACGGCGTGTCCAGCGGCTGCACCAGCGGCTGCAGGCAGATGTGGCACACCAGGTCATCGTCCACCTCCAGGCGGTAGTTGTACAGGTGATTCTCCCAGGACCGGTGGATCTGGCCACATTCCGAACACTGTGTGTCCAGAAGAGCCTCGTTGACCATTCCAACGTCCACACTTTCGCCCAGGCTGCCCATCGCTCACAGGCTTCAAACACGCACTCGAGTGATTGTTCACGGGGGCGTCCGCACCACAGGCCTCAAAAGGAGTCTGGCAGAGGACGGCCGCCCCCCAGCAAGCAGGGTGGCATCCCCCTGAAAGAGCAACAGATTCGATTCGATTAGATTCACATTGACTTGATGTGGTCACCTATAAAAAAACAGAATTACAGACAAAATCCAGGTCACTTCTATTGCTTTTAGCTATGCTTAGCCAGAGCAGGTCCTGCCCTTTAATAAAAACAGCTAATCCACTTGCATTTAAAGCCTCAAGTGAAAAAAGCCCTCCTTCGTTGTGGAAATAACTAGCACACTGCAATTTACAGCACAGATATTCTTATTCTGTAACATTTTTACACTGTACAGATCTTGCTTCTGTTTGTAATGTATGTTATATTTTGTTTAGCTGGAATATCCTTTTTTCTTTTATTCATCTTTAATTTACTCTTTAATTTCATTTTATTTAATTGAATAACTTTATTGCACCGTCTTAAGGGTCAACTTGGGGTCTCATTTCACTACATGCTGCACTTGTATAACTGTATATGACAAGAATCTTGACTCGTAAATGTACAGTAACATTAATACATTTTTTTGCATTGTTTGTGTCAAATGCTACAAATTATTGATGCATTTTTTTGTCATGATTTTACCAGTAATTTCTGGATGTTTCTTTCTGGATGTCCCCTTAAAGAGAGATCTTGTATGTTGGGAAAAAAAACCCTTTGCCTGGGCGGTCACTGAGAGGACAGAATTTTCTGCAAGGACTGTGGTTTTGCTAACTTAGTTTGGTCCACTTTCACAGATTACAGTGTGACACCGCGTCAGAAACCACTTAAGCCGGCCTGTGCAGTGTTAATGAGTTGGGTACACACTTCCGCTACATGTTAACTACATTAATCTTATAGCTCCAAAACCAAATAAGCAGAAGTCTGGCGTGTCTCTGCTGTGATCAGTTGGAAAGCTTTTTATAGAAATATAAAAAACACATCCCAACAATACAGAAAATTTACCACAATTTTTGCATAAAAATGTGCAGTGGGTTCTTGGTAGAGGTTATGAACTTTATTTCTCCTAAAAGAAAAATCTGTAAAACCAGGTGTCAAAACTTTTGCACACAGCCGTCTGAATGGCAAAGTAACAAAAGCAGCCTTAATTACTAGTGATGTGACTGTTTCTATCCAACAAAGCCACACAAATGTCACAAAGACAAATGGAAAATGTGCCATACAGGCCCTTTAAAATACACCAAGGGGAACACTGCACAGAACTGTGTCAAAAGGTGTGTGAGAGAGAGAGAGAGAGAGAGAGAGAGAGAGAGGGTGAAAAAGGTTATGATTTGTGATAGAGAGGCTCAGTGAGTGTAGTGTGTGTGTGTGGGATTATGCCGTGTGGCTGTGTGGGGTTACTCCTGTACACTAATCTGACAGTGTAATCTCTCGCTCTCTCACCCGCTGAAATCTTTCAATCCAACAGAGAGAGAATTATCTGGGATTAAAGCAACAAACAGTGGAGAGAGAGAGAGAGAGAGAGAGAGAGAGAGAGAGAGAGAGAGTGAGAGAGAAAGGGAGAGGAAGAGAGAGATGAAATCAATACACTAGCGATGGACAGATAAGCAATGACACAGAAGGAGCCAAAAATAAGGAAAAAATAAAGGGATGGGACAACAGAAGAGAGAAAAAAGAGCAAAGAAAATGATTCTAACAACTTAGAATAAAAAAAAAAAAAAAAAGAAAATGAAATGACAAGGGATGGATGACAAAGAAAAAGTGGAAAGCTTAGACGAAAATGATGAGATGACAAGAGAGAAAAACAGGACAACTATGAAAGGCAAAAAGAAAAATGAGAACTAGTAAAGAAATAAATAAAGAAAGGAAGGAAAAAAGAAAGAAAGAATGTGGAAAGCTTAGCAGAAATGAGGAGATGAGAAAACCAGGACAAGGATAAAAGACAGAAAGGGAAAAAAGAAAAATGGGAAATATTAAAACAACGAAAGAAATGAAAGAAGGAAAGAAAAAGAAAGTAAGAAAGAAAAAGAAATGACAGGATGGAAAGAAAGAAAGAAAGAAAGAAAGTGACCTGAGATTACAGATAGTGGATGAAAATAAATGAAGGGGTGAAAAAGATGTGACCTAAATGATTTAAAGGTAAACAGTCTTTTGGTCTAAAGTGGGATGAGCTGGAAAAGATGAAGACAAGATGAAACCTCAGAAGCTCATATAATTCAAGAACTTCACCTCAGTCCCTGAAGACACGCCTCACGACAACAACGTGAAGAATCACATGCTCATTTTCACTAAACAGACTCGTTTAAGTGCTCAAACCATTCAAACCTTTCATCTAAAAAGTCCTATTTATTAACAGCAGAGTCATGATCAAACGAGATGATATTTCTGTTTCCATTATTAAAATTCTGTATAATACAAAATAATGTCTGTATCAGATGAAGTTCTTCCTCTATGAAGAAGGTTAACTTTTTAACAGGCAACAAAATCTTTTTTCTCTACACACCTATATATATTTAAAACCATTAGGGGCGTCAAAAAAATTGCACACGGCGGTCTTTAGGTCAAAGTAAAGAAAGCAATCTCAATTACTAGGCATAAAGAGAGGTGGGTCATGTGAAAATGTAATTTGACTACTTTTATGAAATAACCACACAAACGCCATAAATGCAATGAAACACATGTGAAATGCGCCATACAGGCCCTTTAAAATGACCTCAGGGGGAACCTTGTGCAGAATACAGGCCCTTTAAAATGACCTCAGGGGAAGCCTTGCACAGAATACAGGCCCTTTAAAATGACACCACATTGCAAGTAATGTGACAAAAGGAAACGCGTGCGTTCTTTGTTATGTTTTTGTCTCCTGTTTGTTGTCTGTCAGTGTGACTTTAAACAAAAACGCAAACATGCTAAATGAACCCTTCGCATGACACTAATCCCGGGACAGAGGACTGATCACCCGGTTCCACCTCTCACCCTTTACGTGCGCCTGTGACGAGCGACAGAAGGGACGTCTGCTGCGCCTCTGACTACCTGTCTCTGTCTCTGTCTCTGTCTCTGTATCTTCGCAGCTGGATATGAATAATTCATGAGGACACAAGGCTCCTCTGTTCGAATAACAAAGGCCTGTCATCATCTCATCACACACCAGCACACGCCGGCCTCAGCATCGCCCCGCATTGTTGTAAAACGGATCCCCACCAAACGCACTTAACTCTCGTCCTATTTTATACAGGAACTCAGGGGTCCCGTTACATAAGCAAGCAGGGACATTCCACGGCCTTGGAGTGAGGTCCAGAAGAAATTATCTGTTCTCTCCCTCTCTCTTTTTGTCTCAGACAGCACTTTCCTCACGCAGGAGTGTCCTGATGGGGCCGAGCAACAGTGCTTCAAGGCCGCTCTGTTCTCGCTGTATCTCTTTTGTTTGCCATCTGTGTGGATAGTGTATCTCCTTACATAGAACCACAATATGCCCTTGGCTGATTGGGATGTAGGCCTAAAACTACCCAAACAAATACATATTTACTCTCAGGTCAGTCCAGAAGCTGAAATGATGTGCCACTGGTAACTGGAATATGTCTTTTTTTTTTGGAGGATGGCCCACAATGACGTGAAGGTAAGATCGAAGGCCATTGTCTTAGTCAGCCTAAAAAAAACCCAAAAAAAACAAACCATGACAGAATGATGACGTCTGACGTCAAAAGGCCATGGGAGGCTGTGTGTTTTGAGGGGGAGAATGGAGGACGTGTCGCCAATCACACACTCTCCATTCTCCCAAACACACAGAGTCCATTCACCCAATCACACAGCCTCCACTCCACAGCCCCCTTCCTCCTCCTCCTACTCTTCCTCCTCCTCCTCAGTCACCCAGCTTCTCAATGCTAGATTTTGGTCCAGACATGCCATCCAGTTCAGCACCACAAAGCATCCCCACTAAAGCAAGGTTGCATTACAGCATTACTGACAGTGCTCACTCTCCATTGCACATCACACACATGACCCAAAACACAAAATCCTGCCTCCCATACACATTTCCCATCATATGCACAGCATTTATACATTAACGGCAAGCTGTATCCAGTGCAGCCTCCATCGCTCCATCACACAGTCTTTATCCTTCCCATCATAACCTCCTGCAAGCTGAAGTTATTCGTTTCCACCTTAAATGATGCTGCTGCTCCATGCAGGGGTTCATAGGCAGTAAGAATAGGACTGATGCACCGTTTAAGGTGGAATGACATTACTGAAAAAAAAGAAGCCAACTCCAGACCCGTCCTCCACCTCTGAGTCCTCGTACCTCTTGGTGGGTTTGCTCCAGTCACCCAGTCCTCAGTCACATCCACCCCAAGCCCCTCCGCCCCTCAGATCTCCCCCAGCAGGCTCCGTCCGTCTCGGCCATCGGCTCCTCCAGCTCCTCTCCGGCTCAGCCTCGCTCAGACTGAGCAGCAGAGTCGCGCCCTCTACTCGGCCTGCTCAAAACACACCTACACCACATGGACAAAAGTATTGGGACGCCGGACCAATCCACCATCAGGGGCTTTAATGACATTGCATTCAAATGCATAGACGGTGATACGGAGTTGGCCACCCCATTTTATAGCTATAACAGCTTTCCCCTAGATTTTGGAGTGTTTGGAGATTTTTGAGAATTTGTGCCCATTCTTTTGTTCTGTAGAGCATTTATCAGATCAAGCACTGGTGGTCTAGTGGTGAAGGAAGATGTGGGTTTGAATCCCAGGATTGCAAGTGGCACCACTGAGGTAACCTTGAGCAACGTACTACTCCTACAAACGACTCCCTGTTGGTTGCAGCCCACTGCTTCTCTTGCTGAATGGGTTAAAACAGAGTGACTATAAGGGGTTACGTTACTTTTACACATTCACTGAATAGAAAAGGTTCCTCCCCAAACTGTGTCCACAAAGCTGGAAGCATGGCGTTTTCCAAAATGCATTGGTATGCTGAAGCATTATGATTAAGCCCTTCTCTGGAGTTAAATGGCCACCTGAATTCAGTAATTACGAGGTGTGTCCCAATACTTTTGTCCATTGAGTGTATTTGCTTTGTTTAAATGCGATAAATACACGTTTCGCTCCATTTCTCACACCCGTTCACCACTCTTCACTACTGGTAAAACTTTGGACCATACATTTATAAATGTGATTTGCTCCTGTGACGAACTCCGTAGAGATTTTTCTGTCTATCACTTTTCTGTCACAATTCAAGCAGGGCATCGAGTAGCCTACTTACGGGTCCTGATCGGGTCCTCACCACATGAAAACAGTTTGTAGTCTTTGTAGTCTCCAAACAGTTACAAACAAATTCTCGTGATTAAACATTAATTTTGCTAATTTGCACGATGGATGGGAACGATGAGAGTCAGCTGGAAAGGTTTGTGTCTCTAATGGAGTTGGACAAATGTGTTTTTTGACAAAAACTGCTGTCAATGCTAAGCTAAAAACAAGTTAGCCGGTTAGCTTCACTGGCAGAAAACAAAACATGATGATTAAACTGCCTGGATATTAAATATTTTGACTCGTGTTAGCTTATTTTACATTTAAAGTCCATGTACTGACAGTTGTGACACTTGATAGCTTCAGTATAATGCTCCAAAAATGGGTTTTAAGGTGTTTGGCCACTTGAAGTTTATGCTTCTGCTATATAATTGTAATGTTCTTGTCATTATCATATGTGCAATATCTTATGTGTAGGTGTCTTTCCAGATGCATTATCACGTGACGTTGTTCTTTTTCTAAATGGGTGCTAAATCACTTGATTATGTCTAATATCTTATGTGCAATAGTCTTACATGTGCGACATCAATATTACTTATATGCTAAGTTACTGATCTCTACAAAGTGCTGTAACGTACTCCTAGCTACCATCTCTGTCGTTAGATTTCACTTAATTGTGTTATTAGTCTGTAGTATTTATACCCAGCATTTGTGTATATAGCACAGTGTGTTTCATGTTGGGTTTTGTTCTACAGATTTTTATTTAATTTATTTAGACTTTATATTTTATATTGTTCTTCTTTATGTTTTATATCATCTTTGCAGTCATAACATAAGCAATATCCTCTGAGATCAATAATGTTTTCTGACAACCGTGTTATACAGGTGCCATCAGTGTAGTATAAGGCATATTACGTCAATGCAGTGTCATTTACTTCATAAAAAATGCATGTATTCTCGAGAATACTGACGTAAGCTGTTCATAAATACTTAAGAATTCCTCATGTCCCCGTGTAGGACACCTTACTGTGTTACCTAATCTTGCAGAGTGCAGAGATGACCAACATCTCCAGCCCACATCTAATATGTTGGACCCCTTAGTTTTAATTTACCCTTCTCACTCAACACTGGCGCACCTGATCCATCCTGTCCAGGTCTTCTGAAGACACTGATTAGATGGGGTACCCAGTTAGGGATACGGTGTGGTGACCACTCAGATGGGTAGCGACGTCTATTTTTTATATAGTAAATGACACTGCATTGACGTAATAGTGCTCATACTACACTGATGGGTATCTGTTCCAATTATATCACTGTTATCAGAATCAGAGCACTTTATTGATCCCAGAGAAAATTGCTCAAGTTATGACTGCGAAGACACACAGAGACATAAACAGTATAAATTATACAGTCTAAATAAATCTAAATAAAAATCTGTAGTAAAGCCTGGGTATAGTAAATTCTGGGTATAAATGCTTCAGATAAAGAACACAATTAAGTGAAATCTAATGACACAGATGGTAATTAGGAGTGCGTTATTGCAGAGATCAGTAGCATATAAGTAATATTGGTTTTGCACATGTAAGAATATTGCACATAGGACGTTGGCTATAACCATGTGACTCAGTATCCATTTAGAAAATAATAATGTCACATGATACCGCACGTGGTAAGACAAAAGATATGATAATGATTAGCACCTGATAAGAACATTGCAATTACAAAGCAGTTAGCATATACCTAAACAGGCCAAACAAAAATCCTTTTGTAGAGAATTAAGCTGAAGTTATTAAGTGTCACCTTTGTAAGTATAAGTAAAATGATCAAAACTAGCAGCTCTGTTTTTAAGTACTGAGTAACTTCAGTTTTAATGCCTAAAATAAAACAATAAATCATAAAAGTGTGAGGTATGAGCAACAGGAGAGCAGTGCAGACTCTGTCAGTAATGTAACCGAATGAAATTAAACACAAAAAATGAAAATTACTTACTTCACAATGACAAATGTAACAAGATACGAAGTAGATTTCTTAAAGGAGATAAAGCAAACTCGGGAGAGTACAAATCCATCAGTATTTTACTTGTACATGTAATTGAGTAAATGTAACCTGCTACTATATACTGTGGATACACTGTCAGCGTGAGTGTGTGAGCAATGGAGTGCATTCTTGCCGCTGAGGCAGCAAGTTCCTCAGGCACCTGTTTCTGAACTGTGGTCAGGGAGCAGCTGTGGGGCAGTTGGTGATGCCAGTAAGAGATGATGACTCAGCTGCTGGACTGCGTCGCTGCAGGACACACACGTGTGTTCATTTCCTGTTGTCCTGTTGATGCATCTCAAAGAAATTATTTTTTTTTCTCCTCCACACAGACGTGCGGTTGAGGAACTCCTGAAAGAGGCCAGTAGAGCCAGAGTGCGGGCAGAGACCATGGGGGCAGCAGGGTGGTGAGTGGTGTCTGCAACCTGTGATTAATACATTGTTTAAAATTAATTATGATTCTGATTATTTTCCTCCATGGATCAAAAATTGGAATATTTCAATAATATCAATAATTGGAAGTACAATAATGGTAGACACAAGCATACAATATTGAGGGGAAAAAGAGTGGAATTGCAAACAAGTATTTGGAGGCTCCTTTGAACAGCCCAGAGAGTATTCAAAACCCTAAAAACACTATTCAGGTCAGTCGTAGTGGTTTGATATTAATAGTCCACAAAACAAACTAAAGCTATCCCTTTTGAGCTAAAGATCATCTCAGACAAGGCCACAAAAACGAAACCTATCAGTTTCCTATTTCACAATCAGCAATCTGTAATGTGAATTTGCAGCATGTCTTTTCTAAATGATCAATATCACATATCATGTTGCTATATTATTACTAAGACACTCACTATAGCTCCTGATGTACTTTGTGTATTTATTTGTTTCAAGTGTATTTATTTGATGTTTTGCAGGATGAAGTGCCCTCTGAGAAGCACCAATAAACGCTTCCTGGTGAACACCCTCCGGCCGTCTGCTCTGGAGCGACGCTCTGGCGGCCCCACAGCTGCAGCAAGGAGAGCAGACGACAGAAAAAGTGACAGAGAAACGCATCGCCACAGTGAAGAGAAAGAGCGCAGCCATAGAAAACACAGAGAACACAGAAAAGAACACACACGTTCCCATTCTCAGTCTGAGAGACACCACACTTCGCCTGAGAGGTCCAGAGGCTACTCCCCCAGCCACTCAAACAGAACACGCTCCCGCTCACCTGTCAGAGGCCACTCAGCGCTCGGGAAATCCAGGGACAGGACTCAGAAATGATGCGTTTCTTCTTTCAAGAAACTTTCGAGAGACACACTGGAGGGCAAGACCCCGTCTGCTGCCATCACTGTCACATCTGACATCGTTACTCAAGCCTATGTTCTGTCCTGAAGGATTTAATTGTTCATAACCTACTTCTATGGACATTTTGTAGGTCTGGCCACTTTCACCATTTTTACTATTTGAATATTTACCAAAAATGTTAGCAATAAAAAAAAGAAGGCGGCAGCTTAATGCTGGGATGTTCCAAGCAGCTCACGTAAGAGTTTATATTTTAACTGGCATGTTTTCATGTGTCCATTCTGCTACAACATCAGCTTCTCGTGTCCTGAAGTTCCCTGTAGTTCTATTAGAGTACATGACTTGTTTCATTTTGAATCCAGAAAAATGTATTTAAATTAAACCACTTAATTGATTGTGAAATCTGAATATTCAATTAACCACACTCCCCCTTCATTTCTGTCCCTGATGTTTTGTTAATCTGTGTGTTTTTCATACAAAGCTAAAGTAAATGGGCTTAAAAATTCACTAAAATTCGCTGAAACTGATTTATTACTCATTCAGTGATTGAATAAGTAATGTAGGTCTTCTTTTCCCCAGTAGTCAGGTGGCAGGCGCCCCTTGTTAATTATTTCTAACGGTACAGTAGAAGGTGAGTAAACTGAAAGAGAGAGACATCAGGAATTCAGGAGCCTTTAGCACCCAGACTCAGGTGCCAGTTGTGTACATGGTGTGTGTACAGTGTATACTGTAAAATTGCACAGCAGCGATAAATTATGTCTAATGACATTTAGAGCCATTAAATGACTACAAATATCTGGACTGGCATTAAAGGCAAATATAACCAATTTCAACAGAGCAGTAAAGTCAGTAAAATGTACTGTTTTGCATAGAAACACCTAGAAAGTCTATAGAAAGTGCATAGAAAGTCTTCTTAATGTTGTGCTCTTCTAGAGTGAAATAAGTATGTTGTCAAATATTGGTTCGAAATATCAGTCAGATCTTACATTCTGTGTGACATTGGTCATTTTTCCAACTGTCCCGTACTGATATGACCGTAATATCATGCATTTCTAATTTCGAACATTCCAAAACTGATCCAGTCGACCCAGTGCCTTCAGACGACCCATCCAGAATATCATAAATCTGAACTTGATTAGTTGGAGACGTGCACTTGATCTGTATCTGTTTTATGGACATTGTGGGAGAATACAGCCTAAACAAAAGCTGTCCATTTCAGTTACCATAGTAACGTATTTCATTTTAAAGGGGAGATTGTTCTTCGGCCTTTCACCCAGTCGTGAAGAGTTGGTTCCTTCAAAAATACACAATTACATGGTTATTGAAGATGTCTAAAAGGTGAAAAACTATTAAAAAGATCAGATGGCTCCCTGCTGAGGTTACTTTTTTTCCCCTTTTTTTAAGATTTGTTCTCTCCTGGCAGATTTTGCAACCTCTGTCAAATGATGTGATTTATTACACTGTTATGCTTCTTCCATGGACAAGTTTGAATTCAATTTAAAAGTCATTATCATTGCTTTTACATTACTCTCCGCTGGTCATTGTTTGCCCAGGCTTTCGTTGTCGCCACTAGGTAAGCAGGTTTTATCGCCTTGCACTGACATGGGTTATGTATGTTCTCGTCAGACTGTCGAAGCCCTTATTGTCTTAAAAGCAGGTAAAAAGCTTTCCGTGTGATCCGTCTGGCCACTCAGATGGATAAAAACTGGAATCTGACCGAAAACTGCCTCATTCTGCAGCAGTGAAAGTACCACGCTTACAAACTGGGCCTCATATTTTTCATTTTGAATCTTTTCAAATCCAGTTTCCTCTAAAATTGAATTTCTCATTTCATAAAAATCACATCACAAAATGATTTTAGACCAGGTTCAGACCTGCTGAAGTGCCTGCATTTCCATTATGGTGATGTTAGTTGATAATATATATGATGTGATAAGTTAACATAAGGTACCAAACTAAATTCTGAGGACTTTGTATTAGGGTTACGTCAGTGTAGATGAAAACAAATTTTAATTTAATAATGTCTGCATAAAAAGATGATTCCTATGTTGGTCCAGAAAAAAAACTCTGTTTTTGAAATGGTTTGTGTGTTTATTTATTTGTTTGTTTTAAACAAATATACATTAAAATGACTAGATCTTTACATGGCAGAAAAAGAGGCCGCCAAATTGTTTACAATAAAAATATTTTTTGAAAATCCAAACCAAGAAATGTAATGAATTAGTCTAAATGAATTTCCATGAAGTATAATTTCAAGGCTGCTTTTATAGGTTAAAGCAACTAAAAACTAGTAAAAACAAGCAAAAGTTTGTTGAAGCTGAACCTGTAGTTTTACACACCCTCTGTGGTTCTGAGCTTGAACTAATGCTTCTAAGCAGAAGACTTTTTACATCTTAAAAATATTTAAATCACCCTCCACTGGATGGTTCTTTAGGGTTGGGTGTCTCAAACTTTCTTCACCTATTTTAATGTGAAAGACCCCCACAGTCCAGTCTTTAAACACTAAACACAAAATGCGACTGTTTAGATAACGTGCTGTGGAGGTTTTCTCCTCCGAATAAGCAGATGGTTGGGTATTTAGTGATGGGTGGGCGATATTTCATTGTTATAAATGTTGTCATAAAGTGTTTTTATGCTTTTCTGAGCATGTTGTTAATATTGTCTGTAAAGAACACTGACCAAATGCAATTGTCATTATAATGGGCATATACATCTTGTTTAAATTAATTTAATGGAGATTACAAAAAGGCCAGGTTATAAAAGGTGAAATGAAACCTCAAGCTCAAAAATTTTGTCTGTTTTTTAAATATTTAATATTAAATATTGTTTATTTTTCAAATTTACGTGGTATTACACCAAATATGTGTGTAATAAAAACCCTAACGCCAGACCCCACTTTGAGCACCATGGCTTTAGGGAACCAAATGTGGTTCTTTAATGCCATCTTTCTGAAGAACATTTGTTTTTGTTCCATTTGACACATTTGTTTCTAACAGTGCATATGAGTATGAATGCAACGAGTCCAAGTGAGAGTTTCTTAATTTAGAAGCTCATTTCTCATTACACGCATAAAAACATTGCCTTGTTACAACAGTGGAACACTTTAGTGCCATAAAGGACCATTTAACTAAAAAACATTTAGTACATAAACCCCATCTTTACCAAAGAACCCTTGAAGAAGCGTTTTTAAGGGTGTGTCTTTCAGCACAGCTGGAACAGGAGTTTATCACTTCACTGCACTAAAAGAGGGAACCCATTCATGCCATTTTCCACAACTCAGACATAAACCACATCCTTTGGCACACAGTGTAACTTATACTTTTTATGTAGCTTTTTTTTTTTGCATCTTCGTGTACCAGTGCTTTAGCCAGCGTTTTCTTTTTTTTGCAGGCCAGACGGCTCGACATTACACATCACTTAAGACCATTAGGCCTCTTATAACTTCCACGCAAGTCCCATCAAACTGCGTCTCACTCACGCTTCATAAACCTCATTGTCCGGCTCCAGCATTGTAGCAATCGCCGCGGATAACTATTTCCTTCCCTTTCAAAACGAAAGTCATATATAAACACCATTAAGCGTCGTTCCACGGCCTGGCGTGAGAGGAATGGGTTTGCTCCAACTTTATGGCGGAGCATGAGAGGCCCATTTAGATATGAGCAAAAAGTGCCATGATTGCTTTTGAAGAGGCCCATGCAAACACAGCATTGTATCACAGATGGTCTCGAGGCAGCCGCGCGCGGTTTAAAAGGTGAGGCGTGCTCGCTGAGAGGCCCAGACATTGTAATGTTCCTTTCATGCGTCGCCATCGTAGTTATGACATTTTGCCTCCGAAATGTGATTGCTCAGCAGCCCCGCCCCCGGCGCGAGACCCCTGGCCTAATTGAGTTCTCTTTCGCACTCCATGATAATTGGTTTACACCGAACATCTTGGTTTTATTTAACTACGAGGGCTTTAGGTTAATGGAGCGAGAGGCAGGCGAGCCTAATGGCAGGTAAACCTGGAGGCAGCTCGAGAGGGAAATGGGCTCTGCTGATTGTTGCCAGTGTCCATAACAGACCCTGCAAGGGACCGAGTTAAATGGGCCATTTCATGTGTGCGTTTTAGGAGTCTCACGCCAACAGGCTCGTGACCTGCCTCGCGTTCTCCTCTGGCCTCAGCTCATTTGAATTATGTTGCAACATCTGCAACACTATCTTTGTTAAAAAGGCTCCGCCCACAAATACGGGCCTAGCAACTGTTGTGAGGTTGGGCAAGCTTTACAGAGCACTGACAAAACCTAACCACCCCGAGAAGTCCAGGCCGGCGTCTATACGAGTCTGCAGTTTAAAATGCCATGCTAATGACTTGAACCGCGTTGTTGTAGCCGATCGTTTGCCACATTATCTTTGTTCGAATGGCTCCGCCTACAAATACGGTTCTAGCGACTGTCGTGAGGTTGGGTAAGCTTTACAGAGCACTGACTAACCAGCCCAAGTTTATGGCCGAGGTCTATACATGATGCGCAGTTCAAATGGCTGCCATATGTTGATTTGTATCCTAACACTTTTATGTGCATGCAAAATAAATAGTCGGAAATGAATGACAACCTTCTTAAAAGTATTTGGGCAGAGCATGGACAGGTTCACTGTACTGTGGACTTGTTCCATATATAACATGGTACATGGTCCTTATAAGTACCACTGTAATGTTGCAGTTAACTAATCTGAAATCCGAAAAGGTGATTTTATAAGAGACATTAAACTTTTGTTAACTTGTAAATTAATGCAGCATATTAAGGTTTTGTTCCAAACAATTAGAAGCCATTTCTATGGGTTGGTGTTCACACCATGTAAAGGGCAGCTTCAATGGTTTAAACACACACACACACACACACATCCTTTCATTCATTTTCCGCAACCACTTGATCCTTACTAGGGTTGCGGGTACCTGGGGCCACTTTTGGCCAGTTTAGAATCCCCAATTCACCAGACGCACATTTCTTTGGACTGTGGGAGAAACCTGGAGACCCCAGAGAAAACCCAGGGTACCACAAGGAGAACATGCAAACTCCACACACACAAGACAAATGACCTGGATTTGAACCCCAAACTTGAAGGCGTGAGGCAACAGCGCTACCCACTGCAACACCATGGTGCCACACACATATCCAGTCATTATAAAAACTGTTCGTATTAGCATGTCCTCTTCTCTAAAACTCAGTATATGTAGCTCAATTACTAGTTCAGATTAATTCACCATAAATCTTTTAACATAACTTCTAACTAAAACTGTGTGTTGAAATTCAGCACTTTTTTGTTGCCAACCGACCTACAATACCATTGACTATCAAAAAATTCTGTCATTCAAAAACTGTCAGTTTCCATTACGAGCATTTGTAAACCAATCAGAATTAGTTACAAAATGTCATCTGCTGATTGGCTGTGTAAATTACTTTCTGTAAACGTTGCTAACGTCAGCTCTTACTGATTCATCTTTTTTTTTGTTGCAGACGGTAAGCCACACCCACTTTCCCCTTACAATTAACAGAAAGTATCAAAAATTATCCCTTAGGAATCAGTATCGAAATTAAGGTATCAGTATGACTATCAACATTGAGACCGCACTTCTAACATTGATATGATTTGGCTCACCTTGCTTCCCTATTCTGTAATTTCCTTGATATTTATTTGTATTATTATAGTGTTTTATTTTGCTATATTGAACTAAAGGATGACATTCCCGTTTTGGTTCCCTTTCAGTTCATTTCTTCTTGCTCTTGTATAGCTTCTCCGCACCACCCTTGGCCTGCTAACAATACACAAAACGTGACCATTCAGGGTGCAAACGCTGTCTGTATGGTGGGAATCTCAAGGGATAATAAGGGAACATATTTGTACAGTATTTCATTCCAACTGTCTGTTTCAAGTTGTGATGAAGGAGTATAGCCTGTCATGACTTTTATTGATTCATTTGTTTAATTACTTAATTCTATTTCTATTAGAAAATAGTAATTATCAAAAATACTATCTAAAAGGAACAGATTTGACCATTTTGCTCTGGAAAACTGAACATACTTTACTTTGAAAAATCACTTGAGTTACATAATTGGAACTTAAGGACCATGTTTATCCTTTGTGGGTACATAGAGTACCTTGTTTGTACCTTGAGGACCATTGCAGGGCCTTTTTTCTGCCAGAGAAGGGTCTTAAACCTTCTGTAAATCTGCTCTGTGATGATGCAGTTCATTTGGACTGAACTGAAGTCTGCTGTCTTCCTTTCTTGGTTGGCAGACTTTAGGGTTTCATTAATATTGTCCATCTGTGAGCATTGATTTCTGTCCCTTATCCACATTGTCTCGATAAGCCAATTAGTCTAACAACGCGAATCGATTGATAGCTGTGTATTTTTGGCATTGTATTTGCCATTGCACAACACCACAGCCAAACCAGACACTCTTTTAACCACCTTTGCCGCGTGTGAGTAAGACATGACACCCCTCGTGTAACAGGGCACAGATGTAGGAGGCAACTGCAGGTGTAGCCTTGCTAGCCATGGGCAAACAGACGTGTTTGTTAAAGCCATTGATCTGAGCGTGGCCAGTCCTGTTCAATTATTGGTGAAGCGTGGGGCAAGCCTGAAGGAGGTGAGGAGGAAAAAAAAAAGAAACTGTCGGCCTTTTGTGTAAACAGTGACACCAATGGCCAGGTGAAGCAGGGTCACATGGTGCGGGTGGACACACCTGTGAAGGCCTAAAGCGGCGCCAGAGCGCAGATAGAGCACAGGTCTGTGTGCGACAGGGCCAGGCAGAGGCAGGAATGAATCGGGAAGACAGTTACTACTCAGCCGGCCAGATCTACAAAGATTCCTGCGCCTACCAGAGGCCACACACTGAGGACTACAGCCAGAGCCCCCCACCATGCCTCTATATGGGCAGACAGGGTCAGACCCTGTACGCCTCACCTTCGCTGGCCGTCCAGGAGCAGCATAACGTCCCCGATCTTTCGCCCTACGTACCCACCAGAGAGGAGCTGCCAATGGGCCACCTCCACCACTCGCAAGCGCAACAGACCACCCTGCAGCCCTTCGGCGGTTACGGAGACTCCCTGGACCTCTGTCCGGACCGGAACAGGTGCCATCTCCCGTTCCCTTGGATGAAATCAACAAAATCTCACACACACACCTGGAAAGGACAGTGGACAGGTAAGCTGAGTACACTGGCCACCAATCACTTTTGACGTGTGTTTACTTTCAAACCTCTTAAACTCTGAGGGTCTGAATGTGGGCCCACACCTCAGAATCTCTCTCAAAACTACACTAGTGAACCATTTCTAGCAGATATTGGATTTAAAACTCGTCAAATTAATAACTGAGTAATGGGCGGGCAGGTTAAATTTGCTCCACATTTAAAACATTTTAGGCCTACATTTAAATTACTCTATAATTATTCTTCTCCTTTTGGCCAATGCACCGTCTGGCTAATTGTCAAACCAGTTGTAAGCAAAAGTTTGGGCAGCCCTAGTCGAATGATGTGTTTTTGTAAATAAGAGCACATTTTATGGCACAATTGTTTTTTCTTTGCTGAATTTCACTCCTTTCAGACTCCAGCAAAAACAAACTCCTAACCACTATTTGTGTTGTTAGTAATTCACTTAACTGTAAGTTATTCATCTATAGTATTTCTATTTGTGTATATAGCATAGTGCATTTCATTTAGAGTTTTTTTATTTGATTTATTTAGACTTTCTATTTTTTTTTGTTCTTGTTTCTGTGTCTCTGCGTGACCATGCAGTCGAGACATAAGCAATTTCCTCTTGGATCAATAGAGTTTTCTGATTCTGATTTTGATTCGGATAACAGAATCACAATGAAATGTGTCTTGTGCAAAAGTTTTACATTTTGTTTTGAAAAAATAATTAAAAAAGATAAAACTTGTCCATTTGTAAAGGATGTACACTTATTTTTTACTGAGAAACTCTACAGAATACACTATCTGACTGGGGCTGTTCACACTTCTGTGTAAGACTGTATAACTTACTTTGGCGTAAATTTAATGTAAATATAAAATATCTTAATTCTTGATTTGCTCAGAAGGAGTGTTCACGAAAAAAGTTTTTTCATTAGTAATTTAATATTTAAAGATGTGATTTTAAGGAGTCATCTTTAAGTCGCATCCACTTTAAAAACGATTGGGTGTTTTAACTTTAAAAAGAAGCATCCTTTATATACTTGGATTCAATTTTTAAATAGTTGAGATATTACGATACAAGACCAGTGTTATCAGTGTCACAGTGTTAACACTTTCCTGCAGTGTAATCTCTTTCACTGTGCAGCACATGATTTGTTTGTGAGAGCATTTTGTCATTTTCCATTTTTTTAGAGTGTGAACTCTTTTTTTTAGAATTTTCCATTTAAACCACAGGTCCTTCTGTGATTCTTGCTCTGTGCTTTGGCAGCGTGTTGAGTTTTTCTGCCTTTTGTCTCCTTTATTTCTTGTTCAATGTAAAGAAATGCATCAACTCGGATCTCTTTTCAGTGATGGTGAATGGAACCAAGCGCCACAACATCTATAAGACGAATATAGTCATTTTATTTACAATCCAAACCCACTCGGTGTCTTCCGAGTGTTCATATATAACCAGCACAATGCAAAGATATTCCTATTCTGTTACACTGTCTAGATCTACTTCAGTTTGTAACGTTCGTAATATTTGTTATTACTTTTTTTCTGAATTTTTTTATTAACAGTTTAATTTTATTTAATTATTTGATAGGGATCAAATCAGGGGCTCATTTCACTACATGTTGTACTTGTATAACTACATATTGTGACAAATAAAGAATCTTGCATCTTGTAATGCTGATGATGGTAAAATGATAGTAAATCTTTTTCTTTAGGAACCATTTTGCCTCCCAACACCCTGCATGTAGCCCTCCACCGTGAATGAGTTTTAAAAAATGAATCTGAGGTCAAAAGCTTCTCACAAAGCTGTCCTAAAACAATGCCTCAGACCTCAGCAGCGTATTTCTGACCATTTCATTTAATTACTTAATGTGACTTTTGAGGGTATTAAACTGTTTTGGCGCCTGTTTCCATTCACCACCACTGTGATAATTCTCCGTAAGTTCTTCCAGAACAGAGAATTTAACATTAGACCACTCCACTTTGCTCACAAAGTAATTATTGAATTATGAAGTCATTAATAATGATCATAAAAACAGTAGAATTCTCCTTTAACATTAAATTATGAAGTAATTAATAATGATAATAAAAACAGTAGAATTCTCCTTTAACATTATTGCAGTTCTTGGACTGTAGTTTGGAGCTTTAACATGTTATTTAAAAAAAAAAACAACTAGAGGAAAAAATCCAAACATACTTCATTTCCTCTGCTGTTTGGTTATGGATGTACACCATTCTGAATAGTTTTAGCACTGATGCCAAGATTTTTAGTAGCTACTTTTATTTTTAATTCAATTTTTTAATTACTGTAGCAATGCTTTCACTGGAAGATTAATTTAGTTACTTCACTCAAAACTGCTTTTTTTTTATTAACCCTCTGATGCATGAATTATGAAATCCTGAGTCAAGATTTTTTAAAAATGTTTTTCTCTTCTTAGGGCATGAAAAAAAATGTTTAAAAAATTAGATTTTTTCAGGAAGTTACAGAAATGTCCACAACAGTGGACTACATGCACTTAAGCACTCAACATAAAAAGGTATAAACTTAAAAACCAGCTTCTTCCATAAAACCCAACCTTACAGTTATGATGAATGAAATAAATGCCGGTTAAATAAATGGTAATAAATGAGATAGATGTACATTTCAGGGCCGATGTGAAGTTAACCTGAAAGATGATTCTGAGGGAGACACAAACCGATGAAGGTTGTTTCCTCTAAACATCAGTTTAGCTGAGAAATGTGTTCAGATACTTTGTAGTCTAGAACCAACAAATCATCCAGTAATGAACAGCAATGTAAGATATTTAACAGCTTCAGATGGAGCAGGACCACGAGAGAACCATAAATACACAATAAAAATATGCGCTGAACTTGTTTATGCAAGTGTTAATTCAATAGCAAGGTTTTTGCTGTGAAATGCCCCCTCTTCTTTTGCTATCTCCCCACTTTCCATTGCCACTGATCTCTACTGCCCCCACACTCTGTAGCCCTCTTACTCAACCCAATGCTTCCCCACTACATTCTCCACAGCCTATTCTGGTCTACAGTGCCCATAATTGCTTTATTGCCCCCCTCATATCCTGGAGCCCCCCTCTAATGCTCTCTTCCCTCCATGCTCTATAATCTTTCTCATATCCTTTTGGCCCTTCACACTTTATTGTCCCATGTTCGTAAAATATTACTGTATTACAATGTGCATTTTTTTTCTGGTGCATGATTATTGTTTTTATCAATGTCTGCTGCTGCCAAGCAACTGAGTATATATAAATTTTTTTGTATCTTTTATTGTATTGTTTATTACTTTTGTTCTGTCCACTTTCTGCCATTATAGAATGCAATTATCCACTTCTAAAAGTGGTATATCGTATATTTCCCATGTTTTTGTTTTCTTATCTTTATTGACCCCTTTCTCATGCTCTGTGACCCCTCTCATACTCTTTTAGTCCCACCCTGCCTTACTCTGTTGCCACAAATGTATTGCCCCCTCCTGTAATTCTATAGGTTCTATTTAAATGCTCTATTTCTGTCAATGCTTTATTCCACATGCTCTATGGTCACTCTCTTACCCTCTTCTAACATTTTATAGCCCTTCCTAATGTTCTACACCCCCCACCCCATCGTCTACAGCAGGGGTGGGCAACTCCGGCCGTGGAGGGCCGTTGTCCAGCACAGTTTGATGGTGGTTCTCCTCAAACCCATTCACTAAACCTGACAATTAACTGGTGAGGTGAACCAGGTGTTTCTGAGCAGGGAAATCACCGAAACGTGCTGGA
>JBBPCY010000001.1:5096976-5117704 GCA_037974405.1 Brachyalestes nurse
TTTTCTTAACTGCATCATTTGAGTGCATAACAGCAGACCAGAGCAGCATGCGGCACAAAATGGGATGTGGAAAGAAGAGAGGCGCAAAGACATTCAGGGCCACATGACTCTCTCTCTCTCTCTCTCTCTCTCTCTCTCTCTGTTGCTCTCGCTTTCTCTGTCTCTCTCGCTCTCTCTCTCTCTCTCTCTCTGTGGTTTCCTTTCACAAGGTGACAAAAGTGTTGTGGACCAACATGGTCACTAAAGTAAAGTGTCTTTTATTCAAGTAAGTATGCCTACATGGCGTGTATGTTCTGCCATTAGTTATTTTTACTAATGGCTCGATTATAATATTCACACCATTGACCAGCATCAACCACCAGCCAACTATCCGAGCCAAACAAAGCCCACCACAGAGTAGCTGAGATAAGGCACAAGGTTGACATTTGACTTAAGACAAGGAACAAATTGCTTGTTGTACGCACAAACAAATTATATATATATATATATATGTACAGACCACAGACCACACAGACACGTATATATATGTATATACACAGACCACAGACACAAACACACACACACACACACAGGAATATATATATATTTGTATAGTGTTTAGTGAATAGTGTGAATAGTGTCCATTGCCATATGTAAACACACACACAGTGTGTGATCAGCACAAATGAGTATAGTGTGTGCAGGGATTTGGTATACAGTTGGCAGTTTGTGTAGCATCCTTAAATTACAGGAAGCACTAAAGCAAAACTGATCATTACGATGAACTAAAGCCCCTTCTGGAGCCCCTGGTGTCTTCAAATGCTAACTGCAGCTCTGGCACCCATAATGCACCACGAGGCTAGTTAGCTCTTAGCTGAAAACAACAACAACAGGAGCAGCGGCGGGTTGGGGGGTGTCGATTTCTGCAGACCGTGGCACGTTGTGCCGCTCTAACCTGCACAATGTCCGCCTGTTCCATTCCGGCCGGCTGCTGCGGGCTCTTTTAGGACCGGAGTGCTGAGCCTGCTGGTGGTTAAGAGTGTTTTTGGAACTTCAGCCCACTCCCCGGGTCTCCCCCGGGTCTCCCCGGGCTCCCCCCTCCGCCTGCCCGTTTGGGATCTAGGGCGCTCCGGCTCCGGGGCCATGAACAGCGGACTCCCAGCCTCAGCGGCTCCGCTCGGGGGGGTCGGGATTCCGGGCGTGAAGGTGAAGTTTTGCCGCTACTATGCGAAAGACAAGACGTGTTTTTATGGAGACGAATGTCAGTTCGTGCATGAGGATCCGAGCGTGGCCGGCCTGCCTGTGCTCGGAGGAGCAGGCGGTGGAGGTGCAGGCGGAGGAGGTGGAGGCAGCCCGGTGCCTTTTTCCCTGGCCGGAGGCGGCGGCCCGGCGGCCGCGTACTCTCTCGGGGGCACCGCGGTGGTGGCGGCGGCGGCGGCGGCGGCCTGTGCCGTACCTCCTCCTTCTAGTGTCCCCAAAAAGAACGATGCCCTCGGGCCAGCTGCGGGAGCTCTGGACGGTCAGCTCCTCACCAGTAAGTCCGTCTTTGTTGTTGTTGTTGTTGTTGTTGTTGTTTTTGTATTGGTTGCGGAACAGAGGGCCTCATCCGGGGCTCCAGCAGAAATCGAGGCCGAGGATTCAGTGAGGCCTCCTTTCCTCCACCATCACCACCCCTCCTCCCAAAACAATATGAGGAAGCAAGGAGGTCCTGCTTACTTTTTCAGCTCTCAAAACTCTCAATGAGACCGATGGGGTGTAAAAATGTTGGAGAATACTGGTGGAAAAGAAGGGCTCCAGGTCTTTTTAGGGCCTGAAGCTGGAGCTGCACCAGCTGTCATTGTTTCAAGCAGGACCGTGCTGTGGGAGCTAAGGGCTGAAGCCTGGTTGTTTTGGTTTTTTAAGGCTTAGAAATGCTTGCAGAGTTTGTATTTTTGGCATTGTCTTGTATCTCAGTATTTATATGGCAGTGGGTGTTTTGATTAAAAGACTATTATTGTTGTTTTTAAACGCAGCCTGACTTCCATTACGACGCAGAGAGCAAGCTGTGTAATCATATTCTCATTCTCAGTTTGTATTTTAGCGCCATTATGTCCTTTATCACCTGTATAGTAGTAGTTACCGTTGTGTTTTTGGATTTACTACCAAAAAAGCGCGGAGTGCGTCAGCTGACCAAAACGTTGACGTCATTGCCAGATGGGCTCTGATTGGCTAGTTGGTCAATTAGGCAATTTTACTTTTGAGTGCTTTACACATCTATTCTCTAAATTATTTAGGAAAAGCAGCAAAAAGTATGTAATGTTTAGTGCAATTAAGTTTTTGTACTCTTACCTAGATCTGATACCATGCTAATGTATATGCAGTGGGATCCAGAGTTGAGCCACACAAAGAATGCAGCAGTTTAATTAAAATAAGTGTGTGCAAGTGTGTAAATTGTCATATGTGAGGACAGCACACAGTGTGAACAGAACAAAACTGTTCTCTACATTTAACCCATTCACCAAGTGAAGTAGTCGGCAGCCAGGAACAGTGTTGTGGGGACGGTACCTTCCTCAAGGTAAACAAGCAGTCCTCAGATTCAAACCCACAACCCTCTGATTACAGGGCCCAACACTAGGCCACCAGGTGCCCTTCCTGTTTGATTTTTTTTATTATGGGTTCAATGGATTTTAAATAATAAGTTAACATAAAACAAAACAGGTTATTGTCTTGTTACCTTACTCTTAGTACTTTTGCATAGATGTGAGACACTCATGCTGTATATGCAGTGGGTTACAGAATTAAAACAGACTAAAAATTGTATCTAACTAAAATAATTAAACTTTTCTGTTTGATTTTAAATTCTGTTTTAAGTGGATTTCAAATAACTTGCGTGCACTGGACTAACATTAAATAATTTATTTGCATTTGTGAAAAACATTATTCTTCTGTTAAACTGATATTTGACATTTGATTAACTTAAAATTGTGCAATTTTTACTAAGTATAATAAATTACTATAGACTGCCATTTGTGTTGGTAGGTTTCATTCAGTTGTGTTACTTAAGTAGTGTTTATATCCAGCATTTCTGTATATAGCGTTGTGTATTTTCATATTGAGTTTTTTTTTTCTTCTTGTCTTTGCAGTCATTACGTAAGCAACATCTTCCAGGAGCAATGAAGTTTTGTGGTTCAGTCAATATCACTTACTTTTTTCAACCAATATCACTTTTTTTTTTTTAAGTGAAAATATTTTTTCCTCAGTGATCTGTCACCCCACCTCCATTATCTCACCAAATAGTTTGGGGTTGTTTTATAATTGCACAAAAATGTTTTTAGTGCTTAATTTGAACTTTTATAACTATTCAAAAAATTATGTATTAATTTAGTCACATTATTTTTTTTTGATCTTGCTCATGGTTATGCCACAGGTGGTATGAGCAGTTGCTATTTTTAGATTAATCCTGATACTGATGAAAACCATTCGGTTCAGTGTGTAAGTTGTCTCTTATTGTTTCTTATCTTATTTTAGTCCCTGGTATGGATGGTGGAGCTCTGAATGATGCGAATCTGACTAACTCCTACTTCAGCAGCAGCTTTATTGGGGTCAATGGGTTTGGGAGCCCAGCAGAGTCCAAATATTCAATGATGCAGGTGTGTATGTTCCATATTTTACATTCAATATTTTCCAAGTTTTTTATGCACATAGTTTTATCTGTGGTAGCTACTTTCACTGGGTTTCAGTGGAGGGGTATTTTAGGAAAATGTGTTTGATAATTAATTTGAGATATGCTAAATAAACTCTGAAAACTTCAAGAAAACCAGGATATTAAAAGGATGATAACGGTGGTGATAGTTGTATTGTAAATTGATTATTTTTAAATGATCAACCTGCAGTTTCATTTATACATTGACCTGTTGATAGTGAAATCATATAGTACGTTGTGCCCTTTATAAGCAGTAACTTGAACACTAAGATAAGTATCTTTAGATTACTTTGAAGTTCCCTGATCATTCGGATAACTTGCTAACTGAGTTCTGTGATGCATAATATGCCTTTAATTTATAGGCTGAAGTGTTTCTGTTTCCTTTCACTACATATATAAAGCCATGTATGTTTGATGATAACTGTTTTATTTATACTGTCAGTATTAACAGTAGTGTGATTGGTTATTTAAGGTGTTAAATTAAAAATCCAAAACAAGATGCTTTATACAAATAGTATGATAACAGGTCAGGGAGTTACCCTGTTTTCTGTTATCAAAATAACCTTTAGCCTCAAGAATAACTGAAGGTTTTAGTTAAAGAGTTTGGCAGCTGTCTGAAAAGGGGAAGAAAAAACTTGCTTGGACCTACTTAAAGGGGATTCACTGTGACAGTAACCACTGAATCAGTAAAGGACCTGTTTGCCTGCTGAAGGTTTACAGCCACACATTCCTAAACTGTAAGTAAGCAAGCTGGAGCAGATTTATGTGCGAGTGACACCTGATATAGATCAGCAGCTCCTGTTATGCGCACAAAGAGCCAAAAGAGAAGTTTTTAATAAACATTTTGTATAAAATCTCATTTCTAGCTGACACAAATGAGCAGTTGTATTTGGAGAAGTGAATGTTGAAGTGGTTTTATTTCCAAATAGCTTTACGTTTTACTCATTGTGGCTGTAGACAGACATAAAGGGCAGCTGTGGTCCTGGAGGTTTTGGGGTCCAGCACAGTTTCACAGTTCTTCTGCAGAGAACCTGATTCAGTGGATGTGTATTGTCATAAATGATCTAACAATGCCAAGCTATTGCCTTCAAATTAGATTTGTTTGGTACAGGCCTGTAAAATAAAGATTTTATCACAAAATACGTGTTAGTAGGCATGACATCAGTGATTGGGCCAATGCTGGCAGATCGGATGCTTAATCAGAAATGGAAAACAACAATGTAGCGAATCTATGACTGAAGGAACACACTCACACTTGGTGAGGTCATGTGTGTTTCTTCCTATGGTGAAGGAAAATGTGTTTGAGCGTCAAACTATTTTTAATTGTGTGTTTTTGTTTGTGTTTTTAGAGGATGACCAGCAGCAGCAGTTCACCAAGCCTCCTTAATGATGGTGCCAAGAACTACAGCCACAGCACACATGGTAATCTGGACCTTAGTGTTTGCATTTGGGAATAAAGCTGAGTTTATTTGCTTTTTAATTTGCCCTTACTTCTCATGTTGTTTTTTCCCTGTAGATCCTGTAAATTCCCCTACTTCCTCGCTCTTTAGTGACTTTGGTGCTTTGAGCTTAACTCAGAGGAGAAAGGTGAGCATTTAGAGAAGCAACAGCATGTAAGGCTGCACTTCTTTTCTTGTTAAAGGAAATTGGCAAGTTTTTTCAGTCTAGTGTACTGCATCTGTAATAGATGACCAGACTATAGTTTCGACTAATTTCCTTATACATGGTAAAAGAACAGAAAAAAAGCCATTATTCATTTACTTCAATATCTGTCCATTGGGGTTGTGTATGTATGTTTTGAGTCAATAGGTTTTCTGTTATAGATGATGCACAGAGATTAGGTTGAAAATGTTTGACTATTCTTAAAAATCCACTGCTCGCATTAGTATTGTACTTACAGTTGGAACCAGATATTTACATACACTTCAGGAAAAAAAAACACAAACTTTTTTTGTCAAACATTAAATCAGAGTAAACCTTTTCTATAATAAATATTAAATATAAATATTAACATTTTTGCATTTGTTTAATGTCAGAATTGAGCGAGGGAGAATTTTTATGCTTTTTTTTAAAAAAAAAATCACACTCATCAAAGTATAAATGCATCCTAATAATCACTGTGGTGGGTCTCATAAGTTTGTGTCTTTAAACAAAAAGAAAACTCCAGATGATTCCATTCTTAGCTTAAGAAGCTTCTGATGGGTTAATTTATTCCAAGTGAGTTAATTGGTGGCACACCTGTGGATGCATATAAAGGCACACCTCAAACACAGAGCCTCTTTCTTTGACATCATGGGAAAATCAAGAGAAATCAACCAAGACATCAGAAAAAGAACTGTGGACCTCCACAATTGTGGCTCATCCTTAGGTGCAATTTCCAGATGCCTGAAGGTCCCACGTTCAGACAATAATATGCAAGTATAAAAAAAGAGCCATCATATCGCTTTGGTAGGAGAGGGATTCTGAGTCCCAGAGAGGAACGTTTTTTGGTGTGAAATGTGCGAATCAACCCCAGGACAACAGCAAAAGACCTTGTGAAGATGCTGGCTGAAACTGGTAAGACAGTGTCATTATCCGCAAAATAAGTCCTGTACCACCATGAGCTGAAAGGTTACTCTGGGAGGGAAAAAGCCTTTACTTCAAAACCACCATAAAAAAGCCTGACCACAGTTTGCAACTGGACATGGGGACAAAAATTCTAATTTCTGGAGACATGTCCTGTGGTCTGACGAAACAAAAATTGAACTGTTCAGCCATAATGATAAACGGTATATTTGGAGGGAAATGGGTGAAGCTTTGAAGCCTCAAAACACCATCCCAACTGTGAAATATGGGGGTGGTAGTATAATGTTGTGGGGCTGCTTTGCTGCGGAAGGGACTGGTGCACTTCACAAAATAGATTATGAGACAAGAAAATTATGTGGATATATTGAAAAAATGTCTGAAGACATCAGCCAGGAAGTTAAAGCTTGGGCGCAAATGGGTCTTCCAAATGGACAATGACCCCAAGCATACCTCCAAATTAGTTACAAAGTGGCTTAAGGACAACAAAGTCAAGGAACTAGAGTGGCCATCACAAAGCCCTGATCTCAATCCCGTTGAAAATTTGTGGGCTGCACTGAAAAGGGTGAGTGTGAGCAAGAAGGCCTACAAACCTGACCCAGTTACACCAGTTCTATTCCAGCAAACTATTGTACAAAGCTTGTGGAAGGATACCCGAAACGTTTGGCCCAAATGAAACACTTTTGGGGCAATTCTACCAAATACTAAGGGAGGGTGTGTAAATTTTTGACTGATTAAAGTAATAAAAAAAATCCATAAAATTCTCTCTTTATTCTGATGTTTAACAGATACAAAAATGTTAATATTTATTGATCTAAAACGGTAAAAGTTCACTCTGATTTAATGTTTGACAGTAAATGTGTGTATGAGGTGTATGTAAATATCTTGTTTCAACTGACTTTTTGTGGTAAACTCTTTCCTTGAGGTATTACTTAGATGGGGTCAGCATCGCTTGACTTTGTTTTTGTGTTCCTGAGCAGGCTCCTAATCCAGCAGCCACAGAGTTCATCCCCAAAGGAGCACCTCGCATGGCCACCATGTCTCAGGCGCCCGTGCCAACATTTCCTTCACCCCTCTTCCCACACCCTGCGATGAGCAGCTCTACAGCAGCTGGCCTCGCTCCTGGTGAGGAATTCACCTACCTGTGGAGTAAAAATCTTTCTCCCCCTTTCTCCACTGCCTTCTCTCTCTCTCCTGTCTCTCTAGTTTACCACCTCTCCCTCTTTGTAATACAACAGCAATTGTTTGTTGATCAATCAGTCTGTTAGTCATCGAAAGTGTTGAATTTAGGAGATCATTTTAATATACAGTTAATGCTGTAGAATACTTCATATAATACACACAATCAGACAGATTGTGATAGACCACAGGAAGCATGAGGGGTAGCATTGTTTTCTTCTTTTCATCTTTTTTTTATTGTGATGCACCAATACACACTTATAGGACCTGTGCCCAAATTTAGGAAAAACCTTTGGCATTCATCGGGGCTGCAAATGTGAGGATACCGTCATATTCAAAAGCTTTGGTGCCCCTGGTCAAATTACAAATACATTTGCAAATAAATATAAATCCTTTACAGAGAACACAATTCTGTATTTTCTCAAGTATATTTACTGTTCATTTGCTGAATTTAACATATTAGGGGGGGAAAAAAACAAGAAATGAGGTCTGTGCAAAACGTGTAGTTTTAATATGTCAAACTGCAAGTAAAGAAAAAAATTAAGGATAAAGATTATGGACAAATGCTGTATTTAAGTGTGTTCTCTGTAAAGTAGGTGTTTTTACCTAGAAATTCAACAAAGCAATGTGACCGAGGCAGTGCAAATATCTGCACAGGGCTGTTTTTGTTGTATTTTTATGACCGCTAATAGTAGATGTAATAGTAGTAATGTAAATGTTCTTCCCCTGTTTTTTCGAAAGTGAATTTCATCACCAGTTAATTGCAGTACTTTCCATAATCATACATGTCTTTTACAGGGATGTCGTTATCTGCTGGGTCTTCTCCTCTCCACTCTCCCAAAATCACCCCCCACACCTCCCCAGCTCCGCGGCGCCGTAGCCACACCCCTAACCCCAACCCGGCCAATTACATGGTGCCCACCACTGCATCCGACCAAGCGAGTGGTGGCCACATAATCCAGAAGGAGACTGTGGGTGGGACCACCTACTTTTACACTGATAACACCCCTGCTCCCATGGCTGGAATGGTATGTTTCTCTGAAAATATTTTTTTCTCTTTTGGTCATGTTTATATAATTAATTATAGCTTGTGTTGCTGTTTATTATTGCAGGTGTTTCCAACTTATCACATCTACCCACAAACAGCACCTCATGTGGCATACATGCAGCCCAAAGCCAATGCTCCATCCTTTTTTATGGCTGACGAGCTCCGACAGGTAGTCACACACGTCCCTCTTTACTACTTCAACGTTTATTCTGTGCAGTTGAAGGCCTAGTGTATGAACTGATCTGATTTGTGATCATAGAATGAGTGAGACTTACTGGCAGTATTTTCAGTTTCTTGTATAGGTATTTTACAATCTTTTACCTTAAAAAACAGCAAAGGACTGATTTACCAGATAGAAAATTTAAAGCCCTAAAAGAAGTGACATATAAATGATACGCTGCTTCAGTAGCTTTCAGTGATCTTATAATTTACCATGCAAGTATATGCAAAAGTTTGTGCACCCCGGTGAGTGTACATGTTTTGATGATTTTCTTGGCATGTTTTTCTTCTATAATCACCTTCTCTTTCCCTCCATCCTCCCTACAACCTTCACCCGCTTTGTAAGAATAAGTATACATCCCTTTCAGGGAACACATGTACACTTTAATGCACAGTTGTTTTTCATTTGCCTTATTTTAACAGAACTGAAAATGGCCTGTTATATTTTGTTTTCAGGATGTTACAATAAAAATAGAGTATAAATAAGTAGTGCAAATAAATAGAAATTGTATATGATGTTTGCAGAAAATTTTCATATTTAGTTTGAGGGTGTGTTTGCTTATTTTCACCTAGAAAAACAACAGAATATTTGGCTGGTGCTGTTTGGATGTATGTCTATTTGGCTTTGAGTTTATGGGACTGTCTGTTTGTGCACCATTGCTTATAGTAGTGTTCAGTTTATAAAGCCATAGTTTGTTGACATTTGTTGACTTCTTTTAATAACCAACACTCCCAGAAAGCCTGTCTTACGCTCATACTTCTTTCTTCAGGAGTTGATAAACAGGCATTTGATAACAATGGCTCAGATTGATCAATCAGAGAACCCAGGTAAGGCTTTCCCAACTGATGTCATTGCTGTTATGATCCTGATGGGTCCTAATAGTCACTGTGGTGGGTCTCTGTCTGTGTGTGATGTCTGGATTGTGGTCAGTGTGTCTGGAGTAAACCTTTTGTCTAAAAGAAACCACATCCTGTGTCTGGCCTGTCATAAGGATTCACTGACTTAGAATCGCTTTAGAATACCTTTTGTTTAGAAACCCAGCATGCTCCCTCAGCAT
This sequence comes from Brachyalestes nurse, assembly GCA_037974405.1. Classification (NCBI taxonomy): domain Eukaryota; kingdom Metazoa; phylum Chordata; class Actinopteri; order Characiformes; family Alestidae; genus Brachyalestes; species Brachyalestes nurse. The sequence goes on from JBBPCY010000001.1 coordinate 5,106,704, forward strand.
ACCATACTGTGATTCATAAGATCTGAGTCATATTATCTTTAATCATGCAATGCTTAGAAATTAGACAGGCTTTTTACAGTGAGAAATGGCTAACATTGTGTTTCTTACTGTACATTCATATTTAGGAGTTCCGTCTGAGGTGGACAGCTACCATAGCCTGTTTCCTCTGGAGCCTCTCCCTCCTCCCAACCGTCTGCAGAAAACCAGCAATTTCAGTTATATCACTTCCTGTTACAAGGCGGTCAACAGCAAAGATGACTTACCTTATTGTCTCAGGAGGATACATGGTGAGAAATACTGTACTTTCCACAAACCACATCCAATCAAATGAAATACAGGTTATATATATATATATATATATATATATATATATAATGAGTTGCCATGTATTAGGTACATAAACCCTGTGTCTACACTTACTGGCCATTTTATTAGAAACAGTTTCCATATACGCTTACCCTTTATTAGCTACAGCCCATATTTTGCTGCACAGGTTATCAACCCTCTCCATCTTCTGTCCTTCACTGAAAAGCGACCACCTCTGGACCACCACTGAACAGAGATTTTTTTTGTCTTTTGGTGGTCTTTTTCTTTAGATTGATGGATGTCAAAGGTGGTTGACAAATCACGCAGACACAGATGGATACTGTCAGTAACTGTTAACCTACAAAGTGCACCTATAGGTAGGTGTTTCTGATAAAATGACCAATGAGTGTAAATACAAAGCATGTGTATCTAATAAACTGGCAACATGGTAGACAACATGTGTGGATGGTGCAGAAGTGTTGTATGTTGCAGTGCAGTTTAGGTAATTACAACCTGTGTGCTTGTAGGCTTCAGGTTAGTGAACACCAAGTGTATGATGCTGGTGGACATGTGGAAGAAGATCCAGCACTCCAACGCCGTCACCCTCAGAGAGGTCTTCACCACTAAGGCTTTCGGCGACCACTGTAAGGATGTTTCTGTTTTACCAACACTGAGGAATGCTGTAAGGGGTTTGAACCTTTAGAGTTGCTTAGTATCTGGGTGTGTTTCTCACTCAGCGCTGGTGTTCTCTTATGATTTCCACGCGGGAGCTGAGACCATGTACAGCAGGCACTTCAACGACCCAACGGCCGACTCTTACTTCACCAAGAGGAAGTGGGGTGAGTTATGTGCTCTAGCCACAGAAAAAAACAGCCTGTTCTGACCAATCCTATTTGGGTCAGAGTTGCTATAAAAAGCTTGTTTTAGTTGCTTGTTGCTTGATTTTATTTACTCGAAGGATACACAAATATACAGTAAACCCCAGATAATCTCAGGGGCTATGTTCCAAGAGCACCCGCGCATAGTGAAAAAACACAAATTTGTGATGTAGTTTAAAAAAATGCCTATATTTATAGTGTAAATATGCCCCCAAAACTGCTCCCATCCATATTCGTACTGTACAGTTTACACTGAACTCCTGCAGTGCTAGAATGTAAATGTGACTGTAATTCATGCACAGAGATGCGTCACAGGGCAGCAGCCAATCTGCAGCAAGGAGAGATTGATTATGTTCTGGGATTGGCTACTTTCAAACCTTCCGCCTCGGAGTACAGCGGTATTTCACCATCCCAAGACGCGCTTTCTTTGTGTTCTCTGGACAGTACCAACAAATGATATTTTATATGGAAATGTAGCTGAATTTACATTATCTATTACAAAATAATAATTTAGCGCTAAAATGCATGAAAAATTGTATATGACAAGGCTGTGACGTCACAAAAGCAGGAAAGAAAATGCGGAGGATACCTGCGGTTTCTGTGAATGTGCGGGAGTTTCCGCGAAAATTTTTGGTTTTTCGATTCTCAGAGAAATCTGCGACAGAATGAAGCCGTGACTGCTGAACCGCAAAGTGTGTGTGTGTGTGAGAGAAATTTTAGTCCAACTATTTCTCCATCTGTTAGCCCCCATCATCAGTCCACCACTATGCAGGTATTATTTGATGGATTCCCACAGCATTGCGCTGAGAGGGCAGGCATTAAATAGGATGTAGACTTTTTCGCAAGACTATATTCACTGTGGAGATACTAAACTGTCAGCACAACGTAAATTGGAGTATACTACTTTATGTAACAGTTAATACTCATGTGACCGTGAAATTACATTTAAATAGTAAGGGAAAGTTTTGTTTTTGTAATGGATAATTAAGAAAGGTCAAGCGGTTCAATTTTAGTGAGAGTACAGGAGGAAAGAGCAAAGTAAAATGGCTTTGGTTTTACTGGTTTTGAAGTGAACTGTTGCCCCTGCCCTGGATCCATCCGGTCCTTTGTGCTTGGAACATTCTTTTCTGTTTCTGTTTGTTTGTGAGGACAATTCCAGAGCGTGTTTAAAGCTAGGGTGCAGCTGTGCGTGTAAAGCAGAGAAAGAGGAAATGGTGGTTGAAACCAGTCCTACACCAGGTGGAGTCCAGTACCTGCAACTGTGAGGCTGATGGGGGGTGGGGGGGCAGCACTCGGCATCAGCACAACCTACAGTTACTGCACGTCACAGGCTTCACGCTCTAGTATAACTAGAGACTGCAACAGATTGGTAGCTGTGCATATGTTAAGGGGTTTTATCAGACGGGCTTTTAGTTGTTTCCACCCTTTAAAACCACTTATTCTATAATCAGTAGTAGTATTATTGGTAGTAGCATTAGTATGTTTTTAAAAATTACTGTGGAGGGGCTTATGCTGCTGACTAAACCATTTATGTCACTCCCAGCATGGCTGTGATTGGCTGATGTACAATTTAACTGTTTAGGCTTCTGAAATCTGTATGTTTTTATGCTTGTCTTTATAATCTGAAACACTGCCTAATACTAAAAATAGTAATGATCTTGATGATGATTATGGGTTAATTTTGCTAGTTTGTGCAGTCCTTATACTGATCATGTTAATGCTGCATAGTTTCTGCCTCAGTTTGTTCTGACCATTTGTCAAGCTATGACTTTATTATTCTGCACCAAATATACTTTATTCCGAGGAAACCAAGATGTTTGTCCAGCTGTATTAGTGTGTAACTGTGTGTGTGTTTGTGTTCTGGTAGGTCAGCACGAGCCCCCTCCTCCACGGCAGCACGCTGGCTTGCTGCCTGAGTCTCTGATCTGGGCCTACATCGTCCAGCTGAGCTCTGCGTTGCGCACCATCCATACAGCCGGCCTGGCCTGCAGGGTCATGGACCCCAGCAAGATCCTCATCACTGGAAAAACCCGGTACAGACTCCGACACGCTTTCCTTACTGTCGTACATAGTGAAGAATAGAAAATAGGTCACAAACCAGTCAGTCAGCTGCAGCTTATACATCTACTTTTATGCATTGTACAGCTTGGTCCTTAAGCTTATTAAATATATATTGTATTAACTTGTGTCTTTATGTGACCTAACAAAAAACTGTGGTTTAAATCTAATTTAAATATAATTTCTTACATAAATGCAAAAAGTAATTTTGTAATTCCATTCAAATTGTCGCATGATGTCTGTAATAACCCCCGACATCTTTGGGTTATTGAAGAGAAATGCATATAGATGCAGGCACAAACATTTCATTCAGTCTATTAGATACTGTTTTCAGCACAGTGGTTTAGTGGTCTGAACTACTAAACATGTCTGCTGTAGCATTACTAATTAGCTAGTGGCCTTTTGTACTTGAAGGTCACATGCATACACCCTCACACTTCATTTCACACATACTCATGCGGTAACAGCAATTGGCCCCCCTTCAATTAAGGCTTATGCCACGGCACATGTTTGTCTGACATGAAGCGAACGCAGAAGCCTTATTTGGAGCTAGTTTTCGGTTCCTGAAAAAATGTGGTCAAAATGATTAATACTTTATTTAGGACAGTTATAACAATAGCCTGCAAGTTTCAGATGCACGCACACACGCCAGGAAGGATGTAGCTTTTGAAAGTCCTTAAAGGGTTTTAATTACTGGAAAACAATAGCAAAATAAAGCCTATGTTACTGTAGTGTAACCCTTTTAAGGTGCAGCTAAGAAAGGCGCGATGTAAATATCTTGACCGTTGTTAAAAGCGCTATATAAATAAAATTGAATTGAATTGAATATCTTGCTCATGACTCACTGAAACAAGTGGGAGTATAATGTCGAAACCGCAGATTCTAATGTTGTCTGTGTCTGTATGTAGAACAAGAGGGATTGTGATTTAAATTATATGAAAAATTGTGTAAACAGTAGGTCTGAAACAGTTGTTCAACATTGTCAACAATTTGTTTCTTGTGTTTATACTTGTTTGAAATGTTGGACATATTTAGCAGGTGCTGAACATTCAGAGTTAAATACATCCGCTAGCAAGGCCAAGCTGTTTAATTAGCTGTTAGTGTCATCAGCTTGTTTGTGGAAACCTGTTCACACCCTGCTCATCTACAGAAGTAAAAACACTAAAAATAGTTAAGAAGTTGAACCCTGGAGATGATGTTGTCTCCTATAAAACACGTGTATTAATCTGTCTTCTTTATTATATCACTTATTTTTAGCTGTTGCTGGTTTCAAGCGAAAAGAGAGTTTCATTGGCCTATCTGTCTTATGTCTTATGAGCATTCAACTAAAAGAATCAAGTTATTGATTTTCTGCAGCGTTAGTGTACAGTCTTGTGTGCTAAACATAAAACTGTCCTTTGTCATGTTTTCTTTTTCCTTAATATCAATGCAAAAGTCCAGATTCAGGCCTGATTGAGAATGTTAATTAGTTCACTACAAACTGTTATTAATGTAATTATGCAATTTCAAAATAAAATATAATTTAATAGTAAAGCAATACAACAGTAATGCTTTAGACATCTAGGGGTTGAGCTTGTGGTCATGCAGCATTCTTTAAAAAAAAGGGAGTTCTTTGCTTTGGCCTGATTTTGCTTTTATTTCTCTTGGATTATGGATACCTCATGGCCAAAGATGGCATCTCACACCAGTGGCACTCAAATCTGAGAGTGAGCTGTAGGCTGTGGCTCTGCAGGCTGAGCAGTGCCTGATATAGACAAAGTACAAGCGTTATGATTGTCTCTATTGTGAATGTAGCTCTGAAACATTAAAAACACACTGGATGATCAGTAATGTGGCAGAAATGATCAAAGTAACTATACGTGTACAACCTCATCTGGAGCTGTGGTTAATCAAAATGCTCACAGCACTTTAAGACAAACTGTGATTGGTTAGAGGACCACCCTTCTGCAAGATCAGTATTGCAAACATCAACACTGTGAGAACTGTTAAATTATATACAGTAATCCCTCACTTTTCGCTGGGGTTACGTTCCAAGATCACCCACGTATAGTGGAAAAAACATGTTGCCTAAAAATGCCAGTTTTATAGTGTAAATGCTAAATATGCCCCCAAAACATGCTCCCAGAACATGTCATTTTAAACTCAGTTTAATGCATTACCCTTAATAATGTAAAGGTAAACCCGTATTCGCCTCTTTTTAAGGTAAACCCGTCTTTTTATTTAAATTCCCCGCCGAGATATGCAACTCGGAAGGTTGCGTGACAAAAGTATTGGGACACCCAGTTTTTGGAGAATAAATCCTGATCTACTTGGGCTAAAAATACCTGGAGATCTACAAAGCTGTGGAGTTTGAAGTGTCTGAGTGCTTTCCCCTCCGAGATATACAACTTGGAAGGTCACGGGACAAAAGTGTTGGGGCACCGCGGTGAGGTGAACAGGTCTCCTTGTGCGAAAACATCCAGAAAAAAATATATATTTATTGCCACAAATAATAAGCAAAAAAAAGGTGGAGGATATTTGCAGTTTCCGCGTTATTGTGGGGATTTCCACGTAAAACTGAGTTCGGTTCTCCAAAAAAAATCTGCGCGTGTCTGAATCCGCCAGGCCTGATCTGCGTAAAACTGGGGGATTACTGTACTGTGCAGTCGTCGTCTCTGCATGGACATTTTTATATTGGTATTCACAAGAATTATATCAGTAGCAGCTGATAATATTGTTGTTTTTTCCCTCTTTCATAGGTTACGGGTGAACTGTGTAGGAGTGTTTGATGTCTTAACGTTTGATAGTAGTCAGACCAACCACCTGGCGCTCATGCCCCAGTACCAGGTAAAAGTCTGTACATGAAGCCAGCATACAGTTGTGTCTGGCCTATGTGCTGTGTTTTGGGTGTGAGGGAGTAGAAGTCATGACATTCAATGCAATGTGTCACAACAACTTATTGAAAGAAAAAACATAAAGATGGGAAATGTGGAAGTTTCATTGTTGTGGTAAATAACATCAGTGTGCTTTTCTGAGCCTATTGTGATATCGTCACTACACACTGCATGTTTTGTTGCAGAACAACTTCCCAATTTGTTTGGATTTAATGCAGGGACTATGTGAAAATTAACACATGGTTTCTCATATCATGATGCATAATGTAGTAGGAACAGTGAAAAGGACAGATTTATACAGTCCTAGGGAAACGTTTGGTTACCCCTGGTCAGCTTACATTTTGCTAATTGTTCTAAATGTGAAAATAAGCACACATCCCATGCAGTGAACACAGAACTGTATGTTTTGGGGCACATCTTTTGCCTGAGGATAACTTTTAGAAATGACTGTTTACTTACATGTAGTTTAGAATCTTCAAAAGAGTATTCATGGTTCTTTGACCTTAAAATGAATTGTTATTAGCCTATAATATAGTGTAAAGATATTGGGGGATAGTGTCAGCTAAAGATGCACAGTAATATTGGAATTATATTACTATTGGGTGATAATTTCTAAAAGAAATTTGTCATTGGAATGAATAGCTGACACAGGGTTACTGTACTGAAAAGTATTTTTTTTGTATTTTTTAAAATTAATTTGACTGCATTTGTAGTTTATAATAATATGAATTGGTATTGATATTGATATTTATAGTTTATCTGCAGTGCTAATTCAGCACAGTCCCAGTTTCTATGCATCTGCGTCGCTACTTAATTATCAAGTATCCGCTTCGGCCCAAGCTTCCTATACTGGTGCGTCCCTAGTGACAGCCCTAGTTATGTGGTGTCTGTTGTAACTGTGCCCGTTGTCTGTCTTCTCTTTTCTCCAGCAAGCTGATCTAATCTCCCTGGGGAAGGTGGTGTTGGCCCTGGCCTGCAACTCTCTGGCTGGCATTCAGAGAGAAAACTTACAGAAAGCCATGGAGCTGGTGTCCATCAACTACTCATCTGACCTCAAGAATCTCATCCTGTACGTGCAGGCATGCTCATACAAGCTGACTTTCATTCATAATGATATCTGAGGAGCTTTTTCAGCAGGATCAGGGTCCACAGTTTGGTGATTTCTCTGTTCACACACGGGCAGTATAGTCTAGTTGGTGTGATCAAATGGGAAATCACTAGACTTTGCTGGACTACCCTGGAGAATCCCACCAGGATTGGAATTAGATACCCTTTAAGTTTTACATTATACATTAATATTTTTGCACAAACAAGCAAACTGACATGTATGTACTTTTCACAAATGTGTGCACTTTCACACTAACAAGAAGCCTACACACAAGAACTTGTCTGAGGTGTGCTTTTCTAACATCACACTAATTTGATTGTGCTAATGGCAACAAAAAAAATGCTTTTGGCAGAACCATCTTTTGATCAGGCATCAGCAACATAATTGGATACATTTTAATTGACAAACCATGCAATCATAAAGCAGATGTCAAATAAGGTTTTGATAACTGCAGATATAAAGCGTTTATATAATAGGGGTAGATTCAGACATTTTAAAAATGTGAGGGATACATCTGGAGTTCATACAGTGACTGGCTAGTGACCCATAAAAGTATTTTTTGCCCCCTGCAGTATATAATGTTATAAATGTAAACATACATTCAGACACAGATTAACCTTTTTTTTTTGATGTTCCTGTTCGGTACACACACACTCCTCTTCTCTGGGTCTTCAGTTATCTGCTGTCGGATCAGAGTCGCCTGCGCAGCGTCAATGACATCATGCCCATGATCGGAGCTCGGTTTTACACACAGCTGGATGCATCTCAGATGAGAAATGATGTCATTGAGGAAGACCTAGCCAAGGTATACATAAACACACAAGGGTACACATACACAAACAACTGGCATGCTCAGCTTGCTGTGTGCATGCGACCGTGTGTATGTTTGTAAGCATACTGTTATGAGGTCAGTATATTGGGGAAGGTGTGATCTCCACAGATATTTTAGAAACCGTAAGCTGCTTTGTGTTTCCGCTGTAGTGTTAAGCTCTGAGGTTGTGAGACGCATGCAAACAAAAACATTGTTTTAGGCTTTGTTCAAACAGTATGGTGACCTATAGCTTCAGTCTAAATACTTAACAAGCTTCAAATCTATTCTGTTCTAGAAAATCTCTCTAACCTACTGCATGAAAATTTGTAGTATGAGAGTAAGGAATTGAAGTGTAAACTCCATTACGGACCTAATGGAGATATAAAAGGATTAAATTAGTGTATATGTTGGCCTGTGCGTGTGTACTGTTTTTGTGTGGTCACATGCACACAAAGGACAGAACTAGGCCACTGCAGGGTAGGGTCTGAATGAGTTTCCGTGTACAATACTGGTGCCCATGGTGTCTGTATGTGGCTTACCAGGTTATTTGCCACATGTTCATCAAACCAACAAACCTAAAGTGCCATTGTTTGTTCGTTCTTGGTAGCCCCTTAGTGTGTGTGTGTGTTTTAACCATTGTGTGATGACCATAAAATAGCCTTCTGGGTTATTCCACGATTGGCTTGCCATTTAGTCCTTTCCTGCCAGTTTTCTCCACTTTAGTCAAAGCATCCTTTCACACTGCTGCTAATACATCATTGGACAGCTCAACATGCTTAGAGGAGAACACTTGACTGCCAATTCTGTTAGGTCAGCTAACAGACCCCTGCACTGGCTAGCACTGAATTGAGTGATGGGGAGAGGGAGGGCTGTCCTTCCCACCTGGAGAGAGAGCTCAGGACGTTTTTTGATGACATTGGGTTACACGAGCCAATGTCAACATGATATATTTTTTGATAAATTTTTTTGGGAGCTCTTATTTGATGTAAAAGTTGAATTTTAAAAATGAGCAAATACACCAGATGTAGCATCCATGAAACTGACAAGAACTTTTTTTTTTTAATATTCCATCTATAATTTGGGTCACAGGGCTGTACTTTGAGTGACCTCTTTAGTCATCATCAAAATGGTATCTGTCAAAGAATGAAAAACTAATAAGAACACTTACTTTTGTCCTTCCCATGATCTTCAGGGAATTTGGATAATGCAGCTTCGTGGTGAACATGTGCCTCTTGGAGTACGAGGGAATGTGTTCAGGTAACAGGGATGAGTAAATGTTGAGGAACATAAAAAAAAAATCAACTTATATTGGATGTTCAAGGATGTTAAATAGATTACCCATTAATGCATTATTATTTTTATAATAATGAATAATCTAATACACGATGAGTTTAAGCCTAGTTTTAGTGGGCTGAGACAGACAACAGATAAGTGGGACACAAATGGCACTGCAATTGTGAAATCACCCTCATGATGCAAAACATGAAACGTTTGTGGAAGTGAGGACTTCGGGCTGGTCATCTCAAGAAAAATAAATGTGTTATGAAAGTTTGGAAGTTTACATTTCTGTAACCCTCTCTGTTGTCGTCTTACCTTCTGCAGGAGGTGCAGAATGGACGCCTGTTCCGCCTACTGGCCAAACTGGGAACTATCAACGAGAGGCCAGAGTAAGTTCTGTAGTCCTGCTCATTCTAACAGAAAGAAACAATTTTTACCGAATATATATCCAATATTGTAAATACTATACTTTGTACACTTAAAGACTTGTACACTTGCTTTTTTTTGATGCCAAATGTTAAACTTCTGTTTGAAACAAGTATAATTGTTTGTCTGTTTATTAACCACCTTTCTTTTTTTCTTTAAAAAAAAATATTAACCACCTTTTTTTCTTTTCTGTAGTCACTGTAAAAAAATAACACATTATGTGATGCTTCTGCTTCCTCTATGGTGTATTCAAATAGTTTACCACAGGTTTTATCAGTAGTTTCACATAAACTGAGCTCTAATCTCTCGTTGCAATTCCTCTCTGACTTGATGTTGTCCTTGCAGCTTCTGTACCGAAGTAACAAAGTAAACTTAAGCTCTCATTTTCTTATCATCCCCTCAGAAACATATTTTATTATTTAGCCAACCATTTGAGATTTATATTTATGTCTAGTAGAGACTCTGAAACTGCTCAGGCTACACACTTGGACTTCAACAGAGGCTACCACTGCAAACACCAACCGATTCTACTTTTGCTAACTAAACTGTACTGCTCAGCTGTGATAAAGTCTATTCACCAAGTCTTCTTATTAGTAGTCATCTCCATAGTGTCATTATTTTATTTTCTTTTGCTGTCCAGTGTTGACGAGAGGAGAACTTGTTCCCCTTTTGAGCCTTGGTTCCTCCTGAGGTTTCTTCCTCCAATTTTATGGACTTTTTTTTCTTCTCAGTTATAAAAAGTGCTTTATAAATAAATTAAATAGAATTTAAAGTCTAGTCCCTCTGTTGTCTTCACAGTCGCACATATTCAGAACCTTTGATGCTGAGCTTTTTGAACTGTTGCAGATTCCAAAAGGATCCTACGTGGTCGGAGACAGGGGATCGTTACCTGCTGAAGCTCTTCAGAGATCACCTGTTCCACCAAGTGACAGAAGCTGGCACACCCTGGATCGACTTGAGCCACATCGTGTCTTGTCTCAATAAGGTGTCCTTCTTTTGCTTTTTTTGTTGTGTAATCATTAGAGCTGTAAAGCGATTAATTAAAATTAACTAGTTAATCTAGAAAAAAATTAATCGTGATTAATCACAATTCTAAGTCAACCCAATATATAATAAACACACTAAGTCAACTTTTAAAAGCTGTGAGATAAAAATAGGTAAAAATCGCCTTGAGGTGATATAATACTGATGTAGTGCTTCGGTGGTAACTGAATTCACTTTTGCAAAGCACATATATTACCCTTGTCTTGTCCAAATCCCCCT
>JBBPCY010000001.1:5117804-5132295 GCA_037974405.1 Brachyalestes nurse
CGCCCGACCCGGGAGTCGAACCCAGGACCTTCTCGCTGTGAGGCAACAGTGCTAACCCCTGCGCCACCGTGCCGCCCAGCAATATGATCACAATATTAATATTAGAAGAAAAAGAGAGGCCTACTGGTTCATCTGCCCCGTGAGGACAAGGTTGGGTCCAGTGCCAGTGAGAGTGGCAGTGCCACCAATGCTGGCTGCATAACATACACATAGTGTCATCCCCTTACACATCCTCAGCCTCTCCTCATTTTCCCTGCACCACTCCACCATGTCTGCATTCAAGGTAAAACTATTCAAAACAACTGCAAAAGAAAAAAAAAGTTATCAGAAGCTCACCTACAAATAAGCATATAAATAGTTAATGCTATTTAACAGTTATGTTAGTTAATAGTTATACTAGCTAACAGTTAATAGTCAATATCAGGTTACCCTATATCTCAGACTAGTTTCTTATGTACAATAGAAAAAATGGGATATAAAAAAGTCCACACTTTTTAATAGAATTTTGATCAGTTTTTATGTGAATTAGGTAACAATCGATAACTCACTCTACATGTCACCCATACCTCTGAGCTTAATAAATGCTTAAATAAGTGCTAATACTAACATTTTAAAGAGCCTGTCTGGTTTTTAGTCATGAACCAGTCTGATTGTTTTAAACTTTTGCAAATAGGAATCTGGCAGCATTTTTTATGTCAAATGTTAACGGAATTAGCTGTACTTCAAGCTAATTCACCAGTTTTCCATAACCAATGTATGTAATTGGATGAGCTACTAATCCTGGCTAAGTGCTTTTAATGAACAGAATGGATACAGCTAAGAATATTCCAGTTACTGATTTGACAAGGGGATACCAGTCCTATAAGGGGAGTTAGCTTTGTCAGAACAGTAGTGTAGAAAGAAAGCCACTGTTTACTGACTGTTCTGCTGATTCAGAATCTACACTTTGATTTCTTTACAGCTGATTCCATGGAAATCTAAATCAGATATAAGTATGGTGTATGTGACTTCATCCTTCATTTTAAGAGAATGCTCCCACACTTTACTTTTTTATGCTTTAAAACATTGTTATTTCTGCTCTTTCACTTCCTTACACAATTTGTATTACTGATATTATATGTTGAAAAACTGATCAAATATATTGTTCAATAACAAACAAACTCCAGACCATACTATGAGGTAAAAGAACTAACCATTGTGCCACCATTCTTCCCATATTCATTAAAGTATAAAATATTTTGGAAATAGGTCAAGTGGAACAAAATGCGCAAAGGATGGGCACTATGTCAAAAATATATCACAAAACTTCAAAAAGACGACCTCAAAAAAGAGATGTAAAAACCTATGAGTAAACATTTTATTCAGTGATTCACTCTCTACACTAAGCCAACTTCATCTGAACTGATTATATTATGTATGAAACATGCAGTTGGGCAGTTTTCTTTACGTACCGAAAATATCGTCATCTGCTCAAAAAAACACACTTGAGACACTATTTATATAATATTACACATCTCTTCTTGTGCAGCAGCCAGTATACTTGGGGGAGGGGCAAGTATAGCCTAATTGCAGCAAAGCAAGTATGTTAAATCTGTAAAGTACTAATAACACCTACAAATGTGACAAATGGTCTTTGCTACTACAAACTTTACAAGAAAGTAATCACACCAAGAGATAAAGAGATAAAGAGATGGGAACGTAATCAAAGCATTATAAAGAGATGAACAGTTAGGAAAGTAGACAAACCACATAAACCACATTGCTCTTAGTATTACATGTTGTAAAACCATCATTCTTCACTCACCCTGGCCATCAGCCTGTTTCTCAGACCGTGTTTTCTCACTTTCCAAAGTGGGAACGGGCCGAGGTTCTTCCTCTCTCCCTGTGTTGTTGAGCTGCACCAGTACAGCCTGTACTATGGGCACCATCATGGCCGTGGTGGCGGTGTTACTGATCCACATGGACAGGAAAGCCGTCACAGCCATAAAACCTAACATTAACCTGTGCAAAACTGTACGATGAAACAATGTGCCTTTTGAAGTCATTTCTTGTTTCATCTATAAAAACTGATTACACTGCTTATTATGTGCCAATATAGATATCAGCATGAAATGAGCCTGCTGACTGAAATGTGATCTCAGCATGCTGCATATCACCATTTCAGACAAATGATCATTGTGCTGCCAATCAAGCGTGGCATAAATATTTAGGTCTTGAGCTGAATGATACAAACATGTAAATATCTTTGATTGGTTCAAAGCCCCAGTAGGAGGTTATATGATGGAGTAAAATAGATTTGATTACATTATGGTTTAGGCAGAGATTGGATGCATTATGAAATCTCAGTTTTGACCACAAATGTATTATATTTTGGTTTTGTATTATTAATATTTTAAATTCAAATTTAGTTTTAAAAGAACAACCTAAACACAATTGTTATTTTCATATTATGAAAGATGTAAATTACTATCAATAAAACAATGCATAAATAGGTTTTAATATTTGGAAAGAGATCCACAAATATACTGATTTCAAATCAATGAACCATGACCTATCACCATATTTTACACCCCAATTACATTTAAATTTGTCCATTAAGCAGGCCTTCTTATTTAATATGATACATTTTGTCCTATGTGCATTTCCCCCTGAACATAATCTGAAATCTGAATAATGTTACATAAATGCTTACAGAGGCTAACAGTCCTGCACACTCCTAAAATAAGATTGCATCAGAGTAGGCCTACTACTACACTTTTATATTTACATTATTAGATAACAACACCAGAAACTCAAATTGTGGACCACCAACCACAGAATGACAACATGACTTCAGAGGTCTATTATGCTGGACATGGTGTAGAAGTCACTCACAGAGCAGGTCGCACCCCGACAATGAGCAGCACTCGTAATGCAATGCGCTTGTGCAGGTTCCAGTGCTCTACAGCCACAGCTACCATCAGTCCACCCAAAAACAGCATGTTCGTGTCCTTCAGATACTGCATACACACCTAGGTTACACACACGTTACAACCTCAATAAATTCTTTACTGATATGTGTACCAAAGGTTTTGTTGTGGTTTTATAGCATTTAAATAAAGGGGGCAGGACTTACATCTTTGGACTCCATGACACCGAACAGAGGAAAAAGCACAGCAGGTAAGAGAGCTGTGACTGCTAATGGCAGCACCTCAGTACACCAGTACACCGCCATCAGCCCGACAACATATGCACAGCTAGCCTCCTGCAGAGTAGACGTAGATGTATATCACAAAAAAATATCTTCTTAAACACTAAAAGCCTTATAAAGCATTGAGAGAAAATAATGTTGAAGTCTCAGTGATACTGAAGCTTCACTTTGGAGGCCATATTTCAAATATCAGATACAAATCACGACTTTTCATGAAACAGACGTCCAAAGTTTCCTGATAATATATTTACAATAAGCACATTTCAGTCTTGCCTGTTTAACTTGCCCTGCCACCTTGCATAATATTCAGACCAAATTCCAACTGCAACAAATGTCAAATGCTAAGTCCATGTCTTCTCAGTGCTGCCTTTGTTGCTCTCTATTGCTTATACGTTACAAACAACGTTAGAGTCCTCCTTCCCATTCCCTGCTTAATAAAATAAAATACAATATTAACAATGTTAATAAAATAACAAATAAGCACACAAGTAATCATGTAAGTAAACAAGTAAACACATAAATAAATATTAGATTATCTAAATAATAGATTAAATAAATATTAGACCATTATATGTGCTTTGCAAAAGGTTTATTTCCTCCCTCAAAGGACAAAACATTTACATAAACAGCTCATGCATAGGAACATGCATGGCTCCCATTCTTTAGTCAATTATAGACATGGGCTCAACAATTTGAACCAAATATTCTGCCATTAACTAAATAGGCACAGGTTCATTTCACAATGAAGGCAAACATGCATTTAGATCCAATTATTTGTTTTTAACATACTTTCAGAGCATAAATCCAATATAAATGTGTACTCATCATGTCTTTTGATTTTGTACAAGGTTTGACAGGAGAAAAGGTATTTAAACATCACAAAATAATAACAGTGGTATTCTGTTAGCAGTTACATATTCAAGACCTCTATGGTAAAAAGAAATTGTTGCAACATTGTCATTTCATTCTGGCCCATTCCTCTTGGTAAACCCTCTTCAGTTCGTCTTCAATCCTTCTTCAGTCTTTGATACATTTTCTGTTTGATTCAATCAAGATTTTGGCTAGGCCATCCAAGCACCTTCACCTTTTATAGAAACCAGTTCTGACTCCTGGTTGCGTGTTTGGGTGTTCTGTCTGCAGAAAACATATATATTTGCTCCAAATTTGGAGAAGTGCGATCTTACTGGCAATCTTACGGCGGACTGGGAATCTGTACATTCTGGAAAAGTCCAAAACGGCCGTCCGGTGCACAGCCGTCGGCCTGTATATCTCGGCCAAGGTGCGGCAGAGATGCGTATACCAAACCCTAAAACACAACCAGTGGATCCTGGCTAAGACAGGCAGGTTAGAGAATTCCCACGCTCTGATGAAGAAGAGAGTTTCTATAGGACAACAAGGGCAAAGCTAACATGGGGGGCGACAGAGCACAGAGGGTGACCAATGCTCAAGACCCTGCCACAAACACAGCCATGCTGGGGGTTAGCTCTACTAGGAAATCCCTTTTAACTACCGCTCTGGAGTACACAGCTCTCTATGCTGGACTGTCTCTCCCACCAGGTGTAGCCATTTGAGTCCCCTGGGCAGCTCCCACACTTGTCCCAGTTATTAACCTGAAACTTTTGTAATTTTTCCTCCCACCTTATTTCCACCATAGGCTGCCCAGGTGATCTAAACGAAAATGGTTTTAATGGTTACTGTTGTTTGTGGTCGCTGGTGCTGTGTGTAGTGAACTGTGTGAGGGTCCAGGCTGCTCCAATCGGCCCGCGGCGTTTCTAACTGCCACACTGAAAAACAAAGTTAATGAAAGTGCTTCGTACCTTCGTCCCGATGACCAGAGGCAGGGGGAGGAGAAGAAAGGGAGTGCAGAAAAGGATGAGACCACTTTTCACTCTCCAGATGGACTTGAAAACCGGTACGGCCATGATGTGCTTATGACTGGAAGGTGACCCTGCTGGAAAAAAACACCCGCTGGAGAGGTGCGCGAGGGAGATACGTCACACCCCCACCCCCGCAACACACACACACACACACACACACACACACGCACACACACACACACACACAAATACTTGTCGGTAAATCTTTATTTTTGAGGACGTTCCACTGATTTGTTTCGCAGTAATACACTACCTGCCTCACAACCTAACCATATCCTTAACCCCGGCCACCAAAGGCAACCCAGATAGCCAGTTCAGATAGAAACAACACTGATCAGGTATAAGTATTGAATCGTTGATGTCCGACGCTGAAACTACATTGAAAGCGCTCGTTATAATTTACATTGAGTGAAACTGACTCCAATTCATCCCAGACTTAACCGTTATCTAAACAGTCCACGTTTAGCTACTTGTTTGTTGATTTTATATTGAAACAACGTTAGTTAATACTATTGATTCAACCACCATCAAAAGCCAGCCGTAAACGTTTTAACTGATTTTACAGTGAAACTATTTAATTGATGAACCAGCATCTAAATACAGCCTAAAGCTAAGTTTTAACTGATATTGAAACAATATTTTGTTTTACATGATACAAATGATACAAAGGCAACGTATTTACGAAAAGTGATGTTTTGCCTTAAAGTAAGTTGCAGTGAGCTTTCTGCTGGAATACATCTACACAAATTTTAAACTCAGGAAAACACTATTCCTACAATAATGTACTGTATGCTATAGACTGATCCAAATTTGGTCTTTCTGCTCTTTAATGTTTCCTAAAAAGCTGAACTTGTAGTGAAAACAGCACTTTTCCTTGTGAGGACCAGAAAATGTCCAACCTTTTATAGACTTTACAGTACAGTATTACATTTGATCCGCACAAATACATAAATACACACACTCTTACTCTTCCTCACACACGTAGTCCCTCTCTCACTGCATTTTACACACACACACACACACACACACATACACACACACACACACACACACACAAACAAACAAAACTTTAAACAATATACTGTACTGTGATTTTTAACACACTTGAATACTGGTGAAACACAGTAATGAATAGCAGAATAAAGTAGTCTGGTCTTTACATTAACTCTTCGTCATTGTAGTTGTAAATATACTGAAGCAGTAAGTAAAATAACTGACTTTTAATGCACAGATAACAGTGTAAATCACAGGGGAAAAAATTACATTGGGGTGTGCCTCAGCCCATTTCACAGACACGTTATACCTGATGTTTTCTGTAGCTGCTGTCTGAACTGAAAATTGGAAAGGAGTTATGTGGCCCCATAGAAGAAAATGAGTCGACTACAAATTGTCTAAAACGGAGTGCATTTAAAGACGGACGCACCTTTAAATGCTCTGGCTCTAACGGTTACGGCTAACAACTCCAGATCCCCGGGGGCTAGAATGGCAAATGAGGGCTCGTTGTAAATGTCTCCTGAAGGCCTGTCTAACTGTTAAGTTAGATGCTGATTGGTGCTTGCACTGCTGTTCTGTGGGTCAAAAGTAATGGGACAGCTTGGTGAGGTTTAACGTGTGAGTTTCTCCGGTTCTGGGTGGAAGAGAGCTTCATGCTCGTGCTCGGGCTTCTTCTTCTGGCATGCTGGTCGCTGGTGTAGCATAATACTGCCCCCACTGATAGTGTGGTACTGCAGTGCAGAGGAACGTTTAATTTTCAAATTAATCACGCAATTGATTTATTTTAAAGCGTTATAGAAAATAAATGAACGCAAATAGTTTTGGAAGTATGTGTGAATCAGTTGGAGTAATATTTCGTAAAGCACACACTTGGTTTTTCTTCTTCAAAATAATTTTCACACTCTCTTCAGATGTAAAAAAGAACTTGGTGTTTATGATGAGAAATATTATTCTTCCTTATTATTACTATTACTTTTATTTCAATCCTATGTAAATAGTTCCCCCACTGCACATAGTTATGCTGCAAAAATTGCTCTGGGATTTGGCCACGTAGGGCCACGTTTTGTTTCCCGCACTAATAGCGGTTTTGTTTTCTATGCCTCTCCTCAGCTGGATGCGGGGGTTCCGGAGAAGATCAGTCTGGTATCTCGGGACGAGAAGAGCGTGTTGGTGGTGACTTACTCAGACCTGAAGCGCTGCTTTGACAGCACCTTCCAGGAACTGCTGGCTGCTGCCAATGGCCCCCTGTAGCGCCCCCCACAGGCAAGGGGTGGGACTGCCTGAACCGGAGCACATTGCACTACAGTGAAGGATGATGGGCGCAGAACGATGATCTCATGGCCAAGGCGGAGCCAGCTGGTTGCTCACCTCCAGTCAGATACACTGTCCTGTCCAGAAAGGAAGTTTTTTCTAAAGCATATTTTTTTAGTTTTCATAACCCCACAGCTACCGAATTATGGACATCTTGACAGCTGTGATGAATTTTTTTAGACTTGGGGAACAAGGATGATATAAAAAAAGAAGAAAAAAAGAAAAAAAAAACCTTTTCCTGCTTTTATTTTTCTTTTCTTGGTTTTTATTTCTTTTGTGGAGGATGCACTAATTTTTTAAAAAAGTTTTTTTTTTCCACACAAGTGATTGTGTGGCTTTTCACACAAGTGATTGTGTGTGGTGCCCACAGGGTATACCAAGACCTCACACAAGAAAAGGACGGGGACAAGACCCCAGAAAGGTGGGGTGTGGTTTCCTACGTTTCCTCCCATTAGATGTACTTAGGCACTGCGAGTCGGGACAGACCACTTTTGACACATATGCAGAACCCAGACCACTTTTTGACTCCAGCCTTGATAAAATGAACCACTGGGTTTGTGTGTGGGGTGGACGAAGTGTTGTTGAGACTGACCACTGATTGAATGTGTGGCAATATGGTTAGGTACGTCCCTTAGCCCCTCCACCCATGCAGGTCAAACTTGTTCCAAAGTCAGGTGTGATTTAGGGGAAGAAGTTGCATCGCTGGGTGGATGAGTGCTTTGTCCATAATTGGTGGTGGCAATGACAAAGGGGTGCTCTCCTGTTGAGGTTTAAGACTTTATTATTGACGCAGAATTATGCAACCTCCCTTATCTTTCATTGAAGCTTTTGCAAGGTGACAAAATCACAATGGATTTTTTTTTGTTGTCTTTCAATTAGGCCTTCAAGGTCTGGAAAGGAACCAAAGAACTGGACCACATTAGGAAGGGAACCAGTTCTGCCTCTTCTGTGGAATGTTCTCTCCCTTTAGCCTCTTTTGTGGGGCAGCCCATAACCCCCAACCCCCCCCCCCCCCCCCCCTCTCGATTTTATACCTCCTGACTCCACGTCCTCTAACATCCATCATGGTCTCTAGACTGGTGTTGTGTTGGACTTGGTGAATCAGTAGAGCTCTTATGTGATGTAAAACTTGCTGGTTCTCTTTTCTTGCCCAGCTGTTGTGCAGTGGTGCATGATGGGATGCTAGAAGCTTGTGCTTGCCTCGCTGATGTAAAGTTCTGTGGACCAATCCCAGCAGGAGTGCCTGGGAGGGAGGGGTAGAAGGGGCAGGGCTAGTCAGGGGGTCGTGCTTGATTTTTAGCTCTTTCTTCTTCTTTTTTTTTTTTTTTTTTCCTTATTTGAATTGCAGATCATGTGATGGCAACGTGCTGGAAAAAAAACACAGGGCAGCCACAGCTCGACCTCTAACCCAGGTAAAAGTGGGGTTATAATGCGTGGGGGGCGGGTGTTTTCTTTTTTTTTTTTTTTTTTTTGCTTTGCACTCAGAGCATTTTCGAATTCTCTCAGGACGACTCCCGAACAAGCCAATGATTGAATGTGTTTGACCTGTCATTGGTGACCCTTTCCAATCAGTGAGCGGAAGCTGCGGTGGAAATGGGCGGGACTTGAGCAGCAGGTTTGCCGCATCCACACTGGACTGAAAGGGGGGTCAGGGTTATACTGAGATAATGTAAGGATGCCGTGTTAGAATCGTGTACTCCGGACACCCATCCACCCCCTCCCCCCTGGTTTTTAGCAAAAGGAGCAGTCAGTAAACAACTTGGTGAATCTAGTGCCAAGCCTCTCCCTTCCCCACAACACACACAGACACTTTTTTTCTCTCTCTCTCTCTCTTCCTCTCTCTCTCTCTTTCTCTCTCTTTCTTTTTTCTCTCTCTCTCTCTCTGTCTCTCTCACACACACCCATATCTTTCCAGCACACCCAGCCAACACACAGCTGATACTCATTTTACAGTGACCCCTTTACCCCAGACACACACACACACACACCACACCACACCACACCACAAACACACTCACAATCTTAGTACTTTTTATGCCCTTGTGTTCATTGTCTCACATTTTGCAATATTTGTGTGTACAACAGTATTTTAATAAAGAATACAAAACTTTACAGAGTTCTTCAGTGTATTTCTTGCAGTGCAGTGTTTCGGTTCGCGGTGTTGCTTATAGTTACAGTGGGTTTATATGGGGGCTTATACAGAAACCAGGGACCCTGCATTAACTAGACACAGCACCGACCACATAGTGTACATATAGACTTTCAGCACTACTTTATTTTTACTCTGCTACTGTTAGATACTATATTAAATATGCTAATTGTTTTCTAGAAGCTCGTTGCGTCATAAATGTCTAATGTGCGTTTTAAACAAGACCTAGATATGTTTACATTTTTTAAACCGCTAAAACCACAGTGGTATTTGCTCTTCAGTAGTTCTGTAGATTCAGTTGGGCATACATTTTGTTCCAGTATTTCTAGGTAGTTAGTGTAAATAAATACAGTCTATTGCAGACTTCCAGCATACGCTTAGGCAACACAGTTTGTGACAGTTGTGATGCTCTACAGTTCACCTTCATGCACCCCCACCTACAAAAGCTTGAGGCTGTACTTAGTGCACTACAGTAGATAAATAAATGGATTTAGCTGCGCGGTGAATAGAAGTTAAGTAATGTGAAGCAATAATGAAGGTCCACTCCTGTAAAGATTCAGGGACAGATGTTTTAGATGTGAAGGAAAAGAAAGGTATGTGACTAAAAGTAAGATCAAGGATTTTTATCACAATAAAAGATTAAGGCCTCTGGCTTGGGGTCTATGAATATTTCCAGTGGGGGGAAGGATTGGGCTGGAACAAATCAAATGCAGTGATGTAACTAAAGATCAAAAGAGAAGGAAATTAATGATGAGGGGTGCGCAAGTAAAGGCATTGTACATGGAGCATGGATGTGCCAAGCGGAGTGTTTCAGCACCATGAGGTGTGGACAGCGACAGCCAGGCTGAGGATCGTTGCCGAAAGTGGAGGTCAGGAAAAGCAGTGGCTTTCATATCTACCCTTCAGGTCTATGAGACTCATCCTGTTCCAGCTCCAAACACACTTGCAATATTTAAATATAAACGTGAAATATTTTGGCTTAAGTTGTTTATTTCTGGAGTCCTATACTCTGTATTCAATTGTTTGTTTGTTTTTTTTTTACCTGGGAGGACCCCTTTTTTCCACACCTCCAACCAACGCACCATTGTATCTCTAGTTGACTACAGCTTATACATTATATCTGCCTTATATACCTTACAGGCCAGTTTCCCAGAGAGGGATTAAACCTAGTCCAAGATTAGGCTTAATCCACGGGCTTCCCTTCTAATTTGTGCAAAAATTGAGAAGATTATTGCTATTAACTGAACTTTTAGCTTCTCAAATATTTGTGCTTCGGAATGAGTCCTCCTCTTAATCTGTTTGTGTTTTTTAAGGCAGTTTTCAGCACCTGAGGCCATTCGCAATGGAGGAAAAATGCTTAAGTGCGCCTCTGCCTGGCTGAAGGGATGAGTATGTTAGAGAGAGGGGTAGAGGAGTGCAGCATTGTAGTCGGGAGGAGGAGAGCCACAAGTGTCAGAATCGGAGTCGGCGTTTGTATCATTCTCTCCTTGGCCACAAGGGGCGCTTCTCATACAGGGAATCACTGGTGTAGGCAAGCTCTTGTCCTGGGAGTGACCTTTGGAGAAGAACCTGCAATCGGCAGTAGATTTTAGTCATAATAGAACCAGGATGTTAACTAAACCGTAACAGGACTCTTGTTATGATGTTTAATAATAACTGACTAATAACTGGACACTCACATGGTGACTATGTTCTTGGTTTTGAACTTGTCGCTCCATTTCAGCCGAATGAACTCTTCAGATGGGAGCACCATGCCGCTGTCAGACTGGGAATCCTGAAGAAGCAGAGAATTATGTGCATTATGTCAGGGGTTAACAGACGTCCCGGTTCTCCTGTGTGTCCTTTTAGGTTTTTGTGCTGCATGACCTCTTGGGCAAGGACTAACGTAGGACCTGAGTTAGTCAATCTCTATCTGCTTTGTAAATGTCATTAAGACTAACAATGTTTTCTTTAAGTTGCAGTGTCTTTCCGAAGTGTCTGAGAATCCGGTGTGTGCGCAGGATACGTCCATGTTTCAAAGACAAATTTGCAGTGTACTGGATTTACTACCAGATGCTCAAACAGATGACTGTTTGTGTTTACTTTTCAGCCAGTTCCAGCACCAGAGGCCGTTCGCACTGGAGGGAAAATGCTTAAGTGTGTCTCTGCCTAGCTGGGAGGAGTGAATATCTTAGAGACAGGGGTAGAGGAGAGCCTAGTCTCTATACACGATATTTTATCATTTGTGCAGAGTATGTCTATGTAACCTTGCTCTGGAGATGCTTTCACCCTTTTCTGATTCTGATTCACCCTTTTCTGATTCTGATTCCGCTTGTAGTTCTGCCCAAATTTGGTGGGCTGGTGAAAGAAGGGTCAGCCTTAATCCAGATGACAGAACACACACAGCCATCCACACGTTTTGACTATAGTGTAACCTTGTAACACAATAGTGGTTCGGCTGGTGGGCTAGTGGTTAGGGAATTGCCCCTGCGATCAGATGGTTGTGGGTTTGAATCCCAGGCCTGCTAGTGGCACTACTGAGGTACTGTCCCCACACACTACTCCCTGGGCGCTGTGTTCCTGGCTGCCTACTCCTTCATGTAAAATACAGAGAAAGAGGTTCACACTGTTCACCCTGTGTGGTGAGGTGTGGTCACACGTGACTATAAAAGGCCACTTTACTCTACAAACCTCTTCTCCAGCATCTTAGGCTCACACTTAATAATTCACATATACAAATACATATACACCTAGTAAATGTTCGTTTGAAACATACATCTGGGACTTCTTTGTTGAGATCCTCTTCAAACGTGCTGATGGTTTCCATCCTGGTGTTCATGTTGCTGCAACAGATGAAAAAAACGCAACATTAATACTTTCCTGAGAAAACTGTCCACAGCTGTTGTGGCTGAATGTAAATGTACCTCTGGTTTGCATGGTGTGTGTCTCTGTAGTCTGGGTGTTGAGTGCCGCTCTCTCCAGATAAGAACGTTTTCAAGGGAATGTAATCCTTCCCATCCTGAAGAAAGGCACAACAGAGAGGACATTATTAATACCTGAACTTAATAATATCTCACCACCTGTTTATTGACAAACTCCAGATTTGTTGCTCTTTTAAACCCTTAAGACCACTGGAAGTTATCCTCCCTTCTTTCCTTAACTTGCAGCTGAATATTCAGACAATGTAGGTGTTTCAACCATCCTTGTACTCGACCGCCCGAGTGCTGAGATCTGCCCACCAGGACCGCTTTCTGTTCCACACACCAGACTGAAGACGTGGGGATCGTGTCTTTCAGTATGTCGGCCAAAGGCTGCGAAAGTCTTCCACCAGAGCTGCGAGTGATTGACTCTGTACAAAATGACTTGGAAATAACCTTTACTGACATCTCTGTCTTGTTCTTTTTTTTCTTGTTTTTTTTTCTGCTTTCTTCACTTTTGCACAGCGCTTTGAATGTGTATAGTGTAAAGTGTCTATTTTTCACACATGAACACACTACAGCACACAGTGTGAAAATTGTTCTCTGAATTTAACCCATTTACTGTGAAGCAGTGAGCAGCAAGCAACACAGCGCCCAGGGAGCAGTGTGAAGGACCTCCTTTGTGACTCTTGTCTGAGAAGGGTGCTATATAAATAAACCAGTACTAGAAGAGGGGGTACCTGTTGAACACGGGCCTGCAGCAGGTCTCCCAGTGTCCTGACCAGTTCAGTGAAGGTGGGTCTGTCCGCGGGGTTCTTCTCCCAGCAAGCCAGCATGGTGTTATAGCTAAAAAAAAATGCTCTTATTAGTATATCTACGTAAATAGAGTGTTAAAGGAAGCTACTACATATATAGAACTTTCTGTGATATTGTTTAAGTCCACTGAAGGAGTGTATGCTCACATTTCAGGGGTGCTGTACTCCGGAGCGCGCATTCGGGTTCCTTGTTTCAGTCTGTGGCAAAACTCCTCATCCATGTTGAGCCCTGGATATGGAGAAGCACCTACGTACCATAGAAAACAAGTAAAAGTCAATGGAATGTGTGTAAGGATTTTTTTTTAGCAAAGAATACCAGCACTTAGGAAGCACAATATCACAAAACGTTTGTAAAATATTATGTTGAATTTTGTTCCCAGCACTGCCTCCTCTTGCCACTCTTCTGTTAAAACCTACTAAGGGTGTGAGTAGCATAATGTGTACCAAGTGAGAAAATCTCCCAGAGCAGAACCCCGAAGGACCAGACGTCACTCTGAGTGGTGAAAACCTTGTCGAAGATCGATTCTGGGGACATCCATTTCAGCGGTAACCGAGCCTACAGAGCAGAGCAAAGATGAATGGAACTGCACCAGTTAAAGAAATGCTCCTTTTTTTTTATTATTACCCAGTGTTCTGTTGTCTGAAGGCCTGTACTCACGTCGCCCTTGCGTACGTAATCAGGGTCTTTATAAAGATCCCGCGCCAGACCGAAATCACAAATCTTCACCACATTATTATCAGACAGCAAAATGTTTCGGGCAGCAAGGTCTCGATGAATGCACTGTCAAAGACACACGCACACGCACACACACACACACACAAAAACAAACATTTAAAGACAGTGTTTGGGGTCAAACAGTACCACAGTGCAAAGAATGTCTGGACACATTTCACCTACACCAAACCTTAAAACCCGACCAATTTATATTATAGCAGGAAATTTAAACATGCTTGAAAAATGGTCAAAAATGAACATAAAGGTAAGTCTACAGCCTTCTGTAGACAGTTTTTGGCAGTTTTGAGTAAAAATACAACACTTAACACAATTTAGATGTGAAGGGCTTCTATAGTGTGTTCTGTGACCTTTTCCAGTAGGTTAGAGCTGTTCTGTTTATATTTATATACAGGTGCTGGTCATAGAGTTAGAATATTGGCAAAAAATTGAATTATTTCAATTTTTATTTCCATTCAAGAAGTGAAACTTGTATAATGTATACATTCATTCCACACAGACTGATATATTTCAAGTGTTTATTTCT
>JBBPCY010000001.1:5138974-5158508 GCA_037974405.1 Brachyalestes nurse
GAGAGAGAGAGAGAGAGAGAGAGAGAGAGAGAGAGAGAGAGAGAGAGAGAGAGAGAGAGAGAAAGAGCGAGAGAGAGTGCGAGAGAGAGAGAGAGAGAGAGAGAGAGAGAGAGAGAGAGACTGCAATCCTTCTGAAATTTTTAATTAAAGCCTAATTTTACTGCAGGGACATATTTTTTTCTAATATATAGTAATGGACTATATAAATAAACATGACTTGACTTATTGAGTTAGATTACCCTTGACTGACTTTTTTTCTACATTTGTGTTTATGCCTTGGACTCTCCCAGCCTGTTTTTTCTAAACACACTGATACTGTTTCTAATGCTCTGGCTGGTGATGCTTAGTCAACGTCTCAAACTGGTTTCTTCAGATTTTTCTCACAGCCTCTCTTCCACAGAATCCTTCCTGAAAACACTTCAGGAAGTGGCACCAGTCCAGTAGATGTGAAAGCACTCATCCCAATTCTGGTGAAGCCTGGTTTAAAGCCAACTTTTAAAGTGATACAGTCCCATGTCACTTAAATCATCTTCAGAAACATTTCTAGTTTCATCCTAGTGATCTCATCCTCTTCAGCATTCTCCAGCTTTACTCCTCAACCCACCAACCGACTTTCCTTCTGCTTGGAGAAACAAATCCTTCACTGCCGCTGTTAGATGTTTTACTCAAGGAGCATAATTTCCACTACCCAGCCTCAGAAAACCACTCATTAAAGTCTTAAAGTCAACAGCGGAAAAACAGAATTCCTGTTAATTGACACAAAATACTCATTCTTGCTCATTCAGATCTGATTCAGGTCTTTTCTCAAAATACTTTTAAAGGACAAACAAAATAATCTGTAGAATGAACTGAATAACTGGAGCATTAAGTAGAAAACAAGTCAGAGATTTAAGCTGATATGGTTTGTGTCCCTCCTGTTACATCCAGTTTGTGAATGCACGACTGCTGTTTTCCACCAGCTGCTCATTTTCATGCTTCTTTTTATGTTCTTTCTCACTTTTGGTTCTATGAGTTGATGAGGTTTGAAAAAGGTGCGACATAAATACATCATTATTATTTTAGGATTATTTTTATTCTTACTTTCAACTGAGATGTAGGCAGAGCTCTCCACAGATCCTTTCTCATTGGTGGCCTCGCACGTATACAGCCCCTGATCCTCAACAGTGATTCTGTCAATGTGAAGTTTACCTTCTTCTGGCGCCAGCATGATACCTGCACACAGAAGAGATCAGTCATCTAGAACTTTTTTGGAAATCCTGAATAGTTTTCTCCAATTAACTGATCATAACTTGAAATTGAAAGGCTTTAAATGTAATAATTTTATGAAAGATATATATGTACACACACACACACACACAATAAATAAATACAAATGAAAATTAGATGTTATATATAAATCGTTATATAAGGAAGAGTTTTGTGTTAAATGAAGAATAAATATTCAGGATTACAAAAAAGTTCTAGATCGTTATTTAAACTGAAGCAAATGTAACACTGACCATGTTAAGACCTTTGGCCGTAAGGTCAAATCAGTGCGTTTGACGTGTTGCATTATGATTACTCGATTATAAACATTTTTAGAACATTTGAGTAAATCATAATTTATACATATTAACCTTCAGCAAAGCATGCCTTTATTTTTGGCACTATTACCAAACAGTGCTTTTAACTGTCTACATCCCTCATCTCTGAGAAGTCACATTTTAAGAGAATTACTTACATATGATTTGAGTCAAATTGGAGCAAAGATTCTGTGATATCTCTTTCCTAAAGAACTGTGCAATCGAATGCTTGTGAGGTCAGAGATGTCCACCTCTACCTAAAATGCCATTACATGACAGCAGCACTGAGAAGAAGACACACTGCAGTCTCACCAGACAACTGCTTGAGCCTCCTCTGGTCTTTGTACCACGTGACGAGGGGGTGTGGGACGCCATGGGCCGGACAGTGGAGAGTGACAGAGCTGCTCACGTTGACGCTGCAGTCGCTGAGGTTCTGCAGGAGCACCGGGGCCTCCAGGACTGCAGGGGGGGACAAACAGCCACTCAGCATCGAAAAATGACGACGTATTCTTTTCAATAGCACATCCACCAATTCAATCTAAATATCACAGTTATTTCTCTGGAGAGGCGCCAGTGACGTCACACACTGCGAGCCGCCTCGTATTAACAGGGTGCGAAGTGATTTGTGACCCTGGACCAGGTGTATGGAGAGAGTTAGCTGTATTTCTTTCAGTGAAGATTGTGACCCGGCCACTGGAGCCCTGCCATTACTGACAACTTTCTGTTTAATTCACTGTCGCATTTCGCCATGAGTCGACTAAACCGCCACTTCCGCGACAGCTGGCTGTGGGCCGCTGTGTGTATGTGGGGGCGTCTTTTTGTTACAGTATTAAGTGGAACGTGGTCATATCCCTGTTCTAATTTTATCCTGGTGTCTTTTCAGAAATATTTGTTGTCCCACTCTCTCTCTCTCTCGGGGGAGGGGGGGGGTGCGTCGTTCAGATGACAGTACCATATTTGTGCAGTTGAGCCTTGAGTTTTCATGACACCAGATACTAGCAGGACAGAGTTACCTCATGACGAGCTGATTGTTGTTCCGAATATTTTCCTCCCGGACACAATTGATTATTGTCTCTTTCCCTGTTCAGTGACAGTTGCTGATTGGCTGATTGTTCTAAGCCCATGTGAAGTGTGGGGTAGATGGGGCACAGTGGGAAGTAGCATTGTGTGCTCTTCCTCTAGACCGGCTTCCATTCCCACGTGAAAGAGGTGCTGCGTCGCGCAGCCTTGGAGGGTGGGACTGCAGGAAGCTTAAGGATTCGGTTCCCAAGGACCCCTCTCTTTCTCCTTCTTTTCTTCTATTCTTTCTATCCTTCTTTCTATCCCCCCAACCTGATCTCTATATAGCTCGTATTTGCGTATGTCTGTTAGCACATCCCTTTTTGACTCATAGTGGATATCATACAGGGATGTTTGTGTGAGGCTCTGTGTGTGTGTGTGTGCTTTAAGAGAATACACAGGCTTCCCAAATAGTTTCTTTGTCATTTGTTTCTGGGAGATGTGGTGGAGTGCTATGAACAGTAGACACAGGAAGAGGGAATAAATAAATAAATACATTACTACTACAACAACTACTACTACTACGAATAATAATAAACTAATACATTTTCACCATCTAAAAGCATACATACGTGAAATAGAAAATGAATAATTTCAGTCAAGTTTTCTTACTTCAGGTGTAACTGTTTGGCCTGTACATGTTTGGTGTCCAATGTTTTCATTAATATAAATATGTGTAGGCTTCAAGATTGCTGCCACCTCTGTTTTGGCTAAGTTACATATTTTTGTCCTCTTTTATGAATGACATACAGTGTCAGAAACCCCACAAGGCTATTAGAGATTACTTACACAAACTGTAACTATGCAGGCCTGGACAATCCTAATTGGTGATATACGAGTTGTTAGCTACAGTAGCATACCTGATGACCTAAACCAAATAACAATAGGGAGATGTACAGTATGATGAAAATAATGTAGTATTAGGAATAAACCCTCAGCCCAGACAGGGATCAGAAACCTGGGCTTGTCTGTTTGTGCTGTGCTGTTTTGTTCCTCTCTGATCACCAAACTCGGCTACATTTGGCATTTTTTTCCCATTCAAGAAGACAAATAAGAATGTACCTGGTCTTCTTTCTAAACTGAGACTTTTTTAAGGGGCTTGAATGGAAATGTGACTCGTGAACACACACCTGTCACCTTCACCGCTCTGTCCAGGTGAGTGTGTTCTCCTGTGAGGAGGTGTGTGGTGAAGCAGCGGTACGTCCCAGAGTGCTGTGCTGTCAGATTCCTCAACAGCAGGCGCAGAGTGAGAGAAAACTCTCCCTCCGTCAGTTCTCCGCCCAGGACCAGGTCACTCGTCTGCGCTGTGGAGCTGTTGATAACTCTGTACCACGACATATCGGTGTACAGGTGCTTATTGGCTGCACAGGACAGGTAAACGTCACCCCCCTCTCTGGGCTCGTTCTCTAACGAGACGCTGAAGCCTCCTGGGACATCTGTGATTGGTGGGATGGAAAAGAGGGCGTTTTAGAGCGTGCTCAAGCACTCGTACGCGCACTATAAATTCTCGGCATAAGGTGGGTACGTCTTAACTGGGACATAAACAAGAGAACGGCAGCAATAATAACACGTACTTTGGAGGGTTAATCAAGCCTGCTGTGTTTTTTTTCATAACCTTTGATGATGATGTTGAATAGCCATTGTCAGTAAAAGGAGCAGGAGAACGTCCCGCGAAAGGACCTTTTATTTACTTTAGCTATTTGAAATTTCCCGTGGAAACCGCTCGAGGTTTTCCTGATGGAAGATAATGTTTATCTTTCCCAAACACCACCAGGACTCTCCAAATAAAGCACATTAGGCGGCATGGGGAAGCGGGCTGATAAGGGCCACAGGTTCCTGTCCACCCCCCATCCCCCCCGCACCCCACTCCTCCCCTCCACCCCGTAACCACGGCAACAACCTTCACGTCAAGCCACATCCACCGTGGCTGATTTTAGCACGACTTGAAAGCAGTCCTCAAATAGGAGGTGGGAGGGCCATGGCGGGCAGGATGAAGCGAGTGGGCGAGTCCTGAATGGATTTTATTTAGCTTTACAGCTTTCGACTTTTGACTGACCCTCCTAACCTGCAGGCGCGCCTGTGAAATTCACTGCAAGTGTGAGAAGTGAAACGTACCTGTAACATAGAAGGGGATGTCCATTTCGTCTCTGCCAACGAAGTTGGAAGTGACGCAGCGATAAACACCAGATATTAACGCCTTGTCGACTGTTAAAACACCTACAGTCTGATAACACACATACAAACGTCACATTTTACACCACATCCAATACTGTGCAGTTTATTAAGCAATGAGGTTAAAAGAAGAGACACAAGTGTCTGATGATAGAATGTATATTCATCAATAAAGAACAAAAATTGCTGCTTTTTTAATCACGAACTAACTGCTGGTTAATTGAGGTTAATTGTATAATTAAATAAGATTGAAACATCAAAAGATAACAGAAGAAAACAGAGATAAATATCAAAATCAAATTGATTGGTTCCCTAGCACTTTCCCTCTTCAGAAGTGATCAAAAATACAGTTATCTACCATACAATGGACTGTTTAAGGCCATTTATTTGAGCAGTAAGGGACTTTCATTGTGAGTTGGTTAGAAGAATACAGATTAAATTCCTAAAGTCTTCTATGTAACTTCTATCTAATACTGGGCTTCTATGAGGAGGTCTGGAAATGATTAAGCAAACACACTGACAAACATAAAACCACCTTTAAAAACATAAAAATAGATACATTAAAATACTTAAAAACATAGCTAAAAAAGATTTAAATAAAAATTTCTCAGGTGCTCAAGACTGTACTGTATGTTTATTAGTGTGTGACAAGATTGTGTTGTATTTTTAAAATGTTTGTTCAGAAGCCTGAATAAAATTATGGAAAGAATTACTATTTATCTCCAAATCCTTTAGCAATAAACCCTTGTTGAAATGTTTTGGAGGTCAGCTTTTCTATGAGAAACACCAACTAAAGTGGCTGATAGTCCAGGAGAGCATGATTGGTAACATATTTTTCGGTGAAAATATTTCATCCATTGGGGGCATACATATATTTATGTCCCCAATGGATGAAATATTTTCACCTAAAATATGTATATATATGTCCCCAATGGATGAAATATTTTCACCTATATATATATATATATACATATATATAGTGTAAATATAGTGTAGTGTAAGATTTTGCCTTTGTGATAATGATCCTATTATAAACTGTGCAAAAGCCTTAAAAGTTTCTCATTAATAAAGTACTGTACTGCCCCCCTGGGGTCTCAGCTGAAACAGACCGCATCATGTACTTCCGAGCTGAAGCAGAGGCTCAGCTGAGGAATGACTGTAAAGTGAATCATTAGAGTGGCAGGAAATTATGTCCAGACTTAAGAGTGCATTGAAAATTACTGGAAACACCACTGTGTGTGTGTTTTTTTTTTTTACCTTGACCATGACAGTCTTGGGCACAGTTAATAAATAAGACCCGCCATCCTGTTTCCCCACAGGGACAATTAGTTGGAACCCTATTACTCACCCTGTGCCTTCAAAATGCCATTGTTTATCACGCACCCTAAAAAAGGGCACGTTATTCTTCTCCATGCCCGCCAGCATCCATCACAACCTCTCCTCTCTTGAACGTCCACCCATTGGCCAGCTCACCTTATTCTTCCCCTGCAGCACTTCCTGCCTGTGGCTGATGCTCAGGATGGGGTTGTGGGTGGACGTGACTGCTGTCCGCTCGTTCACCGCCGTCCATGAGGAGGAAACCGGCCCACATCTTCCAGCCAAAGGCAGAGAGAGACAGAGAAAGAGGAAGAGAGAGGGACAGTCTTTAGTTCAGCTGTGTTTATTATAGTGATGTCACGCCACACAGGTGTGTGACACAGCTGCAGCTCCAAAAGGGAATGCCGGAAACGTCCCATCATTAGCATTGGTCCCTTGGGAATTGCAGTTAGCAGATTAACACAGTTATTGCCTCATTGAGAAAGATTCTCAAACATTACGGGGTGATCTCTGTTATTTATGGCTCATTGTCTTTTATTTGGAAGGCTGTTGATACGTGTGGATGTGTGGGACTTTCTGTGTCTGCGTGTGTGTGTGTGTGTGTGTGTGGACACCATGTTACAAAGTGGCCTTGTTCTGTAATTAGCAGCGTCCATTGCTTGGACGTGGTGTTTCTGCTGTCTCCGGCCCGAAACTTCCTCTCCTTCCTAAATTGTCTCTCAACCACAGTTCCGCATACCCTCAAACTCTGCACTCAACCCAGTCCAAGACCCCTCGCATCTCTCTAAGACCCCTTTTATAGATCTGGATGGCAGGACACTGTTTGCTAATATCCCTACTTACTAAATTTGAGCTGTTGATCAGCTGTTGAGTTTGTCTGCATTGAAGAAATGACCCGAAAGCAATTAAACTAAAGGAAAAACAATAGTGTTGATGTAACATTTTATTCGAGTAGATGTGAGCTACACATTTCAGTCATTTAATCTGAATGCATTACTTCTTTAAAGGCAAGGAAATAAGTGCAGAGTTGCCAAACAGTGCAGAGTTGAGTACCACCACTGTGAGGCCTGTGCTAAAGTTGTGCAGATGTGAGGGTATCCTATGTGTGAGGGCGTCCCGTGGTGTTGGGCATGAATCCGTGACTGTGACCCCCCCCCCAGCACTCTCCACCCTCATGTCTTGTTCCTTTCCCCTCCCTGGCTCTGACTCCTCTCTCTCTCTCTCCCTGATTGCTCTTCCTCTTGGCAGAGATAGTGAGTGCCCGTCTCCTGTGCTCCAGTGTCCCACCCTGATCATGACACCAGCACACACACCACTCCTCACACACACACACCACTCTCCCACGCCTCCCAGGAAACACACACGCACACACACATGCACAATGTGCTGCATCCACCAACACACATTTGTTTTGCCTTAATCATCCTCGAGGAGATACGTTCATCCACGATTCTCACACCCACGCTCGCAAGCACACGCACACAAACACACACACACACACACACACACACCAACACAAGCTGCCTGTGTGCCTGCGTACAGCATTAAGAAGCATTTCAAACCTCATACATTTCAGTGTATTTGATTAGGCAACAGTTTATTTGGATGAAGGTCGATAATTAAAAGGGTTAAACCTTCCATCAGTGAGAACATGAACAGTTTCCAAAACCAAAACAGACCATATTGTACAAAAAATTCAAAAATTCATTTTAATGTAAAAACACATACATTTGATATAACACAGATTTTAAACATTACATTTTTTTTACTTAATCAGCCCTCTTACACATTTGGCAATTACTGGCATTTACCGTAAGTAAGTTAGTCATATAAAATTATTAAATATTAGATTCATATATTACTCATAGAAAATCTGTATAAAAAGGATAAATCACATTGGGACAGACCCGTAAAGTGAGAAACCTGTTATACACACACCTCACTCTCTCTCTCTCTCTCTCTCTCTCTCTCACACACACACATATACACATACATACACACACAGACAGAAAGGTACTAATGCACCTTAAACATAGACTCTTGACCACACAGACCCTCACATGTATATATAAACATACATACAGATTCACTCAAACGGACACGATCTTTCAGCACAAACATGGCAACAGTAACACTCGGCTTTGCCATGATCAGGGAAAATTTAAAACAGAGTGACACAGATTGACATGGGATGACAGCAGTCATTCATTTCTGACCCATAAAAGCCCTACACAGCAGGCGCTCTGGGCCACCTTGAGTACTGTTCGGAATGTAATTGCGAATTCCAAATTGTGAGCGACGCTCGACCACCCCTCTCCCGGGCTCACGCCGACAAGTTGATCCAGAATACGTCATATATGAACTGAACTCACAGCTTTTGTGGATGTTTGAACTACAAAACAGACAGGGCTGGGCTTGGAGACATGGCATGGTTCATACATCCGTTATAGTACCACTCTAGGACACAAAAAAAAGCAAAAGCAGCTCCAGAAAGGATGGTGGGCAGTGTATGAATGGAATTGCACTTTCTTCTGGCTCAAAAAAAACAAAAAAAAAAAACAAAGAGAAACAGATAAAAAAGAACAAAAAATCCAGATGGAAGTGGCAAGAATAAATAAGAAAGCAGTTCCAGGGTAAGGCAGATTGTGGGCCCCCATTCATCCCGCCTGCTCCTCGTCCTCACCCCACGGGAGCGGGGTCATGGTGGTGCATCCTGGCATGCACTGCTGCAGGTCCGTTTAAACAGTTACCGTGGAAACAGTCCAGATTATCTCATCAGGGTGTCATCAGCCTGTAGGTTGGTGTTGGGGTTGTGGGGTTTTGGGGATGGCGACAGTGGTGGGCTCTGGGTCGAAGGGCTTGGGCGCTGGGATGCAGTGGAAGCTCAGGGGGTAGATGAGGATAGGAGTGGGCTCAGGATGACATCTCTCAGCAAGGCACCGCTGCAGGTGCATGGCTCTTTCTCGAAAGCATAGATACAGCCAGCAGGGCACCACTGGCCTGTGGGTTGGTGGTGCTGGTGGGGACAGTGATGGTGGTGGAGTTCAGGTTTGAAGGGCTGTAGGAGGGGGTGCAGTAGGGGCAGGTGAAGGTGGGAGGGGGGTTGTTGGAGGTTCTGGTGGAGTTGGGGTTAGGGCGGAGGGGATGAGGGCCTTTCAAGAATAGATCAAGCCCTTGAGGAAGCAGCCTGTGCCACGTTTGAAGACGCAGGGACAATCACGCTGCTGGGAAGCCGACTCGCGTCGGGGAGGAAGCCAAACAACGAGAGGAAAAGCGCTCTGATTTTCGCACAGGAAGCCCGTCTGCGCCTCCTGCCCGGCTGAGATAAGAGTGCTGCCGTTCCCATGGCCGAGGCGCGGGCCCGTCCGAGCGCTCAGGGAGGCCCGTCCCGGCCCCCACAGCGCCACTCTCCCTGCGCCTCCTCTGCCTCAGCGTCAGGCCAGCCGCGCCGGGCTGCTACAAAGAATAAGGGCCTCAGTCAGGAGCCTGTGATCAGCTCGCAATAACACTCTCAAACACCACTTTCCCACATCACATTTTTACACATCTCAGTTTTTACACATCTCAGTTTCAACACTCTTATACATCATTGTATTCGCCCATTAAAGAGACCATTATATGCTCACATAAATGTAAAAAAATAGGTGGCAATACCACAAAAAATACACTGCATGAACACATTACTGCAAAAAGTGAACTGTGTTTTATACAGAAACTTTGTCATTGGCAGGACTCACTGTCATGCATAACTACATATTTTCCATCTTTAGTATTACCAAATTAAAAGTTATTGTCTTAAAATGAATAATAACTCAGGGGCAGGCATGGAGCTCAAGAGGGTTATTTTTCTATTAAGCATATCGATCATTTGTAGCAGATTGTTGGACTCACAGGGACTCTATTGCATCAGTCTGTTTGGAGGTTGGTACAAAAAAGTGCCTTTTTTTAAACTTCATTGAGATTTTATTTAAAGCTTCAGGAAGTGTGATTCAATGGCATGCCCAAAACATGAGCCAAGACAAAGGTCCATGGTCACCGCTTTCTGCTGTTGCCATAGCAACGTGATAACATGATGTATTATGGTGATGTGAGTGTTTTTTGTGGTCTGAAAAGGAGGAAGAGCGTGTGTAGGGGTGCACTAATAAGGTTAGTGGTACCACAGTGTTTTGGACAGTGTGCAAGTCGAAGGCGCTTGACTTTTGGACCTCGCCTTTGGGACATGTGTGCTTTCTGTCACCCTGTGTTAGAACGGTGGGATGTTCTCTTGTGAATAGTGCTGGCTTGGCTTTTCTCATGAGAATGCTAAATAGTTTGTGTGTCACACATTAGACAAGGCATGGCAGGATGCGCCTGAGCGATCACAATAACAAACAGGCCGCATTCTGCACGGGAAGTTCATTAAATCATAGTGTTTGATTTAGAAACCAACAAATCGTGCTTGTAAGCACGGAACTGGTCCCTTTTGAAGTGCTTTTTTTTCCTGCGCTTTCAACTCTGGGTTATACTGAGTTCTATGACTGTACCAGGCACACATTCATTCCAGAGCACACACACACACACACACACACACACAAACATGTGTTCATACAAAAATGAATAGGCGCACACACATGAAAGGCCTTCTTAACCATCTGTTCTGGAAGCTAAGAGGAAGCCCTGTCTGAACACATGCTGAAATAGACAAAACATGTCTCAGTTCACAAACAAGTGGACACACACATAAGACACTATTTCTACAGACATGGGCGAAAACAAACGATATCTACACAATATAACTGAGTGCAGTGTGAAAAATGGCTACAGGCTAGGGGCTAGTGTTTACGCTTAAAGGAGAAATATCAGCGGGATATTACATGATGTCATAAAGGAGTTCTAAGTTGGTTTTGCTGTGGGAAATGTGGACCAAGCAAATTTACAGCGGTCTGCCTGCTTCTCATGTGTAAGACACTGGGATCCAGAAGCAATCTGATATTTTTTATATGTAAAGATTGATAAAAAAAAAAAAGACAATAAAATGAAACTATTCTGATTTGTGAGGTACTTACAGGCCTTTAGGAGGGCAGGGATGCCAGAGCCATTGGAAACGAGGTAGTGGAACACCATGGGACGTGCAGCGGAGGGCTTGCTTGCTGCTCCGCGGGACGGTCCCAGGATCCTGCACCGCCACGGCTTTCTCCGCAATCTCAGGCCTCACTGCGAATGGAACCAGAGAGCTCAGGACAAAACATATGAACATAAGCCTCAAGCTTTTAATTTACAAATATTAATTTATATAGTGATGGAAAATAACATTACTTAGTTATATAATTATATATTATGTCTATACACCCACACAGACAGACAAATAAACAACTTACTGTTTCCTGCAAATACCCTTTTAGATAACATTGAAGAGTCAAACTGAATGTACAAATAAGATTACCATTCAACACAAGCTGGAGTGTGAGGTTCTGGTGAAGTCCGAACTGCTGAATGCCAGTTAGAATGGTGTAGACCCCTGCATCCTCTGCTGCAACATCTCGAATCACTAGAGAATAGCCGTCTACATGGTATCGTGAACACTGCTCTGCGGCCACCATCCCATCCTTCAGCCTGGACATCGATCAGACATAGAAACTCAATCTCAAAACTGACAACAGATCTCAAATTAGGAGATGCTTGTATGGTTGCAGTGTGTCATCTATGGCCTTTTTTGTGGATAAAGCATGCATGGGTGGGAATCTCATTGAGAATCACAATTCAATTAAATCCATAGTCAGGGTGCCAAGATGAGATTAGAAAATTATTTGTGGTGCATCATGATTTTTGATCCACCATGATTTCCTTGCCTGTACATTTAAGCTCAACTAAATAATGTTAGCTTAGTTGAACTTAAATGTATCCGATACATATATGTATGCATAATATATAACATTATTAATGCTGGGCATGGTTTTCTGCGATTAATCATGATTAATCGCATTCTTATACGCAAAATTAAATAATGAATTCAAAAGTAGTGTATTGCGCACTTTTGTTTTAAAAGTACTGCCATATGAACAAAAGTGCAAT
This sequence comes from Brachyalestes nurse, assembly GCA_037974405.1. Classification (NCBI taxonomy): domain Eukaryota; kingdom Metazoa; phylum Chordata; class Actinopteri; order Characiformes; family Alestidae; genus Brachyalestes; species Brachyalestes nurse. Next base: position 5,151,136 of record JBBPCY010000001.1, read on the forward strand.
AGCATTTGGTTTACAAATACTGTAAAGACTTTAAAGGTGATTTTTAACAGCAGTGGGAATTTGAATGTGTATTTAAAGATTAATGTAATTGATTTGATTTAAACATTAATGTAATCAAATCAAATATAAAACCAAAGCTATTTGCCACTGCAGTTACCCTCAGAGTCCAGAGCATGGGGGCGCGGAACCATTATAGCAGCTGCAAAGAGGGACCAACTCCATATTAAAGTCTACGTATCTAAATGCAGTGTTATCAAAGCCCCTGCTGGTGTAACTGCCAGGCATCCTATGTAACGGGACGCCTGACCCCCGCGAAAACCAGCGGAGACGTAGAGCGCTGCATGCTACACGCACCCACAAGCACAAAAAAGCAACAAACTTTTAAAAAAGGATTAAAAAGACGTGCGCATCAACTTGCATTATATATGTGTGTATGTGTACACACACAAACACACAAAAACACATTTTTATTTATAGACTTGTAGGGTTTTGGGATATTTCTTACCAGATAACCTCAGGTTCAGGAAAAGCCCGTAATTTGGGGGACAGGCGGAAGGATTTCTGTCCTGCGTAAGCCCGGACCACTGAACCATTTCTGTGCTTTAGTCTGATGAAGGGCCGTTCTGCAGAAACAGGTCCATCAGAAATGCACAGAGCAATGAACTCAAGTAACAAACTCTTCTTAATGAAGAATTCAAAACTTACCATAAACTATAACTGAGGTTTTTGCTTGCCGCTTGGCTGGACCGCTTGCCACATGACACGTGTAGAGTCCTTTATCAGTCTTGTGTAGTTTATGGATGGTAAGAACACTATAGAAGACCATGTTGGTTTTGCTCTGGGTGATACGCTTGCTGATAGAGGCTGTATTATTGGCCTACAGACAAAAAATAATCAAAACACATTATTATATAGTTTTTATGTAAGAGCATGGATCATTTACTGGAAGCCTTTACTGCAGCGGATAGCAGTAGTACCTGTCCAGGATAAGTCCAGCTGATCGACACCCTGGAGTTCCACTCAGCTGTAACAGTGCAGTTCAAGGCCAACATCTCTCCCTTGAGAACCTCCACCAAGCCAGTGCTATTCAAATACACATCCTGGATCTTATTCACTTGAGACCCCGGGACAAAAAAAGAATAAACAGAAAGGGTAAATGAAAGGAAAAGTGCACAAATGAAAGGAAAAGTTCCAGAGCATTACTAGATTACAACAAGCTCACAGTCTATGAATCCGCAAGCTCTGATCAGCTCCTACCTGGTCTGTGGGTCAAGAACTTATTGTTGTACGTGGTTCCGTTGATGACGGTTTCGCAGTAAAAAAGGCCGATATAGAAGTATGTGGGGCTGTGTATCACAAAGCCCTGTCTGCTGTTCCAAGTAATGTTCCTCCGATCAGGGACCAGTTTCTGACCAGGAAACTGTGAAGATTAAAATGTAAATCAGTGATATGAACGAGAAATCCGTACTGACTAAGGACATTGTTCTAAGTAGAAAGTAAAAAATGAGTCACAGTTTCATCACACTTTTTGGATGCTTTGCTCATTTAAAAAAATGTTAGGCTGTGTTCCAGTGAAACAGCATAGTAATTTAATGTCTGATGCTGAACAGGGTTTGGTAACAACACACTGCGGGTCGGAAATTCTTGGAGAGTCATGTTATGAGTTGTTTTCTTCCCTGCTTGTTGGAGGAAATGTTTACTGGAGGTACTCTGATAGCTCAGAAGTGTCCTGCCCTTTCTCAGGGGATCAGGTGGACGTCTCCCGCCCAGTGCGTCCAGGTCAAACTCCCCCTCCCTCTGCAGCACGAGTGTGTTAGGTAAGCCCTTTTCCTCGCACTCCCCTACAGGTCATATATAGCCAACGGGTCCTACCAACATCTTTCATTTTAGACCATTCCATAAGACGGCTGCCCCCTCCTTCAACCAGCCCTTGTACGGAGCCTGAGAAGGCTGAGGATGTGGAAACGTGACTCCAGTCCATCTCCTTACATCCTGTTACTACAGGATATAGACACTGCGGCTGGGGCCCTCAGGTCAACCTCTGGAAGGGCCCCCCCGGCCACTTTCACAGCTTCTGCGAGAGCACGGCCCCCGGGGTATTGTTCTTCATGCAAGAGGTGCGAGATTAAAGATACTTGGTTGAAAAAAAGAAAAAGAAAAAAAAACCTTTCCGGAAAAAAACACTCTAGCAGCGTGTGACAGTCCAAGTTTGAGTAGGGGGTGGAGGCGGCTTTGTATTTTTAGACTGATTACCTTTGTGACTCTGTTCATAGGGTCAAGCAGGACGTAAACAGAGCAAAACTGAAATTAAGCGTGAAGTTTTTTTTTTTTTTTCTTTTTGGGCCGAAGGGAGGGAATGTCATATCGATGGCATATCCCCAAACAGCTCCCATCCTGAAAGTGGAGCCAAAGGCAGTGCAAGGGGAACTGGTCGTTTAGTTCTTTTCCGCTTCCTGCTCTCATCTGAAACTCATCCTGGAAACGCTTCGAAAGTTTTTAAAAAAAAAAAAAAATTCTTGGGGGCTTCAGCAGCCATTTATGGTCTGGATGGCTCTTCCCGAGGGGTCTGTCTATCTGAGACTGACATTATTATGTTTTTGGTGAGGATGCGACAAATTGAATCAAATCTGGCTCAAGTCGTTCCAAATACAAATGGCAGAGCAGAGACCACCAGCTGCGAAAGGCATCAGCCGCTTGTGGCAGGCAGAGTTTCCCCAGGTAGAAGGGCACAGGGAGGCGGGGGCACTTTGACCCTCACGTCCTGTCTCCATCTCCGGGGCCGAGCACGGTGCCAACAGGACAGAGGAAGCCGGGGGCGCCGCTCGCTCTATGCTGGCGTAAGGCAGGTATCTGTGTCACGGAGGCCTGTGACGGATCCAGCTCTATACATAAACACACACACACCCACTCACACGCATCCGCACTCACGCAAACAGGTCTGACGGGAAGCTAAGGACACGAACGCTGGCTGATTTGTGAATGAAATGGTATTGCATAGCTTCCCCAAGTAACAGCCATAAGGGAGGAACCACGAAAGGAGCAGTTTTTTTGTCAAGAAAACATTAGTCAGAAAACAGATCTTTGCCTACAATTTGTCTTAAGAACTAATTTGTCTTAAGTGTATTATTCCAAGCATTATTCTTGATGAATACATCTTAGCCTTCTGTGATCTTATATGTCCTTGACTGACAAGGAAAGTCTTTTAAAATCTTGCTAGATGATGAGAGTGATATGAATACGATTTCCTAAAGAGAATATTTCACTTTTTGCCTTTAAAAGCATTCTTATGAATTGCAAGATTTGTCTTAAAACTTTTACTCTGGACAGATCTCCTGAATCCGGCCCCAGAAATGCAGCATGATGGACATCCAGAAAGATGCAAGAAGTGAAGTGGTGCCCATCTGCACGTCTTACAGGGTGGAGGATCTCCAGGAGCAGGTTGATAAGCAGTGGTGCAGAGGTTCAGAGGAAGAGGTGGATGATGGAGATGTGGGAGCGGGTCAGGTTAAGATTGTTATGCTGAATCTGGGTGGAGGGGACTCGTGTGATGAGAGGGAGGAGAAGAGGAGATAAGGTCTGTGTCAGAGGAAGAATGGCACTGTGATAATAATTAGATGCCAGTAGTTGCTGGGTGGGGATAGTGAAGTTTAGGGAGTCTGCATTAAAATGTAGTAAGCACATTTTAATCTGAATCACTTGTCTGAGTCTTTAAGCTATTTAATCGGGTGTAGGACAACTGCAAAAATAATTAAGAGTGAAGCAAATCCTGTTGAAAAAAAATTTAATAAAAACACTAGTTGTTAAAAGTCATTAAGAATAAAACAGAAAAAACTAAACCCAAGGTACACCAATGGAAATTTGTAATAAGAAAACAAAATCAGATAAATATATATATATATATTTATTCATGGCACAAACACTATGTCACTTTTCATAATCACTTAAGCACTAATAATGTTATTTTATTATCTGCCATAGTTATATTGTTACTTTTGTTGGAGTTATTTTGATATTATATGTGCACTTTTCTACTTTTCTGTTCTTTTTTTAACTCTTATTGTATATCTTTACTTCATCTTGTTGCATTGAGCATGTTTATGACAAAAGAATTTTCCTTGGGATAAATAAAGTTCTTTTTTATCTTATCTTATTTACATATATATAAATATATTTTTTCAAAGCGCTATGGTTTGTTAGATGGCCTATAATTGTCAAGAAGTGTAATGGTGTATCCAGTGGTGCAGCTTGGGGCATTAATACAGTATTTAGCTGAGGTGTAGGGTCATATGTGTGCAGGCCCAGCGTTAGGGGATCATTTAATGGAGAGAATGACCCACCAACCAGTGACCACCAACCAATGAACACCACCAAGTTTTTGTCCCACCTTTCCTTAGATTTCCTACATTTATTATTTTGTCTGATGTATATATGCATTTTTGGAGCAAAATGTGTAATAATGTGAAAGAAAAATGCAGATTTGAAATGTCACACCAATCTGTTCCTTTTGTTGGTGGTACTATTGTTAATGATCACCAAATTATTACACATTGACCCAAACCAAATATGTCGGTGTTATACTGTTAGCCTGCACTGAAGCTGGCACAAATGTATGACCTAAACAGGGATAAAGCTAACAAGTCATAAAAAAAATAGACATTACACAATATTTGTCCTGAATGGAAAAGGCAAAGCAAGTAAAGCCCTTGGAACACAGTCACAACCAAAAAATGTGTGTGGAAAAGTTGCTTTGACTTTTTAAGTTTTTATCAGCGGACAAAATAAATCAAGGAAAATGAATGAGGGAAGAGAGGAAGATGCTGGGTGGGGATGCTGAGGCTGATGACAAACGGCTGTGAGGGTTTGACCGAGAACATGACCCTCTGGGTGGATCTGTATTATTTGTAATCAGTTTGTAAAATGTTACCTGAAGTGTGATAATGCGAACTGGAGCAGAAATACTCACTTTGATCAACGAGACTTTGGTGTCTGGGTTTGTAACCCTGCAGGGGAAGACTAAGTTTTCACCCTCCTTCATGTAGACCACGTCTGGGATTTCTTTCTGCACCTTCACAAATGGCCGCTGGCTATCTGAAACCCAAACAGTGAGATCAGGAACAAACAGATACACATTCTTTTGGACATACACATACACACACACTTCTCACACACTCTTCACAAACACTCACACACCACTCTCCCACGCCTCCCAGGAAACACATATACACATACACACTCTCTATCTCTTACAGAAATTGATTGCAGACAACAATTTGGAGTCAGCAACACGCAGACAAAGAGTGAGTAAAGACCGTTCACCAGTTACAAAAAGCCTTTTCTGTGTTGTTTCCAAACATGCTTGCACTTTTCTTTTGCAGCTGCAACCTTCTCGTGGCATTGAAAGAGTCTGGGTGTTGCTTGCTCCATTGTTTGTTACTGTAGCATTATTAAAGGAAAGAAAAAAAATCTCTGAACATTTTAACAAAAGTACCCCAAGGACTGTGCGCTGTGAGGCTTCCTTGATGTGCTTTGATTCCATATAAAGGAAAGAGGGACAGGATTAATGGACATGGTCACAGGAGCGAATGATGGCCCCCAGGGGTCCTGTTGGCTGATAGGGGGCCGTATCTACACGACCTCGGGGGCCCAGCTCTGTGTCTCGGCTCCATCGCCACTTGGGGCTAAACCCACCATCCTCTTCAGCCTCTGCTCCTTCAGCATTCAAAACTGAGTTAATAAAAGCCTCTTTTTTAAGTGTATCATCTACCCCCCTCCCACACACACACACTCACACACACATACAGACACTTAGCACTCCTCTGCTGAAAAGACATCCCATCCTCCTTCCATCCGTCCCTGGCCAGCCCCCCCCCCCCCGTGAGCAGTACAGGATACAGCCAGCGAGGCTGAGAGGGAGAGATAACGCGGGTGCCCTGGGAAAGGCTGCCCCTTGAAAAGCTGAGCCTTTCGGCATCTGGGACTATTTCTGTCCCGCTCTTAGGTGGCACGTAAATGAAAGTTATAGGATATATATAGACAAGCAGTAGACTGAGTACAGACTACTCTACGAGGAAGAAGAAGAAAAAAAAAACAGAGGGGAGCTGTGCCAAATGTACACTTAAGAGGATGTGTTACTCTGGGGAAAATGGTGTTTAGATATTATTGGCTTCCCTCGGCTTCCTGTTTAGCCTTAACAAATAAAAATGGTCAGTGAGAAGGCCAGCCATTGAAGCAGGGTCTGAACTAAGGGCTCTGATATCGCTGCCCTGCTGTGCAAATGGCACGTGAAGTCTCCTACCTGTGATGTAGACGTAGATGGAGGTGTGCTTGCGCTGTTTGTGGACGTATCTGCACCGGTAGGAGCCTGTGTGCTGGGCCAGTGCAGAGCTGAGGGTCAGGCGGCTGCAGTACTGGTTGCCACGTTTGCCACAGCGGGACTCCTCCATAAGGGTGCCAGGATCATCTTTGGGCACTCCGGGGGGCAAATCCCACTTCAGCTCCCATCGACCCCTAAAACACCGGTGCTTTATTTAACCCCCTAATATTAAAATCAATTTATCTTCCCTTATACTAGGACTCTTAAACACATCTGTACCAGCTTCGACCCAAGTATCATCTTTCGTATGTAAGATGTAAGACTTTAATCGCAGTACATTATGTTGTTTTGGAAATTTAAACTCTATTTTTTCCAATGATGTGCAGATGGCACTTCAGCTTGGTAATATCGGTGTTCTTCCATTATGATATCATTAAATAATAGTTTTTTATAATGAATAATATATGTAATTCAAATGCATCATCAGAACTTAAAGAACATTAAGAAGCTGCATCGTCCATCATCATTCATAATTAATTATTAGAGCATAATAAAGAGCATAATAATAAATACATGATTCAATAATTGTTATATTGTACTTAATTTAAAGCAGTACATGAAATGTTGAATGAAAATGATTATTTTCATCATGAAAGTATCGTGATATCATATTTTGGCCATTTTGCCCACCAGCAATGCAGTGTAAGTTTTACAAGCATTCAGAATGAGAACAAAAATAAAAATTATGGAACTGAATTGTGTTGAGATTTCATATTACTCTAGAGCTGAATTACTGATTCATATTCCTGGTTTAAGTCTCTTAATCTCTCAGCCTCTCAATAGTGCAGCTGCAAAAGTCTACACCTGTTTCTAGGCCTCATGAGAGACTTTGCACACCTGCAGTTCAGCTGCAGCATCTGGTTCTTTTCCAGGACAAGCTGTCGGTCGCTGACATCCAGGACCGGAGAGCTGAACCTTCCTTTAGTTTCAGCATCTGTCAGAGAGAGAGAGAGAGAGAGAGAGAGAGAGAGAGAGAGAGAGAGAGAGAGAGAGAGAGAGA
>JBBPCY010000001.1:5158608-5169833 GCA_037974405.1 Brachyalestes nurse
GAGAGAGAGAGACAGAGAGAGAGAGAGACAGAGAGAGAGAAGAGAGAGAGAGAGAGAGCGACAGAGAAAAGAAAGAGGGAAACGTGTCTTTAACAGCTATTGTGTGAGGCAGCAGGAAAAACACTCATAACCTACATTATGAGCCTTATAGTAAAACAGCTTTTGTTAAATAAAAAAATGATGTATAACCAGTCATTTGCTGACCACAATAATCAAAATTACTCTAAACCTTTTACATTTTTAAAAATGCAACCGTTGACATTATAATGGACCTAACAACAATTCCCAAGTAAATGACTGCAGGGTTCCTAAATGCCTTCAAAGAATACTATATTATTATTACTATATAACTAACACCAAAAACTAGGACATTCGAATTTAAAGTCAACCTGAAATCAAATTCTTAGTTCATGTCCCTGCTCAGTGTTTCCCCCATCATTAAATAGGCTGTGTGACCAGCATTATGGCAACATGTACTTGCAAGTGATCAGTTATTATGAGGTATGCACTAATGATATAGCCAAATTTTCAAATGTAAATCTGCACTAAATTCAAACTCCAAGGCAGGTGTTACAGTCATAGGCATATCACTGCAATATGTCTGTGTGCTACAAAAAAGACCAAACAGGGTCTAGCTGTATGGCATATTATTAGTTTGGATGTATTAAAAGATGGTGCTGCACCTGGGAATAGGGAGTAATAAAAGACTTTGTAAATGTAAAGTCTGACTGGAAATTATCTCCTAACCAATCACAATTACACAGCTTGAAAATAAATAGAGAATGTAAAACTCAGTATTTTAACATATATAGTGCATTTACTATGTTCTTTAAAATAATTTTGTATGATTGTATTACTGTGGCCCTGGACAGTCACTGCACAACTAGAGCAGATATCATCTCATTTAGATTAAAAATAGTAGTTTTCTAGTAATCATTGACAAACTGTAGTGACTTTTGGTCATTTCATAAAAATATTTTTAAGTGAATGTGCACCGGAGTCACATTCAAGTCACCAGCAACAACAACAGCTAGTGCACATGCACTCAGAGTAAAATATCAAGGCTGTATCTACTAAAATGCATAGTGTATTTATAGACTATTTTCTAGACAAAATGTACAATATGAAGAGCTGCTCAGCATTATAGAGCTACAGCTGCACTGAAAGAGTGTAAAAGACAGGCTGCTGTAAACCTCAGATACTCTACGGTCCCTGGTCACAATGTGTTCCCAAACCCTTCCTAAATACATCCTGGACTGGAGAGTTACTATAGGGACTATTGTTGGCTCCTTTCACCATTGTCCGAGCCAAACTCACAGCATCATTTCCTTGCCACTATTCACACATGGCGTGTGTATGGGCCATTTGCCCATACATTAAGCTACTGTTGAATTTGAAAGAAGGAAGCTGGGTCAATTAGTCCGAGCTTTCTCGGCTCCAGGCATGGGGATACACTGCCCTGCTCAGTTTAGTGTTTCCCCTGCACTCACACACCTGATCCAGCTTATCAGCTAATGACCGCGCTCCTTAAGAGCCAAATAAGGGTTCTCGGGCCGTCTCTTTGTGAAAAAATGTTTTGTGGAACAGTGGAGGGGAAACAGTATGACACATTGCGTGATAGTGAGTATTTTGCAGACTTAGATGCACAGATCAGTCCTAATTACTAAAAGCTGTCCCAAAAAGACAGGAAACGATTTTTCCTTCATTGAAATAAGTTGATTGTGAAACATGCCATTCTCAAATGGTGCATTTAATACTGGGTCTTCTTTCTTTCTTATTTTCTTATCTATCTGTCTATCTTTCTTTTTCTTTCTCTCTTATCCATCTATCTATCTTTTTTATTTATTCATAGTAGGCCCATCTCATCATTACCATTACCTCTGTCGATGTTTGCCCCCTTATATTAATGTTCTCTTTTAATTTTTGCTTTATTGTACATACAAGGTGTCTTTTTTGCTGGAAATTTCATAAATAAATATAACATACCATTTCCACCCCACTGACCACAGGCTATAAATACGGAAACTTAGTTGCATCCCAATTCGTATTCACTACTTTTACAATGAGAACCAAAACATTTAGTACCACAGCATCCGACCCTGCCCATCCACACTGAAGTTATAAAAGGTGTTTCATCGGGACATTTATACGCAAAAACACATTTCATCTCAGAGAACAATACATTCGGAGAGGTTCTACGCTTGATTCCAGGTTCTTGCAAGTGTGTTCTATGACTGTTGAGGACGTAGAGCTTGCCCTTCATTACAGGTGAGGTTTGCTAGATATAACTGTAATGACGCATAGAGATGATGCTAGTTAAGTACGAAATAACTGAATAACAAACAGGAGAGGTATATCCTTATCATCACATTGAAAACACCTGGGCAGGTAAATGTGGTATTTTAGAAAGTGGTGGGGAATTCAGGCCTCTGTGGTAAAACATGGAACAGTAACCAAGGGTGCAGTGCCTTTAAGATTCATAAGATAATGTATTATACATATATGTTAATAACCTGTGTTCTCATTGGTTGTCCTTTGGCTGAAACATTGCTTATGACTTCATGAATGGGCCATGCTGAACATGTGACATCACAAAAAAGAATAATTTAAAACAAGCTGTTTTACAGATTAGCTTCCATATATGGGTTGTATGGATTGGGCATGAAATAGAATATTTAAAAAACATAATAATAATAACAATAATGATAATAATGATAATAATAATAATAATAATAATAATAATAATAATAATAATAATAATAATAATAATAATAATAAATGATGACCTGGCCATGAAAACATCAAATCATTTTTAAAAATACAGAAAAAGATTATAATTACACTCTCAGTTATTTCTGTTTTAAAGTGCACATTTAAAGCATATTGCATAGAAGCAAGTGTCCATTTTTTAATGGGGCTTCAGTGGACCCAGCTGTGAGGATATAAGGATCTGGATATTGTAAACTGAAGAAGCGTTTGTTGATCCGTTTGTTTATTGGAGCCATTCTTTGCTGACATTCAAACATATTATGAGATTAAATGCAAATACAAGCAACTAGTCTTTGTTTATCTTACATGCTATATTCATCCACATAAATATACTTTCATGTATTTAGACTAGATTGGATCAGATTAGATTAAATTACATTTGTACCTTATTGATCTCAGAGAGAAATTGATACACAAGGTATAAAATAATAAAGTTTTTTTTTTTTACTGTTAATCTCACTGGAAAGTCACAGTGCAAGGCTCGTCAGTGTAGATTCCTCGATATTTCACAAATAATGTATTTGCTTCTGCAAATATTTTGCATTCAAACGAGCAGCACTACCTCTTTAAGTGCAAACAAAACAATTTAATTTAAGAACTGAACTTTTTCTTGCTCTCTGCAGCCTGATTGGCTGGTAATGTCTCACCCCTGCACTGGGATTGGTTATTGTCTCATTTGCCAGATTAAAGGTGGGAAAAGATCCTCACCACCACGAGTTCCCACCTCATTTCCTCCTGCTCTGTTTTAGCTATAAGCTGCTGATTGGCGCTGCTTCCTGCGCACTCCAAAGTTTCCTGGAGATGGTCATGACCCAGTGGAGTCAGTTAAACCAGACCTTCCATTTCATAAAGTGATCAGGGCTCAGGAAACAACGCCCTGTCCGATCCAACCAAACACCCAAAAACACGCAGGGATAGGTAGAGGACCACTCTGAAGTTACACTGCCATTTTTACAAGTAAGTAATGACCCAAGAAGATGCAAAAATCAATTTGAGAATAAAAATCATATTTTTAGGTTAGGTACCCACTTCAGTATGGAACTGTAGGGGAGCCTTTCAGTACACTGGGCATCTATCAGCATAGTCACTGTTGGGCTCTTGTCTTATATAAGGTCAGGTGGAAGTAAGTAAATAGCAGATTGCCTTCCTCAGAAACACACTTAAAATATTGGAATTTGAACATACTCTTAAAATCCAATCTAATTGTACTTAAGTAAACTGGCCTGAATTAAATTAGCTTATATTGTGTCCTGTCATAAGCAATATATATATATATATATATATATATATATATATATACATAAAAAAAGCAAAAAGAAAAAGACAAATAAAACATACATATATTGCTTTAAATATACTTTTTGCTTTATCTTTCTTTGAAAACCATACAGAAATAATTTGGTCCAAAAGTATTATTGGCACCCCTAGAATTTCTGTATATATTCACTCATATTCATTCTGGGTGTAAATGCACATTATCATTTGAAAGTCTGCCAAAAAATGTTGGAACAGACTTTTGGAACGAGTTTCTAACCACCTGTGGTTAAAAAAAAAAACACAAATACACACACAGTTTGAATGCTTTGAGCTTTAAGGGTCAAAATCTGATCAGTGACCACATTAATCAGTTAAGCAACTCTTAGTCTTGCGCGGAGACCCTGCATGAGGGGGTGACTGTGCACCTGCTGCTGTACTCTTGCATAAATGAGTGTACAAAACCACAGCAGATTCTCCCGGCGCTGCTTTGAAGTCAGAGCAAATGAGGGTGAATTTGAAGACCTAGGCTGCAGTATTGAAGAATATGTTTATAATGCAGCGTGCGGTATGAACTGTGCATACGTGACACAGAGCAAGTACTAACATTCCTAACCTATTACTAAACAGGCACGTAGTAGGAAGTGAAAGTGTTTACCCACCAACTGAAACATTTTAAGCGAGAAAAAACATTTGTTTTAAGCTTTTCAAACATTTAAAACCCTAAGATTGTGGTTCCCCGCGCTCCGCCGGGGAGCGCCGCTCTTACCTTTGGCCAGAACGCGGCTGGACAGTCCACACAGCATCACCAAGAACAGCTCCAGCATGGTTTCAGAGAGTGGCAGAGGATCCTCTGAGCGGAGGACAAAAAGTTGAGAGAAGGCGTGCAGTGCGGTTCCAGGTGATCAGTTACTAGGAGTGAGCAGTAATGTGCAGTAATGAGCCTGACCGGCCCCCCCTTTGCTCTGGCCTGTGGGTGGAAACAGGGCTGAGCTGCTGGCCGGCCTGCAGAGGTGGGAAAAACGCAGGAACTCCACATGCACTCTTGTCCATTGTGGCCGTGGGCTGGGATTTATTCAGTTCACACGGCTGGCGGGAGCGCGCGGGGCCACGGGGGCGTGCAGGGGGCGCGCACTGAGACCACCCCTGTGCTTTCAATTTGACTTTTATCTCTCATTCTGTTGAACTGTTACTTAACTACAGCTGTTAGACCGAGGCCCTTAATTGACCTGGTTCACATTAGGACAGCAGGACAGTCACTGCCCAACATACACAACCTAAAGGACAGTTAATGCATATGGCTGTGATATTTTATTCATGTGGGACCATTTAAGTATTCATTATTTAAGTGTACATTAGTAAGACTGCTGGGCAATAGGGCAGGGTAGTATGCTGATATTGATTGTTTTTGTGATAAACAGCATCAGATTACATTATTATTAATTCTGTATAATAATTATAGCATGTCACTGAACTGGACAACTCTATTACAAAGAGAGTTTAATTATCTGTTTAACTGGACAAATGTGAGAAGATCATTAAAAGGTGGTATTTTTTAAAGCATCCTTGTTCTTAAAATGTTATATGTTCCTTCTTTTTATCTGTAACTTCAGGAAAACTTTGTGTATTGTGTCTCAAATTATCATGATATTATGATGACTGATATATTACTCAACCCTAGTAACCAATAAAGAAAAAAATACATTTACTATATTTCTGTCTTGGTTTGAACCACTAACCTCTTAAACTCTATGGACCTGTAAGAAGCTCTGGGCTTCCAGTTTCTCATTCTTATAATTTCTTTTTCGTGTGTCACAGTAGTAACAGAGGATTTCAAAGCAGTTGCTGTATAGTAAGTCTAAAGAATGAAAATTAATATGATTGAAACTGAATGGGTTAATAAAATGCACTGTTTGACACAACTAATAAAGTCATACTGACACAGCTGAATGGGGAGTCATCTGATTCAACTAAAACACCCACACACCCTCCCACACACACACACACACACACACACACACACACACACACACAGGCAAGATAATCAGCCTCATACTTAAGACTGGATAGTGTCACAAGTACACTGAAATACATTTTGGTTTCAGATAAATGAAAATAAATATGAATTCTAACATCTAACATGTTATTCATCCACAGCTTCATAACTTTTAAATGATTCGCATGAATGTCTAGGAATATTTTTAGATGCATCTAGATGTTATAGATGATAAACAGAGCTGAGGATAAACATTAAGGACATTTTTCTATTAAACATCTAGAAATACTGAATGACTCGGGCGGCGATCAAATCCTAGGCAGATTTAAGTCACTGCAGTATAGAATACCTCAGTGTTCTTGACATATGCCGTGAAACAACAGTAGTGCACCAGCAGAAGAAGGAAAATACCGGACGACCATGAAAATAATTATAATATATAAGTATGAAGAATAGATCTGTACTATGAATAATAGTGATCAGAGAGTACTGGTTATTAAAAGCACTCAGCCAATTCAGTTCAATTAAATGCTCAATTCTCACAATATCGTGTCGTGTCATCTACTAATGAGACTAGATTTAGGATGCAAGAGGAGTGTATGACATGAATGTACCGGACTGGGTTGTTGATTGGAGCAGTTTGTGCACCAGTTTTGGTTTTCCAACAGTACAGTTGCATTATATGGCAAAATTAATAGAGGATAATAACCCACAGTGTCACAATTTGACAGAAAAATACAGTTCAAAATGGACAAATAAAAAAACAGATGGGTTTCACCATGAGTTTCATTTAAATGTCTTATTTAGGTCGTATTTAGTGGCTATTAAGTACAGACATGCGTTCTCTTTTGTTCCCCCACTGCTTTCGTAACAAGTAAACTATAATAAAAATACATATGCAACACACATGGTCACAAATTACAGAGTCAAAGTAATATAGCACCTCTGTTAAATATAAGTCTAGTAGTTGAGATGTCTAGGCTAAACTGTCATCATTTACTCGTCTTTGACATGGACACCAGGTTTTTGGATAAAGAATACAAAAATAAAAGTAACTAAGGCTGACCGGTGTCGTGTACATGACTGAGCAAATGGCACCGCAGTGTCTCACCAATAGGGGGCGCTGTAGGAATTGACATCAGGAGTAGTGACAATAGAAATACATGGAATTTGAAAGCGATCCTGATTCCTTGACATGCAATCAGTTTCACAGTATCTTAATATGGCATTTACGAATCGAACAAGATACAGTGGTGCACCAATAAGGGGTAAATCAATCTAGAAATATCATTCAAGGCATTAATATGAATACATGTATGCTACTAGTGACTCTGCACATGCAAATGATACAAACAGCAACAATCTCATCAGGAGAACTCATTCCGCTGCATATAAATGAAAACGACATTCTTCAAACCGCGCATTTAAGCACTAAACTAAGCACTAATGGTCCATGGTTCGAGGCCTGGGAATGCTGGGTGAGCTGTTGGGTATCCTGGACGAAAAGAGGCCGTATGAGATGTACGAGGAGGACGAGGTGGACGTTTGGGTAGTGGTTATACAGATGTGGCCTGCGGGTTCCTTTGTGGAAAAACGTGCTGAAGCTCGCTGCATCACTACGCACCATGGGGACCGGGTGCAGTGCCCGGGAAGAACAACGGAGCGTGTGCAAATCACGGTGTAAAGATCCGGGCTGTGTGTGTGTGTATCACACCTGGCCTTTAGTCTGCTGGTGGATCCAGTCTGTGAACTTGATGACCTGAGTGTAAACCCCAGGCCGGTTTTGCCGGGCGCAGCCCTCACCCCAGCTCACAATGCCGGCCAGAAACCACCTCCGCCCTCGCTCCAGGCACACCAGGGGTCCTCCAGAGTCTCCCTGAGAACATACAATACACACACACACACACACACACACACACACACAAACACAATGAGCTCATATCCAAACACACTACTGATAATGAAGCAAAAATGTTTTTCAAATACTGTAGCTGATCAGGCCTAAATCGTCATATCCACCACAACGCACACTGAGCTGTTAAGTAATCTCAAATAAACTTGCTTATGTGGTTTCCGACAACGTGCGACAACTGAAATTCTACAGATACAACTTCATGATTTTTTATATAGCAGAAAGTGACAGAAAGTGGACAGTACAAAGTTAAAAATTAAGAAACAACAGCAAGTGTGATCAGCCACACTTGCCTCAAAGCACAATGAGCTGCTAAGTAATCACAAATAAACTTGCTTATGTGGTTTCTGACAACATACGATGTACTGTTTTCTGTTAAAACAGTTTAGGCTTCCTGATGGCAAATATGTAAAGCACTTTGGAGTAATTTTTATATATTTATTAGTAGGACAGTGTCGGAAACCGCTTAACAAAGATATGTGAGATTTCTGAACAGCTCTATGAGGTTTGGAGATGAGAGGGACATTACCATACATTTTGCAGAAGTGCAGTTTATACAGAACAACAAATGTATGTTACACGAGAAACTATACATTTTAATCAGCGCAAAAAAGACGGACTCACTTGACAGGCATCGACTCCTCCCTGTATGTTCCCTGCGCAGATCATTCTGGGAGTAACAGCATCGTCATACATTTTGTTGCAAGTTTTATGGTTGATGATGCTCACGGTGGCCTCCTGCAGCAACGTGGCCAGTTCACCTGAAAACAGTCAGACTGAAGTTCTCTCTTTTTCTGACCAGAAGAGGGCAGAGCAGACTTTGATGGAGCAACATCACAGCACTGGGATGAACACATACTGTTGCATGCAGAAGTTGCCTCTGGTTTAATTATGGGTTTTTCTGAGCTCTTAAGTTAGTTTTGAAATAGGTACACATTTTAAATCTACTTGAAAAAGTCAGATTTTAAGCATGCATTACCTTCCTCAGTCAGGACGCCCCAGCCGGTGACGAAGCAGCTGGTGCCGGAGGTGAAGGCGTGGGAGGGGGCTGGCACACAGACGGGCTGGACCAGGTCGTTAAAGAAGACGGGGGCGCTGAGCTCCAGCAGGGCGATGTCGTAGTCGGAGGTGAACTGGTCGTACTGGGTGTGCTGGACGATACGGCGGATCTGCCTGGTGGCTGCAGCGTTGCTGGCCGTGTTCATCACCCGCATGCCCATGTAGGCTCTCCAAGAACGGGCGTCTGAGTATCTACACACACACACACACACACACACACCCCAAAGGGTATTTTTAGATCTTATCATTCAGCCACTACATTGGTAACAACAAAAAGTTCTTAAACATTGAATAATAATGCTGTAATTCTTACAAATGATCTACTTATCAAATACATGTTTTCACATTATCTATGTTTCTGATTATCACTTCTGGCTGTATTTTGTATTTTCACAGTCAGTTTATAGCTCCAGGAGTCCAATAGAGAATCACTGGCCTAGTTCTGTGTGCTGTGTGTATGCATGTGTGTATGTGTGTGTGTGTGTGTGTGTGTGTGCGCGCATGTGTTTTCTCTCTCTCTGTAAACAGGGTTATCCTCTGTATTTGTATCTGTAAACAAATTGGTGTTACTCCATTAAAAAACATTGATTAAAAATTCTACAAAAGACCATATTAGGAATATAAAGCTACTGGCCCCAGTTTTGGTCATTAAAATGTAATTATTACTTAAATGTAATTCAATAGCTACATGTGCGTCCACAGTGTGCCAGTTCTGGACAACAGTTGAATAAAAGTACTGGCTGCTCACTTGATGGCGTCTGAGTCCTGAAAGCAGTGGGCAGCGGACAGAAGCCACCGACTGCCCACCAGTGAGGCACCACACACGTGGCCGTAGCGCTCCATCTGCAGGCTGACCTGCCAAGGCCAGGACCCCGTCTGAGCGTCCGTGCCCCCCACGATCTTCGCCCTCTTCCTGGGCCGTGTCCCACAGCCTGCTCCAGAAACAACAGTGAGCTTGGACAGTGTAGTCACAGTGAGGGGAACATTTATTCATATTTCAATTTAACCTTCAGAAACCACAGATATCACTGCTAATACTAAGGCATAGTATAGTCTTACATACATTTCTTTTACTTAAAAATAAGCTCAAAATAAGATCAAAAACGTTCAATCAGTTTCATTTTTGTGCTTGTGAGTAGAAGAGGAGATATTTTAACATGATTTAAATTTCATGAAAAAGTTTAGAATAGTGTGTAGAACATCCTTTACACCCTTTCGTCATTGTTTGACACTGAGGAAAATAAGATGTAGACTCAAACCTGTGGTAAATGTAGTTCATTATCTAAGTACATAAGTACTTATATAATTACTCCTCTATAATGGATTACTAGCCACACCATTACTAATTACACAGCACAGCAAAACTACAATTCCAGTAGAAATATTTTCTTGAGGCATTTTTGCACATAATGTTGTAAAATGAATACATTCTCATAATCTAATAAAGAAACATAGAACAGTTAAAAATTTGTTAAGGAGGATTTGCGTGTGTGTGTGTGTGTGTGTGTGTGTGTGTGTATGTGTGTGTGTGTGTGTTTGCCGCATGCTCACCACAGCGCATCTCATCTGAGCCGTCCTTGCAGTCTTTGATACCGTCACACTCCGGGTTCACCTTGTTAACACACTTGCCGTTCGCACATTTGTAGGAGGTGGGAGAGCAACCTTTATGAACTACAAAAGGAAACCAATATGAGATTACAGCATACAAACAATAACAGCATTACTCAGCAGGGATAAGTAAACTGAACATATGGCCCTGCATCAGAAGAGGGCTGAACACAACTTACATCATTTGGTTTTAAAAAGGCAGTTTTGACTGTAATAAGGTCCTATACGTTTTGTATATAAATTAGAATATGCAATAATGAACAATTATTTTTTAATCACCATCTTGTTTGCAAATATATATTTACGCACTTGCAGACAAAAGTATAAACAAAAGTGTAGATGACATTTTGCTGATTTCTCTACAGGAAACAGATTTTTCTGCAATTTTTAATCCAGAATTTCTACTTATTTGCTGAGTTTAAACTTAAACACACACACACACACACACATACATACATACATACATACAGAGCACAAAACCCTCGAGCCACCCCTCATTTCTTTCTATTTTGCTTTGAATCACCTTGTTGGTGCAAACATACTATTTTTATGTCTAGATAAAGGAGTTCCAACCACTCAGCATTCAGCACCACCAGTATACTGATCACCACCTGATCATCTGGAATC
>JBBPCY010000001.1:5221063-5231263 GCA_037974405.1 Brachyalestes nurse
TACATGCTGTCTGTTAAAAGTTAGCATTTATACTCGACAGTCACGATATAGTCAATTACTACATAGCACGTGGAACATTCGATATATATCGCCCACCCCTACTCTCTAGTGGTCATAATGCTCTCCCTGCAGGACATCTACATCAGGCTCTGTAAGAACAGACCAATCCAAATCTTCACTTCAAAGACTTCTCCCATCCCAGCTAATATCTGTTCCACCTGCTAAACTCGAGCAAACGGTCCCAAAGCCTTATGGCCTTATATCCTCAGGTCATAAGATTCACCAACACCATTTACACAACATGAATTTTCAATTGTAAATATTCAAATACATTTAGGGTATATTTTGCATATACAGCCATGGAAACAAATAAGAGACCACTTTTCCAGTTCACTGTTTGGCAGTGTGTGTGTGTAAAATGCACAGGTTGCTATTCTTTTCTGAATTATTGCAGTGTGAGAGTGTATTCCAACAGCTTCACTCCTGATTCAGTTTCTGATGGGATGAAACACATGCACAAAATCTGCCCTTAACATCACTATTTTAATTACTGCAGTTGTTGACTGTTGTGTAGTTTAACATTTCCAAGGTATAACAAATTATTTATATGCATTATTTTTTTATTTTCTCCAAACATTATTTTGTTTGGAATTTTGTATCAAGTGTGGTCAATAGTGCATAAAACTATGCTGACATGCACATTTTATACACTCCCACACAATACAAGCAATAACCAGAAGAAAAATGATGCAGTAACTTATTTTTTTTCAATGGCTGTACAGTTATATTTATATCATTTATATCTGTGTATATTTGGCAATTTATTATCCTATTATTTACCATTTTCTAGCGATTCAGGGTTACATTTCACCGCATGATGTCCATGTATATATGACAAACATCTTGAATCAGTCTGAACAGGTCAATAGTCCATGTATTAAAAAGCACTTACACTTACCAGCAGCTTAGATTTCAACAGGATTTGCAAAACTTGAACCAAGATATCCTGATAAATGAAAACAACACAAGGAAACACTTAAGAACCACTGGACTAACTGCAAGCATAATGAGATATTTTATAGTTTTGAAACAGGCATAATATGGCAATGATGTGTATAGGTACTCACTATTTTAATCTGTGTGCTGTCTGCCAGTTGCTGAACTGTGTAGCTGTTCTCTGTGTTAAACTGCAGAAGGATGGCCATCTGGAAGGTGGATGCCTGAAAGGAAAGACCAAAATAAACATGTTAAAATTGTACTTTAAGTTTTCTTCATGACAATGTCTGGTGCAATATACAAGATGAATTAAAGGTAAACGATCTTTGTTTGTAGAATATTACAAATATTATGTCTAGGTGTGCAGCAGACTCATGTAAAGCAATGGTCACTTTCAGGATAAAAACGTGTATCGCTGCATTTTTGTATAATGTGATTTAAAAAAGGTGTTCCTTACATTATGTGTGAAAACTTCATAAAGAATGGACATACACACCCACACACACTCTACAAAATGAATAAAAGCCTATTTATAAAACACTATTTACAAAATGCATGTATCTTGCATTACTTCTAAATGATGAAATCGACCAACACTTTTGAAAGGCAAGTTTAAAAACATTACAGATGCCTCTGCAAGAATATTACATGATTACACACATCAGCTTGCGAGCACGGACCTGCAGGGTATATCTGTTCTTGAAGCAGTTTGTGACCAGCTCGCCCTTGGATAAGTGGTAGAGCCACGTCAGCTTGCGCCCGCTGTGTCTGCTGGCGTAGAAAGCAGTGAATCTTTGGTAACTCCGCTCCAGCTGCGAATGGTTTAGAAACGAGCACATCAGAGAGTGTAATTAAGAACCAGGAGGAGGAAATGTGCAGTTATGTGGTTACTGTCAGGATGTGGAAGGGCTGAGTGTCTGACCTCTGACGGTAATGCGAACGTGCAGGACTGCTGGAAAGGCCAGGAGCCAGAACTCAGAACTTGAATACTGAAGTCCACTAAGGGAGAGAGAGAAATTTCAGTTATTTGGTGTTTCTGTAATGGGTTAAAAAATGATAAACCAAGTAAAATGGGATAAATCAGACAGCTAGAGGAGGGCAGGTTGCGGTACCAGAACTTTGAATTTGATATCAGTGTGTGTGTGGGTGAGTATATAAATATATTTGAGTATTTAAAAAATAATTATTTAAAAAGTTTTTATTTTCTTAGATTATATTTACTTCAATTAAAGGGCACATTGAGCCCATTCTGTCAGTGTGGGATAAAGCTATAGGGCACTTTTCATGATTTTTTTCTTTAAACCCGCAGCCATGACACATGTATATGACACAAGAATATACAGCTCGAATATACAGTGGCCTCGTATTTTTTTCCCCAAGGTGTATATAAACACACACAAACACACACACACACACACATATGTGTGGGAAATAAATGACAAAAAGCATGATCATAGACACGTAACCACATCATGCTATAACTCCTTGCCTGGCGGCAAAATGCCTTAAAACAACCCTGTTCACAAAAGTACACTTACAGTCCAAAGGCTCTGAGTTTGAAAGGTGCTTTTTGAACTGTTCATTCAAGTCTTTACTGACGCCGATGTCCTGAAACATGCGCTGAAGTTTAGACGTGTACTCAAACCCACACGCTTGCTGTGGAGAAAAAAAACAAAGAAAAAAAACCAACAAATAAAGGAATGACTCTAAACAGGAATTATACTTTTAAAAAGAAAATACAATGAAAAAATTCTATATACACATATATGACATACCTTAAGTTTGGAGATCATACTGGCCTCGGCATCATCGCTGGCACTGTTTTGGTGGACCAGTCTCTTAGCCAGCATCTTGGCGTAGAACTTCTGGAAAACGTCCTTATCCTCAATGTACTTGAAAACCACCATCTGTTAAAGGAGGAATTCTTTCAGTTGAGACATCTGCCACTGGCACTCTCAGTTTCTGTTTTTTTTCTGTTCTTTTTTAGGCAAGAACATCATAAATATCCTTGTTATCTGATGATGACACAAAAATGGTCCAACACCAACAATAACAAAAATGGACGAAATAAAGAAGTGGCATCACAAACAGCTCTGAGTATCGACTGGGGAGCTTTTAGCTTATTTCAGGATGAATTTTTCATTTAATTCCAGATTTAATTTCTCCTCCCTCCTTCTCCTCCTCTTTCCCTCAGAAAATGAACTTTTAGAACACGAGCAGCATGTTCCCTACAGTTACACACAAAAAAACCCTTTGGGCCCTTACCCTCTTAACTCCATGCTTTCTTTTGCTTTAACCTCTGGCTTTTCTTTTGACAGCGTTCGTTAAGGTGTGTAACTTAGCTGGCAGTAACTTGTTTAAAGCAGATGTTGATTTAAGCTTTATAGGTATGAAGAACAGATGTGGACTACTTAATAACTGATGTACGTCACTCTGGATAAGAGCGTCTCCTAAATGCTATAAATGTAAATGTTTATCCACATTAAACACAACTTGATGCTTTATTGTAAATCAAGCATGATGAGAGATATAGACACCAGAGTTCACAGAAAATACAACCCACTGGAAACTTGCTCCCAAATAAACTAATAAAGGCCAAATAGAGATTTCCTCATTTTTAAATCGAGAGGCTTTGTTTGATACTCACCACCTGGTTCAGCGTGTCTTCCAGCTCTGCCTCCTCAGGGTTCTTCGAGCTGAACAGACAAAAGACTAAATTGAAAAAACAGACCACTACTCCCATCAAATACACATCATAAACATCATCAGTAACCTACAGAAAAAACATCATATTTGCACTACAGATACTAAATTGAAATGCCTACCTGACATGAGAGTAAATCTCATTTTTTTATTCAGTTTATTCTGGTATGGTTCTATAAGCTCCATAATTACTGGTCTTACTGGTCTTAGCTTAACCTCACACTGAAATAATTGGATCAATCTAAAATTGAATTGAAGGAAATGTAAGGCAATGAATATTTTTAGTAGTCAAATTTTAACAAAACAGATTTTGAATAAAACTGCATGCGGGTTACAAGAGACCAGCATTACTCTCTGTAGCCTCCTGTATCACTTAATTAGAGAATACAGAGCAAGAAACTCTTAAGAATCTGTTTTGTACTAAAAGTTCTTTAATTACAGCAGGGTTTCCCAGCAGGTTCCCAGCCCAGGTCCTGGAGGAACACTGCCCTGGACGTTTTAAGACATTCCTTAATTCAACACTACAATTCAATAAAACTTGTTACCAAGCTGCTTCTCTGGACCAGGTGTGCTGGGAACAGTGAAAACACAGTGTGCCTCCAGGACAAAGGTTGAGAAACACTGAATTAAAGGTTCTAATATCTGAGTTTGAGAAGCACTAATTAGCACTAATAATCTAACCATAGGTGCCATTATTTAAAAAAACATACAGAATCATAGACAGCTGTTCTATTTGGGAGCCCCTGACCAACAAAATGAATGCATACGTCAAATATTCTTAGGGCTGCACAGTATACTGTCTTTTAATTGTTATCGTGATATCTGTCTCTGCAATACGGATATCACAGAAGGCTACAATATGTAAAAGTTAAAAATGTTAACAAGTTAAAGTTGTTGGCGAATAGGTGCAAGAGTGGGTGGGGCTACACTGCTGTAGGGAGATACATTTACATGTGTTGGTTTTCTGACATCACAAAACCTGATTTGAAAACAGGCTGTTTTTGTAGCTATTAATATTTTGAAAAGCATCAGAATCACAATATGCAGCAATGAAATTGCAATGCTGATATTTTGTCGTTTGTTGTTTTGTGCAGCTCTAAATATTCTTATAGTCAAACACAACAAAAACTGGTCCCTTTAAACGGATGCACAGATGCATTTATATACCGAAAAGAAGGGAGTAGAAGGAGAAAGGGAGTATTCACCTCTTCTTCAGTAACGAGTCACAGTATCTGGCCAACAGCTCAGGAGATTTGCTGGAGGACTGCGCCATTTTTGTCACTGCGTTGTTGTTGATGAACCTTCCACAGGCCTAAAGAAGAAAAGGAATAAAACCTTCATCCTGAAACTCTTTTGATATATTTTAACTTTCAAGCTATATATAGTTTTTATTAACCCTTACAGTCACATGTGAACACACCACAGCACGCAGTATGAATAATATGACATTCTTTATCTGCATTTAACCCATTCATCAAGTGAAGCAGTGCTGCCGTCAATGGGGGGCGCGCGGGGAGCAGCATGTGCGGACCGTACCTTACTCAAGAGAACCTCAGTGGTGACACCAGCAGTTGGGATAATCTCTTTTTTTAAATAACTGTTTCTGCACTGTTCATATGCAGTAATGGTCACAGCAATTAAAAATATGACCTATAAAGCTAAGGAAAAAATGTTTCAGCAAGAACAATGATAGAATTAAGTCCATCTATAAGGTGAAGTTTAAGACAATGTACATACAAGCCACGGGTGTTCTGATGTTTTATGCTGCCTTGTCAAAAAATGCTACCTTGAAGCTTATACAGTTTATACAGGCAGTATAGCACTGACAATGATGAGAAACAGGCAAATAATATGCATAATCAGAGAAAAAATAATTTTATTTAAATGAGAAGAGCCTAGATAGATAGGTAGATCTTTAGAGGTGCATCGAGCCAGTTTATACAGTCAGGTTCTAACACTGAGAAATGCTTCCGTGAAACAGAGTGTTCTGGCAATTTATGCTGCCCTGTGGAAATATGCTCCCTTGAAGTTTATACACACATGCACAAAAACTCACCAGCTCACACAATATCTACTACTTTTACAAACAAAACTAATCTTGATACTTTTTGCTGGTTTCTTGTTTGTTTGTATTTATTCTAATGTTAACTTTGCTGACATAAAAACACTTTATCACACACCGAGAAAATGGCTTTAAATGAAAGTGACCATTCTGTCATACCTGAATACACACATACGGTGTGAACAGCACAAAATTCTTCCTCTGCATTTAACCCATTCACCAAGTAAGTGAATGGGTTACTTTCCCAGGGAGCAGTGTGTGGGGATGATACCTTGCTCAGGATACCTGAGAGGTGCTTAGCAGTCTTGGGAATCGAACCCACAACTTCCCGATCAAAGGGCGAACGCTCTAATCACTACGCTACCAGCTGCCTACTAAAGAATTTGCAAAGGGGCCTTGGACTTTTTCACAGCACTGTATATACATATGTACAAGTGAGTGTGTGCATGTTTGTGTGTGTGTGTGTGTGTGTGTGTGTGTTTGTGGTTACAGTATGTAAAGGATGTGCTGTCTGATTCACCTTGCCTGAGGAAGGCTCAGTGTGCTGATAGCCAGCTCGATTGTTATCTTTTCCCTGCTTTCTGCCAGCACCGCCTCTTTCACAACCCACTTAAGCCAATTTTATGCAGAAAATTAATTTCCGTATGCATTCAATGTTAATTATGCACAGCATTGTGATTAGACAGGCCTCTTCAAAGCACTCAATGAAAAAGAACAAAACAAATATAGTATAAGAGGTCCCTTCCTCAGGCTAGGGATGTTTATCCCACAGTATTTCACACAAGTTCCAGTCGACTAAAGGGATTTCAAAGGAGGTCTATACGGCCATGATTTTATGTCACATAACACCTTTTTTCACAGGTGGTCTGAGCTGTCATCTTGCCAATCATGTTTTTTAGCATTAGGAGTTGCACAAAAGTTTATTTTCACTAGCTGACTAAAAAGAGGTAGAGTACCAAACAACATAACAGAAAATGACTATTTAGAAGCCTGATAACAATGTCTATTTGTGTTTCATTACGTTTCAGACTACCTCCCACAGAAGGACAAACTGTCTAATGTAAACTGGGTGTCGTGCTCAGGTAGTTAAGCGCAGACGCAGATTCTGTGGTTTACCATACCTTATTTCTACACACAAAAACAAGAACTCAAAAAGGCTAGAGGGCCAAACACAAAAAGACCATCAAACACTTATGGGTAGGTGAAGTGAGGGTTGCATGAGGGGTGGACCAACACAACAGCATGAACGAAGACCCTTTACATACACACAGGACTAAGACAAGAACCAATAAGCAATAATGATCATAAATACAAGACAGCTGACTGAAGAGAACACCAGATAAATTGACACACCGTCTCAAAACAAAAGTGCCACCTATCACTTAGACAATGGTGGTCTCTAGAGGCCGCTGCCCAGGAACATAACACTGGGCACTAAAATCACCACAGCTTTCAGAATCTCCCCACACATGGAGGAGTCTGCACTTCATCTGGCTACAAACTTTTGTCCAATGAGAAAACATAGAAAAAAGTAGCAGTTTTCTCAAGAAAAGCAGAAAAAATCATGCCATCCACGCTATAATTTATTGCAGTCACGTCACACCCAGTACCTGGTCGTTTGACATGTCAGTCAAGCGCCTCTGTCCTATCAGGGACCGGGAAACTGCACTAAAATCACTAAAATCCATTTCTTGTAGAGGAGGAGCGTATTTTGAGAAAAATAACAACGTAATGGGACAAGGGGTGCTCAAACTTTTGCACACGACTGGATATGATTGTTCTTTCACCCTCACAGATCTAACATCTCAGGACAGTTGAAGAACTTTTTAAGATAAATATTATAGCGAGAACTTGTCCTAAAAAACGGTACGGAAATGTTGTCATAATTAAGGACAGATGGACATCCAGGTCGGTCTCTATGCACACGGCCCTTTTTTCCTTCTCCGTCCTTTTCTCTTCCCCTCCCGTGGCTAATGACCTCCTTTTCTTCTGCTCCTCGACTGTCAACCGAACGCACTGGAGGTGCAATTTTAATCCCAATCAGTATTCCGCCAGCCACGCTGTCCACTGTGATCAGCCGCTATTCAAGATCAAATCGTGTTTTAGTCCGTCTAACTCACTGATCATCTAACAAAGAGGTGAGCTCGCGGCGGCCGGCGGGAACATCCGCACTCTCGCGCTCCTCAACGGTGTCGCAGGTGGAGATGATGGATATACTGCGCGAAGACTAAAAGCATTTGAAATAATACTGCTGTCAAGGTAATTTACACAGTGTGGAGGGGGAAAAAAAGCGCTAGGAGGATAATTACAATCATTTCCAGCTCAAAGAAATGGCACCCTTTTTGTACTCGGTGACATTTCAACAATAGATTATTATCAAATAATTTCATCATTTATCTCTGTGCCGTTAGAAATTTCGCTTTCGACTACCGTGTCTATTTCTGGGAAAAAATAATTCTTGAAAGAAATTAAACATGAATAAAAGCACACCTGAGTCACGAGTGAAGAAGGGTGGGTAGGGTTTGAAGAACAGTGCCGGTTTTTAGTCATACTGTACTTACAGGCAAGGACAGGAATCGTTCAAAAATGGGCACCTTGTCTTCTAACATTTTAATTTTTTAAATTGAAAATTTGCCCTAGAATAACTGAACATCAGCCAGAAGTAATTCACCTTGAAGTTGAGGAGAAACGAATTGCTCCCATCAGCTCGCATCCAGCTCTAAATATCAGGAGAGTCCACTATGTAGAGCTGTACAATTCATCTCTGAAGATCTATACCATCTCAAATCAAAGCTGTACAATCCAAATCTCTCTATATACAGCATGTCCCAACCAGATCTTCACAATCAAACTCTAAAGAACTACAGCATCTTAAATAGTTGTCTGCACAATCCATCTTTAAAGATCTACACCGTCTCCCACCCAGAGCTGTAAGATCCAGCTCTAAAGATCTACAGATCTTGAACAAAGATCTAAAGACCTAAATGTCTAAAGATCTACTGCATCTCCCCTTTTCTGGAGAGTTTTATTTTGACTTTATATTATATTTTATAGTCAGTGTCTCTGTGTGCCTGTGCAATCGTAGCATTAGCAATTTCCTTCGGGATCCGTAAACTTTTCTGATTCTGGGACACAACCACATTTTTGGCTTTGTCATATGTTTTTTTTGCATATAAACATAAATGTAACAGTGGCTTTCAGACATGATGTGTTCAACAGAGATTTTTTTACTCAGAAAATGTCATGCAAAAGGTGATAAACACAGATCCTGAAGCAAAACACACTCCAGGAGGTGGTGGGCCCGGTCTTTATGGTCAGGGTACAGACGTTTTGCAAAGGTTTAATCGTTGTTGTCATGTAGAAGCTCAGGCCACAGAGGAGCACAGCAGAGAGTCGCTGAGATCAGACTTGCAGAAGGCAGTTAGCACAGCAGGAGGGCTAACAAATAGCCAGGTCACTATCCTGGGCATGAAGGCTGGAATAGACCACAGCAGGTGTGGGCCCCAAATGGATCACTATTTGTATTTAAGGGTAGTTTTACACCCGTCAGCCGGTGTTGACACTGCAAAATGGAAATCTAGAACAATTCTCAGGGCACTACGATTCCCACAATGCACCTTTGGCCCTTAGATGTCAGGAGTGATTACCTTCATTTTTCTGTGTAGTTGAAATGTCCACTTTTAGCAAAAAAGGGTTTTATAGAGTACATTTTTTTCTTGTCTCTGATGAGCCAAATACAATACCATCATACCACAGAGAAGATCCAGGTAATCCATGCAGACTCATTCTCAAATCTGTCTTCAGAGACCCCTTGATGGTCCATTTTTGGTCTATTTATGTCGACATGGACCATCCAGAATAAGGACAGATTTTAGAACCACTGGTGCATATAGAACGATCATCTTTGCTAAGGAAATCTTGAAGAACCATTTAGTATATAGTTATACATCAATCAGCAACAACATTAAAACCATAAGACAGGTGAAGAGAAGAACAATGATGATCTGGTTACAATGGCACATATCGAGAGGTGGGATATATGGAAGGAGTAAAAATGGTCATAAGAATCTGAGACACTTTGACAAGGACCAAACTGTCATGTCTGAACGACTGGGTCAGAATATCTCCAAAACAGCAGGTCTTGTGGGGGGTTCCTGGTGTGCAGTGGTCAGTATCTACTAGGGCTGTAATGGTACATGTATTCGTCCCTAACCGTCACGGTACATGGGTCACGGTTCGGTACATGATGTCATACGGAGAATACACGGTACGACAGAGAAGACGTGACTGAAGTAATGCGGATCCCTACGGAATCACAGAGGCACCAAAAAGCGCCAGTAAATCATAAACCTGGGTCGTAGTGTGGTGCAATAGTGCCATCTACTGGCGTAACACTTCTGCTGCCTTACACATACATGAAAATATAAGCAAGAGTGTGT
>JBBPCY010000001.1:5234872-5246803 GCA_037974405.1 Brachyalestes nurse
GAGCCGCGTAAACCTGTGTGTTTTTTAGTATATATATATTATACACACACACACACACACACACACACACACACACACACACACACACACACACATATAGAGGTACACCTTGGTACACACATTGGTACACACATATATAGAGGTACACATTGGTACACACATATATAGAGGTACACATTGGTACACACACACATATAGAGGTACACTGAGTCTCCTCAGTTGTTTATCAGTACGTCACACGCCTGCTGCTGTCACACACCTGTTGCCACACCGTACGTCACACGCCAGTGTATTAATATATTAGCAACAGAGGCTGAAGTTTTGTCACTGAGGTACGTGACGCCCAGGATTAGGCAAACAGACTTACTATTAATAACATCCACACCGCTCCGGCTTACTCGTTTACAGACAGCTGGCAGTAACTGTAATAAGGTCACAGCCTGGTGATAGTAAACCTGCATGAATGAAGTAACCCATGAACACAAACACTACTGTTCTCTTTATTATGACCACTTCTGTAAAAATACTCTTATCTGACTATAGGATGAAACAGGACTAATTACGATCTTTTTGAAACAAAGTTTGCTCTTTAAGTACTGACGATTAGAAAACCATAAAACCATACTGTGACACACTGTCTTGTAATTTAGTCATTATTATGATCCACCTGATCATCTGCTCCGGTTTCATCACTAGTTCAGGACTTAAGTTAGATGGTCTTTGTTCTGCTTGAAAGATTAATACATAGGTCACTGTGTGTCTTAAAATACAAAAACATTCCTCTGAAACTGGTCAGGTTCAGGGACTGGACTGAAAATGAGACTTTGAAACTCCTTCAAGAAGCCTGGAGAACTGTTCCTCAAGACCACGTTAAAAATACAAGAAAGTCTGGATCTTTGGAAACAAAAGATGAAGAAATGGCTCAAGACTTTTGCAAAGTATTGTATAGAAAGCAGCAATTGTATAGATTATAAATTTAGACCAGTTTAGTAAACAACAAGCACAGACTGAGTAGCTGATTGGACGCCAAGCATTTATGACTCTTCATTTTCACTCTTGTATCTGCTTGATTTTTTCCTCCTGTTTGTTCATAAAGTGTATTTCTGCAATCATTGTACTTTTTAAATTGGGACTACTGTTTTGCCCTCCAAATATCATACATATCACACAATTTGTAGAACTAAAAAATTGCATGGAATGCAAGCCTAACAGAATCAGAAAACTTAACTGATCCTGGAGGAAACCGCTTATGTTACAACCGAACAGAGACAAGAGTATCAAATATAAAGTCTAAACAAATCCAATAAAAAATACTCTATACACTGCACTATATACACAAATGCAGGGGTGTAAATACTATAAGTCAGTAACTTACAGTTAAATGAATTACTAATAACAAGAATTCTCCGTCTGAGAGGGGACAGTCTGAATGTTTGTTTACATGTGAGTAAATAAACAGTCTGTAAGAACGTCACAGTCCTGGGGTCAGTAAGTCGTACAGTGACACAGATCGGAGGCGATGGGACACTGTCTGCCACACGGCTTTCAGAGGACACTGACTTTTAATCCACAAACGCGTCTAAAGGAAGAATCAGGTCAATCCTGTACCTGCCAGTCTAATCCCTCACCTGATGCGTCACTGTTTGGCCTAGTGCTGTTTCCTCTGAAAACAATTCATAACAGAGAGTAAAAACTTAACGTAGGCTATAACAACATTCAACAGTGTGTGTGTGAACTTCATAGTGAACTACACTGTAAAGAACACTCCTAAAAAACTGAGCATGAGCAATTGCACACAAAAAATATATATTACACATTTTAACATTCAACAGTGTGAGGTCGTTTTTGTTTCTACAGTATAGTGTGTAGTGATGTGTGTGTGTCTAAATTACATATACTTCTCATCCTTGATCTTCATGTTTATTTTATTTTTTTACTGCACTGCTAAAATGTAAATGTTTTTGGATGTAAATGATGCCTCGTTCATGAACAATGTAATGAAACTCAGTCAGACATATGTTAAAATTTGGAGGGTAAATTTTAACGTGCTTGTTACAAGGGTTAGACTATGGGACCTCAAGTCTAAACAAATTCATAATTCAGCCACACCTTGTGCAGTACAAGTCATCTGAGACCAGTTCCACATTCTTTTTCTACACTTTATTAATAAACCTCTGCTGTGAGTCATTCTGCAGCTGGTATCATGTCCATATTAGGAACTCTTTAACTAAGCAGCTTTACTCTATTGGAAAAATGAACTGTATGTACATTAATGGCCCTGTGGAGATGAAAAATTTCCAAATGTGATACTATTTGCCATAATATACATTTTCCTCCTATACATGACTGAGTCCTGTGAATTAGGAGACTGTTAAGAGGCTTGAATATAAATAATGCTACAAGCATGCCAGCTCACTGAAATGACGTGGTATAAAAGTAAAGGCACACTTCCACAGGTCTACAGCAATCATTCTGAGCCTAAACTGTACTGTGATGATACTGAAATTGTATCAGGTTTTGATGTTCCAGTGTATCTCAGTCCGGTAACGGAGTTTCTGACAATCTCTCCACACAGTTTATGACTTTGGCGACTTGCCAATTGTTAGTGTCTCCATTGTTGTTTTTTGTGTGGACAGTGTAAAAACAGTGGCTTCCTTCCATGTTGTGATGAAACCAACCAGAAAGCAGCGAGTCAGTCAGGTCAGCGGCGGCCCACTTTTAGTCCTGCCATCGAGCAGTTCGAGTTTGGGCTACTTTATTTGTAATAGAAAAACATTTGTTTGTGGTACGGAGTGGTTCTTTGAGCCAGTGGAAAAGCACCATTTATCTACCTTGAACAAAAAACTGTTTTAAACTATAACTGCTACTCAAACTCTACAAACACTGAAAAAGGCTTGCTGGTTTGTGTAGGGTGTTTTGGTACCGTTGTCAGTCTTAGGTTCAGTGCACTTGCTTTTGGCAATATTAATATTTCAAATCTTGCACAACTTTTTTTTTTACCACAGGTCACGACAAGAGCGATTTCCAAAAACGACATCCATAACCCCCACCCCCCACAGAGAAAAACTGTTTAGAGCCAGAGTTCCTAACATGGGCAGAACATTGACTACAGAACGAGGACACTGTTAAATAATGGAAACTGAAAGAACAATTCTCTCAAATCTAGCCTAAAAGCTAAAATGAATCACAAGTTCCTTCAGGAAGAGAGCAAGAAAGTGCATTACAATAACTGAACATTTTTCCAAATAAGATACAAAAAGAACATAATTAGTACTCACTTATAGACCACCACAATAAGTCACTAACACAACAACGGTCAGGCATTTCTTCTGAAATCAAGGGAATTAATAGAGGGAGTTTGACCTCCCTTTGCTTCATTAAGAATTTCTACTATTCTGGAAAGGCTTTACTCTTGATGTTGCATGATTGCAGTTGAGTGCGTTAGTGAGGTCAGGCACTGATGAATGATTAGTTCTGGATCACAAATGCCAATTTAGCTCATTCCAAAGGTGCTGGATGGCGCTCCAACCTGAGAACAATTCCACTGATCCACAGTTCAATGCCGCCTTCAACGCCTATCCATCTTACTTTTATACTACTTCTGTATGTCAATATTACTCATGTACTACTTATATATTTCTATATTACTAGAGCAGACTCCTAACCACTATTTGTGTTACTAGTAATTAATTTATCTGGAAGTTACTGATCTATAGTATTTATACACCAGTATTTGTGTATATAATGCAGTGTATTATGTATGAGGTATTTTCTCGAGTTTTGTATTGTATTTGAGTCTGTGCAGTCGTAACATAATCAATTTCCTTTTTCTGATTCTGGTTAACCTTAGGCCCATGTGCAGCGGCCCCATTCTACTGGACAGTGCATTTCTATGGAGAAATACAAGCTGTGTGCAGAAACTGAGCGCCTGTGTCAGCACCTTAAAGCAGCTGAACTTACTCGTTAGAATGGCTGTCTGGATCATTTCTGGCCTTTAGGGCCAGTTTTCCCACTTTAAGCCTAATGCAGTATGAAAATGGTTATTCACTACTGGAACTACAATTTTGTTCAAAACTGAATACATACTACTTATGTATGTTGGTATTACTTATAAACTACTTGAACCGGATCATTATAGTAAATGTGACAGGGAATAACACCTTTATGCACCGCTGTTACTCGTTTATATGGGGAACAAAGGTGTTATTCAGTGTCATATGAACTAAAATGATCCACAGCAGCATTTCAAAAGTAAAAAAGCGACCAGGTTCAACTACCATCTTCAGGAAGAGATTGAATTTGCTTTTTTACATTTTCCGTTCCACCTTAAACAGCGCAGAAGCGACCTAGGGCTCCTGAGCAGGCGCCTAGATCAACCCGGCACTACATTTAAGGTGGACCAGACAATTCGTGCGAAAAGCTGGCGAACAAGAAACCAAGCTCAGTTTCGTTTATGTTTCAAATTGTGGTCACGTAGTGACAACTGTGTTCACTTTTCACTTAGTTCAACCTCACATTTATCGATTCTTTATGCTGTTTTTGGGGGGAAAGGGCAGTTAAAACAGACTTCAGCTACTTCATACGAGACGTTAGCCTGGCTGACATTAGCCAGCTCTGACAGACTTACTAAATTAAAGTTTATAATTTCTTACTGTCTGAAACATTATCCAGCAAACTTCTGAAACTGTGACACTCTTCTGACACCGTCCTTTTTCTGGTTTTTGTCAGGTTTGAGCACTGTTTAGCACAGTTAGCATAACGACGTTATTTTGGACAGACTATGCTAGGCTAAGTGAATGAATAACGACGTTACAGGGAAAAAATATCTCAAAATTAACCAAACTTGCGGATATGTACCAAACTATGTAGAGAACTAGCATATGTGTAGCTACCATGTATAAGAACTGTATAGGAATCGGTTAGTATATGACAAAATAAAATAAAACTAAAAACACGAAGCTAAGCTAACAGGTAAGTGATGATGTAGCTAAAATGGCTTCCTATTCAATGCGTCAGAGCTACTAGTTAAGCTAAAAATATCAAAATATCTCTATATTTTCAAAACATAACCTGTTTCCAGGCAGCAGGACAGGCTCATCTATGTTATGTCGCTCTGTCTGACAGATCAAAGTTTTAAAATCCAAAATACAACCTACCATTTTCCCCCCACACAGCTCAGGTATCCAGATTAGCTGAGGATCCTCTACAGACTGCCCTGAAGCTTTGCTGAGCTCTCACACACTCACACACACCCCTAGTGTCCATGTCCTTAAACTGAAACATTAATATTAATCACATTCATTAATTACTCTCATTTGTGTGTTGCTTTCTAGTACAACAGGCTTAAAAGGCAAGATATACGCTACATAGACAAACGTATTGGGACACCTCTTAAACACTGAATTCAGTGGCCCCTTAAACTTCCAGTGAAGGACAATCTTAATGCTTCAGCAGTCCAAGACATTCCGTACAATGACATGGTTCCAACTTTGTGGACCCAGTTTGGGGAAGAACCTTTTCTATTCCAGCATGACTGTGTCCCAAGGTCCATAAGAACATGGTTTGATGAGTTTGGTATGGAAGAACTTGACTGGCCCGCACAGAGCCCTGAACTCAATGGGTGCCAGAACCATTATAGAAGAGGGGGGACATATCCCCCACCTCCCCCATTTTTTGTTCCCGGACAACGTCCGAGGATGCCACCATCTGCGAAGGCCGTGATATGCAAATGAGCCTCTAACCCAATCACAATATGTTTTGACACCGTTGACCAATCACAGCTCCAGACGAGGTACAGGATGCTTTAAATAATCAAGTTTAAAAAAGTCCCGAAATCTCAAAGTCCCGAAATTTTGAATTTATCTTCATTGGGTGGTAGATCTTTCAGTGTTGTGGCTCCCAAATTATGGAACACCCTCCTTCAGAATATTCACAATGTTTCCTCTCTTTCTTCTTTCTAAACCCAATTGAAATCATGTTTTCTTGTCTCCCAGCTCTTCATTCTAATTTATTTCTTCTTTCCTGCTGCTGCAATCTCTGTTGTTGTAATTAACATTGTTTAAAGTGTTTGCCTACTACTCTTTGTTAACTATTTTGTAAAGAGACCATGCGTTTGAGAAAGGCACTATGAAAGTAAATAAATAAAAAATATATATTATTGCTGTTGTTATTAATATTATTTGGCCAATATTCTGACCTCTGATTATCCCTTAGAATCAAGGAGGCTGTTTTTGTTACTGCCATTAAGACTGATATATGTAAATAACCTCAGTTCTGTCCTGTAATTAATATTAAAATTATATTAAAAAGCACTCATTATAAATGCAGTGTAACTGGGTGGGGCTAAACTACTGTGGGATGAGCAGGAGGACATATGTATATATGGATGTATGGTTTTGTTGTTGATTGTTGTTCTTGTTTGTTATTATTAGTATAATGATTGTAATTAGTAGTAAAGGTACAAAGGTGTTATGACAATGATGATTACTGTTTTTTCTTATAATAATAATAATAATTATTATTATTATTATTATTTCTACTACTACTACTACTATTACTATTACTATTATCACAAAAAGAGTGAATTCAAACTGGACTCTTTTTGCACTTTTTCCAGTACATGTACTGGAAAGTAATTGGTAAGGCGTGAAACTCGTAAATTATGTAAATGTAGAGATAAAAGTGTTAATTAAACTTTTTGTTCATCATATTAATGTTATTTTATTTATTTTAATGAAATTTCAGCACCCTCATATGACACTGTGCTGTATAATAAAGTACAGACTGTAGTGAATATCAGATAATACTGATTAACACTGTACCTAACGAGCACCTGAATGAACAGTTCTACTCCAAATGGTTGGCTGCGATTCTAAAAACTCAGTTAACAAGCTTAACTTTCACTAAATACTGTTTCAAACCCAGAGCTCTTCAACCAGCTTAACCTAATTATTCTCAATGAGGTCTATATCTAATCCGGAAGACCAGACCAGGACATGGATAATATGATAATACTGTTTGCTTTTCTAAGTATACTCTATGTGGCCAAAAGTATGTGGACACTTGACCTATACATCTCTTGGAGCTCGTAGGATGTCCCACTCCATAACCATGGATATTAATACGGCCTCCGTTCTTCTAGGAAGGTTTTCCACAAGATTTCGTACCATGTCTGTAGGAATTTGAGCATTTGAGAGATCAGGCTTTGATATTGGATGAGGCCTGGTTCACAGTTACTGTTCCAACTCATTCCAGTGGTGTCCAGTTGGGTTAAAGTCAGGGCCCTTTGCAGAACATTGGAGTCCCTCCACACCAAACAATGTTTTTACGGAAACTATGTCTTGCTGGAGCAGGAAAGGGACTTCTCAAAACTGTTTTCATAAAACTGGAAGCATACAGTTGTCCATAATGTTCTTGAGTGTATTACATTAACATTATGCTTCACTGAAACTACCATTATTCCACCTCTACCAAACTTTACTGTTGACACTAAATGCTAGCTGTAATATGATGACACGACCAGACCCTTTTATGTGCAGATTTTTATTGATAAATAATGTAGAATATGGTCACAGTGAGTGATGGTATATGAAATGGGCATAATACAAAAATTTATTGAAAGATATTTGTTTTTTGTCTTTGTTTCTGCAGCTAAAGTGGCCAAATAGAATTCCTGTTATCATCCCCAGATTCAGTTTCACATTACTTCACAGTCTTATGACTTTCTGGCAGTTTCATCACTTTTGTCCATCCAAAAATGGAAAACATAAAAAAACATGAATATACATGTAATTATTATAGTCACATTGATCACACATTCTGTTATAAATAATTTCTACTGAGGCTGGATGGGTTGTGCATATTATAAGATGGGCATATTTGGGTATTTGTTTTGTTTAACACTTTTCCCTTCGCCCAGGTTACTTTAACCTATAGACTGGACCATAGAAAACTAAAAAGGTCAAAATAGGTGAATTTTGGTCTTTTTGACCAAATATACAGCACATTTTTAACCTAGCTGCCTAAAGGAAACCTAATTAGTAATTATGCTGATTAGTAATTTTTGCATGCAGTTACACTTCTCCACCACAAAGGGGTATAAAGGCCTGCAGAAACTGATCCAAGGCCTGTTTTCTGTACCTGAGATGATAAATAGATTCTAATATTTTTTTTACTAGTGAACCATGAGTGATGTCCTGGGTATTTGAATGCACTTCTTCACGATAATTATTCATCCAAAATAAAAGGAATAACCTACTAGCTGTTAACCCCCACTAAAACTTGCTAGTACCTGATACATAATTTTTAACCCAATAAGACCTTATCAATCCCTCAAGTGGGAAATTTGCAACAAACCTCATGACAAAGATTTGATAAGTACTTCTTTATTCCCTCCCCATAAGAATAACCACACATGATCATTTTTTTGGCAACCCCCTATTTCTCAGTGGTGAATGAGATGAGATGAACAAAGGAGGTTGTTACAAATATTGAACGCGATACAGCCCGTCGGGAACGCGGTAGCACTGAATATAAAAAAGTATTTTACTATTCATTCCTGACTCAGTTTTCAATATCATAACAAAAAGAAAAAAGGTTTTAAAAATACGTCCCCAAGACTAAATACAGGTATGATTATTCCACAATAGTTTACAATACAGTATGTACAACGTCACGTACGGTGGTCATGCTGGCGTCGGAAACAATAAAGGAAACACTTATGCACAGTCTCGTCATGAAAACATACGGAGTAAATATGTTATATATGCAGTGACGTTGCAAAAGCTCACAAATGTGGATATTTAAATGAAAAAAGAAAAGCTTTTACAATTATATTTATGGTAAATAAAGTTAGGTTGAAAATCAAACCTATTTTTAAAAGCTTCATTTGTATTTACATGGAACAGAGGGTGTAAAAACTTTCAGGAGATCTGACAGGCAGCAAAAACAAACAAATAAACAAGTTGTTCATATTTTAGACAATGTCTTCTTGGAAATAAAATATAATAATAATAAAAATAAAATGATAAAAACAATAATAAATGTAATAATAACAAATGTAATAACCTCTTACTGTCACAGAAGATTAAAATGCATAAAATAGTGCACAAAAAATGCACTAAAATTAAAAAGATGAAAATCGCAGGGATTAGTGTTATCACATTAGAGCTTTCATCATCACTTCTACTTCTAAAATTCTGAATATGTTCAGCGCTTCACATCCAAATCACCCGAAACACAGAGAGGAGAAGACAGACGAGGCCTAGGTCATCTAGAAAATACTCTCATAAAAATATATTTATACATTATTTAGACCAATGTACAAAAACAATAGCGGGACACTGAGGTGGGGGGCGGCATGTTGGGATCAGTTTATCTACAAGGTTTAATGTTGATTTCTATGGCATGCAATATACTGCTGCTACATTCCACAAAGCGCTTGGTTTCAACATTACGACCTCCAAACTCTTAGTGATTCAATTATCAAATTATTCAGATTCATTCAAATCCACTAGTTTTCATAGGCTGTGACCGTGTGACTGCTGTCTTACATTCCTTTAAACATTACTGTAATATAATAATGCATAAATATCAGAACCTTTTTCATACTCAGATCTGAGCATTTCAACCAAATGAAACCTGACAGCATGCATGTCAGGACTTATCAACTGACTGGATTATCAAATGTAGACTAAAATTAAAGTGCTAATGTTAAACATGTAGTGTTAAGTTTAATGCAACCTGCAATGCCAAATTTCCCTTTATGAAATAGTGTCATTTACATCGCATTAAATGTCTTGTGAAAATCAGAGATGTAAATAACGCAGTCCGCAAAATGGAGAGACAACATAACAGCTAAATCACAGCAAGTAAGTTTAATATAGCGAAGTCATAAATGCAGGAAATTAACTATTATTTTTTAGTATTTTAAGGTAACTTGCAGAATCTATGACTTAAGCTTCTTAAAGCTAACTTGTATCTGTGACTGAATCTATGATATTAACTTAGCTAATACATAGATTAGCTAATTCATTAGTACAGAAAATTAAGTAAGCTAAGTCACAGGTATAGCAAGTTAAATTAAGTAAGTCCTCAGTAAAGGAAATTAACTTAAGAAGCTAACTTGCAGTATCTGTGACTTAAATTACTTAAGTTCATTTCCTGTACTTATGTCTTAACTAACTTAAGCTAATTTGCCGTATATATGATTTAACCTCCTGAAACTAACATACTCTCTCTGTGACTTAGCATATTTAAGATAACTTTCTGTATCTGTAACTTAGCTCCTTTTAATCTTTAAAATTAGGTATTTCATCAGTACAGGAAATCAACTTAAGTACCGTATTGGCCCGAATATAAGACGACCTGAATATAAGACGACCCCCCCTTTTCCAGGTTCATTTTTGGGGAAAAAATTTTTTGAAGACCATGTTTTGTTTTATATAGAAAACCTATTTATTTGATAATGCTTTGCCTGTTAGCATTTTTAAGACATTCTTTCTGGGCTCGCCACCGACGAACATTGCACTCCGTGACCCCATATTTTCTGGCAGCTTGAGAGTTACTTGAGGATTCGGCCGCGTTCAGTACTAGAATTTTGAAATTAACGTCATAACTCTGTCTAAGCTGTTGGTTAATTTGATGAGCCTTCGAACCACGTTGTTCAAGATAATCTCTTAACATCCCCATTATTCAGTGTTAACATTATTCTCTTCCCATTATTCAGTGGTGTTGTTGTTGTTGTTGTTGTGTGGGACGTTGGCCATTTCATTTTGGCGCAAGCTTCCCCTATTTTATCTAGTTCCACGAATATAAGAAGACCCCCCTTTTTTAAGAAGTAATTCTAGAACAAAAACTGGGTCTTATATTCGGGCTAATACGGTACTATCTTCAGTAGTACTATACTGCAAAGAATTGTGGGTTTTAGTTTGTTTTTGTGTTCATTTGCTGATATCAACCTTTTCCTACAGTTTTTTCTTCTCTTTTCACTCTTTTCAAATAACAGCTGGCGCAATAAGAAATGTGTAGTTATGATGTTTGGCCATTACTGCCATGTTCAGTGCAAACGTTTCCAGGAATGCTTCTCAGAGGCTGGAATACCTGAATGTATGAACTTTTCAAGGTCACTGACAGCTTTTTCTCCAAACACCAGACATCTTCTGAGACTGGAGTGAAACTTTCAGCGGTGCAGCTAACATCCGGGATAATTTCGGCCATCAGCAGGAGACAATAAAGCTCCCAGCAGTCCATTAAAGTCGCCGTGCTGCTCCTGAGTCTGTCCATCTTCTGCAGCTGTCCATCTCCTCCGGCGAGCTTCAACACCAGGCAAACAGCTGCTCTGAAATATAGAAATCGCCACAGGAGACCGTATTCAACCAACCAGCTCTGACCGAGACCATGAAACATTCATTCTGACCAGCCACTTTATCGGAAACCCCTCCCCTGCAGAAAGTGACTAGTGCAGTTTATTAGCCATCGTCCTTCATCAGTGATCACTTTCAGGATGGAGATCTTTGGGTGAAGTATCGTATTTTTATTATTATTATTAGTAGCAGCAGTAGTAGTAGCAGTAGTAGTAGCAGTAGTAGTAGTAGTAGTAGCAGTAGTAGTAGTAGCAGCAGCAGTAGTAGCAGTAGTAGTAGCAGTAGTAGCAGTAGTAGTAGTAGCAGTAGTAGTAGTAGTAACAGTAGCAGTAGTAGCAGTAGTAGTAGTAGTAGTTGTAGCAGTAGTAGTAGTAGTAGTAGCAGTAGCAGTAGTAGCAGCAGTAGTTGTAGTAGTAGTAGTAACAGTAGTAGCAGTAGTAGTAGTAGTAGCATCAGCAGCAGTAGCAGCAGCAGTAGTAGCAGCAGTAATAGTAGTACTAGTAGTAGTAGCAGTAGCAGCAGTAGTAGTAGCGGTAGCAGTAGTAGTAGCAGTAGTAGTAGCAGTAGT
>JBBPCY010000001.1:5279413-5294065 GCA_037974405.1 Brachyalestes nurse
CACACACACTGGTTAGACCATCTGACACACACACACACACACACACACACTGGTTAGACCATCTGACACACACACACTGGTTAGACCATCTGACACATACACACTTGTTAGACCATCTGACACACACACACACACTGGTTAGACCATCTGACACACACACACACACACACACACACTGGTTAGACCATCCGCCGCTCCCGTTCACAGAAAGCAGAAAGTGATGTTCTCATTAAAAAGGCCACACCTACAATCAGCAACCAGTCTATTCAATCATAAATAAAGATTCAAGTTGAAACATCCCCAGTTGAATAATTAACTTTCTACATAGAAATAATTGCTGAACTTTAGTCTTTATACTGAACACATTTTTCTGCAAACTGAACACAATTGTTATTCATTTGCAGAGTTTAAAATATTGAGGGGAAAATAAAGAGCACAACAAACTATAATAGAATTTGTGAATAATTCAACAGCCGTTTTATATTAAAATGTGCAGAAGTGTGTTATAAAAGTCCATGCCATTTGATCAGGGTGCCAAAACATTTGCATACAACTACATATATTCTCTACAAGGTCCATGTTTTCCATGATGTTCTATCCAGAAGAAACATCTCATATCCTGTCCTACTCATAATCCCATTGTTTCAGATATTCTGCATAATTCAGGCTTCTTGGGCCTCGGTTTGTATTTCAATGGCCTCTTTATAGCTAAATTATCCACTCTCCACTATGATTAATGCCCAGTTGTGCAACGAGAAACATATTTGATGATGATGAATGGACCCCCCACCCTACACCACACTCCCCCCCAGTTGTAAACAAACAGAACCTTCACGGTGGCTGATTGTATGGCAGAGTGGATAAATAAGTATGCTGAGTGTTGGGGGATGTGAGATGGTGCTCCGTTGCGGTCTGGATTTTAGCATCAAAAAAGCATTCTGAGTGCGGACTTGATTGCCGAGTGCGTTTTCAAAAGGATGAATTTGGTTCGGGGGGGACGAGGGATTTGACAATGGTGTAGTTTGTGCCCCCGCATTGAGAAAAGCTATTTTCTTCGGGATACTCTCAGATGACAGCGTCTATTATTGAAGCAACACAAGATCCATTTTTGTTGGAGGGGGTTGGCCTAGTGGTTAGTGAGTTGCCCCTGCACTCAGAAGGTTGTGGGTACAAATCCCAACACTGCTATTGTCATCACTGAGGTACCATTGAACAAGGTACCGTCCCCACACACTGCTCCCGAGCACCCCCCTTCTTCACTTGGTGAATGGGTTAAATGCAGAGAGAGAATTTCACACTGCTCACACTGTGTGCTGTGGTGTGATTATAAGGGGCCACTTTACTTTTAACTCGGCTTTTGTTTGTAATGTGTCACGCCTGGCTCCCGGGTTTCCACGCACACAGCACACAGACAGATTTCCATTCTTGCTTTCAAGGTTTATTCCCAAATTATAACAACCAAAACCAAGCTCATGGGCCGATGAGTTTTCTAAATGAAAGCAGCACTCAGCAAAACCACCAGTGTAAGGTGAGGGAGAACCCACAAGAAACAAAAGTAACATCAGCCTTTTTAACTAGAAACACAAAACCCAACCACCAATGAACAAGCCCCAACACTCAACAGAAAACTCAAAACACCTGAACCTAAACCCATTAGCCCAAACATAATACATCTGCGATCAAACCAATAAATACCTTTCAAAATAAGAGTCCAAACCCAAATACTTGAATAACATAACGTAAGGGTGACCTCTAGCGGTCCCCCACTGTCAGACCCCAGACCTCACATAATGTTTAGTCAAGTTAATTTATATGGCACATTTTCATGCACACATTTAATCTGATTTAAAGAAATAGAATAAAAAATATGAAATAAAACAAAATGATAAAAGAAAGAAAAGAATACATCACAAAATGAAAGAAGACTGAAAGTGGAGT
The DNA here is from genome assembly GCA_037974405.1 of Brachyalestes nurse. NCBI lineage: Eukaryota > Metazoa > Chordata > Actinopteri > Characiformes > Alestidae > Brachyalestes > Brachyalestes nurse. The sequence continues at coordinate 5,281,352 of JBBPCY010000001.1, forward strand.
GGATGTGCAACAGTTAAAAGGCGGCGGAGGAGAATAGTTCGGTTTTTAGCAGCTACAGTGCAGATCTGATTCTGATGGTCAGTTGGTTGGACAGCATAGTGGATAAACACCATTTCACCAGGTTTAGTTTCAGATCTTTTCTCCACTAGCTGTGCAGCTCCTGTAGATCTAAAAGACCCAGCAGGATTATAAACACCAAACATATCAGAGTTTTTAGGGCCCATTGAGGATTCTCTTAGTATAGTTTATAAACAATAATACAAGAAATAGACCCAATGAAGCTGCTTAATGGATTCCTCTGCTTCACCGAGGGCTCGTTTCATCAATAGGGCCTCGTAGGAAACATAGAGAGCAGTGATTTCCACCCACGCCGTTAGCTTTATTACAAATCAGGCCATTATCTCCGATTAAACACTCTCGCGAGCAGGAACGGATCACTAAAAACTGGCACCCTGGACCTGAACCTCCGCACCTTTGCCACCCACTCCTCTTCTGTGTAGATCACACTTGTACAATATTATTTTTTATACAACCGTTCGTTCCACAGTCTGATTGGTTGAGACTCCACCTGTGTTGCCTTTTTCACAATAATTACAGTAGTGGGTTTTTCTCTGCCAGCAAAAGCACAATGAACTTAAAAATAAATGAAAACAAACAAAAAAAGAGTTTTGGAAGAACACATATTTGGTTCCAGATTTCTGCTCAATGCCTCCACTCACTGTGTGGGGCAGCTGGTGGCCTAGTGGTTAGGGCATTGTGAGTTCGAATCCCATCTGCTAGTGTTATCACTGAGGTCTCCTTGAGCAAGGTACAGCCCAAAAACTCCTCCCCGGCGACCCTCATTGGTGGCAGCCTCCTGCTTCACTTGGCGAATGGGTTAATACAGAGAGAGAATTTCACACTGTTCACATGGTGTGCTGTGGTGTGTTGATGCGTGACTATAAGGGGCTACTTAAAAACCCATAAGCAAAGCATCTAATTTATTCTAATAAAGTAAAAAGTGCCAAACCAGATCTTTCTGCTTGTAACTTTAAAATATTTTACCATTTTTACACCAGTTCGGAGAAGTTAGGCTGGGTTCACACTAAGCCATTTTCATGAAACCTCTCTCTGAAGCAACTGTAACCATGACAACGCCACTACCATTCAGTACTTCACTCAAACGCTTTTCTGAGTAGTTGAACTTTTCCATGTGCTCCACTCAGTTAATAAAAAATGAAATAAATAAAAAAAAATCAGGGGCAGCACTTCCTGACCACCTTGTAGGCCATGTCCCACCGGACCGAGGAAGAAACCTTGGCCTGAACATGGACATATTCTGTTGAAAAAGGCCTGGCGGTCGGAGACATTTAGGTTCTATTTGAACATTCTGATCATAGGTTTCTAAACAAGATTCATTTCAGGATGAACAGGCCAGTCAGAGTGACCCACTTCTGCCTCCTGCCTGATCTATATTGGCCGGAACTGAGAAACATTCCATTTTTAGGATCAGGCTCAACTCTGACTTTTTGCCTGAAGAAGTAATTGAGTTTCATGCTAAATAAAAATGTACACACAATATTTATATGACTACCAGCTTTACGGCAGGCCTAGAAGTTGAAAAGGATAGCACAGAACCCTGAGGCACACCACCCCAGCACCAGCTTGTTGGTCTAACTGAGCATACTATTTATAATCTATTACTGTTTATTGATTGCCAGTTCAGACACTTACATTCTGAAACTGTATCAAAATAAATTACTTTACATTCAGTGAGCAATACAAGCTTCAATGAAAGTCCTGGTTGTGTGGGGTGTGATTTTTCATGTTTCTTCCCAGTGTAATATTCTCCCTGTCTTTTCTGTTTTTGGCTTCCCCTGTTTTCTTGTCTGTTGTTGTTTATGTTCTTAGTTTAGCTGATCCAGGTGAGTCTGCTGTTTTGGTTTTAGCCCTGCCTCTAGCCCTGCCCCCATTTCTTAATTGAGTATAAATAACCCCGGTTTTGAGTGTAGTTTGGTTGGTTTCTTATGTTTTTGCTCAGTTATTTTCGCTCTGTTACATTTTTGCTCAGTTCTTCTTCTTCCATGTTTTTTGCTTAATAGTTTGCTCTGTATTTTTGCACCCTTTGTGTTCATGTTTATATATGTTCCAACCCAGCCTCTTTTTGCTTTATTTAATATCCTTTTGTTAATCCCTGTGTGAGTTCAGAGTCCTGTTAGTTTTTTATTTAGTTTTTAGTTGCGTGTTTTCCTTTTGTTAAGCCCTGTTCGTGACCCTGTTCTCCATGCTAGACGTCTCCACATGACACTCACTGAGATCCATTTACAAAGTTTGTGTGGTTTTATGTTCTAAAACCTGCCCTGATTCTTGCTTTCACATACAGTAAAAACACCCCCAAAAACAACAATCTCCAAAATAGTAATTTTACAGGAGAAAGCAAAAACAAATCTTACATTTAATGTTCGTGTAAAAAAAGATATTTAAAGCCAGTTTGGACCATTTCTATTGGTTTGTTGATTTTGAACTGCTGTGTTCAAATGAGGCAAAAAAATAAAAATAAAATGTAGATACATGGATACATGTAACAGTGGTCAATAACCCTTCTCCTGGAGACCCAGTCTCCTGACATGCTGCCCCTCTCCCTGCCTTTAATTACAGCTCCAGCCAATCAGGGGCTTCTGAAGAATTTCATTAACCAGACCAGGTGCTGCAGGTTGTGGAAGGATCTGAGGATGGTAGATCTTTAGGACTAGGGATGGTGACCAGTCACATTCTTGTCACATGTTCTGACATCAAGAACCATGACTGGGCAAACTGAGTCACTTGTCCAGAGGTCTGGTCTGAATCATGCACCAAAGGACTTGCAATTCTGCCTCAAATCCAACTGGAGTCCAATTGAGAGTTTGTGTGGCTTTTCTGACATCCAGGCTGCAGGAAAACTGTGAGATTTGTTAGACAATAGTATGAGTTCCAAGAATGACCATATTGGTTTGCAACAATCACCAAAACAGTCAGATCCTGGTGAGTACAGTATTTTGGAATACTTCTACCCCAGAATGTTACTGAAATCGTGCTCAGCCTTGACTTTTGATTTCCATTCCATGTGTTGTGAGGTCAGTACATGGTCCATCACCCAAAGAAATGTCTTGTTATAATTAGTTAATGGGCAAAAACCACTGACCAGTGATGAATGAGGTAGAGGTGGGCAGAAAAACTGTGCAGCAACAGAGGAGGTATTTACCCCTATAAACAGGGCCCAAAAGAGAATGGGCCAGTGAGAGTAAATGTAAATTTAGTGTATCATATCAACTGCCAAAAGTGGTACAGCTGTCTTGGGGTTCTGAGAGAGGGCATAACATAATGTGTTATATACAGTCGACTTTTTTTCAGAGATTTTTTCTTAGAACAGAGCTAGTAATTGTTTGCAGAAACTCTCACATATATCCTCACATTTTTTGCCTTTTTCGTGGCAGTGTATAATTTTTCATGCATTTTACGGCTAAATTATTAAGAAAAATATAATTTACTAATTTTGTAACCTAAATACCAACGGAAATTCAGGTAAATTTCCATATAAAATATATCTGTATACATTTTTTAGTACTGTCGAGAGAACACAAAGCAATACTGGCTGCTGCCCTGTGATGCATCTCTGGCAGATGCAGTCCAGCATTCATTAAAGCTGTGAAAATGACAGCATATACCAAAGAAAATGCGTGTGCATGAATTACAGTACAGTCTATACAGGGGTAATATCAGTATTTTACGTTCTAGCACTGCGGGAGCCAGCAGTTCAGTGTACACTGTACAGTACAGATACAGGTTTATCTTTACATTTTCTTTAAGGGTAAAGTATTAAGCTGAGTTTTAAATGAAATTAAAGTGTTTTGGGAGCATATTTGGTGGCATGTTTACGGTTTACACAATAAAAATAGGAATTTATAGGCATTTTTTTAATCACATCACAAGTGTGTGTGTGTGTGGGTGTGTGTGTGTATATATGTATACATGTGTTGGAAGGTGCTGGAAGACTCGCACTAGTCCTGTTTTATTCGGTTCCCTCTCCTCTCAGTCAGTTCAGCAGGAGAAATTTAACTGCAGGAATTCCCAGCCTCATGTTTAGCATATTAATACAGCAATTGATTTCCATTTAATTACTGGCTATAATTGAGTAATCTTTTCATTTAAAGAAGAATGACCTCAGTCATGTATTTTTATTACTCCTTATTGGGGCAGTTCCAGCCTTCCTGTGGAGCCACGTTGAAGTCAAGCGGCCAGAAAGAAGGGAATTATTTTGCCCTCTTTTCACTGAAGCTCAAAAATGAATGGACCGCACCACTAGCTTTGGCTAATGGGTGGAAGAGGGGTGTTTTCTTTGAATGTAATACAGGTGAAATTCTTAAAAAAAAAAGCTATTTCTTAGCTTCCGATTTAGAGCTTCATTTCACCTGGACTGCGCAGGCTGATACTCTGTGATTAGGATCAAACACATTCAAGGTCTTTTTTTGGTGCAGCATTTAGTGAACCTTAAATCTAAACACTGAATCGCCTTTAGTCCCTCTCCCACTTTATCAGTTATTATTTCACTCACAGTTGTAACTATTTAAGTGGTTAAGAGTGGGTTCAGAGCATTTTTTTGTGAAATTCTCCGTTCTGAGCTCTCAGGGAGCCCCTCGCAGCTCCCGGGGTGGAACCCTCTCCGCGGACCCCACCGGAGCCCTTGGAGAGCCCCTCGCTGTCCTCGGAGGTGGAGCCCTCTCCATTGACTCCACCAGAGCCCTCTTTGACCTTACTCCCCCCAAAAAAACTCAGGAGGAGGCCCCACTCCCCTGATGGTGTCCTCGGCCCCTCACTAGGTCCTGTAGGCCCCTCGCTAAACCCTGTAGGCCCCTCACTAAACCCTTTAGGCCCCTCATTAGGCCCTTTAGGCCCCTCACTAGACCCTCTAGGTCCCTCTCTAGCCTCTGTAAGCTCCTTTTCTGCTGCTGCCTGCCCCTCAGCTAGGGCTACAGGCCTGCCTCAACCTCTCGCGCTGCTGCTGTCACAAGCTCTCGCTCGGTGTTGGTGACTTCTGCCTTGACACTCTGGCGCTCGGCGGCGAGTTTCTCTCTCCCAGCGTCCCCTTCTTGCGTGCGGGCCCACGCACGCCCCAACGGTAGCGCCTGAAGCTTGACCTGAGACTTTGGGTCCTGGGATGCTGCTGTGGGCAGCGCTTCACGTTGCGTCGGAGGCAGGGGCAGCACCTCACGCTGAGAATCGCCCGAAGCCCAGGTCCTCCATTTCATCCTCCGATTCCCCACTACACAAAAGCTCTGCGGCAGAAAACCGGCTCGTCCTCGCCGGCTTACACTCGAGCTGGGTCCAGCTTGTCCCACTCCAGGCCAACTCCTCCTTTTCGTCCTCGAGTTCCCCTACAATTTTAGGGGCTCGTTCTCCTGCCTGCCGTGGCCATTTGTTTGGTCGGTCGGTTCATCTGTCACGTCGCCACTGTGCTCTCTCAAGCAGGACACACAGAGGCGGAACTCCATACTACTGGTTCCTTTATTCACAGTGCTCAAAATAACAAAAACCTGGCACAAGGGCCGATAAGTTTACTTTAACTGCAAAGGAACACAACTGAGGGTAATTTGAATGGTGAACCGACAAACACCAAAACTCATAACAGTCTACTTATAATAGAACCAAAACACAAACACTGGCCAGCCGTGGCACAGGGATGAAGCCACTCCCTGTGTCAAAACAAAAATTTCTGTAGCGGCCCCTGGCTAGGGACCTCACACAAAACTGATCTCAGTGGTGGTGAATGGAACAAGGCGTCTCCCTCACGGAAAGTTGCTCCATGAATTGGTGATGGTTGTGCCGTCTGACAACTGAGACTTTGTTTATATGTAATTGGGCAATTATATATAAATAGGCAAGTTCATCATCAACATCCATACAATCACCCAGAGACAGGTGGGGGGGTACAGAAATTTTTTTTGGAGACGTCCGATCCCATTCACCACCATCGTAAAAAAAAATTCTTTGACAAAGAACCAATTCCATTATCTGAGCCGCTTGTGCTTAACCAGGGTGGTGGGCTGAAGAAACATCCTGGACTGGTCACTGGTCCATCACAGATCACCATGAACCATTTCACTCCAAACCCACTTTTGAGTTTGTTTAAAGGGCACGCGAGAGAGAGAGAGATAAAGCAGGAGAGAGAGAGAGAGAGAGAGAGAGAGATAAAGCGAGAGTGAGTGAGTGAGAGAGAGAGAGAAAGCGAGAGAGAGAGAGATAATGCGAGACAGAATGGGAGAGAGAGAGTGAGAGAGAAAGCAAGAGAGTGAGAGAGAGAGAGAGAGAGAGAGAGAGTCTCAGTAAGAGGAGAGCAGTATGTTCTGGTGTTGTCTGTTTGATCCCGACTGCTGCTGGGAGGTTCACTCTGGCCTTTTTAAATAATATTAATATTTAAAGTAAACTGGGAATCAGGCGCTGCGTCGGGCTGTAATTGCATTTGTGTGCCTTTAAAAAACAAACAGATTCTTTATTAGTCAATTAATCATGTTTCTCTCCTGTTAACCTCTCAGCGCTGTGGCAAGTGTATGTGTGTGTGTGTGTGTGTGTGTGTGTGTGTGTGTGGGAGAAAGGAGGATGAATTACACTGCATGAATGTGCTGTCAGAGTAATCAGAGCGTGGCCGAGCGACAGCAGCTCAGAGGAGCAGCACCAGACGCTAAAATACTGACTGACTGCCTGGGTGAGAAATCTGAATAATAGTAAACAGTAATAGTAAAATACTACAAATCATTAATGACTGCAGAAACAAAATAACAACAAAACAAAAACAATAATATTAATGATAATGTCATCATCGTCTCTGTTGTTATTATAGTAAAAATCACAAACGATTGCAGTGATACTAGTAGCAAAATAACAACAAAACAATAATAATAATCATCACTGTCCTCCTCCACCTCATCATCATCATTGAGGTAGTAAAAATAGTGAAAATTCATCAATGATTTCGGTGATAATAATAACAATAATAATAATTATAATAATAACAATCATCATCATCAGTATCTTATTATCGGCTACTTATTGCCTAAATCAACTGGAACCTTGGGGAGTGCAAGACTAACACAGTTACTTTCCAAAAAGTGAAATTTTGGCCTTTTCCCCCAAAGATACTGACCTTTAAATAATTTATTTTAGAAAATTACAAAACAGTTGCATCCCCGACAGGTGCATTTTCCCCTTTTCACCATGTTTGCAGGTGAAACATCGTTATATGTACTTCTATACAGAAGTCTGAAGCCACAACTCTTTTCTTCATATCTCTCTTCCAAAGATCCAGACTTTCTTGTATTTTAATGTGGTCTTGTGGAACAGTTCTCCAGGCTTCCTGAAGGACTTTCAAAGACTCTTATTTCCAGTCCTGTCACTGAACCTGACCTGTTTCAGAGGAATGTTTTTGTTTGTTAAGACACACAGTGACCTACGTATGAATCATTCAAGCAGAACAAAGAGCATCTAACTGAAGTCCTGAACCAGTGAAGAAACAGGAGCAGATGATTCCAGATGATAATGATCAGTATACTGGTGGTGGAACTCCTTTATCTAGGCACCTTGTATCTTTAGGCATTTTTCCCATTTAATCTACTTAACATGACAAAGATTTGACAGTATGATAAATAGACTGAAAATAGTATTTTTGCACCAACAAGGTGATTTAAAGCAGAATTGAAGGAAATGAGGGGCGGCTCAGGATTGTATCTTTGCGTATGGTGACCAAACACAGCTATGGTTCCTCTGTAATTCTGTGGGACGGTCTATGGGGGCTGAAATATGAGGGTATTGTTTTTGTGGTGTCAAAAGGTCGGCTTATTTCTGCCGAGCGCTGTAATGTATCATCATGTTTCTTTTTCCTTAAAGCCGGCTCCCCTCATCCATATTTAAGGCCCGGCTGTCGACATTCCTCTCAACTCCAATAAACAAAAAGTAAACAGCTCCAGTTTTGCTTTCAAAAGTTTGCATATGAGACCAATAATGTGATATTTGCAACCATGCGTCTGATTAAAGGACGTTCTACAGAAATACTCGCATATTGCTTCCCGGACCATATTGTCCAGGTGTAACCTTTAGCAAATGTTAGCTGAATCCGTGCGGCGTTTGTTTTGGAGCGCGCTGATCCCTCTCTGTGTGCCTGTTTCGGAGGCAGTGTGTGTACTGTAAATATGCTCTGCTCCTGTGGAGCCCGGTGCTGTGGCTTCAGTTTAATTAGAGAGGGAGGATCCCCAGAGACACCACAAATTTGCCACCAACTTTCAGTTCTTCAGACTCAAATAAGCCCCAAAAAATGAGGATTTTCTGCGGTTCGAGAGTAAAGACAATGATTATAAGAGTTATGTACAGTAATCCCTCGCTTTTCGCGGTGGTTACGTTCCAAGAGCACCCACGTATAGTGGAAAACCATGTTGTTGTGTTTTGGTAAAAAAATATGGCTAAAAATGCCTATTTTTATAGTGTGCTCCCAGAACACTTAGTTTAATGCATTACCCTTAAAGAAAATGCAAGGTAAACCCGTCTTTTAATTTAAATTAACTGTCGAGATATGCAACTCGGAAGGTTGTGTGACAAAACTACTGGGACACCCAGTTTTCGGGGAATAAAACCTGATCTACTGGGGGTAAAAATAAAAATAAGGGCTCATTGGAAAGGTCTCCTCATGGGACACGGCAGCGAGGTGAACGGGTCCACTTGTGTGAAAACATTCAGAAAAAATATATTTATTGCCACAAAAAAGCAAGAAAGGCGGGGGATATTTGCAGTTTCTGCGTTATTGTGGGGATTTCCACGTAAAACTGACATCCGTGTGTGACTGAACCCGCGACTCCTGATCTGCATAAAACTGGGGAATTACTGTATACTGTAGAACCACGACAACTCACAGAGCCATTCGAATACTACAGTTGTCTCAAACAAAGTTGTTTGTATTATTATTTTAATTATTATTATTATCATTAGTAGTAGTAGTAGTCACCGTCGTCATCGTATACAATAATACACAATAGCAAATGGTATCATAGTTATTACTGTTCTTAATAAAATTCTGTGCACTGGTTGCTGTTGATAAATAACAGACAGCAGGTGATAAAGAGTGAGGTACAGAGTTCAGTGTCATAATAAATGGTTAAAATGGAGTCCTGACGGTCAAACCAGCCCAGCATTTAAACTAGAGTTTTGATTTGTTTGGTTTGATGTTCATGTTCAGATATTGTCTGCAAGTCTGAGTTAGTTCACCAGTCTTGGGAAGGAGCTAATTGGACCTGACATGAGTCTGTGACACGGGAAGGGACCTGTTTTGCATGTAACTGGAGAACAGGCTTGGGTTTGGTGACGGTAACAAACTGGATTGCTAGACGGAGCTGTTAATGAGAAGCCTGCGACTCTCCATGATTCTTTGAGTGTAGATTTGTGTCTCTGACTCCGGAGTTAATGATCAGGCAGGCGAGTGCACGTCTCCCGCATCCAATCGTCTCCAGGCCTGGAATACGCCTCGCGCGTTTTGCATACAATAATGCATCATTACCTTCAATAATGTTGTCATATGTTGCTCTGACAGCGCTGCACCTCGCCTCGACTCGCCTCGCCTGCCGTCATCACGGCCTCCCTCGCAGATTGAAATGAAGGAGAATGAGCCTTGGTGCCAGAACTCCTGCGGTGGAAAGATGTTTCTGAAAGACTGCAGCAGACAGGGAAGCCCTCTTCGCTCGGCCGTTTACAAACACACAACACGAAGACCGAACCAGGGCTGCTTGATTGGAGACCTTCTCCATCAGGCAGCAGTAATTAGTGGACAGTACAGAGTACAGAGCGCAGTTGTTCATTCTCCTCTCAGAGCCTGATGGACACATTTAGATATTGTTTTGCCTCTGTATTTTTTATCCACACTTGAAATCTGTATATTCAGGCGATGGCTGAAGTATTATAGGTTGTAGGTTCGAATCCTAGGGCACCACTGGGTACCCTTAAGTAAGGTACCATCCTCACACGCTGCTCCCCGGGCGCTGTGTTCCTGACTGTCCGCTGCTTCACTTGGTGAATGGGTTAAATGGGTTAAAAGCAGAGAAAGAATTTCACACTGTTCACATTGTGTGGTGTGGTGTGATCACATATGACAAAATGACATTTTACATTGTACTTTATATCATGTTGGGAATGGAAGGAATGGTCCTGGAGGAACATTATGGTCTTGAAGAAACATTGTGGTCTTGAAAGATTGTCCTGGAGAAACGTTGTAGTCCAGGACTGCTAATTGCACCACTGAGGTTACCTTTAGTAACGTATAGTCCCTGCACACTGCTTCCCACACACTGCTCCCCGGGTGCTGTGTTCCTGGCTGCCCTCTGCTTCACTTGGTGAATGGGTTAAATGGGTTAAATGCAGAGAAAGAATTTTACACTGTTCACACTGTGTGCTGTGGTGTGATCACGTATGACAAATGAACACTTTACACTGTACTTTACACCATGTTGCAAATGGAAGTGCAGCTCATTCGTTTCTTGGAGGAACATTAGGAATCTTTTTTCTTTTCACTATGTACTGTGTGTATACAAACACCTACTTTATCACCTACCATTTTATTCTCAAAAGTCTATTCAATGGTCTTGGACTTTCCGTCTCCTGCAGTTAGATTTTTTAACCATGCATTTTTAAATTAAAAAAAGTTTGTTACACTATTGTTCAGTACTTGTGGTATTTGCACACCACTAAACTTGGTTTGTGTCTCTTCAACCCCGCAACAGTGCTGTAGCATGAAGACAGTTTTTTTGGGAGAACAGGGAAAACCGTGTTTGGGAAATGTTTCTCATTCATAGCGCGGTCGCACTGCAAACACGGTGGCACCAGCAGACACAAACAGAGCTGACCATGTTGATAATGAAGCAGCTTGTGTTGTCCTGAACCATCTGGAGCACATGAGGAGGGCCGCAGTGTGGCTGCCCAGCACAATTAACCACGTCTTCCTCTTGGACACCAGTGACGGCCGGCGCGGGGGCCGGAGAGCATCCCGGATAAAGCATGACTGAAATTTAATTTCAGCTCACAGGATCCGGCCGTGAGGACGAGGCTTTTATGTCCTGCTCTAATGTTGCGCTCGGACAATGAGGGGCTGGATAGGTGTGCTAATGAGAATGTGGAAGCACGTTAAAGCAGAAAGAGATTAAAATCTTCTAGAGGCGTTCGGACTGATAACTCGCTCCCTGGGCTGGAGGGGACGCTGTAATAGAGGAGAGGTGGAGGCGGGTGTGAGGAGCTGTGAAACAGAGAGCACAAGTTAATATTGTGATACTACTAGTGATACTATTTTCATAATTACATTTTCAAGTCAAGTAGGTGTTTATCTTCATTTCAACCACATATACACAATACGCAGTGAAAGGAACGTTCCTCCAGGAATACAGCATTCCTTTAGGAACACAATGTTCCTCCAGAAGTTGTTTATCTTCACTTGAACTATATATTAGTGTCATTAAGTGTGCAAAAATGTTAAAATTGTTGCGCAAATAATAGCAGCGACTCGATTGGGAATTTGCAATATAATAAATAAATGGTATTTACAGTGGCAGTTTTTTTTTTTAGGGGAGAACAGGTCAGTGTGTATAAGTTGTATTTGGAGAAGGAAGAAGTTCGGGAGTATGTGTGTATATGTGTGTGTGGGTGCTGTTTGTGGTTCAGTCCAAGAAGTCTATTGGCCAGTCAGAACTAAACCATAAACAGCACTGTTCTGTCTTGGCCTTTTTTTTAATTGAAACTTGAAAAAGCACTTTTCAAAGGCCTGGTCCCGCCTCCTTCTCCACCACTCTTTCTGGCTCCACCTCCATGACCAAGTCCCGCCTTTCTTATTAGTGTGCAATCATTTGTTGTAAAAGCAGCCTTAGCACCTGTCTGTCAGGTCTGATATTTGTCTTTGCTGAGTTTCTCGCCAGGTTTCTTGCCTGCTTTTCTCTTTCTGTGTTCATTATTTTGTTCTGCTCGGAGCGCAGTTCTTTGTATCGTCCTAGTTCGGGTCGTTTACCGATACGCAGTGCTGAGAATACGACTGGGATAATTGGGACTGCCATGATTACTTCATCAGACACATCATCGATTCAAATTCACCTTCTCAGTGAATCAGCGGCGCTTAGCTGATGGTCTCCTGCTGCCTGGTGTTCCAGTGGATTTCGGGAAAATGCCTCCTGCCTTGTAAACACTTCTGTGAACGACTGTTTTGAATTTATAGATACCAAGATTACAGAAACTCAGAACTCAGCATTCAAACCCACAATGAAATAAAGAAAATGCAGTGAACATCTGGGATGTATATGTATGTATATATATATATGTGTGTGTGTATATATATATATATATATATATATATATAAATATATAAATATAAGATACCACATCATTTTTTTCCTGGTTATTGCTTTTGTCATTTGTGGGAATGTGTCTGTCTAAAATGTGCATGTCACTACTTTTAAAAATAACATTTAAAAATAATTCATATACGTAATTTATTATACCTTGGAAATGTTGAACTACACAACACACATTATTTTACTATTGCAACAATTAAAACAGTGATGTTAAGAGCACAGTGTGTGTGTGTGTGTGTGTGACTCTGTTTCATCCCTCAGAAACTGAATCAGGAGTGAAGCTGCTGGAATACAGCACATAGAAAAGCTGCTCTACAAACACTACTGCACTCAC
>JBBPCY010000001.1:5302849-5319697 GCA_037974405.1 Brachyalestes nurse
GAACTCCTTTATCTAGGCTCCTTGTATCTTTAGGCACTTTGCAGCCTGTCACAGTAAAACATTTGTTTCCATTTCTTCATTTAATATCTACTCAATATGACAAAATTAAGACAGTTTGACAGAAAATAGTATTTTTGCTCCAACAAGGTGATTCAAAGCAAAATGTAAAGAAGCAGTTCAAGACTTTTGCACGGTACTGTACATATATAAATGATATTAAATATGCATGTATACATTACCTGTCATGTTGCAGATGACTTTGAAGGGTCCTAGAGCTCCACTGCCGTCTGGGTCAATCCAGTACAGGTCTGAAGATCTACCCACGTGTTTATAGGCCTCACATGACTGCTCATAGACCGCTATAAAGAAACAAATATTAAATATATATGAGACAAAGCACACAGGTAAAAAAAAAACGTCTGATTACTCATAGGCCTTTTACATTGTCCTGGATGAAAAGAAATAATCCAACATGTCTTGTAAGCAAATCTCATACATTAAAGGAGAATTATTCCATTTTTCACAAATTCTGCATTCATTAGATCATTAAGATATAAACATCATCCGCTCCCTCACAGAAAATCATTCCATGAAATGGTTCTGGCTGCACTGCCTGACGCCTGAGATGTTGTTCTACCAGAGTTTTGAGAAGATTTTGGTCCGAGAACTAAACCCATTCATGGTGGAGGGATACATGCAGGGCGTTATGAGGCAAAATAGTCCCCAAAGAAAAGTGATTTAGTTTAGATTCGCTATTTTACCATCATCAGCACTTATATACACACTCAGTGGAGCTTCCCTGGGGACGGCTGGATTTGTGTTGAAGACGTGTGGTTCCATTCACCTCCATTGTAAATTGGACAAGCTTCTCTGCAGTTAATCATTTCTCCTTAAAAAAATGACTTTGTTTACCATTAATTTAGAAAAAGTGGTGGGATTTCTCTTCATTATTCACTAAAATTAAGATCATTTTTCTTCTTTAAAGTTACTATTTCAGAGAAATAAGCTTTTTTTAAAGACTGTTAGTTTAAATGCTTCCTCTGAGACCGAATAATCATAAAGCCCCCCGAGTGCTAAAACACAATATTTCAGCAGCAGCCCAGTAAATTTAATTCCATGTCCATGAAACACAACAGGATGCAACTGGAAGACAAATTTGCAGTAAATTTGCAATCTAATGGCATTGTGGTGCGCCGTGTGAACCAGGTTTAAATAGAAACGGTCATGATTCCCTGTAATGCATAATGTAAAGCCCCCCCGTTGGGCGCCTTTTAGACAGTGAGAGGCATCTTTACAAACACACATCAAATATCAAACATGCAGGGCCTTGAGGGAGGAGGTGAAAAAAAAGTACTGGCTGTCTATTGACTTTTTTTTGCAGGTTTTATAACAAGAAAAACACTTTAAAAACTTTTCTTTTGGAATGATTTCCCATGTTTAGCCTTTTTTACAGGTCTGGAACCTACAGTAGTGCTGTGGTGTGAACATACACACGCCTAAACATGGCCAAACATACAGGAATGTGTTTTGACCATGACTGCCGAATAGCAAAGAGTCTCCAGGGCTCAAAGTTTTCTTCTGCCTGAACATTTTTTACAGAGTTACTGCTGTGTTCAGGGTCGCTCACAGACCACCGCCCTGGAATTTTCTCTAGACTTCTAATTTTAAGGAGTTTATTAAGGTTATTTGTTTTTATGTGTGATGTATTTTTAGATTTCATTCATTTTATGGGAAGTCTTTATGGAAATCTGAAGTAAAGGTTGATTGACAGACTTATTGACTAACTGACTGACTGACTGAGAGTGATTGATTGATTGATTGATTGATTGATTGATTGATTGATTGATTGACTGACTGACAGACTGCTAGGTTGATTGACTGACTGACTGATTGACGGATAGTTTGATTGACTGACTAATTGTTTAATTCCATGGTTAATTGATTGTTTGATTGATTAATTAGCTGGCTGGCTGACTGACTGATTTGACTGCTTGCTTAATTTTTTGATCGGTCAGTCAATTGATTATTGATTGATTGGTTGACTGATTGATTGTCTGACTGACTGACAGATTCGTAGATTCCTCTGTTAGTACACAACTGGATGTACATTATGTAAAAACCACTGATGTATTATCAGGTGTCATAACTGAAAATTTCTGAGCATCACACAAATGTAATTAAAGACAGGTTGCCTTTGAACTCTCTATATATGTATATATCTTGTAAATAGCTTAAAATGTCACTGATTGTAGTAGTGGTTATTTAAAAGTCGACTCCACTTTGGTTAAAGTATATTTCTCTTGGTTTTGGGTTAGTTAGGGAGTTTGGTAAGAACTTATATGTCTCTTTCTTTTGTGATTAGGCTAGTTGTATTTACATGGGATTTAGTTAAAGGTGTTTTTGTGTATTATTTTGACCTGGTCGGCGTCTGACGCAATAACCACTTTAAACAAAATGAATTAATACAAAGCAAATACAGGTTTGAGGTCTTGCACCCCTATTTCCTTGGCCTAGACCAGGCTGTAACAGCCGTGGCAATCCATTCCCGTTGCATGTGTTGCCTTAAAGGCAGCAGAAATAGTAAATAAGGCGGAAATTTACTTCAGAAAGCTTCTTTTCTTTTCTTTTTTTCTAACCTTAGCCGTCAGGGTCCGGGTGAACAGCAGACAGCTGCAAACATGCAATCAATCGACTGTAATATGGGTTTTGTTAGCTGAAAGGCCGACACTGAGCCGCTGATCAGCTTTTATTTGCGGGCTATAAATGTGACAACAAAGAACATAACTCTTATGGAAGAAGCCTTCAAAAAGACGCGGCAGCGAGACGCGCCGACCTCGCCAGACCGGCGGGCCTCCTCGACTGAACCCACTCGGTTTTACTGGAGGAGCTACGGTGCGCCAGCCGTCTCTCGTGTAGTCTGCAAATCAATGGAATAAAGAAGGA
This sequence comes from Brachyalestes nurse, assembly GCA_037974405.1. Classification (NCBI taxonomy): domain Eukaryota; kingdom Metazoa; phylum Chordata; class Actinopteri; order Characiformes; family Alestidae; genus Brachyalestes; species Brachyalestes nurse. Next base: position 5,305,793 of record JBBPCY010000001.1, read on the forward strand.
TCTCGCTTCGGGCTTTGTGAGGATCCACTCCATGAAGGTCGGTTCAGCCAGAGAATGCTAAAAAGGGGGAAAAAACTTTCTAACTTTCCTCTACTTTCCTTCTGTTCTACGTCTGTCTTTACAAGGAAAAAACCCCCAGAAATGAGTTTTTTAGCTTTTTAAGCTGTTCTGAACAAAAGAAAGCTTTGTTTACCCGAAAGGTGTTGCAGAATTGATTGATTGATTAATTGATTGACTCATTAACTGATAGGTTGTTTGACTGGTTTATTGACTGACTGACTGACTAATTGATTAATTAATCAATTGCTTGATTGGATGGTTAAATGATTGAATGGCAGACTTGACTGATTTGGCTAGCTGTTTGCTTGATTGCTTGCTTGATTCATTTATTGGTTGATCGATTGCTTGACTAATTGACTAATGGACTGACTAACTCATTCATTGATTTCTGTATTAGTACACAAGTGGATGTGCATTATGTAAAAATCACTGAAGCGTCATAACTCACATTTATGAAAACTTTCAAACTTTCAAACTTTCCACTACACCTTCTGTTCTACGTCTGTCTTTAAGTGGAAATTTGTTTTTTTTTTGTTTCTTAAGCTGTTCTGTACAAAAGAGAGCTTTGTTTACCCGAAGGGCAGTGCAGAATTACATCTCGGTAAAAAAAAAAAAAACGTAGTCAAATTCAAACAACTTTGAGTGACAGTTCTGTGATTGGTGGCTACATTTTACTTCCCGACGAACAGAAGCGCTTTGTTTATGCTCTCCGTTAAGCCCCGGGGGTCCGGAAACAATCCCCAAAACGGTAAAAAGAAAAAAAAAAACGCAGCTCGGCTCAGGCAGACGATTCCTCAAGACCTTCAGAGACACAATTATCTTTTTTTTACATAAAACAATTAAAAGTAGCCCTTTTGCTACATACACTGCAGGTGGGGTGTTATGGTGACTGAGGATGCAGGAGGGAGAGGGTCTTGAGATTTTAAGCAATATACAGCTCTGGAAAAAAATAACAGAGCACTGCAAGTTATTTTTAAATCAGCATCTCTGTGAGTGTGACAACCATTCCATGTCAGCGTCTGTTAAACTCCTACACAAGCACCTCACTCTGCTTTATAACCAGGGGTTGACATAATTTTTTGCTGTAGTACTCTAATGAGTACCTACATTAAAGAATTGGTACGCACCCAAACTCCCCACCCCCCCGCAGCGCGGTCCCAGGGTCGCACATGTGCATAGATTGATTTTCTTTTATTTTTACTTTTGAACACTGCCGAATGGTGGTGAACGTGTAAACTGACTTTTAACCAAAATTAAATTACAGGTCTAGTCACCCACAGGGATTATTCGACACCAACATTTTTAAATCAGCATTCTAATATGATGCTTGTGTCTGCTTTCTCGCCACTAACTGGTCGAAATGAGGAAGGCGCGCTGACAGAGTCACTTGGGTGAGTCTGTACCTGTTTTTGTGGCTATCAAGTGAGAAAAAACGTCTCTATCAGACAGGTGGAACGGAAAGGTGAGATCGTATTAACTGTTTCTCACTCAGTTTGGGGTTTTCCTCAAAGCACGACAGACAGAACTCGGATCTGGACTGTAACCCAGCATCGCACGGAATCTCCAAAAGTTTATCCTGGACCACAGGGGCAGATCTCTCCTCTCTGGACTGGAAAACGGGTCTCGTGTTGGGGCGGGCTGTAAAGGCGAGGGGGCGTCGCAGGGCACGCAGTGACAGCAGCACTGAGATCAGACCTGCTTTGCTCTGATTGAATTTTGATTGATGCACAAGTGAGGCTCCGCTGACCGGCTGGAACCTTATTTTAAAACGTCATTATTATGTTTCTTTTTAAGGTTTTCCTTTCCTGAGTGGTGGAACTTAGAGATCCAGGATGAAGTTCCTCAAATTAGGTACGCATTTGCGCAGTGAAGACTGAAAACGGGTGCGCATTTGTCATACCACAACGACCAATACTGATTACTGATCACCTGAATCAAAACACTACTAGAAGTACTTCAAAGGTAATTATTGCCATTTTGTTTAAGAGTGAACAAGACATTTGTTTTCTTTTAATTATTCAAGTTCTGTAAACACTGCATCATTTCTCTTATTGTGATGCTTTGTAATTTACTTTAAAATGATGCTTTAAAGAACAATGCTGTTTATTTGGAAATTAGGAGAAATATTGTCAGCAGTTCTTAAAAACTAAGCCAAAGCTGTTCAATTCAATATTTGCACCTATAAAAGATGAGAAACTGCAGTGGGCTCTTATTTTATTCTGGAAAAAATGAGCCTACACATGAGTTTTAGAGAATCCAAGCCCCCAAAGTAGCTGTTGGTTTGGCAGGGAAATGGTCCAGTTTACAGTCACAAAAATGCAGAATTCATGTCTACTACAGGTTATAAAAACAGATAAGTAGTCAAAAATGTGTAAAGTGATCGTTTGTCATGTGTAAACACACCACAGCACACCAAATTTCTTATCCACATTTAATCCATTCACCGAGTGACGCATCGGGCAGGCAGGAACACAGCGCCTGGGGAGCAGTGTGTGGGGACGGTACCTTACTCAAGGGTATCTCAGTGGTGCCACTAGCAGTCGTGGGATACAAACCCACAACTTTCTGATTGCATGGCCAACTACGTAACCACTAGGCAACCAGTGGCCAAAAAATGTTCACACTAAAAGAGGCACATACACTTTTAGCCTAGTGGTTAGGGTGTTGCCCCTACAATCATTTACATTTATGGCATTTAGCAGATGTTTTTATCCAAAGCGACTTCCATTCCCTGACTACCCGGGGCAGTCTCCCTGGAGCAACTGGGGGTTAAGGGTCTTGCTCAGAAACCCAGTGGTGCTGTGCTGAAGGTAGGATTTGAACCCATGACCTCTTGGTCCAGAGGCAAGTATCCTACCTACTAGGTCACACCACCCCTGACGCATGACTATAAGGGGCTACTTTACTTTACTTTACTTCTACACATTCAGTTTATTGCCTTACTTAAGTCAATCCATGTTCTTAGAAAATGTGAGATAGTAGTCCTAGTAGTATATTATTATTATTATTATTATTATTATTATTATTATTATTATTATTATTATTATTATTATTATTATTATTATATATTTTTTATTATTATAGTAAATGACCACAAGCAAAAATGAATCAGAAAGTCAAAACAGACTTTGTATCCAAAACATGAAATCGGAGGTTCTAGAGAACAGCGAAGCCCAACTGTGCCTCTACAGATGGGGTAGCTACATAGAATCCCAGCACTTACAGCTAATTACCTAAATGACTGACCAACAAATGATGGCGTAATTGCGAACCTGGCATTCCTGAACAACAGCACCATTAATTATGCCTAGCCTGCGTCAAGTGGACGCAGGAAACCATTTCAAGTCCAGCACACATAATGTTCCACTGAGTTCAAGGACATTAGTGAGACGTCTGGTTCAAGAGAGCAGCCTCAAAGGCCCCAAAAGCCTCTTTCTTTCGGTGGCCTGTGTTTCCACTCTGTTGTTCTCAGAGCAGCACGTCGTCACACGACGCTTTGGTCACACAGAAGATTGGGACTAATTGCAAAAGAACGCCGCATGGATTCTCACGTAAGAGGACCCACACAGGTGTTGAGGCGTGAACGCGGGAGTGTGAGCACGGAACACACACAGACTTGCTTTTACATGCAAAGGAAGTGCTTTTTGTCGCAGGACAAAGTAAAAAATCGTTCAAATCAGCGCTGGGATCTCGTTCAATTGCAGAATGTAAGACTCCCCCTCGCATAAAAACAACTTCTAGGATTATAGCGTATCCTTTTAGTATAACGCCTTTAACTCATAACTGGCTGCTCTGTTCTGTGCTGGATTTAAAATATATACAGATGAGCTCTTTTCTCATTGGCTAATCTGTATTGTGCCGGCTTTAAAAATATACAACTTGGGGTTAAGTGTCTTGCTCAGGAACCCAGTGGTGGTGTGCTGAAGGTAGGATTCGAACCCATGACCTCACGGTCCAGAGGCACCCACTAGGCCACCACCCTGCATTGTGCCTGGGGTCCATTCAGAAACATTACCTTTAGCACAAATAGGTGGGTATACACTGGGATGAATAGGATGAATGAGCTCTGTCCTGATTGGTTGCTGCATATATATATATATGTCAGTGTCAGTGGCCTCCACCTGTTAAACCATTCCGTCTCATTATTTCCCCTCTAGTGCACCAAAGCAGCTGAAACTGATTAACAACCCCCTTTGCTTTTGCACTGACCAGATCAGTATTTGAGTAGTTTAATTGACTTGATGCTATACTCTGATTACAAAGTGTTCCCTTAATATTTTTGAGCAGTATATATATACAAATGAGCTCTGTATTTATTGGGTACTCTGTATTGTGCCTGTGGTCCATTCAGAAACACTAATTTTGGCACAAACTGTTGGGGCGAAGTTAAAAGGCTTAAAAGGCAGTCCCGGCAGGATTATTTGCAAAAAATCTTTTTTTGCTAGAAATCATTTTGATTGCAGAATTGATGACCCCCTCCCTATAAACACAGCTTTAAAGGACTATATTAGACAACTATTTTAGCATAATGCATTTAGCAAAGATATGTTTAATGCAAGTTTTGCTTCTTTAGTTTTGTACTGGAGCTACAAGAATAAGTAACGAACGCCTGTTAAATCAGAACTGAGCAAACTGCAGGCCTAAAACAGTGTCAAACTGCTTGGTGATCTCAAAAAAACTCGCCTATGCAGTTTCTGACACTGAAGGACTAAATGGTTCGCTGGCATAGATAAAAGCAGTTGTCTGGAAGCAGTGGTTTAAATGTTGTCATTTGATTTTCTGTCAAAATATCACTTTAATCTGCCTCACAAACGCATTTTTCACTACATGAGTCTCTAAAGAGCCACCTGTCCTCCAGCACCAGAGTCCTGGTTCCGCTCTGTGTGTCTTCTCCATGTTTTCTAATTTAGGAAGGTTTTTCTGACACCATCTTCCTCTGCAACGCTCATTAAAATGCATTTCTAAAAGCTGCTTCGGGAAAATGTCATAAAAGTATACAGTCTTAAAAATAAATACAGCTTTATAACGCTTGGTCAGGATCAATAGTTCTAGCAAAAAAAATATCTTTATTTCTTAGAATTAAACAGGGCTTTTTTGGCTACTGTGCCTTTAAGCCTAACTTGGCTCTGTTCTGACTGGCAGCTCTATTTTGAGCCTAGTTCAAAAAGTACTTTAGTTTAGCAGGAACAGGTGGCAATAGGTTGCAATAAATTGCAATGTTAGTGACATCACACAGTTTTTAAATATACGCAAATGAGCTTTGTCTTGATTGGTTGCTCTGTCTCATGCCTGAATCAAAACTTGGTCCAGGCAGAAATAGTACCTTTGTACAGAAGTGGTTTGGCTAAGTTGCTATTGGCTGAAAAGGCAAGACATGTGAAAAAACATTCTGTGACATCACAAACATATTTTAACATATATGATTGGCTGTAACAACCAGAGCAAGAACAGGTGGTTGCTATGGTCGGAAAAGCACATATATGTTTGTGACATCACAAAAACAATGACACCAAAGCGAGCCCTTTGGGAGCCAAAGGGAGCACACACACACAAGAGGCACCGGTAGTTACTTAGTGGCTCCGGTAATTGAGAATTGGCTGCCCTATATAAGGGGCCGCCAAGGCAGGGAAAGTGGGGAAGGAACCTACGAGCTACAGTGGGTATGTGACATTTATCTGCTCTTTCCCAACGATAGGCTCGAGCACAGAGGATTTTCCCTGCTCCCTCACCTCCCTCACCATCCAACCCTGATCTTCCCTGCACGCTTTCCTGCATGACCCCGGCACTTTCACCTCCCCTCCCATGCACTTGAACTCAATAAATCATTGCCACCTCTGACCTCTGCACAAGAGAGGGTGTCCACTGGAATCTGTCTCCTGTGCCCCTAGGTGGCGCTACAACTATATATATATACTAAAAACCCTAGGAGCCATTGGTTGCTAAGCACAAAATATTTGGGCGCCAAATTATTTTTTAGGGGCCATAAACTCTGTAAAATGTGATATAAATAAAACTAATATTGTCATGGTACATTTTGTCAGTCTAACTCCATGTAAAGAGCGCTAAAACGAAACAGGAAATCACGACATGGTTCTCATGTAGTTAATGTTTATTTTTCGTATATTTTAGAACGCGCTCTGCAACAGGTTGCCAGGCCGTGTGAATCATTTCAAACAAAACTCAATCTGTCAATACTGCTCTCGGTCACGGACGAGTCTGTTCAGCTGCATCATACGTCAACATCGCCGCCATATTGCAAGAGGCACTGCTCATTGTGGACTATAGTAGTGAATAAAGATGCCTCACGCATGTTCTGTATGGGGCTGCACACCCCAAACCAGATCCCGAGGGATTACATTTCATAGGTAAGGCTGAACAATTGTTCTGATTTTGTTTGGCCATTTTAAAATCCCATTTAATAAACCTTAACCTTAGCTAAGCCCGTTTAAGCTATCAAAGCTATGCATTCCTGTGTTGGAGTCAGCCTCTAAACAACGTTTTGGCTAAACATAGGCACTAACTATTAAGATTGTTGTTCGCTCTTTAGTTAACTTTTCTCAAACTCTGGAGGTTTCCTAAATAAATCAACCTCAGTTTATAAATTTTAACCTTAGCAAAGCGTGCAAAGCTATGCATCCCTGTGTTCAAGACAGCCGTCAAATGTTTTTGATAAATGTAATCACTAGAATACAGGATGTTAAAATGGCCAAATATAATCAAAACAATTGTTCAGCCTTACCAGGGTTTGTCATTCGATGTGTGCCGTGCTAGTTTGGTAACAGATGCTGAACCGGCATCAAATGATCAAAGCTACAACTCGCTGTCATTAAAACACAGTGGAGGTTTAATGATTCCTTCTGAGGAGACAGTCAAGGCGGTTTGGGAGCCAAAGGAGCCGGATCTTCTTAGTGATCTGATCCAATTGATCCGACTCATTAAAAAGAGCCGTAATTCCCATAACTAATCACGTGATAGTGTAGTAAGAACGGTAGACTCGGGTTGAGAGTATCTGCACGGGTCACTTTACTTGTACATTCATTTTAATTAGATAGATAGATTAAACTTTTATTTATTCCATGATATGAGCCCTTTATTGCTTGCATTTTGTGATATTTTTGTGTTTTTGCTCTGTTCCTCCACATTCTATGATTGATTTTGTAACTATGGGCTCAGTAAAAGTGCTAAATAAACCAAACTCCTTGTTTTAAAAAGGGCATATGTAAAATAAACCTGATGTGAACTGAACTGTCGGTACTCACAGGTGTGACAGGTGGCTCCAGTGTAACCGGTCCCGTCGCAGGAGCAGCTGAAACTGTCCCAGGTCTGAGTGCATCGGCCCCCGTGCTCGCAGTGATTGGGCATACATCTGCAAGGCAAGAGCACATCATTAGAGCCGCCGAAACCTAAAATCAGGGCCAAAGCGGCCTCACATCAAACATCGCTGCAGGCTTATCCTTCCACTCAGTGTCACGGCATTTCACCCGGAGGAGAAGGAGTCAAATTAGCACCTTTTTTTCCTCCCCTTTCTGTCCGTCGTGCTCTTGATCCATGAGGGACCGGCTGCTCGGAGAGGCTTTATGATGGTTTTGATGTGAGCGCTCATTGGAACACATCATTAGAGGTCAGGCTGAATGAAAAACGGGGTATATACTGCCTACATTAATACAAAAAGTTTTTTTTTTTTTACGTGTATGTATTCTTAGTATCTCCACAGAGCAAAGCACAACATTTCAGTGCTCATCAGAAGTAGCAAAAGCACCATATGAGAACAGCCATATTTGGACCTGGAGGCCTCCTTAACAAACCATCATTAAGGGGCCTGGCACCACTGACCACATCTACACTGCAGGGCTTTGCTACCTATTAGGTATCTGCATTCTGACTTACTTTCAAACATGCTTAAGAGTTAAATAAGCACTCTGACAAATTGTAAAATGTAATTCATTCTTGAATGAAATACTTGATCATTCATTTAATGTAGTACGAATGTTGTAAAGATGCTTATTTGTAACCAAAAGTCTGGATTAACGTCTAGCAGAAAAAAGTTCAAAAATGGTTGGAGAACCAAAATGTCTCAGTCCCTTAGAATTAAACACGGCTTTTTTTGGTTACTACTCCTTTAAGACTAACACATATGCAAATGAGCTATGTTCTGATTGGCTGTTCCGTTTTATAACTGGTTCAAAAAGTCATTTAGTTTAGCAGGAATGGGAGGGAATAAGTTGCTATAAGCTGAAAAAGCGGATATATATTTCAAAAACGTGACCTCATGAACATTTTAATATGCATGCAAATGAGCTCTATTCTGACTGGCTGATCTGTGTTGTGCCATATTTTATTACTGATTTTTAATCACCTGGTTACCAGTGAAGGAAAATAAAGCCGTAACATTACTGCAAACAAGCTAAACATCTTATGGCAGGAACTTCAGATCAGAGAACAGATTATTCAAACCAGAGAAAAGACTCCTCAAACAGCCTAAAAGCAAGTTCAGCAAGTTCGCTCCCCAGCTACATGGCAGCTTGCCTCTGGCATCTGTGTTGTGCTGAATGAAAATAGAATCTCAATGGCGTACATTCCTCCGTGCAAATACTCATACATTGTGGCGTGCATATTTTCCAATAGCTACTGCCCACTTGAAACACTATGACACTTTCTTATTAGAGTGACTGGAACTTATTCCCAGATTTTTGTAAATCTTGTCCAACAAGCAACAGTTGGTACAAAGAGAATGCATTTGTGAGCTTAGCATGGCTTGGTGGATTGGACAGGAACTCAGAACAAGCAGTGCTGGCATGTAACATACAGCAGTTCAGTCCAGTCCCAAAACATGAGGCTTGTCAACAAATGTTTTCTTTGACGGGGGTGGGGTAACTAGGATTCTGCCTTGTTATGCATAAATGTATAAAGTAAAGGGTGAAGTGATCACCACAGGACACAGTGTGAACAACATTCAATTCTTCCTTTGTATTTAACCCATTCACCAAGTGAAGCAGCAGGCAGCCAGGAACACAGCGCCCGGGGAGCAGTGTGTGGGACGGTACTGTGCTCAAGGGTACCTCAGAGGTGCTTAGCAGTCTTGGGATTTGAACCTACGACTTTCTGAATGCAGGTGAACGCTCTAACCACTAGGCCTACTAGCCCTTGGAACAAGCAACTCAGATTAACCAGGCCCATTTCACCCTGGATCACAAAACTGCAATTTATCTTTGCTCATCTTTACAAAATCACTGTTAACAAAATCACACCTGCAAAAAATGTACTTACAGGTGGAAAAGACGTAGCACTGATACAGGAGTTTACTCTCATCCAGAGTTGTTTAACCAAGACACTGAACCAAAAAACGTCTCACTTACATGAGGGTTCATTAGGGAACTAAGACGGGTCTCACTCAAAATACAGTGTCTCTGGAGGGTACTGCCGATATTGTTCTATTCATATTTACTGCTACTTCCTCTGCTGAACTGATGCAATGCACCAGAAACATCCTAATTTTGTCTGTAATAAATTAAGAAAATAATATCCTCTCTTTGAAGCTATAAGATATCAAACCCGAAGGGCAGTCAGTCCAAATCCATCCATGAAGACTGATCTTTGATAGTCCAGTAACAGACAGATATGTATCTACATTCCCTTCACAGAGTGACCTCCGCTCCTCTCTTCCTTTCTTGCTGCCACTATCCTCCTGAACTCTGAGAATCAACACGATAAGCATTTCTCAAAAAGGTTGGACACACAGAGATTAGAGTGCTGTGGCCACAAAGCAGATGAAAACTCAAGGCTGTGTAATTCCCATACAGAGCACACACAAGGAAAGATTAGTATTTTTAAGCTACGGAGATTTCCTTTATCTCCGTCTCGAGCGAAAGTCCTAATTAAAGCACCAAAGTTAAAACAATTAATGGCTTCAGTGCCTTTCTCCTCAACGTAATTAGTCATCTTCAAAGGTGCTTTAAATTAGCCCAGGGATCAGAAGTGAAATACGACAGCGTGCGCTCGCATTCGCGGAGAACGTGGCGGCAAACGAGGAGAATATTTCCAAGGCTCCTTCTCTCGCCTGCCGCATGTCAAATCCATTAGCACAGCCGAATCTGGCGTGAAACAAAATTAAGCGGCAATCCTCCTTGAGCTAACGCTCGTTAGGCCGGCATCTCTCGAGGAGAGCTGTGGATCTGGAAATATTCTGGACCTCTGGTCTGCCACCTTCTCCTGGGTGGTGGTGGGTGCCCTTCTGGGACACCTGCTGTCAGGCCTGGGCCTCTTGTGACAGGACGTCCACATTAATTGGGTTAACTCCATGCCTATCTTCGCCTGGAGCTCTGGAGCTCAGGAGCTCAGCCAGAGTTCACTTCATGCTATGCATGCAAGCAGAGTGCATGATATGACTTCAGGCACCTTTCGAAAACCCCACCAGGCCAAATGGCAAGATTAATTAAGCAAGGGTGCAAAAGAAAATACTGAGGAAGGGAGGGGCAAAAGTACTAATGAGAAACCCCAGTGAAAATTCTTGGCAGAAAAGGGAACTTTAAGATATGAAGAGTCAAAAATTCTAATGAAAACTGAAAAGAAAATCAGTTTACATAAAATAGACTTTCTAAAATGTAGTGGGAAACACCACCGGCTGCCAAGCAGGAGAGTGGGGTTTGATTCCTACCTTGGGCGACACACCACACTACACTAATAAGAGTCCTTGGACAAGACTCCTAATAATACCATCACGTACAGCTGTGACATGCAAAAAATTGCTTTGGTTCTTTGGAACAAAGTAAATGAAAAAGGCTGCAGTAAGTGCCATGTAGAAGTGTTTTGTAGTAGAATCAAGCGTGTAGTGGATAAGTCCCTGGGGATTTTTTTCTGGTACAACATGCACAATTTTAGGGGTAAACTATTGCTGTGGGCAATGTGCAATTTGTCTTTTTATATTATTACTGTTTTGTCAATGACTGCTGAGGACACTCCAACGTGTACCTGATTATATATCTAGAAAAAAAAAAAAATATATATATATATATGTACTTTTTATTTTATCTTCTTGTGTTGTACAGCTTTTAATATATTGTTTTGCTGCTCTTAACTTTGTACTGTTCACTATCTGCCATAACAATGCAAATTATCCACTTGTGGGACTGATAAACGTTTATCTCATCTTGTCTTATCTTTTCCAGTCCCTGGCGCTCTTAATATTCAGAATGAACAGTGATTACAGAGCACTTGACTAGTACCTCTTGTTAAAATGTGAAAGGGGTCCAATGGAAACAGACCAGTAGTGGATAAGTCCCTGGCGCTCTAAACACTCAGAATGAACAGTGATTACAGAGCACTTGTCTGATTCCCCTTGTTACAGTAAAAGAATTATCATTATAGGTAGGGTTCTCCTCCAAGCGTGTTGAGCTGCAAAAACATGATGTGAGCGGCAGTTTGAAAGGTGCGGTGTGTTTTAGCCTCACCCTCCCAGCATTGGTTTCGGTGTGTTATAGGGAAAGTCCCAGCAAGCGGGCGGAATTAGACAAATTAAGTTGGGGACAATGGGGTAAAAATGCAGAAAGAAAAAGTAGGCGTTTCAGTGTGAGCTTGCACCGTAATAACTACTGAACATTCACTGTAATTTAGAATGTACTTGTATAAATTATTAGTATTATTAAACAGCTCACTGTTTATTAGTGGTGTTGCCATAGGGGAAGGGCCTGCAGGGGAGCCCCAAGCTGCATGAGGTGCCTGCAGGGATTTTAATATGGATAATATTAAAAAATAAATGTAAAAAATAGATAAGATATGAACCTGGGTGTTGGACATTGGTGAATTCTTCATTCGAATTGGGGAATTATTCACATATAATTTTGAATAAATCATAGGAGCAGTTCTAATACCACTAACACCTCAAAAAACGGGTCACCTCCCAAATGTGAGGCTGTAGGGGCCCCACTCAAAAGATGTTAGAATTTAGAGAGAATTCCCATTCAGAGTAAGGCCTCATTCACATGGATGTCTGAATCTTGGATAAATGAACGGGCTCTGAACGCCATTGGCGTTTTTGTTGCGTTTTGTATCTGCACTTGATTGTCTTCGGTGAGGCGCTACACAGGCGTTCGTCTGACGCTGTTTAACTCCAGTCTGCAGCCCAATGTGTAGTTTCGTGTATTCACCTGTGGGGGCAGTAATTCTTCAGTCCAGATTATTTACATGTGGGACATTACAATGTAGAACACTGGAGTCATGGGACATATTTAGTCCTCCAGAACGTCAACCGAATGCCATATAAACGCAGTACCGGCGTTTTCTTCGCATTCGTCAGGATTTCGGCAAAAATTGACGCCAAGTTTTGCAGGTTTTTTTGATGCCACCCGAATGCCCAGACAACCGAGCGCAGGGGCTGAACGCCCGTGTGAACCCTGTGATTTACTCCAATGAGCAAAAAAACGGTCAGCGCTCAGTCCGTGCTCACCTGGAGCCACAAACGCCTGAAAACGCCTGATTCAAATGTCCGTGTGAGCGAGGCCTTAAGTAAAAGAGAGTTCCCACTCAATTCAGAGTGAATTTAAGGAGAATTTCCACTCAATTTAGAGAAGTTGCGAGATAATTGATTACTCAATTTAGAGTGAATAGATAGAATTCCCACTCAGTTTAGAGTCAATTATGAACAATTCCCACTTAGTTTAGAGTGAATTCTGAGAGAGTTCCCTCTCAGTTTAAAGAGAATGTGGAGAATTCCCATTTGGTTTAGAGAAAATTATGAACAATTCTTACATAGTTTAGAATGAATTCAGAGAGTTCCTACACAGTTTAGAGAATTTGGAGAGAATTCCCACTCAGTTTAGACTAAATTATAAAGAATTCCCCCCTAATTTAGAGTACATTATTAGTACATTGCTACTCAGTTTAGTGTATTTTTACAGAATTTGTACTCCCACGTACCGTCATACCTGTGTCTCAATCCACAAACCATCAGGCCCCCCAAAACCCAACCACTGCAGGTGGTCCTTGAAATTGTGCTCTATACCACTGATTATGATTCTAAATTGATTGGTTCGTACACTAGTTGAAGAGAAGACTGCAGAGTTCTTCTTCAGAGTTCTTCTGAGAAAGAGCTGCACGGCTGCAGTCGTATATTACTGCCCGCGGCGCCTCCGTCTCTGATAGAGTGTGTGGGCGGGGCGGTGCTGACACCGGGACATAATAAAGACAAAGTCACAGACTGTGATAACATTCTTCTGGAAGGCGTGAATCATCTTGTCAGCTTCTGAGGAGACCGAAGGCTGACATTTGAGAGGAGGCACTCGTGAAAGTTATTTTATTTTTTTTTATTTGCTTTTGCCAACTTGGTTTGGTCCGGCTGAGCCGGTGAACACCAGGACAACACCATTTAATCAGGACAGAGATAGACTCCAGATCACACCTGGGACCGAGCGAGCGGGGCCAGAGATCTCTCTACACCTGGGAGAGTCACCGGGGGCATAGTGTACACACACACATACACACACATACATATACACACACACAAACATACACACACATACACACACAAACATACACACACACATGCACACATATACATACACACACACAGAAAAACATACACACACATACATACACACACATACACACACACAAACATACACACACACATACACACATATACATGCACACATATACATACACACACACACAAACATATACACACACACACACATACACACACACATGCACACATATACATACACACACACACACACATACATACACATACATACACACACACACACACACACACACACACACACACACACACACACATACATACATACACATACATACACACACACATACATACACACACATACATACATA
>JBBPCY010000001.1:5328324-5342328 GCA_037974405.1 Brachyalestes nurse
CGTAATTTAACGGTAACTGGTTGGCAGCTTTGCTGCCAGACTTTTTACCGTTTTTTTACGATTTTTTTTTTACAGTGCAGCTCAAATAGCATAAAAAAACACTTTGAATCAGTTTGATAAGTAATAATATAATAATATACTAATAAGAAAAAAAAATAGTGATTGCAAAACAGTACCAAGTACTGGCTGACTGTTATATTCAACCTGGGCTAAAAGTTTGAATAACACTTCTTGGTTTTAAAAATGTTCTTTCTTTTTTGTCCAATAAAAAAACAACCCAAAACATTTTACGTGTGGGCCAGAGTCGTTCGTAGCACGGGGGTCGGTGAAAAATATAAAAGTTTACCATATTTGCCGAGCATGTTTCAAGTGTCATCCCCATAATTAATGACGGTTTTATGATGCAAAATACACTCAAAAAAGTGAATGATGTGGATTGTGCACTGTATATTAATTTTATGCTTTCAGTCTAATTAAAATACATGTTTTTGTTAAGTTAAAAGTCTATGTAATTATGTCTTCTGTTATGTGTACAAAATAAGTATGCATTGGTTAATTTTTAAGATTAAGATGATTCAGACTGCACAAACTCACTATCTTTTTAGCAGTGAACTTACCAATGGTTTGAGAGAGGTAGGTGGATATTTTTCATCCATACCTATTATTGTAGTATTATTTAGCATCATTTAATTGTGTGTTTGTGATACAACACTCGTTTTATATTTCTGAAGTACTTGTTTTTTAGAGAGCAGTGGGTCTGGCATGTTTGCTAGCTTATAGTCGAGAGGCGGTTACAGCATTCAGTGTCCTGTACTGTTACGTTATTACGTGACACTGTCACACACGTAAGACAGTATCTCGTGACAACGCTTGCTTAGTGGCACGAGACAGTGTCTCGCGCTGCATGACAGTGGCACGTTACAGCCCCTAGTGGTACATGACATTCATTACAACTTGGTTTACTCTGCGCAACAGTGTCATGCTATGAGCACCTAGTGGTACATGGCAGTCATAACAACTTAGTTTAAATCGTGTGGCACTGAATTTTCGTCAGCATGGCATCATGTATAAAACGCCTTTCCCAATGGTTACAAGAAAATGTTAACATTAAACGAGCTACATAGAAGTAATTTTACCAAATAAAGTTAAATTCGTTTTAGTCTGTTGTAATTGTAGTATTGTTCTCATTGTTGTGTAAACCAAATCATGGTGTAATGACTAACATAGCGTAAAGGCATTTTATACCCGTTGACATGTGCCGATGGAATATTCAGTGTCACGCAATGTAAAATAATTTGTATGACTCATGTACCACTAGGGACTGTAGCAAGGCACAGTCACGCAGAGTAAACCAAGTTGTAATGACTGTCATGTACCACTAGGGGTTGTAACGCGGCACAGTCACACAGATTAAACCAAGTTGTAATGACTATCATGTACCACTAGGGGCGGTGGCGTGACAGTGTCACACAGATTAAATCAAGTTGTAATGACTGTCATGTACCACTAGGGGCTGTAACTTGCCACTGTTGTGCAGTGCGAGACACTGTCCCGTGCCATTTCGCGACAGTGAATGCTGTAACTGCTGCTGTTATAGTCGCAGGATAATGCTACGTTAATGTTAGGTCGGTCTGCTTGTATCCTGCCGAGATGCGGTTTGATGGAATTTTACTGTCGTGTTCCTGTCTGAACTTTCAGATTTCAAGCTTTATTTTACTGATGACATCCCTTATTCCTTCTAACGTCACTGCTTCATATAAAGTTTTCCATTTGCAAACTAGTGGGGGGCTTTTACTGTGAAACAGGTACAGGAGATACGTGTTTTAACCAGCAAATTACTACTCAGTTACTAGAGGACCAAGAGTTAGCACGTGATGGCATCAGTAATTCTGTTTCTTCTTACCCTTCTTCCTGCTTCTTTACATCCTTATCCTCTTCCTCGCTCCCCTCTAATTCTCACTGTTCTCAGTCTTCCTTCTCCCTCCATGGTTCTCCACATTATTTATAGTGCTCATGCTGATTGCAAAGTGACCTATTTATCTAAAACAGTTTTCGCATGTGACAGTGAGGCCAGACAGATGGCAAAATAGTGTAAATAATAGCCATAAATGTGTATAGTTTTATTAGGACTGTGTTGATCATTTGGAAATTGTGTGTGAAGCAGTGAGCTGTGTTTACAGTTCCGCAAAAAGAGCACTGTGCTGTGGATCATATTCACACATCTGCTGATTGTGTGTTACAAAGGTGCAAACTGAGTGCAAAGCAGTGTTTGTGCTTTCAATTTTGTAAAACTCACGGAGTGATTTTGCCATAACTATTAATAGTTTTAGAAATTGTGCTATAAGAATCATTATTAGTGTTTAAGCATTCAGAAAAAACTGCAATGGTCTGGGTTTCCAGGGGACAATTGATGGTGATGAAGAGGTGGAAATGTTCCTAAATTTTCATATTTCATTGTGATGTATATCACACTTATCCACTATGTAATCTATGTAATCTCAATTACTTCGTCGTAATAACCTAACGTTCGACGGCAGAGTAATGAAATTAATGATATAAACAACTTATATAACATTGCTTAAATGTGACCATGACATGATGACATTAATTACAGTTATCTAGGAACATTTCACTTACTTCTTAGAACTTCTTCGGTCCGGCGATTAAAATAAAGCAAACGCGTCCACCTCTTTATCACCATCAGTTGTCTCCTGGAAACCCAGACCATTGTGTTGTGGCTTTTGTTGTTGGGTTGTGGCTTTTGCATTCGTGTTGTGGCTTTTGTATTTGTGTTGACATTTCTGGGCCACCGTACATTTGCATATATCCTCCTATTCAACCTACCTGAGTTAAGCCCCGCACATTCAGATTTTTGTTTTTGAATGATACAAGGCAGCCAATAAGAACAGACCTCTTTTACATATAAATCATTCTTAAAGTCACGGTAACAAAAACAGACTGTTTAAGTCTAACGGATAAAGAGATGTAACAAAGAAATATAAGCCCTTTAGATGTACAAACCCCACAAATGTCATAAGTGAAACGGAAAATAAAAAAGGAGACAAAAGGAGGATGTGGGCCTTTTAAAACCGAAGCCTTCCAGGAGGTTAAAACTGAAGCCTTCCAGGAGGTTAAAAAAGGAAATATAACTTGATTTTACCCGTCAAGCCAAGTCGTCAAATTTCACCTTGCACTAAAAGGTCTGTATCAAATTGAAATGCATTACAAAAGTGGAGATCCCTCCGGGGCAGGTTAAGCTGAACTTCGTTTATGATGCTGTATTGTTTTGCTTTATGGGTGCGGCGAACCACCCGGGCCGCAAAGCCTCTCGAATGACCTCACAGGAGCAAATATTTCGGAGTGGAGCACAAAGCTGAGGCAAATTCATGAAAGGCCAGAGGGCTCCATACATTGAAGGAGAAAACAGGTTCAGTTATATATGCGGATCAATGTGTGGTAGGAGGGGGGAAAGAATGGGCCAAAGCAATAAGCCATTCTCTCTGTCTCCTCCCAGGAGGCCTCACAATGCCTTGAAGGCTTCAGTCCCTGATTGGCAAAGTCAGAAGCCAAAATTTTTTTTTAAAAATCCAACAAGGCACAGCTGACTGCGAATCATAAGGAAAAAAATAAAAGCCACCCAGCATAGCCAATTCAAGGATTCTCTTTTATTTTTTCTTCTTCCAAATTATTGCATTAACACAATGGAACAGGCCCGTGATCGGTGTGATTCATCAACCTGTCAGCGGCACGGCTCGTCATTGTTGTTCTGCAGGCCCCGGGTTTCAGGAGTGGAAAAGCTCTGGCAATTTTCAATCGGCCCGTCAATTTTGCTTTGTAATTGAATCTACGCCGATGCTCTCAGCGCCCATTAGTCGCGCTCAGAGTGCCGACAATTAAAAAACAAACAAACACATTAGAAGAAGCAGAATTTCAAAACATGCTACTAACCCACCAGCGAAGGGCCATTTTAATACAATTGACATATCCCCCGTATCCAGGGGGCCTTTTTCTAAAGGGGTCATCATTATAATTACCATATCGCATCCCGTGGCTACACTCGAGGGTGAAAAAGACTCGTCTGCAAAGCTGAATCCTTCACCGAGGGACAAGGATTCATGTCTGAAGCAAAACAGCCCCTTATATGGAAGTTCCTCCAGTTTGTGTCTGGGCTCGAGGTGTCAGATGTCATGCTGAACTTTGTTCGGGGTTCCTGTGTCACGTAGAACCAAAGTTATTGTCATTTAAAAACATGTAATAATAATAATGTTAATAAACCCCTACTGGGGTTTAACATCACACACAAATGAACATAAATGAATACATTTCTTTTTTTTAAGGTTTTAGAAACAAACAGAAAAAAATACAAAATCTTTGAACCCGGGAGAACTTTCAGTAGAGTCTCCGCACACAAGTGGGTGGGGGAAACCCGCAGAGGGAGGGGCTCGAGAGAACGGCCGAGCAGCGGCGCGCTGAGAGAAAGAGCAGCAAACGACGAGCGTGTAGGAGAACAAACACCGGTTCTAGACTGTTTTACACGGTTTATATTTACTGAAATCAGAGTTTACTGAGACACTCTGAGTTCTGAGAGTAAACACCGGTTCTAGACTGTTTACTCTGTTTATATTTACTGAAATCAGAGTTTACGGATACACTCTAAAGGTAAACTCAGCAGCGTCTAAACAGCTCGTAAAAACTGCTGTGGAAATGACCCTGTGATAAGTTTATTACTACTAATTAACCATTAGTAATCAGTAACTAGATTCCAGGCTTTTTGTGAGATGAGAGTTAAATACTAGCATTAAAAAACAGACAAATAAGAGCAAATGACATGAGAAAGGAGTCCGCTGATTGCCTTTTGTTATGGCTTTAAACCTCAGCCCAGTTGAAAACACTTGAGTGCAATAGCGCTGAAAAATATAGAGAAAATGTAAAAATATTTAAATATTGTATTCTTTGGAATATATATATATATGCATTTCAGTAATGTAGAACATTTTCTACTTATTTGTTTAATATATTGGAAAAAATTGAAAAAATAGCATAAATGTGACAAATTTTGTGCTACCCAACATATTGATTCAGCAAATAAACAGTGAGTGAGCAGTGAAATATGTTCTTTCACCTTCAGGGAGGTGCAGGTCTCATTTGCTTAAGCCACACGTCCCATCCAGGTAGCAAATGGAAAAGGACCAGTCAGGACCTTCCTATTAACTCCCAGTCAAACTCAGTTCTCTATGAAGTCTCTTGTGTTTTAGCCAGATTTATGAGCTGTTTCCACTGTATTGTGTATGACAGCCTAACTTTTTTTGATTGAGACATCTTTGTTGACCCCATATTACTTTTTTTATTACTTGTTTTGGACTTTTTGTTTGGACTATATTAATTAAAATACGTCTGTGTCCAGCCTCCCTTCTTCCGTCTCCAATACTTTTGCACTATCAAATACTTGCATTTTAGACACTTTTTTGACAATGTTTTGCTTTTTAAGACTAAACAAAGGACATTTTTTGCATTAAAAGAGTAAAATAAGTAAGTCATGACATTATAATAAGGACATTACATGAGTATCTCCACTGGCACACAGTTGCCAGGCTATACTTAGTCGAGGAGCTGTCGTCACTCATGTTCTTCACACTTCCACAGCCAATTTACACCTCCGGAGAGGGAGAATCGTCCCATGACCCCTCGATCCAGAAAAGAACGTGGCTGGCAGGCAGATGGGCCCGCCATAAAGGCGAGCGAAGACGAGCGTCGACACATCACCTCTGAAAGCTTTACTCTATTACCCAACTAGCCTTGAAACGGCGGCATGATGTGTTGCCCACTCTCGGATCCTTTATCTTTAGGGGAAGGTTAACTTTATGGCGGCCGGGGACCGAAAGGTTTCCAGTTCAGCGAGAGCATCCATTTGGCTATTATGTCTTCCTCCATTTGGAGATCAACACTCGATCACTTTATTGGCATCAATAAAAACCAATCTGCTGTGGCGCACGTAGCCTTCGGACAGGTTGGCAAGATGCTCTTCACAGTTAGCTCCACGTCTACATATTCAACCTGCGAGTCTATTGGCACCCTGCTTGCTGACCTCCATCATCCACACTGTTGACCACTCAGCCACGTAACTCAAGGCTGAGATAAACGAAAGGCACGACTGCATCAATGACGGACTTCGTTTTCAGGGATCATTTTGTATATTCCAGCTAATGAATGAGCTCCAGTCTTTCCAAACTGTAATGAAGGAGCGAGCTTTTCAAATAAAGAAACACTCAGCTAGAGGGATCTTCCTCGCAGAGCTCAGAAACAAATAAACCCCTTTTAATATTCAATACAGAAATATTTGCAAGTGACATGTTTGCGTTGGTGGATTTCACAGGTTGGGAGCATTGTGTGTGTAACAGGAGCTAAATGCTAAGCCCAGACGAGTAGCTATAAATAATAATACCGATGCTCCTCTAATGAAGTTAAACGATTAGCGTGCATGCTTATCGGGTTGTTTATACGTGCGAAGACTGAATTCATCAGGTTCGGATCAATGAGTTTGTGATCCATGAGGCGAGGCGAGGAATAAGACTTGTCTACCTCTGTTCTGCGGTTCCTCTAGTTCTAACACTGTAAAGCAGGTTGTGTGAAAAGGGATGTTTTCTGACTTGGGATTGTGCAATTTAGGTCTAGAGAAAAATTTAAGTTGACAAGTCAGGAAGTTGAGTCAGTAATTTTTGTAGCTTGTGAAGTTGGATGCAGAGAAATTAAGTTTTCAGAAGAAAAGCAGATTAACTCATTAATTCATTAATTTCTTAATTGGTTTCTGGTTTCCCAGGGTTTTTCAAGTACAGTTCAAGTTTACAGCCAGAGTTTTGGTTCGGGATCATTACTTTTGGGATTTCATGCATTGTGTGAAGGTAACTCTCACTCATTAAAGGTAAGACCTCGATACAGTCTTTCATTACAGAAAAGCCTTGAGTCTGAAGGACAGAATTAAAACTCTGAATGCAGGGAAAGAGGAAAGAAGCAGAATGTGGAACATCCGATTGGTCTGCAGCGGGTTTGCTGGCTGGCTGCTTTAATAGTGCAGTGCAGATGAAGTTTTAGTAGGTTTTAAAGGAACTTGTAAATCACTAAAACTGCAGATGACTTGCTATTGCACCCAAACCAGCCAAAGACTACACTCTAATCATCCGTGTCAAATAGTTTTGCTTCTTTCCTCTAAATGAAGCACTTCAGTTCTGTCCTTCAATCTTCTGTGACGAGAGGCTTGTTACTGGAAAGCATAATGAGGTAGTAGCCTAATGGGTAAAACACGTGCCTGCAAACCTGATGGCTACAAAAGTTGCAGGGTCAAACCTATGGGTGCCAGAACCTTTATACCATTTTAAAAATCATTCGTTTCGTCCCCCCACTTTTTATCTGTTGAGACTTAAAATTCCGCGCCCAACAAACCCCTGCCCCCGGATAACAGGCCAGACATAGAGCTGTACACGCATCCCACGAAACCCCCAATACTATCTTACCATTAACTCCGTTCACAGCGCCCCCTCTGGGAGCATCACTCACACCCCAACTCCACCCACTTCTTCTCAAAGGTCAGAGATTTGCATCAAGACTAGTGCTGTAATACTCTGATACTTTTTAGGATTCGGCTCCCTCTGAGTCACTCACTAAACTGATCCGGGTGTGTGAGTCACTTGAGTCAGTATTGGCAAATCGACAGCTGTGAGTCAACTAAAGTGTTTGAATCATCTTTTAAAATAAAGTAAAATGCCTTGTGATGAGAATAAATCACTTTCAAATAAAACAAGACAATAAGACAAGGCGATTCATCTGTATTTGACCAGTGGATTCACTCATTACTGTCGTTCAGGGAGCGCTATCCCACTCGTGTGAGTGATAAACGCGCTCTCTGAGCGATTCAGATTTGGTTGCATGTTTTCGACTGTGGAATTCCGGCTCTGACTGACACAAGGACTCCACTAGGAGGATTCAACTTTGCAGGAATTTTGTAGGTTTGTAGGGTATACCTCATTTTTAAGTGTGGTGGTGCAAAGAAACTGTAAGTTATGCAACTTTTATGGTAGTAATTGATGTTTTAATGATTATAAGATGTAGTTTACAATTTAGAGATGGTGTAGTTAGGACTCAAAGGATTTGGTTCAATGGAGACCTCAGATTTGTGACTCTTGAGTTATTTAATAGATCTGGGTTATTCACCTGGGTGAGTCATGAATCATATAGTTCTAATCAAAACTTTCTCAGTTTTGGCACCGAAGTGGTAGGACAAACTTCTCCTTATCATTAGAACTGCTGAGACCCTCACTGTCTTCAAACAGACTAAAGACTATTCTCTTCACTGAATGTTCATGTCAAAAGCATGAAGTGATATGAAAAAATAAAAGGTTTATTTTGTTAGATGAGCGGTCCTACATCGGTCAGTTCTGTTCAGAATTTTTTTTTCAGGACGAAATCTTGCTAGTTGTTACTTCAAACCAGGGTCAAGTCAGTTGCTGACTCAAGTCTCCATCTAGTCATGGATAACAGAATCTTAATTTTAACATTTTAACACAGGTGTTCTTGTCTGGTCTTCAATAAAGTTCTCACACACCACGTAGCCACTGTGCTAAGACTCTCACTGTCTTCAAACAGACTGAAGACCCTCCTCTTCACTGAGTACTAAGTACATGTTCATGTCACAAACTTACTGAAGTAACAAAAACTTCATAAACAACTTGAGTGTGATTTGAGAGGGTCTTGGTGGAGCGTTAGCTTCAGCTCTGGTATGATCCTAGTTTGGTAGCAGCTCTTAATGTAAGTCTAGGTTTATAGTGAGGGACACTTTCTTTGTGGACTACAAAGTACCCATAAGTGTTTCTCTGGATAAGTGCACCAACCAAGGGCTATAAATGTTAAAGTAGTTTTGTTTTATTTGCTGAGTGCAAGCGGGAAAAATAGATTCAAGGCCAAGTCTATAAATCTAGAGACGGCTGCTGGGACGTTGTGTCTTAATCCTCCTGCAGGTTGTGTGAATGTTCTAACTCAGTTATTCCAAAACCAGTCCTGGAGTGCCCTTACCCTGTACATTTTAGTGTTTACACACCCACCTCAGCTGAGGAACAGCTGGGTAATTAACCGATTAGTTGGATCCGGTGTGTTGGAGTAGGGAAAACACTCCAGGACCAGTTTAGGAGGCATTGCTCTAACCTGTAACATGGGTTTTTGTATCACTCATGCAGTCACAGTGTGTGTGAAAGAGGCCTTAAGCTGATTTTACACCAGAACTGACACAGCACATACCATTTCACACCAGATTGACTCACACTGATGAAGCGAAGAATGTTTTGAGCATTTGATACAATGGACTAGTTCATATAGCCTCCAGATGCTTTATTATTTCCATGAATGAAGTAAACTTTACACAGACCAAATCTGAGAACACTTATAACCATTAGAAAGGAGGTCTTGATTGAGTTCTTTCCCTCTGCGGTCCAGCACAAATCTTCTGAAGGGTTTTTCTAGTGCAGTCCTGCTGCTACAGCTTCAAAAATAACCATCCGCTGTTTTGATTTTGGACCTGGATCACACAGTACTGTATTTCTTACTGTTTCTAGCCAGAAACCGCAAACATGGAGTGTGCGACGAGTGGCATAAACTGACACAAGGGGCTCCATATGCGTGTTGCGGCCATATTGCGGCCATTAGAAATGACAGTTATTGTAAGTGATGATAAAAGTACCTACAAGAATTGTTTTGTCACTTGTAAGTCACCAAAACAAGTAGAAAACCATCTAAACCTACCAACCAATATGATCTATGAGATATTTCATTAAGATCTAAGGCTGAAAAGTCATTGTCAGACCTCAAAACAAATGACGTACGGACTCAAATCTGTTGAAACCGACTGTAAATTGAATATATTCATCATGTAACTACCGAGTTACCTAAGTACTTATGCAACTGCTATTAAATAATAACTATAATTTATAATAATGTATAATAATTATAAAAGTTATACAGAAGCTCTAGAAGCTGCAGGTGACATGCCATGAAGCTCTCAAGCAAAGTCAAATGAGAACACATTGCATCAACGGGACGCTCATTCAAACTCGTGACTGGACGTCAATTGACAAATATGCATGAAGCTCTGTCCAGTTATTACCTGCCTCTGCCATGCATGGGATCAGTCTGGAGTCACTTTTCTTTTCTTAAACGTGATAAAGGATTCCAAATAGCTGGAGCCCAATTAGCCCTGAGGTTAACAATGTAACAGTATCCAGCCTTACTCGTAATGGCCTATTAGCGCTGGAGTTTGGCGAGTATGTGAGAAAGG
The DNA here is from genome assembly GCA_037974405.1 of Brachyalestes nurse. NCBI lineage: Eukaryota > Metazoa > Chordata > Actinopteri > Characiformes > Alestidae > Brachyalestes > Brachyalestes nurse. The sequence continues at coordinate 5,338,643 of JBBPCY010000001.1, forward strand.
CTTTTAGTTCACACTCTCTCTCAGAGTGAAAAGGGCAACAAAAAAGGATATAATTTAAATGGAAAAGGAATGAACAAGGCTGTAGCCACTGTTTCTTTATACACCAATCAGCCACAACATTAAAACCACTGACAGGTGAAGAACATTGACGAACTGGTTTCAGTGGCTCCTATCAAGTTGGGGTGTATTATATTGATGGTGATGTTGGAAGCAGAAAGGTGGATGAGTGTAAGGATCTGAGACACTTTGACAAGTACCAAACTGTGAAGTCTAGATGACTGGATCAGAACATCTTCAATATAGTAGGTTTTGTGGGGGTTCCCACTGTTCACACTGTGAAGTGGTCAGTACCTACCAAAAAGTGCTCCAAGGAAGGACAACTAGTGAACTAGCGACAGGATCATGGGCCAACCCATCTGGTCTGATCTCACAGAAGAGCTGCTGTAGCTTAAAGTGCTAAAAATGTTCATTCTGGTTGTGATAGATAGAGGTCAGAAAACACAGGGCATCACTGACTGCTACATATAGGGCGGCATAGCTGCAGACCGGTCAGAGTGCCCATGCTGATCCGTGTTCATCACAAAAGTCCCTACAAAGTCTAATGAATGTGGATGGTCGGGTGCGTGTGTGGCGCTTACCTGGGGAAGAAATGGACCAGGATGCACTATGGGAAGAAAGCGAGGCGGTGGAGGCAGTGTGATGCTATGGCTTATGGTCTGCTGGGAAACTCTGGGTTCTACTTTAATGTAGATTTAGCTTTGAGACCTAAACATAGGTGCAACCCCTTCATAGTGATGGTGTTTCATAATGGCAGTGTCTTCTTTAATCAAGAGAATGCACCCTCCCAACACCGCCGCTCCACGTTTGTGGATCGTTTTTGGATTTATTATGACATAACGAGTGGCAATTTGGCAGCCAGTTGGCCAATTACTTTATGAGGAGCAAAACTACAAAACAAAATGTAAAAATGTCAGGAATTTGGTGTTAGTGATGGATAACTAAAACAGCTTCACTTGACTTTAAGCCATGTTTTCCTCTGAAAAGCAGAAAAACAAGTTGATGCAACCTGACGACGCATGGATGAAATAACAGGTCCAGATCCTGCCTACCTGACGCAATGTCGACACGGGAGTTTTTCTGCTCGGTGACGTTGATGTGTGCCGTGACTTTTCCGTCATTCAGAGAGATCTCCAGCATGCCGTCGGCCAGGGAGCTGAAGAGGAGGAGGCCGTTTGGGTTCCAGGTTCGAAACTGGAAGCCCACGGACACCATGTTGTGCTCCCTCCTGCCTGAAAGCTGCAGGAAGCTGGTGGCATTGAAGAAGACGGGAAAGGTGTGGGAATCCACGCAGGAGAACGTCAAGTTGCGCTGCAAGTGAATATGGAATGAAAGTCAGTCTGTGATCTTGCAAAACAAGACCAACAAACAAGAAGCAGATAAATTGACAATGTTTTTACAACTAGAAACACTGCAGATTCATTTTTGCTAATTCATACTCAACACAAAATACTTACAATATCACATGAGAACTGAGGTTACTAACGTTCATAGAAAGCACATAAATATCCAATGTTTTTATAACTAGAGATACTACAGATTTACTATATTTGTGAATGTACACTCTAAAAAAAATCAGACTACTTACAGAATTGCATGTTCAACTAAAACATTGGGGTAATTATCGCAATTATAATGTTCTTATATGTTCTTATTTAAACCAAAATCAAACTCCCAGGCAATGTCCAAATATAAAGATTTTAGATTATGCATTCAATTGTAATCATGATCACTTTAGCAATCAAATTTAATTGCAGTCAGGCCATAAATTTACATCTTTAATCTTCATGTTCTCAGTTCTAGCATCTGTGCCACAAAGGGGTATGATTCAATTAAATTCAATTTTATTTATATAGTGCTTTGTACAACTAATATGCTGATGTACAGGGTCGGTGGACGACCACTCATTTCATAACAATGAGTCACTTTATCCACTCTTATGTCATAAATAAGTTCACAAAAAACTTTTTGTTCGCTCTCCAGCTGGGACTGAATTAACCGACTTTTGCACAATACTGTACGTAAGCTCTTGAGCTGCTAACATACAGGCTAACAGTGCTAGATTTGTAGCTTGTAATCAGTCAGTCAGTCAGTCAGTCAGTCAGTCAGTCAGTCAGTCAGTCAATCAATCAATCAAACGATCAATCAATCAATCAAACAATCAATCAGTCAGTCAGTCACTATACAACAGTAGAAAAACCTTCGTTTTACTCTGGTTTTACCCGCTCTTATCCTTTCTGTAAGAATCTTTCCCTGCTGTCAGAAAAAAAGCCTTTTATCTCAGTTGTTTCCAGGTTTTAACACAATCTTAAAGGTCTTGATGCCTTTAACTCTACATTTCATGATGAGCGCAGCAATGAAAATGGCCTAAAATTACTAAGAAAAACAGCTTATTACATCAGCTTACAGTGAAAGTGGGAAATGTTTTTTTCCCCTCACATTTTGGAGCAAGAATATAATCATTAACAGGATATGTTATGTCTTAATTCCCAAACGCAATGCATATTTAAAACCCTGGCGCTCTGATTCAACACAAAAGCTGAACGTTTTGTGAGGACTTGCGAGCAAATCAATGTCTGAAATGGCCCTGTTGCGCGAGTTCAGCAGCGCTGTGGGTTCTCTCATGCGAAACGTGGGCTTACAGATATCTCTTTGAAACTGCAGCTACAGCATGTTCAACCCACAGCGTAGATTTCTGAACCTCAGGCCAGAAAAAAAAGGAAAAGAGAGCAGGGAGGCAAGGTCGAGTGCTTTTATTCATGACTCTCTCCAGCTCCTCGCCTTTCTAAATGGTAATTTTGGGGCCTTAAATGCACTTCAGCCCCCATTTCAAATATAGAGAACTTAATCAATCTCATCATAACAAAAATGGAAAAGTGTATCCAGCCATTTCAAAGTACTTCATGCAAAAAAAAAAAAAAAGCCGGCACCGGAGGGAGACTACAATCAACACATTGTGCCAAGTTTCAGCGTAATGCGAATAATTGGCCGAACCGTCTTTGAAAGAGGTGTGTCAAATTAGCGCGGGATGTATGAGAAAAGATTTTTCGTGTTATCAACACACCGTCGCTTCAGCCGGCCTGGCTTTGTTCATTAAGAAGGAGCTTCGTCGCGTCCCTTTTAAACAACACAAGCGCGTCTGGCAGATTTGTCAAAATCTTTTTTCTCCAAAGCGAGGACAAATCAATGCCAGGCCAATTTAAATCTCATACATCAAAGTTGCGGAGTGTGACGGCCTAACTGTAAGTGAATAACTCCGGGGAAAGAGAAGTGGGGTAAACAGAGCTCGGAACGTGTGATATATGGTAAGTAGGGTGTCATATTAAAGGCATTTGTGTGAATGGAGTTATTGTCCACGTTCAGTTATGAAATCAGACTGGTGAGAGCTGTCAGCGACGGAATAAAGCAGCGAGTCGCCGGAGGCCACATGTTACAGTGATGCTGTTTATCACAGTTAGGCAGGGCTATAACAATACAACAATAAACACGTTTCACAATATATATGGTCATTTTCTTTTTTTTTTCATTAATCTCCAGGCTTCCTGAAGGACTTTCTAAGACTCTCATTTCCAGTCCAGTCCCTGAACCTGACCAGTTTCAGAGGAATGTTTTTGTTGGTTAAGACACAC
>JBBPCY010000001.1:5342428-5352533 GCA_037974405.1 Brachyalestes nurse
GAGTGGTTGGAACTCCTTTATCTAGGCTCCTTGTATCTTTAGGCTCTTTGCAGCCTGTCACAGTAAAACATTTGTTCACATTTCCTTTATTCAATCTGATCAGTATGACAAAGATAAGGCAGTTTGACAGGAATAAAACAGTATTTTTGCACCAACAAGGCGATTCAAAGCAGGATATAAATACTGAAGGATCGCTTGAGATTTGCACAGTTCTGTCCAAGCTTTAATTTTTCCAAGGTCTTTATTAGAGTTGAATAAAATCTGATTAATTGCTCATTACCCCAAAGTAACTGTTTTAGTCTGAACTGATTAATTTAATATTAGCAGTATCTGCTGCAGTGAGTACATATTTATATGAAGTTCACTGTTGTGTTTTTACTGTTTACTGGTTAGTAGGTTAACCAGCTTGCTGGCAGAGGTTCATACACTTTTTAAATAGCGTGTGAGTTTTCCCTTTTCTTACTGCAACATTGGAGGAAATTTGAGAGTAAAGCAATAAAATGCTTTTACAGTTTCGTGGAAGTAATTAGTAAGAAATTATTTGTTTGAGTATCCCACCTCAGCCATTAACGAACCAAACTGCTTGGTAGATTCATTGTTCTCTGTGATTAATTATAAATGTCATTATTTATTGAATGCTGGTGTTTTTCTTATTGTATTTGTTGTCTGCATGCCTAACAATCACACCTGAACCCTGGTAAAACAGAAAAACAGAAAATGGAAGTTCCTAACAGCAGAACTCACAAAGCTGGACGTGTCCAGTTTCTTCCTCCTGGCCAGGTCAGTGATGTTATCTCCGTTGTAGTTGATGCTCTCCATGCAGCCTTTGAAGTTTCTCCGGCCTCCTGAGATGGGTTTGCCAGAGTAGGGCATTCCTCCAAAACTCAACTGGGTGGAAAAAAAGAAGAAGAAAAAATGCTTTTTTTCAGAAAGTGTACCAGTACAACACTGCTGCTCCTGTTTCAGACTGTCTCTGGAGAACTGACCACAGTTTGAGTTTCACATCATGTACAAGTGGATTCAAACTGGTACAGATTTCTGTATGATGGACTTTAAAGCTTTTAACACCTCAGTGTATCAGTAAAATCTGATTTCAGTAAATATTAACAGTGTGAATCAGTCTAGAACCGGTTTCTACCCTTAGAACCCTTCAAAGATCTTGCATTTTTTCTGTTTGTTTCTAAGACCTAAAATATGAATAAAAATGTTTGTTCTTTATGTTTATTTGTGTGTGACCCCACTTTTAACCCCCCAGTAGTGGTTTTTATTATTACATGTTTTTAAATTACAGTACCGGAACCATTTTGCTCGCGTTCTGTTTATTTGGTTACACAGTGTCATAAACACAGAAAGCTCACCACCTTCTTAGAAACCTTCAGCTGAGTCATCATTTGATGCTGAAAAAGCCCCGCTCTGGTCAAAAATCTTTGACTTCGATGTATTCTTTTAATACTACTGAAAGTATAATTAGAGCAAATATTCACTTGCATAAAATGGGCTTATTATTAAACAAAATAAAGTGTGTAGGAATTCTTTCAGGGTATTTTGCCTTTGGGCAACATTTTGTGATATCAGGAAAAAAGAACAATAAAAAATAAGTGTAAATAAAACATTTGAAACTAAATACTACAAAAACTCTCTCGGGTGAATGTTTATTTGGCATTTTATTTTCTACTGGCTAAACCCATTCTACCGCTGAGCGATGTTGCTTCTAAGTATTTCAGCAATTACTCATGACATAATAATGATTTATGTGATACTAAGTGTTGAAGAAACCAAACTTCAACTACTTAAACATGTCAATCCTATTTCTGGATGGATGAAAAATGACAAAAATATGGTTCCGTCTAGCCATTCCTTCACCAAAAGGAGGATTAAAGTACCAACCATCAGGCAACAGTGTGCAATAGAGGGTTGATCCTGGAGCTATATTTCAAAATTGGCCACTTAGTATGACCTTATTTATAATTAGGGGTGGGAATCGAAACCCGGTTCCGATTTAGAACCTGTTCTTTCCTCCCTCGGAATGGGAGCGTTTATTTACTGCCTCAAAAATAACAGAGTGGCGACAATCACTCACAAACAGAGCAGCCATGTAAAACTCCAAACACTCCCTGAAAGACTACATCTCCCAGCGTCCCTAGAGACTCAATTACCCAGAATGGTAAGTTTCTTAAGGTAACAGGCTCACTGTAACACTGTTTAGGAATCGATAAAGGAATCAATAAGGAATCGGATCGATAAGAAGAATTGATAATGGCATTGACATCAATAATTTCTTATAGATTCATTTCTCTATTTATAATAGGCTCAAATGTGACTGAAATCAGCTTCTGAGGAGTAGATCAGACCCAGCTGAGTATCATCCGAGTATATTTTAAGCAAGTTCTGCAGTTTTATGCGGCATATACAGTCCTGTGCAAATGTTTAGATACCCTTGGTTAAACGATATGTCTTTTCTTAGCTTTATATGTGTAAATAAGGACACCTCTTCTAGACACTTTCATACACAAAGCTGTTTATTTGCTGAATTACATGCTTGTTTTCTACCAGTGCAAAAGTTATGGCCTTTGTGTGTAATTTTTTATGATAATGGATAGAAACCTCATACTAACATCTGCAAAGAATGGCATATTTAAGTGTGCGCCTGATGAGAATCAGCTTGTTAAAATCAATTAAGTATATCTTTGGAGCAGTGATGTTCATACATTTGCATACAGATGTATCTTTTATAGAAAAAGTGTTTTCTGTCTATTCTGTATGCTGCTGCGAGGTTTAAAATGAAGATTAAAATGCCAACCAGGAGAGAAGGACACTGTTTGCTACCCCGAGGCAACGCTGTGCAATAGAGGGTTAATTCTGAAGCAGTATTTTCTATTGGTCACTTAGTATGAGCTTACTCATAACAGGTTGAAATCCAACTTCTGGGGAGAAAAGCAGACCCACCTCAGTGTCGGTAGTTCTCCAACAAATATAGTCGACCCCCAAAATTCACCTGGCTTACGTTCCAAGAACACCAGCGTGAATTTGTGGTGTGGTTAAAAAAATGCCTTTAATTTCATTTTAAACTCAGCATAATACATTACCCTTAAAAAAATGTAAAGGTAAACTTGAGACAGCTCCACGCGGGAAACTGTTCTGATGTGGGAATGCTGGACTGCAGCTGCCAAAAATGCGTCACAGGGCAGTAGCCAATCAGCAGTAAGGAGAAATGAATAATGCTCTCTGATTACCTCCTTTCAAACCTCCCGCCTCTGAGCACAGCGGTATTTCCCCATCCCAAGACGCGCTTTCATATACAGTTGCTTTGTGTGGGGTTCTCTTGACAGTACCAAAAAATATATAGTTATATTTTATGTTGAAATTTAGCTGAATTTATGTTAACATTTATGTTACAAAATTAGCCAATTATATGTTTCTTAATATTTTAGCACTAAAATGCATGACACATTATACAAATAAACCCCTAACAATATAATTTATAGTAATAAAAATACAAGGCAAAACAAAAAACACAAGAACACTCGAGACGCTCCACAGGGGAAATTCTGAAACTGCAGCTGTGTCAAAGAGCAGCAGCCAATCAGCATCAAGGAGAAATAAATAGTGTTCTCGGATTGGCTACTTTCACCAAGACGCGTTCTCTGGACAGTACCAAAAATTGTATAGTTATATTTTATATGGAAATGAATATTTATGTTACAAATTAGTCAATAATATTTTTATTAATAATTTAGCACTAAAATGCATGAAAAATTATATATTGCCACGAAAAAAGCTGTCATGTCTGGGGCTCATCAGCCACGCCCCCTCGTCTTCATGCTGGTTGTTTATGTTTGGGGCGGTGCTGAGCAGCGGAGGCTCATTCCGTTCAGGTACATCTGTTTGCATAAACAACCCAGTACGACGAAGAGGGGGCGTGACCGACGAGGCCCGCACATCACAAAAAGCAAAAAAAATTGGAGGATATCTGCGGTTTCAGCGAATGTGTGGGTTATTAGAACAATTAGTTCGTTTCTCAGAAAAAAATCGGCAAATTATGGAAGCCGTGACTGCTGAACCGTGATTACGTGGGGGTTACTGTATATGGACACGAAAAAAGCACAAAAAAGTGTGCAGGACATTTGCGGTTTGCATGAACAATTATTAGATATAATTTAGTTCTAATTTAGTTCTAAGACGATTCTAAGAAATTCACGAACAACTGAGGCTGTGCAGCCCTGTGCAAATGTTTAGGCACCACTGGTTAAATGATATGTCTTTTATTGGCTTTATAGGAGTACATAAGGACACGTCTTCTAGACATTTTCATACACAGTGACTGTTAGTTTGCTGAGTTATATACTTGGTTTCTACCAGGGCGAAAGTAATGCTCTTTTTTATGGTAATGAATAGAAACTGTGCATTTGTAAGGAATTACATATTTCAGAGTTGTGAGCTTCAACAGAAAAGACATGACTCAGGGAAATCTGACCTTTCGTCTAAAGGAACTGACAGTCAAATCATCTAATTCATCTCATATTGAACAGGGCTGCTGGAGCACATTCCAGTGAAGAAACATGCTGACAGGTCACCAGCCAATCACAGGGCAGACAAACACACACACACACGCAGAAGAAGAATAGCAATGTGTTTACTAACGCAATCACACTAATAATAAAAATATAGTACAATAGTATGATTGCTTCCACTATCACACTAATTAATAATGAAATAACAGGCCTAGAGCTTAAGGAGCGAGTGTGATTAATGGATGACACGTACTGTGACATGACTGTAAGTCTTGCAGTTTGAGTAAAGCAATGTATATTTCCTCAGTGCAGGGTCGAATGTGCCCAAGACAGCTGACTAATTAAAGCCACATTGATAATTAGTGCCCATAGTGATATTAATGAGCATTCGGATTGTATTGAACTGCTTGGTGAGGTGATATTAAAGTCTTAGTTTAGTCAGCACAACACATCGGCTGCCTCCTCTTTATCGGAACACAAAGACCAACTGTTCGGCGTCTTAGATTGATCCCCCCCATCTAATTAATTAGACGCTTTCCCTAATTGTGTGCGTTCGCGCCCGAACCCTCCTTGTTGCAGTCGTCGCTGTTCAAGAGCCCTGCCGGTGCCCGGGCCATGTTCCTCAGACAATGAGAGCATTTAAAATCCACAGCTTTCACAAGATAATTTGCCCCTCACAGCTGAAAAAATCAATTTTCTATACATCCCACCACTCGGCGCATTAATATGCATTATTACTGCATGATCACATTAACACCCCGCTACACTGTCTAATGTGAATTAATACCATACTAAGGGAACAGTGTCATGTATATATATATATACACACACACACTGCAGAAAATTGAGGAATGAACACAAACAGGACCGACATCATCGCTTTTTAACCCAGGAAAGAAACCGCTCTTCTCCTTTAACAGCAGGATTTCTCCGCGCTGTCATGATCCAACATATTTAATGTCATCTGGCGTAATTCTGATCTACCAGCGATGCGGGAAGGCGCTTTAGGGGAAGGTTTCTTCAGATATAAGCACCCCTGGTTGAAGGATTTGTCCTTTATTGGCATTTTAAGTGTAAATAAGGACACATCTGGACATTGTCATACATAATTATGGTTCATATTACCGAAATATTTGCTTGTGCTAAAAGTTATGGCCTTTGTTTGTCATTTTTTATGATAATGAAAAGGAACTGCGCACCAACATCTGCAGGGAAAGGCACATTTAAGTGCGCTCCTGTTGAGAAACAATTATGTGAAATTAGACCGGGGCGTCAATGCATTCGCAGTCTCTTATAGAAAAAGGGTTTTCTATTACACAGAAATCTGTATGTCAGATGTGGGGTGTCGTTTGACAGTGTTGTCATGCAAAATCACATTATATTTCAAATTGTATTTTATATTTTGGGAATGTTTTATAATGGTGAGTGACCACAATATACATATTTACATCCAACTCTCTCACTCGAACATTAGCTGAAAATGTATACTACTAAACTAATGTATTCAAAAAGAACAATATTATTATACTGGATGCATTTTATATGTAAAAAGGAATTTTATGTTAAAAAAAGTTTTATATATAGCCAGATATTACACACACTCACACATAAACACACACACACAACTATATATAGATGTGTGTGTGTGTGTGTGTGTGTGTGTGTGCATGTGTGTGTCATTATCAACTTAATTACCACTTAAACTGAACTGTACATTTTAATTTAAAAAATGAACACATTCATTTTTATTCAGTATTTTATGCTTTACCCCCGCGGTGGTGCAGTGGTTAGCACTGTTGCCTCATACCTCCAGAGGTGGGGGTTCAAATCCGGGTACTAACCTAACAGTTTGTAATATATGTGTTTTATATATGCACATAAAGTTTGTATTATAGTATGTTTTCTAAAAATGTGCTTTTTATGATACAGGTGAATTTAAATTAAAAATATGACAAAACCAGACAAACAAACTGAATCACAAGTGATACGTCTGGTAAGACAGGGTTAAAGTGTGTGTGTGTGTGTGTGTGGGCTGGCAGGTGGGGTGTGGGGGGGGTGTTGGGGCGGTCGTTTGGCACAGTGTGTAAAGACTGAAGGGTGTGAATTGACTTTAAACTCCTCAGTGAGTTCAGAGATAATTAGAACACATCCATTTAGAGCAGAAGGAGAAGAGTCGATTCAAAGGTTTCCCTCCTAGTGTCACATCCCTCACACACACACACACACACACACACACACACACACACACACACACTGCATACAATCAGTGTTTTCAGTAATATCAACTCAATGCAGCTGCAGATAAACACATAATGCTGTAAAACGTTAGATAGGGAATAAAATAATTAGTTGTAAGTGGAAAAATGAAAAAAGTTCAAGTATCCTGAAAGATGAATGGGGCTAAAGATGACTTGATATTGACAGAGAAAGTGAGATAGAAAAATAAAATGAACATCAGAATACCTCGCATTTCAAAAGCAATGATTAAATCTTGAGGCAAATAACTCAAGAAATGAGTATGAATAGGAAACTGCAGCACATTACTGTTGTCTATTACGAGCATTTCAAAGCTTGGAGCAATGGTAAGTAACAAATTCTGTTCGTCCTGGTTTGACTGCGGTTCCTCTGCCTGTGTAAAAAAAACTCTGCTCCTCGTTCACTGCTCTCCTGCAGTTCAAGCGAACCCCCTCATTCACACCGTGTCTGGCGCTAAATTAAATATGGAATGGAATTAAATATTTAAGGCCCGTAAGAAGCCATTAGTCCCGCAGAGCCTTCAGTCGGACGAATGTGCTCATACCTCGTAGTCCAGGTCGAGGTGGTCAAATTCGCCGTTGGTGCGGAAGTGCTGAGTGTGCTGGTCCAGGGTGAAATTGACATTTCGTCTGTAGCGTTCAATCACCACCGAGTGCCAGTGATGATCATCTAGCAGGCTGCCGCTCGTCACAGATGTGTGGCCCAGGATGGAGCCGTACTGATTACTGCCTGCATTAAAGAAAACACGACATCCATCATTACATTCAGTACTGAATCACCTCTCATTTCTTTATTTTTCCTTCCAAAGATACAGACTTTCTTGTATTTTAATGAGATCTTGAGGAACAGTTCTCCAAGCTTCCTGAAGGACTTTCAAAGACTCTCATTTTCAGTCCAGTCCCTGAACCTGACCAGTTTCAGAGGAATGTTATCCACACATCACCATCCATAGACCATCATCCACACACCATCAACAACACACTGTGTTCCACCCCCTGATCTTTGATTTGGTGGGTGTGTTTTTTTATGAGCGTGCCAATGTGAGCAGGGTAAATCCTGGCCGCAGGAAATCAGATCAAATTTAATTATTCCACTCTTCTTCTTTGCAGTGTGTGTTTGAGCATCGGCTGAATGAAACTATGCAGGCATGAAATGTTTTAATGGAAAGCGGATGGTCTGAAGCGCTTGTGGCGCCGCGCTGCCAGTTTCGTGACTCACAGAACAAAAGAGGCAAAACGTTTCCCGGCCAAACAGCCCACTCTGATCGCACTGGGCTCATACTGGTGAGGGAGGGCCAGAGTGTGTGTGTGGGGGGGGGTTAACTGTGTGTACTGGTGTAAGACTTTATGAACACAGACCTTTTCATCAGTAATTCATCTATGTGTGCCTGCAAATCTGTGAGCATTTAATGAAAACCAAAAAAAACTATAAATATATAAATATTCAACAGCACAAACAGCTAGACACAAATCAGTATTCACTCATAGACCAATTTTCACTCATTCACTATTCACACATTTACTATTTCTTAATTTACTGATTTACTATTCACTGATTCACTCATTCCCTATTCCCTCATTCACCTTTCCCTAATTCATTATTCACTCATTCACTATTCCCTCACCACTATTCACTCCTTCACCATTCACTATTCATTAATCTATTCCCTGTTCCCTTATTGTCTATGTACCATTTACTTTTTCACTGTTCCTTAATACTCTATTCCCTTATTCGCTATTCCCTCATTCACTATTTCCTCATTCACTATTACCTTATTCACTATTCCCTCATTCACTATTCCCTCATTCCCTATTCCATTATTTCATTTGAGTGTTTATGGTTTTTCATGAGCAGAAGAATCGTTGTGCTTCATCCTCTTATCAAAACACTGATAGGATCTTTGTTCTTCATGTCAACTTGTCAAAAATGTTTTTCTTCTCAACAGTGCAAAGAAAAAGAAAAATCTGTTCTTCATGCTCCTTTTACTGAAAAACATCTCAGCTCCAGTGGAGCCTGAGGAACATAAAGAGCCTGAGGAATCAGAGGAACCTGAGGTCAAAGGTCACTGGAGTGTCATGTGCAGGTCGGGTTATGTAAGTGTCTGTAACAGCATGTGGGGCTTCTTTATTTATAAATAAAGCACACGACTTGTGTGTGTGTGTTCAGTGCTAATGCTCCTCAATATTATACAAACCACCAACGCAGGAGAGGGTTTATATCACTAATCCAGCTGAGCTAATTGGTGCTGGGGATCTTAACAGAGTGTGACATCACAAATGTGTGTGTGTGTGTGTGTGTGTGTGTGTGTCTTCACTGGCACGCATTGATCTCATCAAGCTTTCTAATATGTTAGCAAATCATCAGAAAAAAATCACACTCTAGTGTGTGTGTGTGAGTGTGTGTGTGTTTTGTCTTGAGGATATGCAAAAAGGCTTGTGGCATTTCTAAAGATAGTCACTGTGACATTTCTATTGACTTTGATCTTATTAATCCACTCATCCACAGACACCCCCCCTACCCCCACAATGCCAAGTGATAGAGAGAGAGAAAGGGTGAAAGAGAGAGAGAGAGGGCGTGAAGGAGACTGAAAAAATGAGTGAAGGAGAGAAAGAGAGAAAGAAAGAGAGAGAAAAAATAAAGTGGGTGATCCTGAAATCTTAGTTCGTGTGCGAATCTTCCCTGCGATGGAAGGAACAGCCGAACATTGATTACAATATTAAAATATTTAAATACTTCAGAGGAGTAGGTAAGTACACAACTCTCATATTTACAGCATTTTACCGAAATAGAAATATTTAACTGACTTCAACTCCATTCAGACTCTCGTTAAAAAATAATCCAATGGTTCAGTCTTGGTGTGTTTAGCTAGTGTTCACAAACCCCCCCACATACACACACACACACACACACACACTCATAAACATACACATGCACACGATCTGATTCAGTCCAGATTAATATGGAATTGATTCGATGCACAAAACTCTGTGTCTGTGGATAAGCAGCTCAAAGAATGTATGCATTATCATTTTTACTGGTAGTAGTAGTATTAATAGTAGTAGTAGTAGTGGAAGTAGCAGCCTAGAGGACAAAACAGTAGTAGCCTAGTGATATTATTAATATTAGTAGTAGCAGTTGTAGTAGTAGTAATAGTAGTATCAGTAGGGGTAATAATGATGGTGGTAGTAGTAGTAGTAGTAGTATCAGTAGTGGTAATAGTAGTAGTAGTATCAGTAGTGGTAGTAATAGTAGTAGTAGTAGTAGTATCAGTAGTGGTAGTAGTAGTAGTAGTAGTAGTAGTAGTATCAGTAGTGGTAGTAGTAGTAGTAGTATCAGTA
>JBBPCY010000001.1:5407963-5431557 GCA_037974405.1 Brachyalestes nurse
GATGGTTGAGTGACAGAGGGAGGAGTTATAGAGTCTGATGGTTGAGTGACAGAGGGAGGAGTTATAGAGTCTGATGGGTAGGTGTGAGATGGGGGAGGAGTTATAGAGTCTGATGGTGGGTGTGTGATGGGGAGGAGTTATAGAGTCTGACGGTTGAGTGACAGAGGGAGGAGTTATAGGGTCTGATGGGTAGGTGTGAGATGGGGAGGAGTTATAGCGCATTTATGCTGGTGCATGAGGACCATGGGGTCTGTGGGGTCTTATTAATAAGACACACACACACACACACACACACACACACACACACACACATAGATCAGCCACAACATGACCATTTCATGTATTAACCTTCCAAGAGGGAGCTTTTAAATACATTAAATCTCTTCAGACGTCTGGTTCCATTCACCACCACTGCAAACAAATCAGCTTCTCTTTAATGGAGAATTTCACACCAAAGCTACTCTGAATGAATTTGTTTGTTTCTTAATCATTTCATTATCAAGTAACTTTGAAAGAGCAAACATTATAATCAATGCACCCACTTTTATTATTTTTGGAAGTTACATCATTAATAAAAAAAATACTATATATTAAAAGCCCAAATGAATAAACAGTGGAGGTGTAGGGGATGGGGGGGTGTGTGTTTATCTAATGTAATTGAAGTCTGAATTTAATTTGGTAACCAAAAATTAGTCCTGCGGGAACAGGTGACCTTAGAAGACCTTAAAGCAATTTAATTCAAATTAAAAGCCGAGTTAATAAATAAACAAACAAACCAAACACGAACTAAATTGGGACAGCAAGGCAATTTTATGGAAGCACACACCTCAGTAATCGTCTACGGAGCCTTAATTTACTCAATCCATTACTTTATTTAAAAAAACAAATCCTTTATTTTTAAGCCTTAGAAGGTCCAAGATTCACTGGTGATGGCAGAAGCCTGTTTCAGAATTATGTTTTATTTAAGATGTTAAGACCTTATTATGAACGTGATTAAAAGTTATGGCTGTGTGTGCAGTGTTTCAGTAAAAAGAGTGATTCTGAATTGTTGGCTGCTGTGGTTGCCAGATTTAAGACCGTACAGGCTGTGGGGGGTAATTTAGGTGTGATTGTGTCTCAAAACAGAGAGAGAGAGAGAGAGAGTGCATGCGACAGTGAGAGAAAGAGAGAGAGAGTGCACGAGACAGTGAGAGAGAAGAGAGAGTGTCAGTGAGAGAGAGAGAGAGAGAGAGAGAGAGAGAGAGACACGACAACTGGGCTCAAAAATGGCAGAATTCCAGCCTGGCCGAGGGTCAGCAGGTCCGGCGAGTGGTTGACTTCAAAAGCCCACCCGTCAGCCCGCATCTCACTGAAGCTGCTCGCTGATATTTCAGAGGACTTCAGTGTCAGTTTGTGACGAGTGTGAACATCAACAGGCCTCATTACTGCAGGATGGAGCGACGTGGAACAATAGCTGCCCTATGAAAGAATCATGGGACTGTGGGAAACCCCATTCTGCTGCTAGGTATCAGGCTTAGTGTGTGTGTTTGTGTGTGTGTGTGTGTGTGTGTGTGTGTGTGTAAAAGCGATCGTCCTGAAGCAGAGGTTCACCTGAGCGTCTTCTCTCTCAGCAGTTGGGCTTTGCGGCACCGGGAATCGTTTCTTTCTCACACAAAGGCGGCGCTTTCATTTTACAAATTCACATAATTGCTTCTTCTTCCTCTCCGCCGCACGTCCGCACACACCACGAACTTAGGAAGTAATTATGTTCTCTGACAGCATATTACTTGTATGCTGATTAATTAAGCGAGTTTGTGCAGTTGCCTATGAGGCCTGCTCTTTTGCCTGAAATTACAGTGTGTGAGTGTGTGTGTGTGTGTGTGTGTGTGAGTGTGTTTGGTGTGCCTGTCGTCCCCAGTGTAAGAGGTGAGAGGTTGCGCTCTAATGACATTCAACTCCTCAGTCAACTGCACCTGAAAGTCATCTCGAGCGGAGGCTCATATTAAAAAGCGCCATAGCAACCACGAGCAATCTTCAGACATTAAAGGGCCCACACCCCACAATTTTCTCTTTTATCTCCCCCATGCTGGGTTCAATTTCTGAAGACGTCTGGGCTGTTTTACAGACTAAAATTAATTCCTTTTCTTATGTGACCATTTTACATTTACATTTATGGCATTTAGCAGACGCTTTTATCCAAAAGCAACTTCCATTCCCTAACTACAGGGGGCAGTCTCCCTGAAGCAACTTGGGTATAAGGGTCTTGCTCAGGGACCCACTGGTGGTGTATTGAAGGTAGGATTCGAACCCATGACCGCCTGCTCCAGAGGCAAGTATCCTACCCACTGAGCTACCACCACCATTTTCAAAGCCATAGTTACCCCCTACAATTTAAACAGGCTCTTTTCATTACTGTGCCTTCAATAATGATATATGCAAATAAATGCTGGTCTGTGATTGGCTGTTCTGGATCGTTCAATAAGAAATCTGAACTGAAACATGACTAATAACTTCACTTCAAAAAGAGCAGAATCGCTGTAGGCCGAATAGATGAATGCATACAAATGTTGGCTTTTGTGACTTCACAAATACAATGAATTCAAAACAGTCTTTTTGGACGCTTAGTGGAATGTATGGCCTGGAGAGTGAATTGTAGGTTTTAAAACTGTAAAAATTATGAAGAAACAGCATGAAACTGAAAGGAGGACCATTTTTTTCCCCAAGATATAGGCCCTTTAAATGAAAAAGCCACCTCGCGTATAAAGAAGCCTTTGAAAATAGAAGCCGGGAGACAGAAAGAGAAAGAGAAAAGACACAGCATAGCCGGTATAATGTGGTATTGGAGCACATTCACAATGACCCAACACACATCTTCATGTGTGAAAAAGAGCTGATTAAAAGAACGCGGCTTCCTGAAGGCGAATCACTAACAGTGCGCATGTGGGTGTATCGGATTTTGTCCTTCAGTTTGGTAAAGCGGCCAGTCTGCTGACTGGCAGAATGTCCAAAAAGATGTTTTTAGTTCTGAATGAGGCACTGTTTATCCAGAGAAATGATCAGAGCGATTCCAGTGAGCTGGATTTGAAAGAACGGGCCCTTATTCAGCCTCTGGGAAGGGCATGAAGAAAACACTGGACGCACATGTGCTGCTCTAATATCTGCCGTCTAATAGAACCAAACCTGAATCAATGTTTTTGCAAAAGTGACGTTAATTTGTCACTTTTTGACCCGCCCACCCGCACACAACATACTCTAATAAACTGAACCCAACCAACAACAGTGATGTACAGGTAACACTAATGTCCAAGCAAAGATAAAATATAATGTCTTTCACTAGATACACCAAAACACTAATGAAGAACTTTAATGACATGGAGGCCTGCAGGACAATAGGCAATTTTTGGAGGCCCACTGTTTATGTTTTCAGCTTTATGAAGCACAACAAGGTCCTGGCAGATTAGTTCAAGCACTACACAGCAGTATCTGTCTAAAGGCGAAGTAAGGCAACTCATAAGATCATGTTTTTCTTTCTGTAAAAAAGGTAACTGCAAAACTAATCCATCAGTTACACCCAGTTAAACGTTATTTCTCCTGCAGGCCTGGCTCTTTTAGAAATGCCACACTTTTAAACATCAGTCACTGGAAACTCTTAAAGACATTTTTTTCTGAAATAACTGTTTTCTGTTTTCTGAGGGAAAGAAAACATGTTTTGATTTCATTACTCAAAAAAAATTAAAGAGATTAAACAGTGTAGCTATTAATTAGCCAAATTCCTCAGTGTTCCACTCTGTAATGAGCTGTATGTTAAATGTCTTATTGGATTTAAAAAGTTTTTTTTATTTTCTTAATGTTATGATAAAGAGATGCTCGAACACTAGAAGTGTTTGAATAAACTCAGATTCTGAGTTAAAATTAGGATCAGCTAGCTCTAGTGACATTTCATAGATATTAATTTCAGTTAATGTAGCCATTTTACGGTAAATTAGTGCCAAATCTGAAAAAAAAGTTTCTCTGAGTTTTATTTTACACAGTCCATCTATTTTGCACGGTCCATTTACGTTCGTTTCCAAGGCCATTTTGGACCTACAGACTAGCTGCGTTCCCTTCTAAGACCACTGTGGATCTACAGAACATCTGATTTTCTTTCCAAGGCTATTTTGGACCTGCAGACCATCTACATTCCTTTCCAAGAATATCATGGACCTGTACACCATCTATGTTTCTTTCCAAGACCATCGTGAATCTACAGGCCATCTGCATTCCTTCCCAAGGCCATCATGGTGGGCCAGCAGCTGAAACAGGGTGAATATGTGCTCATACAACAGCAGGCCTGAAGCAGAGACACGATAACTTCATTGCTCAACCTGGGCCTCACCTGAAAACACTCTGCCTTCACTGCGGTGCCAAATTCACATACACACACATAGAGTTTGGCTGATCGCCTCAACGTACCAACAATAATGCAGAAGCACTGCTGGCAAAGGAACTGAAAGAGAATTTCAAATAAAACGGCCCCATCAGCAAATATTACACATTGTTTTGTTCATCGCGAGAGGAAGACAAGCCGTTGTCTAATCTGACCTAGTTGAAGCTGAAATCTCACAACTTGCTGACATGTCTGAAGTACAATACACTTGGGTGCAGCTTAGCTTAGGAGAAGAAGACAAGAGACGCCGTCAAATGTTTATCTTTTAGGAAACTGCACGCACAAATGCACACACGCACACACACACACTTTTAATGCTTCGCTGATGATATTTGAGAAAGAACACCCAGAGGAGAGCCTTTGTTCTCGTCGTCAGACATGTTGTTAGCATCCGTTTTTACTAGAAATGGTTATCTTTTCAGGAGCTTTAATTACCCTAAGATCAATTATAATGATTCGGACTGGGATATGAAGGGCAAACAGTGCCTCCATTCAAGTTCACTAATGACTCCACCTTAAGAGCCCGGCTTTTCCTCTCTCCGCTCCCAAGAGGCGGCAGCAGTCTATCATGCTAATGCTGGAGCTTCGTCGTCCACTCGGATGCTATCAAATGGACGCCGACCTCCGCTGAGCGCTGCTTTTGAATAATGGATGGGACCGAGTGGGGCCTTTAGGCCTGAACCACACAGCAGCCAATCAAGGGGGGGTTAGAGTGGGGGGCGGGGGGAGACATGGGCCAGGAGCATCAGCTAACAGCACCTGCTAGTGGCTAGCGATCCCAGAACCGCAGGAAGGTCTTTGGTTGGAGGGGCGAAACGATGGCGGGAGTCATTTTAATGAGCTAAATGTCCTCGTAGGTTTGGCATCTGGTGAACCAGCAGAATATTATAAAAAAGGGTCTCCAAGTTTGGACTTTGAAGATGTTTCCAAAAAAAGGATGTGTAGCCTTTAGCTTTGTGTCGCTATTGAGACTTTTAGGTATTTTGCACTTGAGCTTTAAAGCAACAGTCAGCAATATTGATTTATTAAACAGCACAAAAGTGAGATCAGTGGCATTTTATGATTATGTGCATGTCGAATGCTTACCTCATCAGCAAAATTACTGATTAAAATACTAGCTAATGAAGTTTCATGGCAATTTAGCTCACCGAGAAATATTAAAGCCAATTTAATTAGAGCTTGTGGGAGAATGTGATGCAACAAAAATGACATCAATGATCTGGAACGCAATGAAAATGGCATCATAACTGTTTTTATTTATAAGTTATTGGGTCAAATATAAACTAATCACATACTTATGAAGTAAAAGTAGAAAAGACCGCCAGTGGTCAGGTATTATTGTTATTAATCATCATATTATATGGTACTGCTGCCAGGCATACTATCTATAGTATTTATACCCCAGCATTTGTGTATAAAGTATAATGTATTTCATATAGAGTATTTCTGTATGTAGAGTTTTTATTAAATTTTTTTGACTTTATATTTTATATTGTTGTCTTTGTGTATCTGTGCAGTTACACAGTTTCCTATGGGATCAGTAAAGCTTTCTGATTCTGAACAGTAGATTATGGTTGCTAGACAACACAACTATATCCTTGTAGTTATGGTCAGTTGTGACGGTCAGAAATGTGCACTCCTGGCCAAAACCGAATATATATTAATATTTAACATCATATACTTACATTTAAAAGCTGTTAGACAGCACTCTCAGGGGTTTTTCTTGAGGCTCTGCCGTCATGCGTCATGTCATTTTGTCAAGTGATATCTATTATTTGTGATGACACACTCCCTCTCAGGCTCATTTTAAAGCTCTAAAAGTGCCTCAGCCAATAGGATTTCAGAAGCCAAAGAGAAATAGGCCCAAAGAATAAATAAATAAATGAGTGAAATAATAAAATAACTGCAGGGAAGTAAAGAGGGTGAGATGAAAATGTGGCAAAACTCACTGCACTACAATTAACACAGCGCAGAAATGAAACCATCCGGGCCAGCAGCTGAAGTGGAGATCAGACACGAAGATAAACTCCCTGACTGAAGCGTTCACGCCTCAGAAATAACTGCAGGACGCAGCGCTCACTGGAGCAGGCTGGGTTCCTATAAGGATGTGCAACAGGCCGTAGACAGAGAGAGAGAGAGAGAGGACACATTTAGCTCAGTACACACTCGCTGAATAATGTGTTGACCAAATTTGCCCTCCCAAAGCCGGGCTTTATTAATGGACTGTATTAACTTTAACTTTGGAAATTGAATTCCCGCACGCCGGTCCAACAGAGCCCAGATAACCTTCAGCTGGATATCTGCGACTCGCCGCCTGGATTAATTTTCATTAGCTCTACCTGTAGGTGTTATGGTTAAACATAATTAATAATGAAGCCCCGAGGCGTTTGAATAGATTGAAATGACAGTGCTTCGGACAGAAGTGGAATAACATATTTGATGAATTATCTCTTGAAAGAATTGTTCGTTATAAATGACCAAATCCATATTTTCCGCGGAGACATTTTAATCACTGCACGTTTGAGATTAAGGTACTGATTAATTACAAAGGCAGGCAGAATCAAAACCCTCAGGTTTATCAGGACTGTCAGGGAGATTTTACACGACTTTACGAGAAAGAGAGATTTATACACTTTGGCTCAGTGACGGTCCACAAAGGATGCGTTGTCTTTAGTATCTGATAAAATGTACCTTTTTGTCAAGCTGACCTTTTCTTGGTTTGATGCCCTCAAGCAGTGGTTCAAACCCTCCTGGGAATCTACTTTTCTACAGAGTTTAATTCCAGCCTGCACTAAATATGCTTCCCACGCAATTATCTAACATCCATTTATTTAACAAAACCAACCAATGGCACAGGTTTAATCCAAACAACCAGTGGCAGAAGTTTTAAATTAGACTCCTTAGCGAAGATCTCCATGACCAGGAGCTGATGACCAGTACCATTATGTTAAGCTATTCCAATTAGCATTACGTGTTTAGCTTTACATTACCCACACATACATACAGTACCATGCAAAAGCCTTAGGAACCTGTGAAAATAATATTTTTAAAAACTCACTACGGTTTAAATGAATAGTGAGTGATTTTACATGAATATTAATATACTAAACGAATCAAAAAGATTACAAATATTAATAACCAGTAAATAATGATTTTATGTTCAGTGTGTTTCTTGTGGAAGTCCAGTATTACTGTAGTTTCATCAGAAACCTGGTTTGACTCAATCAGTCCTTCATTAAATTAAAGCAGGAGCTGCTGATGGAGTTTCACAATCCAAACAACGGCTGGAGGAACCGAGGAGGAATCCGGAACTTATCCTGTGTTCTCCTCACCAGCTCACACAATATCAACTACTTTTACAAATAAAAAATCTTGATACTTTTTACTGCTTTCTTGTTTGTTTATGTTAATTCTAATGTTAACTTTGCTGACAGAAAGACACTTTAATTATCACATGCTGAGAAAACAGTTTGCATAGGTGCCTAAGACTATGCACAGTGCCGTATGTATTATGTATTATAAGGTTACCTTATTAACTATATTGATAAATAGACAGAAAGATAGATAGATAGATAGATAGATAGATAGATAGATAGATAGATAGATAGATAGATAGATTTAATTTTTAACTGAAAGGGTAATGTTTTACTTTTCGCACTGAAAAAAAGATACTCCTTCCTCAGCAGTTTTAATCCAGGGCTGAGGTTGCATTAATTCCAGCTTGGTTGTGTTTTTTTAAGCCGACAGCTCAGTGTTAGGATTGGGTGACACCACAGGGATTCCTAATGGTTGCATGTGCATAATCCATGCAGAGCATCGTAGTGAGAGAACAGTGATGAATGAAAGCATGATTTCAATTATTTTGAGGCCGACTTAAAGAACACTGCGCAGTTAATACTACACTGTTTATTGGCCAGAAATGACATCACAATAACAAATAACAGAAGTAAAAATGAAGCAAAAGAACCTCAAAAAATGCATACGCCAGCCTCGGCACATGCACTTTTAATCTAGAGTTCTCAGTCCTAATAGACCCTTATAGAGCAATCCGATTCCCAATGCGAAAATATGTCACCCGCTGCTGGCAGAGAAGACATGATTGACAGCTCTGTCCTCAACCTGTTCGTGTCACACTTCCCACTGTGCAACCTGGATTTCAGAATCATGAGCGAGAAGCACCTTAAAAATGATTTGGAACTGGAATAAATATTGCCTTGGCATGTGTAAATCCCAGCTGATTCCACATCCGGATGTGGCCCATGGCTGCGCGGAGGATTCCTGGGATATTAGCAGTAATACATAACATCTAACGAGCCACATATGGGTCAGATCCACTCAGGGGGCCACGTGTCTACCCAAGCCCCCGAGTGTTTATTTACTGCTGTTTGTGTGAGCGAGACAGAACTAGCGGCTTTAAACAACAGGATGAATTTAACTAATAAGGCAGATCGGCCTTAAAAAGTGCAGTTAATTATCTCCACAGACGAGCAAAACACACTCCCGCCCGAGTCGCACCACACACACTCTTTTACACAGTCGGTTTAAAAACAACGTCAAGAAATTCCCAGAGTCGTTTATTTGCCGCCGCACACCGAGGGTCATGCTTTTGTTCTCCAAATTACCTTGAAAAATGATCTGTTTGGGCGCCTCGAAGCTTAAAATATATTCAAAAGACGCTCTCCATTGTGTTGGTCATCGTACAGCGACGCGTTCAGGAAAAATCACTTTCAGAATGTGCTATTAGCAACTAGCATCCATTCACTGGCCACTTTATTAGAAACACTTCTCTTGTTGCTCCTCTTTGCTGGTATATATATTTCCTAGCTAGATATAGAATAGGGTATAAAAGGGATGGACATCTTTTTTAAAAAAAATCAAGCGAATATGTGCAGCGAGTCATATAGTCATACTACAATATCCATCATTCTTCTTAAACGCAAGATTGATTAAGTTTAGAATCCACACTTTCGAGAGAGATATATGTATAGGCACCACCCACAGAGGGCAAAGGAAAACCATTCACACCCAATCCAAGAGCAAAGTTAGAGAATAGTGTATAATGTAGAGCCACAATGCATTGCTTTTACAAATAAATAAAACATAAATAAAGAAGAAGAAGAAGGTAAAAGGTAAAAAAATATGAACATATGATGAAGAAGATGATGAAGAACAACAACAAGAACAAGAAGAAGAAAAAGTAGAGAAAGAAGGTTATCTTGAATATGAAGAACAAGAACGAAAAGAAGAAGCAGCAGAACAACAACTACAGCAACAACAACTCCAACACACCACCTATTAGTTTAAAATGTAACTTTAAAGCACTTACACAATCATCGGACAATTTATCAGAAACCTCTCTTTTGCTGGCGTACACTTTATGGTCTGTAGGCCATCTGCTGGTCCGGAGTTTGTGTTAGATGCACTCTGGTTCTTCATCAGAGGTCTGTTTCTGACCACAGAGCTGCTCTATTTATAATAACGTTGTCAATGTTATATTTCCACATGCTTCTTAAACGGGTTTCTGTTATTTATTATTCTGTTATCTCTTGCCTATGTCACATTCCAGACAGCTGGTAGAAATCAGTCTACATCACGGACTGGTTGCCAGGCGAATCTTCAAGCTCAAAGCTTCAGCAGTTGGCCTTCAAGGCTGTCAGAGAAGGTCTAATGATTTCTGTCATATTTTGTTATTGAACAGAATTATTATGTTCGATGTAAACTCTGCAGTAAAAGAACTGTAGTCATGAGCTCATTTTTTTGGTCAAGTCTCCTCAGTAGTGGGAGAGATAGTGTCATGAGCATTGTGACATCCCACCTATGGTCCAAGTTCAAAGTATAATTGCGTGGTTGCTATAAAACCAGTGTTTGGTGACACCCAAACGTAGGTATATGGGCAAAAAAAAGTTTGCATTGAAAACAAAAATCAAACTTGGACCACTGGGACCCCACAGTGCTCTCCCATATAGACTCATAAGGCGACTTACCCAAACACTACCTCTCCCACACATAACGGAGGAGACTCAAGCACATAAATGTAATTTTTAAATGATCAATAGTCGGCACCTGATTATCTGATCGATTAGCTGTGCACAAGCGCAGCATACAGGTCCTGAACAATTTCAATACAGGCTCTGACAAGAAGTGTGCGGAATAAAATGAATAATAATAATAATAATAAAACTGACGCAATAACTCTAATGAAAGGTTCCCATTGGTTAGGCCTTCAGGAGCTGGACCGGCTGGGTAATTTAACTACCAGCATAATCAGGAAGCAACAGTGGACTGTTGTTTTTTGATTCATAATGACTGCAAATATGAGTCAGAATCTTATCAGGTTCCAGTCAGAAATAAAAAAACAGCTCTACTTTACCGAGGGAGTCACTGTAAAACTGCTACAGTAAGCTCAAATACATGTTATTATCTTTTCCAAGCTTCAGGTGAAACATAAAATGTCAAGGAGAGCCAGAATCCAGCACACTTTGGTGTTAATTGGTTAACTGTTCAGTTTGGTGGGTGCACTTGAGCAGGGAAATCACCAAACTGGACTGAAGGCCGTCCTCCAGAATGTGGTGCCCTTGATATTGAACAGCCAAAAAATATTAATGTGCAACACTGTTCTCTTAAACTAAACAGAAAAGAACATTGTTAAGGTGTTCCTCTCTTGTTTTTCGACCATGTTTTGACATTCGTGGCCTGAACTGAAGGCCTAGATCGAACAGCTACTGATTATCAATTGTTCAAATTGCTAACAGAGTGGTTCAGCTGGACTGGACGGACTTAAAGAGTCATTTAAACCTGACCAAATAGATCAGGCAGCCAATTGACTGGCTCGAAAAGTCGTTAAAATGTAACAGAGTAGCCTAGGCGGTCAGCTGACCACGTCAAATGGCCGGGCAGCTTAAAAACTAAACGGTTATCGGGTCTAAAGGAGCTGTGGTTTGACTGCT
Source organism: Brachyalestes nurse (assembly GCA_037974405.1). Taxonomy (NCBI): domain Eukaryota; kingdom Metazoa; phylum Chordata; class Actinopteri; order Characiformes; family Alestidae; genus Brachyalestes; species Brachyalestes nurse. The sequence goes on from JBBPCY010000001.1 coordinate 5,419,316, forward strand.
ACTGCACATAACGTGGCCAGAAACTAGACAACAAAATGAACAGCACGAGATCTCAAACACTGTTCTCAGGGTTTGCTTTACTCCACGGGAAGACGGGGGCCAAGCAGACCCCGAGGGAGAGACTGAAGAGGAGGGGGAGATGGAGGGAGAGAGAGACAATCGGGCGGCCGAGAGGAAAATGAATAGAGGAAAGGAGGACGGAAGGGTAGAGGAGAAGGAGTGAGGCAGCCAGATAGCAGACGCAGAGACAGGATACAAGGGAAACATCTGTCAATCAATGGGCCACCTCCGAGTCAATTCATACAAGAGAGCCCTCGAGAATTCCACTCGAAAGCCTGGCAGAACGGAGGGCTCGCGGCAGGCGCCACTAACAAGGCTGTTCAAAGTGGCACATGTGAATAAACTGCTTTTTTAGCATCATCTCATCTTGGTTTTTCAATTATTTTTTTTTTGCCCACTCATCTTATCCCATCCATCCTTCCCTCCCTCCACCCATCCATCCACCCATCCATTCCCCCACTCCTCAGGCCTCTTCTCCAAAACACAAAGAAAAGACAAAATCCTGAAAGGTAACTCTGTGGGCGTCGGGCAGCTTGAAATCGCAAATAAATACATCTATGTAATCTTCAGCCTTGGTGTTTGTATCTGAAAAAGTGAACACGTGTGTATCATCACTGATTTTTACACACAAAATTGGTTGCATTTATTGCTGCTGTTTATCCATACACTCAATTTACATTATACTATTCAAATAGTATCGTAATATTGACAATTATACAGATAGATATAATGGGCAGTATCAAAAGGAGGGGGAGGCAAAAATCAAGCCTATAGGTTCAGCAATGACTGTTAAATTACAAATCATAAAATATTTTCCCTTCCTCTCAAGCATTACAAGTTTAGAATCCACTTTTCATAAAAAAGCATAGGTGCCACCAACAGGAGGGGTCATTAGTAAGTGGCTCCCACAAAAGAAAATTTGGAGCTTGAGAATAAGTTTCATTTCAGTGTTAATATTATATTAATCACAATCCTCATACAATTAAAATGTAGCCCTAAGTATTTTACAAGGCTGCTAATAAAAACAGCTCATTCGCATTTAGCAATTTTATTAGCTCAGGTGTCAAAACTAACCAAACTATAAGAGATGTTTTAAGAAGCTGGGCCCCAGGATGACTAGAAGGTCCGAAAGTCAGGACCATGATTGGTATGGAGGGGTATGGAGTTTCCCCTCGGAGGTCAGAAGTGACACCGGGTGCTGCTACACTTCACTAAGAGCCTCTCGACCTCGCTAACGCGGCGGCTAGCAGCACCTCGCTAAAAATAGCCCGCACTGGACGATCTCGCCAGGGATGCAAAAACAGGTCAAGGAGTTCTCTTTGAATTGTACTTCCCCATCCCCGAGGGGGTCACAAGCGGGAAAGCACTGTTTACTTAGCAAATTGGTCAGGAGGCTAATGGACAGCGAGCCCGCCGGCCACGCCAGCCAGAGATACGGAGTCATTAGCGGCCGGCTAACAGAAACTCAGAGAGAAAGCGAAGCTCCGGCTCGGCTGCCAAGCGCTTGCACAAGTATTTGCAAAATATCACAGTGATCCGATGACTTTCAGGAAAGTGGGTATCATTAGCGTGATCTAGAGGTGGCTTAATTGTCTGGCTAAAGCTAATTTGTCACTCAGCATGAGGGCGGCACAGCCGAGGGCCATGGCTTCATTTTTTTTTCCCTCACAGAGACGCCACACGCGCCTGCAAGACTCTGCGCAAGCCACCGGCCGTAAACTGGTCAAATCAAGCCTCCTTTTGAATTCATTGGTCTTGTGATGTCACAAAAATCAACATACACACACACACACACACACACACACAAATATTTATATATTTTTTACTTTATTTATATATTTATACTTTAAATATAAGTGTAATTTAAGTATAAATACAGGTGTTGCAGTACTTACACTCCTAAAAGGTCCAATTTTATAGTTAATTCTGCTTAAAATGACATTAAAGAGAGTATTGCAAATGTCATTGGTATTGCAAATGTCAACAGAAAGCAGAAGGGCAACGTATTATTTATTCATTTTTTGTGAATATAAGGTTCCTTGGAACATGTTAAAGCATTCAGCAAATAACACACGTCACAGCTAGATGTTTTTATTCCTATCAGTGATGCTCAAACTGAATCACTGGGCTGCAACACCAGTACCAGAAAACATGACACATCACTGGCCACTTTATTAGAAACACCTACCTTTACTTCCACTAACCCGATCTCAAGACTTTTTTGTGAAGCCATCACGATATACAATGTAATCAAAATATGTGCTGCGATCACACTTCAGGGCTTTTTTCGTGCTAGGACAACGCTTCACTGATACTGGTGATGTTACACAGTGCACATTAAAATACAGGGTAGTGAAGCGTGTCCTAGCACGAAAACAGCCCTAAAGCGTGATCGCAGCACGTATTTTGTATATAGTGATGTATATCGTGATGGCTTCACAAAAAGTCTTGAGACCGAGCTCCTTCCACTGACCAGTTTATTAGAAACACCTTGTCCTTCCAGCCACTGGCCAGTTTATTAGAAACACCTACTTGGTACTTCCACTCACTGGCCACCTTATTAGAAATACCAACCTTGTGCTTCCTCTTACTGGCCACTTTAATAGAAACACCTACCTTTACTTTCACTCACTGGCCACTTTATTAGAAACACCAACCACTCACTGGTCGCTTCATTAGAAACACTTTTTATTTATATCCACTTCCACTCACTGGCCATTTTGTTAGGAACACTTTGTATTTACTTCCACTTAAAGCATCCAGCAAACAACACACATCAAGGTTAGATGTTTTTTTTTCCCCAGCAGTGATGCTAAAACTGAATCACTGGGCTGTAACACCTGTACCGGTAAAGATGACACATCACCCAGTCTGCTGTGTACCCGTAAACAACAGGCCAAATGTTTCTGCAGGGCGTTTTTGCATGGGAGATAAAACAAGGATTTATTCCCTCAGGCGACAGACGCCTGTAGTCTGTTGTTTTCTTTACTCGGAGCCGGAGTCTGCAGGTTTCCTCATCTGGTTAGAACACAGCGGCTCCGGCTGGAGGCCTGAAAACGCTCAGCGTGGAGGAGGAGGCGAGCGTGGGGCTGACATTCAGGCAGCAGTCGCTTGCAAGTGAAAGTCCCTTGCCTGCGTATGGAGATGGCATCTGTGGAGTAGCATTATTACAGCAGAGAGGGAACGAGACCCTGTCACAGCCACTCATGAAGGAGACAGGGCAGCCTCCAAACCAGCAGCCACCACTTCAGCTTTATTACTCCCAGGGCCCTTTGCTTCATAGAAGGTGATCCGCCTCCAAACCGCGAGCCAGGCAGGTCATCTCGAGACTGCAAGTGGTTTCAGAGCTCTGGAGTTCAACTGCAGTGCTGAATAAGTGATGAATAAATCCATGCTGGCATGGCCACTTTATTAGAAACACCTATCCTGCTTTTACTCACTGGCCACTTACTAAAAACACTATGTGCTTAGTGTCCACTTTATTGGAAACACCTACCACTTATTTTAACTCACTGGCCACTTTGTTATAAACCCTACTTAGTTCCACTCACTGGCCACTTTATTAGAAACAACTCTTATTTGCTTCCACCGGTCGGCCACTTTATTAGAAACACTGGTCTTCTTTTGCCAAGGCTGGGTGCACCAATACAAACTCTCTGTTTGGTTGATTGCAGCAGGAACCATATTTTTCAGCCAGATAGATCCACCAAACCAGGGCTGATGACCCCTGCTCTACAGGGAATACACTTTTTTGTGTGCCTCAGTCCTTCCTTTTTTTTAGTGTGCACTTTCTGTTCATTTGCTTCTATTTATTATTATTACATGTTTTGTTTTGTCAACGCCTGTCACTCCATTGTGTAACTGTGTGTGTGTGTGTGTGTATGTATATATATATTTATATATATTAGGGCATTAACACAAAAGTCGCCTAGTCGAAAATTCAAGGTATCAGCCTTTGTTTTGTTTTGTTTATTTGTTGTGTTGACTGTTAATGTTACAGAGAACTGTTACACCCCTGTTCCTCCACTGCGTGTGTGATGATGTCATCAAACGACTCGACTTCGACTTTGCTGACCGACTAGTTGACTTGAAAAAATCGTTAATGCCCTCATATATATATATATATATATCAATGTTTTACAATACACATGTCCATTTTTTATATTTCTAGATTGTATAGTGTACATTTTATACTGTACTGTTGGTATAGTTTTTTTTCTATAGTTGTTTTTTTTTTGCTGCTCTTACTTTTGTTCTGTCCACTTTCTGCTGTGACAGGGCAAATTTCCCACTTGTTCGACTAATAAAGGTTTATCTTATCTTTTATAAATTACAATAACTTTGGTTCTACGTGACACAGGAATACCAAACAAAAGCATGACGTCTGACCCCTCGAGCACCAACACACACCGGGGGAACTTCCATATAAGGAGCTGTTTTGCTGTATGATGACAATTTACCATTTGTTGCGCTTGTGGCACAGATCTGTACCGCTTGCATTGTGAGGATTAACCAGGAAGCAAACATTTGCATCGGTTGCTGTGTGAGCTGTCAGCTTCTATCTACTTCAAACATAGCTGGCCCATTTCTGACCACAGGACTGCTGTTGATATTGTCTGGATGGCGAATCCATCTGAGCATAGCAGAGACACTGGCATGTGATGTGTGGTGCTGAATGTACGAGTGCATCACAGTGGAGCTGATGGAGCTTTTTACACATATCATCATCACTGCTGGGTTGAGAGTGGTCCACCAAAACATCCAGCCAGGACTGCTTCTGTGGTCAGTAATGACCAATAATTTAAGGTCTAGATGAGCCAAAACAAACAGAACATCAACAGATGACCTACAGTCTCTAACTGTCCTCCAGCAAGTTGGATCTAGGAGGGGTTTCTGATAAACTGTGTATTTAAATACTGGCATGGTTTTGTGAAAAGCTGTGGTCTCAGATGGTCAGACATCTTGAACACTTCATCAGAAACCCCTTGTAGATCCACCTTGCAGATGTATAGAGACAGTAGCTCATCTCTTGATGCTGTTTCTGTCTCCTGTAGACCTTCATTAACGGTCCATTTCTGACCACCCTGTACTTACACTCACTGGCCACTTTATTAGAAACAACTAACCGTGCATTTTACACACTGGCCACTTTATTGCAAACACCAACTTGAACTTCCACTCACTGGCCACTTTATTAGAAACACCTGTCTTCTTTTGCCAAGGCTGAGCACACCAATGTAAATTCCATGTTTGGTTGATTGTAACAGGAACCAGACTTCGCAAACATCAAACATCCTGGACACATTATCAGAAACCCCTGGTAGCTCCTCCGTACCACAGTATCTAGCCAAGAGAGCCTCTGTGGTTAGAAGCTGACCATTAATGAAGGGCTAGAGGATGGCTGTGTTTATGTATTGAACTGGAATTACTATTTAAGCTAGTAGCAAGGCCTTGTGGAAAGCTGTGGTCTCAGCTGGTCATACATCTTGGACACTTTATCAGAACCCCCTTGTAGACCCACCTTGCTGCTTTATAGAGACAATAGCTCAGCTGTTGATGCTGTTTCTGCCTCCTGTAGATCTTCATTAATGGTCCATTTCTGACCTCAGGCCTGATATTGTGGCTCATTGGCTCTCTTGGCTGGATGTTTTGGTGTGATTGACCACTCTAAACCTAGCAGTGATGTTGATGGGTATAAAAAGCTCCATCAACACCAGTATGAGGCAGTCAGAGCACCAAGAGATGGACCACAATTTGAAAGCAGCAAGGTGGATCTACAAGGGTTTTCTGATGAAGTGTCCTGGATGTTTGACCAGTGAAACCACAGCATCTTCATTAGGGCCTGTGAGGCCTGCGAGTTAAAAAGGAGATTTTGGGGGTCATTAGTCCACTCCAGGTTTAGCTATAGGTCTGAAGGTTAACGATTCATTGTAGCTGAGTGTGACTGTGCATTAACCTTGCTTTGGTCTTTAAACTAATAGGCAGGCCTTGTGAAACACTCCCCAGTGTTTGCTCAAGCTTACTAAACATATCACACATTGACATATGTTTGCTCTCCGCCGGAGATGCCTCATTTCCCTGGTGATATCAGTGTCCAGTGACAGGACAATTTCAGAAATCAATATCCAGCACCGCAGGAGTGTAAACCCAAGAGCTTCTTTTCTGGACTATTTTTGGATTTTTAATAGAAAACAATGTTTCAAACTCTAAACTCCATTTATTTTAAAGGGCTCATATCCCACACTCCCTTTTGAGTGGGTTTATAAGGATAAAACTGCTGTAATTCATATTTATGTGAGCATTTGCCAAACTCCCTTTATCCGTTGTTACCATGGCTTTAGAGTTTTTTTTCTTGTATTATTTCCTCTGAGGTCCACGTATGTCTGGGTTCATGTACCCAAAACAGTCAATTTCATAACATTTATACTTTGTAATGAAACATTTTCTGAACTTCTTCATTTAAGACGTGCTCCATCTGGCTTCCTAGTATAGTACCTCAATATGCATTTACATCTGTGACATCACAAACACAGCTCCAAATGTGACTTTTTTGCAGTTTAGATTCCATATATATAAATTTTTTTTAAATCCTTTTATTTTGAAAGTTGCTTTTTTGGCTCATTGGTGTGCAGCACGCAGCTCTACGTCTGAGCTGCTTTTGCGGGGGTCAGGCATCCCATTACTTTTGTCCATATTATACAGTTAGGGAATGGAACGCGCTTTGGATAAAAGCGTCTGCTAAATGCTGTTAATGTAAAATATATATGTAAATGCACCGGTTTTTGTGACATCACAAAAGCAAAGGGGGTGTTTGGTAAGTTGTGTAATGTTATACATTGCAAAAAAAAATGCATTTCTATGTTATGAGCCCGTTAAGTCTCCGCTGCTGGTGACGGATAGAGAAGCCAGGCGGCTGAAGTATGAGCCCATATATCTGTGTCTTTGTGATGCAGTGCTATAATGATGTTCTGAATCTTTACAGCGACTGTTATTGTTTCTCGTTTGCCCGTCCACTTTAGGCAGGCACCAGTTTTGATCAAATTCAACAGCCAACAAGAAAGCGTGTCTATAATATCGATTCATATTTTGCTTTCTGGAGCCACGGTGAAACACTAAAGGCGCCGTTTTATCCACTTTACTGTTACACTGTTGATGTGAAACCACTCCCTCCCCTCCCAGTCTTTCAGTCTTCAGCATTGCTCGAAGCCCCTAATCTGCTGAGCTGTGATTACGTCCATGAAATCACTGGAGATCATCATGAAGCGCCGCAAAGAGGAACAGCTTTCTCTGTTTTTCTACAAGAAACCCGGAGTCACATCAATTTTTTATGCTTTGCTACAAAATAAAAGGTCCTGATCCTCCCAGCCACGCCACCACATGCACCTTGAAGCTCGCACCAAAGAGCATTCAGAGCAGCTCAAAGACAAAAAATGGTGTCTGGAGAACTCTGGCAATAAAGTGCAAGGACGTAAAGACATACGACCTCAGTCCTTCTCAGAATACCCTCAGATCATCACTTAAACAGTTCTAATAATAATCATAATTTCTCTTTTTTTTTTTTCTAAATCAGTACACTTTAATACAACCCCTCCAGTCAAAACAAGTTAAATTCTACATCACCTCTGATTACAGTAATTCATTCATATCTACAGCTGGGACTTAATCATCAGAAAAATAAACTAATAGAAGCTAAATCAGCCAGATTTGAAGAAATAATTAGAACTGAACTGCACGGGTTTGCCTGGTTTGAGAATGAGCATGAAAGAAAAAACTGTGTGACGAAAGACAATTTTCTTATTTGTTATATATCCTTTCAGACACACACACACAGACACACACACAGTAATTATGCAATTAGTTGTTATGTAACTATGTAATTATGCATCAAAATGTGCCTGCAAAAGCCCCCCAACTTTTGCATGTGTGTGTGTGTGTGTTTTTTTGTGCATGTGTGTGTGTGTGTGTGTGTGTATGTACACCTACACACACCCACAAGTTGAACGTAGATTTTTGCAGGTACATTTTGATGCATAATTACTGTTAATTTGCATAATTTAACATAGCTTAAAAAATAAAACAAAACAACGTGCACAACCTCATACATTTTATATATTTTTGAATAGCAATATAGGATATGTGCTTGTTTACATTTAACAAACATCCTATAATGTTATCTAACCTCAACTTGACCAGCCTAATGGTGAAAAAGCCTTTTTGCTTGTAGAGAACAGAAAAAGATCAGAAAAAGGGAGAACGTACATATTTAAATTAAAGTGAAGTGAAGCAGCCGGGGAGCAGTGTGTGGGGACGGTACTTTGCTCAAGGGTACAGTCCTGGGGTTCGAACCCACAACCTTCTGATCACAGGGGCAACTCCCTAACCTCCAGGCCACCAGCTGCATATAGTGTGTACATGAATAACACTGCCTGAAGAGATGACGTGCAGTCTCGTATAGCACACGTGGGGAACGTGTTTAAGACGTGTCCATTAGCATTTATGCGTTAAAGTGCGTTGAAGTGCGTTCAAGCTGCCCATCACACCGTCAGCACTCTGAAGTACTTCATTTCGAAAGCAGCGCAGCTTCCCAGGCCAGCCAACATCCGCCCGCTGCTCCGAAGCGGCTGAATTGTTCGGTAGGTGCTCGAGGATTAGCGGATTGTCTTCGCATTTTTTTTTTTTTCACAATACCATGTCAAAGCGGCACGGAGGCGTTTTCCCAACACTGATTAAAATTGCCCTGGAAGCACAGAGGCGCGGGAAACGGCCCGCTCGCCCGAGACTGGGATTAGGAGCGAAACGTGCTTTTTCTCTCTCCCTCATTTGGTTGGTTAACCCAAAGTCGGTTGCCAGAACATGCCTTAATATCATTAAGCAGCATGACTGTAATCATAAAGGCTGAAAACGCGAACGCCTGGTGAACGCGTCACGTATTAGCGTGAGGGGGAGAGCGCTGCGGGGCCGGGCAGAACCGAACCGGATGCAGGTTGGATGGGATTGCCAGTGCAGCCGTTTGAATGCAATAAAGGGCTTGGCAGGACATTCCTGCACAATGATATGGATAATCTTCCATTCAACACTCAGATTATGATTGTGGAAATGAGCCCGCATATTTCCCAGAGGTGCAGAAGCGTGCTGGCTGAGTGAACACAGCTACTGCGCGAGAGCCGCTTTACTGTTGAGGCTCCTTCCCTCACACACGCATACACACACTCACGCTCGTGTGTACTGCTGTGTGGGTGTGTGTTTGCGTGCTCAAGATGAAAAGATGAAAGGGAAAGGCGATCTTGACAACTGTGCTACCTGTACATGATAATGGCCTGAATCATTCAAATTCAAGTTCAAGTTCACTTTATTCTTTGTCCCCAAGGGGCAAATTGCTTGCAGCAGGAATATAACACAGTAAAAACAACAAACAAAAACATACAACAGAGACCACCCACAGTCCACAACAAGGAAGAAATAAGAAGAAATAAATAAATAAAATCAATAGGTAACTTGCTAGAAATAGGGGTCACTTGGTCTATCCCTCTTTTCCACTGAGTTGAGTGAATCTCTATATCTCTGTTTAAAAACCATGGGAGTTCTACAGCGAAAGGCAGATGGTGACAACATATATTCTGCATTAAGAGTATGAGTGGTGTCTTGACTAATAAACCTAGCTTTGTTGAGCAACTGTTGGTTAAATATTTCAGAAAGACCACTAAACTTGACTCCCACTATCTTACTAGCCCCATCTTAAAAAGTGCATTTTGTCCTCTACTTCTTTAGGAGATTTACAAGATTATTATTTGTCACATACACAGTTCTACAAGTACAACTTGCAGTGAAATGTACCCCAAATCACACCTAAGGCTGTGCAAATTTCCAAAATAGATAAACTAATAGGAAGATTACCATACCAGCAAATAATAGAAAAGCTCTGTAAAACAAACTCAATGTTTTGTTCACTTGGAATTTGGGAAGTTTTCTAAGTGCACAGAGTCGTTGTTGGCCTCTCTTACACACAATCTCAGTGTTCAGGTCAAATTTCAGACGGTTTTCTATCAAGGTACTCAGATATCTTTATTTTATTTTATAAATACTCGAGTATTTGTTTGTTACTCTAACATCCGCGTCATCGTTTAGTATTCGGAAGCATTGTTTTTTGCCACATTTGTAGCCTAAACTACAACTTGCCGACAAAACAGTCTCTAATTTGGACAATGATTGTTACTTTGTGATAAAGTTCAAATAAATACATTTAATTCAATAAAACTAAAAACTTCAACTGGTTTTGTTTAGCCAGAAAACTGCCGTCATTTAACGAAGCCACTAAAGCTAAAAGAGCAGAGATGCCTCAAACCACTCATACGGGAGCACCTTCAATTATTAGAGAGGAAAATGTACAATAAGAGGGTTTTTGGGGATGAGCTTGATAATTCATCTTAAATATGGAAACACAGCTACAATCGCAGCTTCCACAGCAACATACGGCGCATGAGGAGACTATCTAAGGTTAATAATACTGTGCCATTTGTATTACATATACAGTGCACACTCAGATAAAAGGCTTATTCAATGTCTAACAGTGATTCTACAGATCGAAGTATCATATGAAATAGCTTTCTAAGGGTAACCCATAATCCTAAGATTTACATCAGTAACTAATGAAATAGTCAATGAAATGAAATTTCCTCATTCGGTTGGAAACTTTCAGACAAAACAAATTGTTGGTTCTGGAGCTTAGCTCTATGTTTTCCCACCAAGTAAGTAAATGTGATTCCCAAAACATGAAAATGTCCATTCCTCACCCCCACAAAACCCCAGGCCATGCTAATCCACAGTGGTTATTTGACAGACAGAGAGCTGCGGTGGTGAATAAGTCTGAAACGGCTGTGTGTTCAGGATTTGACCTGCACGCTTGAGCTCGGGGCATAAATCCCGCTCTCAGAAATAACAGGCAGACAAGAGAAGGGCCGAGAGCTTTCGACCCGTGCCAACACACCGATGTATCTGTGCAGCTTCAAGGTCCGGCGTTCCATTCAGACAGAGGTTAACGAGCTTGATCTGTCTTTAATGGACAAACGTCCTGCCTCTTCAGCAGGACGATGGACGGGGTGCCCCTGCAAGCGTGAGCGAGGAGCCGCCGATTTTAATCTGTTTAGCTGCTGCTTTTTGCAATAGCGGACGGGATTACGGCTGTACAATGCACTCGGCGCTTCCGCCGTTTTGATGCGGCCTAAATATACGGACGTTCTGATCCTCTAAGCAGCGAGAGATCAAGCTCAAAAAGACGAGGTCTGGAGAGGGTCTTTAAATTCATTTAAACTATTTGAACTCATCAGCAGCCCTTTCAGATTAGAACGTTTTAATACACAGTTCAGTCAGCTGTGCTCTGTGAGCCACATGCATGCCTGTCATATCAACTCAAGCAGGAGCAAAATGTGCAGTAATATTCTTGTGCATGTTCACTTGATTGGTTTTATATTCTACAAAAAAAGGGTTTAAGAAGAAATTTGATTTCATATTCAGAATTAAGCCGTGCCAAGAGGCTTCGTACTATAAGGAGGAGTGTGAGCACTGGTGCGGCGGTGTGTTGGCATAGATAAAGAGCCCAGTTTGCCATAAACACATCTAAACCCGGGCAGAGATCATTTTTTTGAATGTATTTGGGGTTCCATTTAGATTAGAGCAAATATTTCACACACATTTCTTCACAGCTGTAAAATGTGGCCTTGTTTGACCTTGCATCTCTCACTCAGACCCACAGACACTGTACACCATGGTGAAACTCAGCCGGCACTAAAATAGCCACAGGAAAACGTGAGGATGGCGCTCCAGCCTGAAAATGCAGGTTTGTGGTGAAATGTTTCCACATGGAGGAGAGATAAATTCACAGCTGAGCGGCTGCGCCTTCAGAGTGTGCTGGATCTCCTGCCTCTCCCGCCGCACGTACAGTGCCGCACGAACGCTGAGAGCAAGGCCGTCCTCCACACAGCAGCTCCGCACCTTCACATCAACCGTTCACTTTTTTTCCCTGCTTTTGTTTCCCTGGAGTGTCACAGAGGCAGAGCTCTGTTACTGCACTCCTGCAGTCATTACTGCAACTCCCTCCATCAGAGAGAGAGGGGGGGGTGGGGAGAGAGACAGAGAGAGAGAGAGAGAGACCGAGAGAGAGAGAGAGAGAGAGAGAGACAGAGAGA
>JBBPCY010000001.1:5444522-5455632 GCA_037974405.1 Brachyalestes nurse
CACATTGGGCTGCAGGCTGGAGTTAAACAGCATCAGACGAACGCCAGTGTAACGCCAATCAAGCGCAGATACAAAACTCTACAAAAACGCCTCTGGAGTTCAAAGTGTGTTCATTTATTCAAGATGCAAACGTCAGTGTGGACGAGGCCTAACTCGGGTGCTGTTGCATGAACCACAGGTCAGAAACTGAGGGCAGGAAGCAGACTGCCATAAAGCCATTGTTTGATGAGAAATCTAAAATACAAAATTGTCCCATCACCCTAAAAACAGTAGACAAGCCAAGAAATGCCTGCTTTCAGACGTTTGCTGCTTTATAGAATAAAGTAATAAGTAAAGAAATAATAGAGTAGAAGTAATGGAAGCTCAGTCTTGGTAGAGAGGTGTGAATTTTTCACATTACTCGCTATCAGCTCAACACAGAGGCAACAGTGTTCTAGCTAATCTGAAAACAGAGTGATGAGATATTTATATTTTATTTGGTTATATCTAATAAAAATGCAAATTGATTTTCATTTTCCCAGCAAAATAGTCACTAGGAGCATGCAGTTCAACACGGTTTGTGATTGTGTGATTTAGTCGTGCATTTTATTAGAAAACTTGCATGACTGCTCACTGGCCACTTTATTAGAAACACCTACCTTGTACATCCTATAATGGGCCACTTTATTAGAAACATCAGCTTTGTACTTCTTCTGTGCTAGTTTGTCTGAATACAGATTAAAAAATATTTTATTTGGTGAAATTCATTAGTCATTATTTAGACATCAGACTCCACACACCTCAGATTCCTGAACCTCTCTTTGAACCGCATCTTGGTTTGGAAAATTAACATTCACCTCATCTTTCTACACAAATACACACACACACACACACACACACACACACACAACCGTGTGTGTTTACACCTCTAACAGCAACACAAATAGATTGCCGTCTCCGACACCAGTAAAGAGGCGTTATATTACAGGTGCTTATAAACAAAGTCAGTGGCAAAGAAGCTTTTGTTTCTTGCCACCTCTTGTTTCTCGCTCTCTCTCACTCCTTCGCTCTCTCTCTCTCACTCCCTCGCTCTCTCTCTCAATCCCTCGCTCTCTCTCTCTCACTCCCTCGATCTCTTTCTCTCTCGCCCTCACTCCCTCGCTCTCTCCTTCTCTCTCCCTCTCTCGCTCTCTCTCACTCCCTCGCTCTCTCCTTCTCTCTCCCTCTCTCGCTCTCTCTCACTCCCTCGCTCTCTCTCTCTCTCACTCCCTCGATCTCTTTCTCTCTCGCTCTCACTCCCTCGCTCTCTCCTTCTCTCTACCTCTCTCGCTCTCTCCTTCTCTCTCCTTCTCTCGCTCTCTCTCACTCCCTCGCTCTCACCTTCTCTCTCCCTCTCTTTCACTCCCTCACTCTCTCCTTCTCTCTCCCTCTCTCGCTCTCTCTCACTCCCTCTCTCTCTCTCTCCCTCTTCCCCCTCTCTCACCCTCACGCTCTCTCTCTCCCTCTACTTCTCTCCTCTCCCTTTCTGTCTCCCTCGCCCACTCTCGCTCTCTCTCTACCTCTCTCCCTCTCCCTCTCTCTCTTGCTCGCTCTGTATTGCTCTCTCTCCATCGCTCCCTCACCCTCGCTCTCTCTCCCTCTCTCTTTCTCTTCCTCGCTCTCTCTCTCTCCCTCACTCACTCTCTCTCTCTCTCCCTCACTCTCTCGCTCTTCTCTCTCCTTCGCTTGTCTTCTCTCGCTCCCTCTCTCTCTCTCTCTTCTTCTCTCTCTAGCGCTCTCTCGCTCTTCTCTATCCCCTGCTCTCTCTCCCTCGCTATCTTTTGCTCTCTCTCACTCGCTCTCAGTCTCTCTCTCTCCTTCTCTTTTGTTCCCCCTGTCACATTCATTCTCTCTTTCTTCTCACCATCTCTTTTCTTTTCCCCTCTCTGTCTCTCTTCTCTCTTTTTTCCCCCTATTTCTCTCTTTTTTTCTTTTTCTCACTCTTCCTCTCTTTCTCTCTGTCTCTCTCCTAAATGTTTAACCATTATTTACACTGATTAAGTAAACAAACAAGTGCAAGGCGATTTTTTTTTTCAATCTCAAAAGCAACGGTTGGACAAGTTGTACAGAATATGGCCAAAATCTCATTCAATCTAATCTAATCTAAGTCAAAGCACCTTTAAAGTGAAGAGCAACGTTAACGCCACAGCAAACAAAGACACTTCAGACGTTTCTGTGTTTCCTCTGTAAATATGTTTTCCTGCCGCACCCCTGTGCACAAAGTGAGAAATACACAAAATACAGGCTTTGATAAGTGTGATGTGGAAGAGGTTCTAAAATGCTCATGTAAAAATGAATGATGTTCTAGGTACAAAAAACAAGTATTGAGTGCCTTAGGGCAAGAAATACAATAAATGAAAAATGTGGCATGTGGGCCTTTTAATATGGAATCTCCTCCAGTTTGTGACTAAGAGCCCCTCGTTTGGAGCCAGTAAATCTGTATTGGAGCTTCCAGAGGCCACATCAATGCTCTCTGTGCTGAAGCTGTGGGCTCCATCACTGAGACCAGTTATTGTCTTGCCAGGCACTATAAAGGCCGATAGAGTCCATCGGCGCGTCTGCAATTGCTCAGTTAAAGAGTCGAGAGTGAAGCGGAGCAGAGAGGTTCAACAGTGCAGAAAGTCTGACGTTGAGAAATTACGCCCAGATGAAGCAGTGCTATAGAGTGCAAGAGGCCACTGGTACCACAAATCTGATAACAGCGGCCGAGAGGGGGGCTCAAACGTCGCTCCGCAGGGGGGACCAATGTGCTGAATCAACACAGTGCAAAGGCCACAGTAATCTCCAGCACAGCAGAACACACCAGCCTCCCTCCGCACTCTCAGGGGCACCGCGGCAGCCGAGAGGCTCACAGAGGAGGAGATTGCCATCAATAATAATAATAATAACAATAATAATAATAACAATAAACGCACATATAGCACTCGTAAAATGGTAACTAGTAGAAACACAGCTCTGGAGTGTTCTTTAGTACAGGTTTCTAACCTATAAGAGAAATTCAGGCTGGAAATCAAGCACATAACAGAAAAACAAACAGGGACTGGGATGGAATTGGATGGATGTATGAATGGATGGAGCATGGGATAATAAAGGAATGGAAGGATGGATAGATGGATGGATGGATGGATGGATGGATGGACGGAAGGATAGTTGGATGGTTTGATGGATGGATGAGGAATGGATGGATGGATGGATGGATGGATGGATGGAGGGATGGGCGGAAGGATAGCTGGATGGTTTGATGGATGGATGAGGAATGGATGGATGGATGGATGGATGGATGGAGGGATGGTAGAAGGATCAGATGGATGGATGGATTGATTAGTGGATGGATAGAGGGATGAACAGAGCATTGGATGGTGAAGGAATGGAAGGATGAATAGATAGATGGAGTATTGGATAATGATGGAATGGAAGGATGGAGGAATAGAAGAAGAAATAGAAGGATGGATGGGTTGATTAGTGGAAAGATAGAGGGATGGATGGATGGATGGAGGAATAGAAGACGAAATAGAAGGATGGATGGGTTGATTAGTGGATAGATAGAGGGATGGATGGATAGATAGATGGACAGATGGATGGAGGGATGGACAGATAGATGGAGGGATGGAGGAAGAAATGTAGGGATGGATCAATGAAGGGACGCGCTAATAATCGAGCAACAGATAGTCAGATTGACAGACAGATAAATAGATACACACACACACACACACACACACACACACATACAGACTTAAGCACTGATGTATGTTGCTCTGGATAAGAGCAACTGCTAAATGCCGGAAACGTAAAAACACACACACACACACACACACACACAGTCGAGATAGATCGATAGAGCAATAGATAGAACAGAAAGTACGACTGAAGTTATCCATTCCCTCAAAACTGATCAAGCCAATTAGGACAAGCTGCTGGAATAACAAACAATGATCAAAGCTTTATTTTCCACCCAGGTTGTCTTTATGTGGCTCTGGTGGACGCAGCTCTTTATTCACACACAGTTTTCTTTTCTTCTGCATTGTGCAATCGAGTGGCCGGTATTGTATAGGGAGGCATTACAGGCAGCGCTGCTGAGATGATAGTTTTGGCCATTAGAGTGTCTCTGGGGCGAAGGGACCATAGCAGAGCCACTTTACTCTCGCTGCCCATTTTACTGAGGGTGAACCAATTATGAGCGGCTGCAGATTTCAGGTTAAGGTTAGGAAGGAGGCAAGGGACGCATTACAGTACGGCTTGGATTAATCAGCCAAGCTGCAGTTAAGCTTATTACAAAGCAAATAACGGGCAGAATGGTGCAGGAGAGGGAGAGTTGGAGAGGGGGAGGAAACAGCGGCGTTGGTGCCAAAACACCCCGAGCGCACGGGCCGCGGCGTGTCGACAGCACTCTACGGGGAAATGAACTCAACTCAGTTCTGAGTGTGAGCTGTAGCTCAATAAAATCTGTAGAAACAGCCCATTAAAATTGCAATGAGTCATATTTCATTTGAAGAGAATACAAAAAAAAACTTTTCCTCCCCCCCCAAAGTTTGGAACAATTGACTGGAGACAAAAAATGCCTGACGCAAACTAAATTCTGGATTAAGCTGTTAAAAAAGTGTACGAATAAAGTATTTCTCATTGCCCGAGCACAATAAGTGAAGGTGGTTGGAAGCACTCGTCTGAATCTGGGAGAACAGCGGCGGCATGCCGTCTTTTTTGACTGGATTTGCATAACTTCCTTAAGCCTGCTTTATTTCTGCTATTTCATTGATTTCTAAGCCTCCTTCTCCTGCGATGCTGATAGGGAAAAAGAAACCTTAATACTTCAGAGGATATAAACTTTCCAGAAACAATATGAGCCCAAACAGCTAAAGATCCGGCGCTTTATCTGCCTCGTCCCTTCCCAGACTGTGTGTTATGGATGACGATTATTATAATCCTGAACGGTCATTATTTTTTCAGAAATAACCCCTCAAGCAAGTGGTCTGTCCCACAACCAAACAGTACCTTAGCAACAAGCTTTTGCTCTGAAGCCGGGTTCCTGCGAACTGCAGAAAAATTGGTTTTCTCTGAGGCTTCCATTTGTGCAAATTATTGTCTAAAACTCTTGCAGGCTGGTTAGATAGTCGTGCAGGAGCTAATTAGCTAATTAGCTATTAGGCTGCTCTGCCAACCAGGCTGCACTGCCAACCTCTCCTTGCTTGGGATGGAAGTGCAAATTTCATTTCACATTTCAGGCTAACAAATCACACTCGAGCCTGACTCGTTTCGGTGCACTGCTGGGTTTGAAAAGTTAATATGATGGTTCTATTTGTGTTGAAGGCATTGTGACCCTCGGTTGCATTCAACACAACTTTTAGACAGTCTTTCATTACAGTGAGCACCTCAAAACTAGATGCATTTCTGCGAGAAGATGGAAAGTTTTATGGCCAAAAAAAGTTCTGCTAGCAGCATGGAATTTTCTGACTCTTTATTTACCTTAACTTGCTGTCTCTTACCGAGTCATTTACGGTTAAGGGCGGCTGAAAAAGGGTGGAGAAAACCACTCTCACTCAAAAAACGGTGGGAAAATCTGCATTCACAAGCTGATTATTTTTAATTAAACTACAACAAACAGCGACATGTCTTTTTTTATAAATGGCCTGAGCTTCAGTGTCTTGAAGTCTGTTTATGAGTCTACTGTGTCTTTTGCTGCATAAGACTGAACTGCCATGATGTCACAGACCCTCTCTCCACTACGCACTTTTAAGGTGACTTGCCCCTCCACTCTTTCATCGGGTCCGATGTAGCCATAAATTTGATATCGGATATCGGTCGGACATCCCCTAACTCTATATTCCAGTTCGCAGCTTGCACTGGATCTTAAACTCGACGCTGTTTAATACGAGATGCGTCAGCAGACATCCCAAAAGCGAACGTAATATCAGAGAAGACTCTTAGCTCTCCCTCAAGACCTCTTTGGGGTTCTTCCAGGGGCTCTTTTGTTTTGTTGCTACTAAAATGGACATAATACTTGAACTATTTATTTGATTCACCCAAGATGTTTTTGATATTTACAAGATTTTACATCTGTTGCTGCTACCTTTTTGTGAAATGTGACATAAATAAAGTCCTTTGGAATGCCTTTAAATTCAGTGTAGTTGTGCATATTTTTGCTCCTCCAATAAGTGCTTATTAGTTTATTTATTCTGTGATGTAACTTTACTAACAAACAGCACAATTTCAACAAAAATAATGCAAAAATTAAAATATAAAAGATGTATTATATCGGAATCTGTATCGATAACGGCAGTCATGTATCGGAATCGGATTGGAACTGGAAAAACGTGGATGGGCCCATCACTAATAAAAACCACTAACAACTACAGTCTGACCAGACTGCTGCCTTTACTTTGTTTAATTGTTGTTTCTTACTTGTATTGAATTTATTGCGTATGACTTCCTGCCAGCTTCTGACCTTGTTTGTCCCTTTGTGACTGAGTATTTCATTGTATCTATATCTTACAAATAGTTTAAAAGGTCACTGTTTGTGAATAACAGTTTGTAGTAGTGGTTATTAGGATGGCACTTTGTTTAAACTATATTTCTCTTGGTTTTGGGTTAGTTAGGGAGTTTGGTAAGAACTTGTATGTCTCTTTCTTTTGTGATTGGGTTAGTTAGATTTACACGGGGCTTAGTTACAGGTGCTTTTGTTTATTATTTTGGCCTGGTCGAATTCTAACCAGTTTAAACAAAACGAATACACAGCAAACCCACGTTTGGGGTCTTGTACATTGCAGCCAGACCTAGAAAAGGCCGTAAGAGTCCCGGAACATGAGCAGCGAGAAGAGTAAACAAAGGTTGCAAGAATCCGCAAACCAGCCAAGAGTTCCAGGACATTCAACTCTGACTTCTGGACAGCTGGAGCTTTTAGAAACAAGATGCAGCCAAGTTCAGAGTGGATTCCGCTCTATGAGTCTGTGGCAGAGCTCTGGTTTTTGATCTGTAGGAGTGAGTGGTGGTGAGAGGCTGCCAACAGTGGTCAGAGGGGCAAGAAAACATGACCTGCCGACTGAGCGTTGGGTAACCGAGGCTCATCAATTCCCAAAGCCGATCAGAATCAGAATCAAAAACTTCGTGAATTCTGGAGGAAACCGCTTATGTTACAACTGCACAGACACACAGGGACATAAAGACAAAAACAAACTAAAATACAAAGTTGAATAAAAGCTCTGTATGAAGTACACTATGCTGTATAGATAAATAGATAAATAACTCACCGCTCAGTGATTTACATGAAACAATGAAGGCTACTATAGGAGAAGTCATATTTTTTTAACACTGGGTGCAGGAGGAATAGGTCAAAATACACTGAGCATCACAGATTGCTGTCTATGGGGCTGCATAGCTGCAGACCGGTCAGAGTACCCATGCTGGCTGACCCCTGTTCATTGTCGAAAATGCCTGCAATGGAAATGTGAGGCTCAGAACTGTACCAGGAAGCAATGGAAGAAGGTGGCCTGGTCTGATAATCAAGTTTTCTTCTACATCACGTGGACCGCCGGATACATGTGAACTTTCATGGTGCTTCGTAATGGCAGTGTCCTCTCTTAGCAGGATGAAGTTCATCCATAATGCAAACACTGTTTAAGAAACATCACAAAGAGTTCAAGGTGTTGACTAAACCTCCAATTTTCTAGGTCTCAATCTGATCAAGCTTGTGTGGGACACGCTGGACAAACTACCTCACAGCTTACAGGACTTAAAGGATCTGCTGCTGGTCCAGATATCACAGCACCTCTTAAGGTCTTGTGGAGTCCATGCCTTGGTGGGTTGGAGCTGTTTTGGTGGCACGAGGGGGACCTACACAATATTAGGCAGGCCGTAATGTTTTGTTTCATCATTGCACCGAGCACCGTATATAATATTTATTGAGAAAACGATAAAATATTTAATTAAAAAAGAGTGAAATACTGCTGCGGATCGGAGCGCGGAGAGGTGATGTGCTGGGCTGAGAGAGAGAGAGAAACTGAGATGGTGTTTGTACGCTGAGGATGAGCGATGAATGTGTCCGGAGGGAAGAATAGAGCGGTACAGGAGCGGGGGATGACAAACGCACGAGAATCTGTACCAGGAATTCACAACAAACTATAGAAAACTGCTGGGAAAACGGGAAGAAAAATGAATAACTCAGTAAGAAACTGCGCTGAACCCCTCTCTCTTTTACTACCTCTCCCTCATTCATCCTGTCCCTCTTTCATTTTCTCCCTATTCACTTGTTCCCTCAAATCTCTCTCTCTGATGGGGACGAGTGTGTATTCAGTGGAGATTAGCTCACACTGAGACTGTTTGCAGCTGGACTATTTAATTAGCACTTGAACAGCTGGAACCAGGGTGTTAAATATATGGATAATTTAGGACAAAGAGAGAGCTTGTGTGGTCATTTAACTGCATGACATTCTTTTCAATCTGCCTTTATGTGTGTGTGGGGATTCTGTAGAATTGCTGATCATTTTTAACTCCTTCATTGCACTGTACTTCCATTTATGCTTGAGAAAAAATGTGATTTATGTCAACTGAATATTTATACAACTGAATATTATTAAACATTAAGATTCTTACTCTTATTATTATTATATAAAAATCAAATATTAAGGTAACATCTCACTGAAGGCAAGAAGAAACGTTAACCTTTCGTAATAACTGAAATAAACGAACATAAAAATGCATAAAGGCTCATTCCAATTCAATTTTGAAATGGTTTCACCTCAGAAAATGCTTCTTGGAAGAAGCCTTTGTAAATGCTCACATAGGTTCATATCAGTTGTCATGAAGGCTTTAAGTGCCATGAAGCCTTAGGAATACTGGTACTATTTTAAAATACAAGCACAAACTGGTAAATAAACACATACATGCCAGTAAATTTCAAATAAGTATAAGATCAGCCTCACATTAAAGAGCAAGGATCAGTTATAATGGAGTTTTTTTCTGTATTGATTCAGCATAAAACACAAAAAAAGGGGGAGCCCCCTTTCGAGCCGGCTGCAGGCTATACTGAATAATCTAAATGGACAGTGTGTTCAAAGAACATACGCAAGACAACACGGAGGCTCTTTCAACACTGTGTCCATTCCACATGAGCTGCTCTCTGGGTTAAGAAAGTGCAGAAACAGACTGGATGCTATTAATATTCTGCTGTGTTAGACACAGGCTGTGCTGCTGTCAGCCGGAGCAGGAGATGGAGGAGTGTACCATCACAGATCACATCGCTTAAACAAACCCGCCACGACAGGATCTATAATGCATTCTCGGCCGCGACGGCACAGAAGGGCTCTTGCCTAGTGTACAGGCTTTACTCCCTATATCAGAAATACATCAAGAAAACATGGAGAAAACAGAAAAGCTACATCCATCACGCAAAGACTAATTTTTAAAATCATACTGTCATGGAGGCTCTAAATTTGACTCTTCACATCCTCATCGGTTCTGGTTCCTCCCTCAGTAATCATCACTTACAGAGTAGAGCTTAAAGCAAGCCAGAAACATTTCATTTTTGAGTCTATGTGGACCCTCGCTTAATATTCAACACCACAGTCCTGCAAAATTCTGAGCCTGACTGTAGTTCAACTTGACTGAAAACAAAATTGAAATAAAAAATTCCCCTTGATTTCCTTTTCACCCGTTTGTCTTGATCTAAGACGTATCTGCCTTCTATGTTTTCAGTTCTGATGCTGATGCACAGTACCAGGTTTAGAATTCAGACTGTAGCTCTCAAAATTCTGGTCCAACGTGACTGTAAATTAAAAAAAAAAAAATCAGACTTTAGCCAAGCAAAATTCTTTCGAAACTTCCTGTAGTCCAAACCAAATCTGTGCCGACCAGACTGTTCAGGCAGATAATTAGAGTACTGCCTGAAACAAATCTGTCCCAACCTCACTGTGGCCCAACAAAACTCTATCTGAACCCAACTCTAGCCCCCCAAAAAGTCCAGTCCCATTAAACTGTAGTTTGAAAAAATTCTGTTTCAACCCAAGTGTAGCCTGGCAAATTTTTGTCCTGACCCAACAGCCGCCCCAAAAATTCCAACCAAATTACACTAGCTTGAAAAAATAGCTTCAACCCAACTGGAGGCCAAATGACTGTCCCAACTCGATCAAGACCCAACCAACACTCAGTCTGAATCCAGCTGAAGACCATAAATTCTGTAAAACCGGACTGTAGCCAGGCTAAATTCTGTTTGAACCCAACTGTAGCCCAGACCAAATCTGTCCAAACCAGACTGCTGCCTCAAAAACATCTGTCCCAGCCCAACGGTAGCCCCACAAAATTCTATCTGAACCCAACTGCAGTCTAAAAACATCCAATCAAACTTTAGCTTAAGAAAATTCTGTTTCAATGCAACAAATCTAATGGTTCCAACTCAACATTAAGTCTGAATCTGACTCAAGAACCTCAAAATACTGTCTAAACCCGACTATCACCCAACAAAAATCCATCTGAACCCAACTGCAGTTCAAAGAATCTGCCCAAATTAAACTGCAACTTGAGAAAATTCTGTCTTGCCAAAAAATAGTCCCAACTCAACCAAAGTTCAAACAAAAATCAATCTGAACGTGACCACAGCCCTTTTCACTTGACCCAACTGTAGTCCAAATCTGTCCCATTTAAACTGTAGAAAATTCTTAACAAAAAGAATTGTTGAAATAAAGCAGAAAAAAAATACACAGAGCCTGATCTATGGACGAAAGGAGATGGACTTTAAGAATCCTTAATATGAAATTTTAATCTGACTCAAGCTGGACATATATTTTTTATGATAGGTCCAAGCAAACCCAGTCAGGTCTTACCATTTACACTATCCACAGGTCAAATACACTACTTTTGCAACACCTGACGGTTACAGCAACAGGGACTTTAATGGCATTGCATTCAAATACACAGACTTTAATATAGAGTTGGTCCTCCTTTGCAGCTCTAACAGCTTCTGCTCTTCTTGGAAGGCTTTCCACAAGATTTTGGAGTTTCTGTGAGAATTTGTGCTCATTGATTCTGTAAAGCATTTATGAGGTCAGACACTGATGTTGGACGAGAAGGTCTGGATCACAATCTCCGTTCCAGTTCATCCCAAAGG
>JBBPCY010000001.1:5463172-5477193 GCA_037974405.1 Brachyalestes nurse
AGAACCTTCTCAGATCACACAGAGAGGAACCACCAGAACCCTCTCAGATCCCACAGAGAGGAACCACCAGAACCCTCTCAGATCCCACAGAGAGGAACCACCAGAACCTTCTCAGATCACACAGAGAGGAACCACCAGAACCTTCTCAGATCACACAGAGACGAACCACTAGAACCTTCTCAGATCACACAGAGACGAACCACTAGAACCTTCTCAGATCACACAGAGAGCACACAAGTTTGTGGTAGTTTTTATATGAAAATGTGGTTGTTCTCAGTGCAGAGGAGGGCCTTCAGTCTCTGCGAGGGTCTCAGCTGTATCGACAGTCCGAAGTCCGTTCCACCACTAAGAAACTGTGAGAGTCATGATACGGGTCTTCAACTTTTGAGAAGAGGTGGATCAAGTTGGTCTTCTGCTGGGCTTAATACTGAGTGTAGGAACATGAACACAGTTTACTTTGTTTTAGAGGAAGGCGTGATTTGAGTGGTCAAAATTAATTAATCAAAATATTAAATATTGGAAAGAGATCCAGATATCTAAGCAGCTCTTACAAATCATTTTAGATAACAGAACAGAATGATAAGTAGTAATGAAAACACACTAAAAGTCATCAGAGTGTCTTTACACCTACAAGTTTAAACCTGCAGTACGGCTCAGTGTTTGTCTTTAGAGGAGGACACTTCAGCTGGGCTGGACAGCTGCAGGGTTAATGAAGTGTGGAGCAGCCTTTTCTGGACAACTGATCACCAGGCCTGTCCCAAACAATCCTGCCAGCACCTCCTTAACCCTCATAGTATGGTGTGTATCACAGCTAATTCTCAGTTCTAGATCTAGACCTTAAAATACGCTTTGATCAAATGTCTACAGAAAGTGAGCGTTACAGACTGAGAGGGTGCCAAAACTTACGCAGATGCCACATTTTAAAGATTGAGAGGATGCCGAGAATCATGCAGATGCCTTATAGGACTGTATTTTTCACAGGTAAATCTCCATTCTAGCTCTACTTAAATCAAGAAGAGGAGGCTTGTCAGATGGCTACAAGAAATTGAGCTTTACTGTCAAAGAGGTGATTCTCGGTTCTAGTTCTAGATCCTAAGAACACACCCAAATCAAGAGGAAGCCTGTCAGATGGCTACATAATGGGACCCTTACATACTGAAAGGGTACCCAAACACATGCAGATGCCTTATAGTACTGTGTATCACAGTCAATTGGTTCTAGTTTAAAAAAAAATCACCAAAATCAAGAAGAGGAAGCCTACACGAAAGTGAGCCTTACAAACTGAAAGGGCACTAAAATACATACAGATGCCTCATAGTACTAGGTGTTTACAGCTAATTCTTGGTTCTAGTTTTAGATCTTTAAAAAAATAAGAAGAGGAAACCCATCAGATGGTTATAAGAAAGTAACCCCTTTGACTGAAAGGATACTCAAAATTATGCAAAAGAACATTTTATTGTGCATTTTAGTACAAAGAAACAATATGTACCCAAAAAATCCGGCCCACACTCAACAAGCACTAATCTCCATTCCCCAAGCCTCTTACTGCCACCTCTCCCGTGGCTTATCCATGTGGAAACTCTGTCAATAAGTGTTCATGCGCCAGGATGGATTGGCACCTTTCACTTGTTATGTTGATCCATTTGCAGCGAAGTGTTATAGGTGCGTCTTAGTGGCCGCATCGATCCGCCGCTTTCCATTGGATGAAAGGAAGAGTGTCTTTAATGCCGCACTGGCTTCGTCTCCAGCACTGTCAGCCTGTCGATGGCTGGAATTCTTCCTCTTTTTTCAGCCACTTTTTTTTTTCTTCCCAGACATCTGCTCTCCTTATTCACCACTGCGGAGAAAACGTGTCACAGAAAAGGATCAGTTGCCTTTGAAGCTGCTTGGAGCTAATCAGAAGATAAGGCTGCCCCGTCGGTGTTCTCGCAGAACCCGTGGAGTTTGGACTTGCGTGCACAGTGACAGTCGCTCAGGCTGCAGGAAAGTTTCTCCGTTCAATCCATTTAGCCCTCTTATATCCATATACATTTTATCTCACCATCTGCAACAAAAGGGACCTTCTACCGGTAGGTCACCTTCCTTAAAACGCAAGATTGACCTCTCGCTGAAAAAAATATATATCTCTGGCGCTCAATCAGCTCCTACAGAGGCAAACTTTTTCTTTCGCAAAGTTCAATTCATTTACCATTTAACTGCATTTGAATGCGACTCTGTGGGAGTTTCTTTTCACTCGGCTGCTGTTGTGGGAGAAACAGGACGGGTCACCCCGGGGCCAAGGAGAGGACATTTCAGACAATTATGCAAAAATAAAGCTTTGATTTCAACAGGAGTCTGGAAAGAGCACCACACTTTAATCATACAGGGCTGTTTTCAGCTCAGGAAGCTTAAAGGAAAACAGCCCACCAAAAATTAATAATTGCCCAAATTTCCGTAGCTGATCAGCCAGGCGTGTTTGGTGTCTTTTACAAGTGCTTTAGATTCCTTTCCTTTGATCATTTCTTTAAGGCAAGAGCTGTAAGTATATATAGTACTGTGCAATTGTCTCAAGCCACCTCTCATTTCTTTTTATTTAGCATTTAATCTCCTTGTTGATGCAAAAATACTGTCAAACAGTCTCATCTTTGTCATATTGAGTAGATTAACTGTTTATATGTTTTACTGTAAAAAGCTGCAAAGTTTAAATGTTTAAATGTTTTACTGTAAAAAGCTGCAAAGTGCCTAAAGGTATAAGGAGCCTAGATAAAGGAGTTACAACCACTCAGCATTCAGCACCACCAGTACAGAAATTCCTCGCTTTTCATGGGGGTTACGTTCCAAGAGCACCCGCGTTTAGTGGAAAAACCCTAAGAATGCCTATTTTTATAGTGTAAACCCTAAATATGAACCCAAACATGCTCCCAGAACACTTTAATTTCATTTTAACCTCAGTTTAGTGCATTACCCTTAAAGAAAATGTAAAGGTAAACCTGTATTCGCCTCTTTTCAAGGTAAACCCGTCTTTTAATTTAAATTCCCCGCCGAGATATGCAACTCGGAAGGTTGCGTGACAAAAGTATTGGGACACCCGGTTTTCGAGGAGTAAAAGCTGATCTGCTCGGGCTAAAAATACAAATGTCACAGTAAAACATTTGTTCCCATTTCTTTCATTTAATCTCCTCACTATGCCAAAGATAAAGTTTAACAGGAAAAAATAGTACTTTTGCACAAACAAGAAGATTCAAAGCAAATTATAAAGAAATTAAGGGATTCAAGACTTTATACGCTCTCAAAATAAAAAGGCTCCGTTAAAGCTGTGGTAGGTCTTCGTTAGATTTAGTGAACATAATTGCACCATATTCCACTGCAGGTGTATATTTTAAAATGCATTGACATCATACACCCTTTCCAGGCTGTTTTTATGTCTGACTCCAGGCTTTTTATTGGTTTGAAAATAGGTAAAAAACATGCTGAAGCTCGCTAATGTGCTCAAGGGCAAAGGAAAAAAAAAATATACACTAGCAGAAAGTGTTCCAAATAGTGCCAAAAAGGGCTCATAACAGTAGAGAAGCTGTTTTTGGTGCTACATGGAACCATTAGAGGAAAAAAAAAACAGAGCTTCCATCGTGGAGAAGAACCATCTGACCTGGCATTAAATGCATTATGTGCTCAAATGGTTCTTTGAGTGTTCACAGTTCTGTACTGAACCATTGTCTTTACTAAAGAACCCTTGAAAACTCAGTTTTATAGGGTGTTGTCCACAAAAATGAAAAAAAAAACAAGATATTGAGATTCATCCAGGCACTCGGACTTGAATTGCATCCAAATGGTCGAAGTGTTGAATCAGTTTTAAGGGCCCCTGTGTTGTACAGAGAGTCAACTGTACACAGTGGAACAGCTCAGATATTGATTTCAAATGATTTGCATATTGATTTCCACCCTTTATTCATTTATTCTTTGGACAGAGTTTCTTAAAACAGACCATGACTTGTGCTTTTAGCTGCAGGAGTGTCTCTCGGCTGCCAAAATCATTTTGCTGCTGGGATGAAATTCCTGGTGAACGTCTTGCATTTTAATACTAAAAGCAGCCAAATAAAAATATTGAGGGCCTTTATTGAAGTAAACAGTGCTCCTGAAGTAGTACAAGATATGCTTTTTATGCTTAAAGTGTCCTTTCTTTTTCAGGAACCGGACGCTGTGAGGAGCAATCATGGATAAAGAATTCTCACCGCTAGACTGCCTTTTGCCAGCAGGTACTGTTCCATCCAATTTCTATTAATTTGCTGAATTTTACACATTGAAACCACAATGGGGAAACTGAAACGTTCAATATAACGTGCCATAAATTTGCACAGAAAACATTTAATGTTAAATTCAGCAAATAAACAGAACATGTGTATGAAAATGTGCAGAAGTGTGTTCTCAATATCGGGTGTGCACTAATTTACACTTATAAAATACACTTATATCTTTTCATCAGGCCGGCCAAATGTTCTACACACTTTATGAATAATCTCAGCACTTTGATCTCTGAATGTGTGCATATGAACATCTACCCTCTGAAAAGAAAATGTGGCCTTTTTCCTTCAAACTGAGGCAGAGTCACACATTCATTTGATTTTTTTTTAAACCATCTGTTGTGATAGTGTGTCAATTTTCTCATAGCCCAGAATTTAAATGTACATGAAGAGAAATTTAAAAGTATAATGCAATGCATCAGCCAAAGGACCACATCCCACCTATGGCATGTGCTGATAGCTGAATAATGGCAGGGTCTTTTTTACAAGCTTTTCTGAATAGCAGGTGAATTAGATGAAAACAAATTCCAGCCCATGCAATACAAGTGATGCTGAAAGGAGGGTCACCTTTCAGCATTACAGGGAGCAAATGACAACCCAAATCTACCAAAAGCTTGTAATCCGTTTAAATACTCGTAATCAGAAAAAATATGCGCATATTAGTTACTGTTTGAGTATTTACCTAATCTTTCATGACGCACTCTGTTTCCTCTAAATGTGCTGAGAATGTCCTTTAACTTCACAAGCCAGTTTGGTCAGAAATCTAAAAGCAGACTGACAATTTACATTATAATTATTTGTATTATTGAACTATTATTATTATTATTATTATTATTATTATTATTATTGTTATTATTATTATTAGCATCAGAAGAAGTTGTAAACAATCTGAAAGATTCTGTCACTGATTGCATTTACTTTACAACTTCTTTCCTTTTTCCCCCCATAATTCTTATTTACCTATATTCTTAAGTGATCAATGTTTCCATTGACTTTCTGTGTAAATTGAAAGATGAAGTGCATGAAAATCTTTGCTCTCCCCCACCCACCCCGCAAAAAAACATAAAAAGACTGTGCGTGTTTTTCAACCTCATTTTTCAAACCACAAAACAATCAATACAGTATAGACATAACCACATGCAATTTAAAAAGTAACGTTTCTGTGTTATTTGCAAAAATTAAACATTTATGTCACTGGCCAGTTATGTTTACATTCCCAGTGCGATTCATTGTTAAATGTTCTGTTTTCGATCGCATGGAGTTTATCCGTCGTGGATAAACGGTTACAAATGAAAAGCGTGAAAGTGCTTTAATAGCCATTTGAACAAATGGACTACAGTCGCGGATTCTGTCAGAGCAACATGCATGCATAATAAACACAGTCCGAGTGTGATTTTCTAGCAGCTTCTTTTTAAGCTGCTTTTTACCTTGAAGGCTTGAATACTGAATGAGAAACGGACAGAAAACTGCCTTCCTTTGATACTGTTAACCCACCCTGACCGTTTTTAAACTAAATCCTATTCATCATTGTACAGAGAGGGTGCAGACAAGGTGCGTGATGCTGAAAGAGACAGAACAACAGAAACACTGCTGCAGGTGGGGGTTAGGGGTATCTAGGGGTGGGAGTTGATGATACGGAAGGCATAAGATGTGCTTCATGCCCTATTCTGCAGGTAGGCAGTTATTTGTGAGCTAAGCCGTCTAGTAAATCACTGTTATCTGGTGTCAATACGGATATAGCACTTTCTCTTTCCTAGCCAAAAACTGCTTACACTACCCAGACCTGAATGTCACACAGGCCCGAAAAAGGCATTCTGAATCCTAAAATACAACCATAATTATACAAACAAAGTGCAAGGTAGTTTAATTAGGGCAGCATATGAAATATTGATCGTAGCCGTTGATCCTTGAATTAGATGAACACCAAGTCAGCTTAGATTTTTTTTTTTTTTTCACGCACTGCATATTTATGACAGCAATGCATATCAATATTGCTTGGGTTTATTCCAAACAAGTGAAAAGGAAATTGTATTTCATGTCCTATTTATGCCAAATTGTTTATGTTGAATTGCAAATGTGTTGTATCTTAATGAACAGCAACTCCTTGACTAATTGGCTGTATGGTAATTGTGGTATATTTTAATTGATAATTCCCTGTTTCTATCAGAGAAAACATACCCAGACGTGTGGGAAGGCCCCGTATTGAAACGCATGGAAACAGATTTGCACAATTACAAATTCCGGCACAACAGCCAAGTGTGACTGAAATGCTAAATGCAGATGTTGGACAACTGTTTGCTTCAAAAATGCTAATAAAGACGCTCGTTTCAGATAGTGAGCGGTTTCCTAACCTGCATGAGCAACTGAAACTTGACAAAACACAAATATACGCATACAGTAATACATACACAAACAGTACTGTTCAAATTTTTACATTAATATTAATAAATATACTAAAAAGAATATATACAAATAACATTCAACAGTAAATAGTAATGTTCAGTATATCAGTGTGTTCTTGTGGAAGTCCAGTATTACTGTACTTTCATCAGAAACCTGGTTCGACTCAATCAGTCCTTCATTAAATTAAATCAGGAGCTGCTGATGAAGTTTCACAATCCAAACAACGGCTGGAGGAACCGAGGAGGAATCTGGAACCGAACCTGTGTTCTCCTCACCAGCTTATAAAAAATGAACTACTTTTTTACAAACAGGACTAATCTTGATACTTTTTTACTGCTTTCTTGTTTGTTTGTATTTTTTTGTATGTTAACTTTGCTGGTAGAAAGACTCTTTTATCACATGCTGAGAAAAATGCCTTTAATCAATTTGCAGAGGTGCCTAAGACTTTTGCACAGTTCTGTACAGCATTATAGACGCCAAAGCACTCACCTCTGAGAAACGGCCCTTTGCCACAGCAATCAGGACCCGATCACCATGGCAACATCGGTTTAGCCCAAAAGAGAGGTGTTTCTTCAGGGCAGCCATGATCAGTGAGGTGTGAGTGGAGTATCGCTCGTCCTTGCTCCTCTTCATCCTCATCCTCTCAGCTTCACACACTGCACCCTGTTTGACATTCACTAATTTCAGAAATTTGTGTCGCTGTGGGAAAAATACTTTGTGTCTCCAAAATAAATTATGAAAAAAAATTTTTAATTTTGCACACTGGTTCTACTTAGTCATAGTTCTGCCTGAATATATTTGAATGGACATGATTTATTCAGTTATTCTGATTTAATTTAAAACTAAAACACACCCAGACAACAAACCTTTGTCATTTGGCTGTTTCCACCACCCACCAGAAAGGCCATGTTGTTGATGTCATTCTGGACAACAAAGTTCTGCTCCTCCCACTTGAAATTCTGTAATATCATTTGATACACAACCAAACACTAAATACAATATGTTTAAATAATACGGCACCAGCCATGTTGTGTGCTGTGAACTGTGGTAGTCTAATATACTGCAAATACTGGAAATGGTGGTACTGGAACTGAAGAAATGTCAAGACCCTTCAAGAACACTCCTAAGCGTTTTTGTAAAGCAGACACTGAACGAAAGCATGCATGAGAGCAACTCACATGAGATTTGGCCCAGAAAATGAAAACCTCTGCCACCAGGAAGAAGAGCCTCTCAGCATCTTCATTCATTTCCTTCAGCCAGCTCATTCTGATAAGAGAAACATATAGCATCTATAAAGTACAGTCCTTGATAAAAGTATACAGCTGCTGTAATTACAGTTATGTAAATGTTATTTATTAAGGAAAACTATTATTTTCACAGCCCTATGTAATATACATTCACCAGCCACTCGATCAGAAGCTCAATATTGCTGGTGTAAGATAAGATAAGACAAGATAAATCTTTAGTCCCACAACAGGAAAATTTGCACTGCTACAGCAAAAAGTGGACAGTAGACAGTACAAGCAGCAAAAACAATGGAATAAAAACTACACCGCACATTACAGTACAGTATTAAAAGTAAACTATAGAAATAATCTCAAATTATAAACATGTGTATTGAAAACCCCTCCCCCCAAAAAAACTTTAGCTTCAAGCTGATTCACTTCTCATGAAAGCGCTCATAACATGGCTACTGAAAACGGCACAGATGAGCTGGAAGACCCGCCTGCGTCTTTTAAACTGAGTGTGTGGGATTATTTTGGGTTTCCAGTGAATTACGACAGCAATGGAGAGCGAATCGTAGATCGGACAAAGACGGTGTGTTGGCGTTACTTGGCACCTGTAGGGTATGTGTGCGGAAACACATGAATAATTAATAACTTCATTTTGTAGTAAAATATTTTTAATAAATGTTTTTTCAATGCATGTTTTCACTGTGAGTTTGCTTGCTGTTTTCACTACATAGTACATTAAAATGTGAAAATATTCTTGTGCTTTATTTTTGTAAAAAAGAAACTAAAGTTGCCGGTTGGCAAAATAATGTCATACCTGCCATCTTACTTACTTTCTATTAGGTAAGACTAATATTAATTACTCATTTCTATTAATAACACAAGATGTTTCAGTTGTTTTTTGTCATTCATACATGAAAATATAAGCAAGAGTGTGTTTACTGGTTAATACAATGCTGTTTATTTAAAATAAACAAAAACAAACCAAGCCTCATGCTTTAGAACTTCGCTGCACCGAGCAGTGACCCCAAAACCGAGGTACATACCGAACCGTGACATCTGTGTACTGTTACACCCCTAGTAGACACACGTAAAAAAAACTACACACACAATTCATACCACCTTTCAGATGCAATTTGCTCTGTAAAGAACATCTAATGGTATTTTTAGTCTCAATCCCTGATTAACAGTAAAATTATTTAGGATCACAGAGAAATAAAGAAGTGAAATTTAATTAATTCAAATGCCAAAGTCCTAAAAATGTTTGCTTCGATTCTATAGGTGAGAGCATTTTGCGTATATGTTTTGAGGGGGAGTGAGTGGCGATTAAAAAAAAAAACAGTCTAAAACAAAGTATGGTCTGTCTCTCAGTCAGTCAGTCTTTTTTGGAAAAGTATGGAGCTCTGTTCACTCTCTGCAAACGCATCTTTATATATTTAACAGAGTGTTTCTGTAAAGAAATGTGCTACAGTTGGTTGTGTTGTATCCATATCTGATATGCGATTGTGTGTGTTTAATGGACTGGAGTAGATGACTGTGCGCAGTTTTTTACACTTACAGTAACTGTAACTTCAGACTTGCCTGGTCAAGAGACTACTTTATCTACTTGTGGTGAGGGGAACACACTCATGAAATACAGATTTAAGATTTCAAATTTATATCTATGACGTTGACAACTGTGTAAAATTAATATAAGCTGTCGGTGCTGCCTTTGGTTGTAAGCTGTATTTTATACTCTGTGCTGACTGACGGATGTTTATAAGATTACCTGAGTGTTTAGAACTCCTGTTTCTGCTACTGAAGTGAAGTTAAAAGTCAGCGATATGAGAGTTTCTCATCTGTCAGGTCAAAGTTTGTATTACCAAAGTTAGTCTTTTGTACCTGTTAATAAATCAGTTTATCAATTACTTAATATAGGAGACACAAAAAACTTGATTCATGAATAAAACAAATGGCGGTTTTATTTTACATAAAATCACCGTAAGAGATAAAGACAGAGAATAGAAAACAAAGAAATAGATGAATGTACTTTCTCACTTGTGGATAGCAGAATTGAAATACATTTTCTGAATTTTCACAACGATGCCAAACACCGTTACACGGGACTTGAAACAGTAAAACACCACGTTAAAAGGAAAAGAATACCTTCACAATATATAAACATGTTATTGAAGGAATATCAGATTACAGCAATGTAACTTAACATTGGGGAAACACTGAAAGGCCAGACAGGCTGTGAAACAATACACAGCATGTTTCACCCTGTTCCCTTCTAAACCAGGGGCTTAACTCTTATTTTACTGCAGTAGTTTTGTTTTCTCCTGTGTGAATGCGCTGGTGTGTTTGGAGATTACCCTGACGACTAAAACTCTTCTCACACTCTGTACAGTGATACGGCTTCTCTCCTGTGTGAATGCGCTGGTGTGTTTGGAGATGATGCTGTCGATGAAAACTCTTTTCACACTCTGTACAGTGATACAGTTTAACTCCTGTGTGAATCAGCTGGTGCCTTTGGAGACTATCCTGGCGACTAAAACTCTTCCCACACTCAGTACAGTGATACGGCTTCTCTCCTGTATGAAAGCGTTGGTGTGTTTGGAGATGAATACGTCGACTAAAACTTTTTCCACACTCTGTACAGTGAAATGGCTTTTGTCCTGTGTGAATGTGCTGGTGCTTTTGGAGACTATCCTGGCGACTAAAACTCTTTCCACACTCTTTACAATGATACGGTTTTTCTCCTGTGTGAACGCGCTGGTGCGTTTTGAGACTATTACGACCACTAAAACTCTTTCCACACTCTTTACAATGATACGGTTTTTCTCCTGTGTGAACGCGCTGGTGTATTCGGAGACTATTACAATTACTAAAACTCTTTCCACACTCTTTACAATGATACGGTTTTTCTCCTGTGTGAACGCGCTGGTGCGTTTGGAGACTATTACGACTACTAAAACTCTTTCCACACTCTTTACAATGATACGGTTTTTCTCCTGTGTGAACGCGCTGGTGTTTTCGGAGACTATGCTGACGACTAAAACTCTTTCCACACTCTGTACAGTGATACAGCTTCTTTCCTGTGTGAATGCGCCGGTGATGTTGGAGATCACTCTTTAGACTAAAACTCTTCCCACACTCTTTACAATGATACGGTTTTTCTCCTGTGTGAACGCGCTGGTGTATTCGGAGACTATTACGACTACTAAAACTCTCTCCACACTCTTTACAATGATACGGTTTTTCTCCTGCGTGAATCCGCTGGTGCATTTGGAGACTATCCTGCTGACTAAAACTCTTTTCACACTCTGTACAGTGATACAGCTTCTTTCCTGTGTGAATGCGCCGGTGACGTTGGAGATGAATCTGTTGACTAAAACTTTTTCCACACTCTGTACAATGATACGGCTTTTCTCCTGTGTGAATGCGCTGGTGACGCTGGAGATGATGCTGGTGACTAAAACCCTTTCCACAATCTGTACAATTATACGGTTTCTCTCCTGTGTGAATGCGCTGGTGACGTTGGAGATTACCCTGATGACTAAAACCCTTCCCACACTCTGTACAATTATACGGTTTCTCTCCTGTGTGAATGCGTTGGTGTGTTTGGAGAAGATCCCGATGACTAAACGACTTTCCACAATCTGTGCACTTATACGGTTTCTCTCCTGTGTGAATGCGTTGGTGTGTTTGGAGAAGATCCCGACGACTAAACGACTTTCCACAATCTGTACAGTTATATGGCTTTTCTCCTGTGTGAGTGCGCTGGTGGTGTTGGAGATTAGCCTGCTGACTAAAACCCTTCCCACACTCTGTACACTTATACGGTTTCTCTCCTGTGTGAATGCGTTGGTGTGTTTGGAGAACATGCCGATGACTAAACGACTTTCCACACTCTGTACACTTATACGGTTTCTCTCCTGTGTGAATGCGTTGGTGTGTTTGGAGAAAATCCCGATGACTAAACGACTTTCCACAATCTGTACAGTGATACGGCTTTTCTCCTGTGTGAACGCGATGGTGACGTTTGAGAGTAACCTGATAACTAAAACTCTTTCCACACTCTCTACAGTGAAATGGCTTTTCTCCCGTGTGAATACATTGGTGTGATTGGAGACTATTACAATGACTAAAACCCTTCCCACACTTTGTACACTTATACGGTTTCTTTCCTGTGTGAATGTGTTGGTGTGTTTGGAGAAGATACAGACGACTAAACGACTTTCCACACTCTGTACAGTGATATGGCTTTTCTCCTGTGTGAATGCGTTCGTGACGTTGGAGAGTAACCTGCTGACTAAAACCCTTCCCACACTCTGTACACTTATACGGTTTCTTTCCTGTGTGAATGTGTTGGTGTGTTTGGAGAAGATACCGACGACTAAACGACTTTCCACAATCTGTACACTTATGCGGTTTCTCTCCTGTGTGAATGCGTTGGTGTGTTTGGAGAAGATCCCGACGACTAAACGACTTCCCACAATCTGTACACTTATATGGTTTCTCTCCTGTGTGAATGCGTTGGTGTATTTGGAGAACATGCCGATGTCTAAACGACTTTCCACACTCTGTACAGTGATATGGCTTTTCTCCTGTGTGAATGCGCTGGTGGGTTAAGAGATCACTCTTTTGACTAAAACTCTTCCCACATTCAGAACAGAGACAAATTCCAGTTCTCCGAGTTAGTCTCTCTGACGTGTTACTTCTGAGAATACGAGAGCTTCTTCTGGATGCCATGTCCTCACATGTCCTGTCCTGATGTCAGCAGTGTGGCGTACTCTTCTCACCAGCACCTACTGATGTGTTTGTGAAGGTACAGGAGGGCAGACGTACGGAGCAGAGGACTTGCACCAGGATGCGATTTATTTCTGGAGGAGTAAAAGGAAGACAATATTGAAAACAAATCACAAAAATCACAAAAATGAACAAAATGTCATGTTCAGTTCATCACTGATTAAGAAAAATCATGTTTTAGGTAGAGAGGAACAAATATAAGTTTAATCTAATTCGACAGTTAATAATTCCTTTTGTAGTAGATCTACAGGAGTGCTTGAAGGTTTGTGAGCCCTTTAGAATGTTCAGTATTTGGGCATAAATGACAAAAAACAGTGGAGTTTCCCAAATATTTTATGAGACCCTGTGTTGGTGTGGAGAGGTTTGCAAGACATCACCAGCTACAGGCAACCCCCAACCCTTGCTGAAGCAAAGAAAGAAAATTCTGCAGCCCAAACCTGGAAAATGTTACGTACAACTGATCGGAGTATTCATTTCTGCACAGGCCAACCCAAACAAACAGATTACCACCATGGAAAGAAACTTTCCAAACTCCCTACTCATCGTCCTTTGGGGATTTTAACAGAGCGAAACTGAACCACAAACTTCCAGCTGGTGGCCTAGTGGTTAGGGTGTTTGCTCTACGATCAGGAAGTTGTGGGTTCGATTCCCAAGAATGCTAAGCACCTTTGAGGTATCCTGAGCAAGATACCATCCCTGCACACTGCTTCCATTATTTTTTCCCATAGATCAGCTATTCTGTACTCGGCACTACTTTCCCAATAAGGTAACACTCCTTGTTCAAGCTGCATCATGTGTTATGTGTGTGTGTGTAAGCACTCTATGGCTCCTGTGTACAGTTGTCTATGGAACGTATATAGAAAGTCCCCCAATAGCTTCTCTTAGTAATATCCCTATGCTTGCAATTTTGACATAGGAGCTCTTCTCACCTAGTTCTTAGTTGGGCTCATAAATTTCTGACCTCAACCCCCTCTCTCCAGCTGTTCTCGGCTGTCCTCAGCTGTTCTGTGTAGCGGGCTTCCCCCATATTTAGAAACAGAACAGAGCCTCCCTGCTTGTAATGAAATGCCTATATTTAAGCCACTCTGTATGATTTTAATGATGGCGAAAATTAAACCCATAGTATATCTAGAGTTTCAC
This sequence comes from Brachyalestes nurse, assembly GCA_037974405.1. NCBI lineage: Eukaryota > Metazoa > Chordata > Actinopteri > Characiformes > Alestidae > Brachyalestes > Brachyalestes nurse. The sequence continues at coordinate 5,477,016 of JBBPCY010000001.1, forward strand.
TAATTTATTTCACCATCCCCCCCCCCCACACACACACACACACAAACACACTGCTCCAGACCCCACACACACACTGCTCCGCCACACACACACTGACACTGCCCCCCCCACACACACACACTGCTCCCCCACATGCAAAAACTGCTGCCCCACACACTACTGCCCCACACATGCCCCC
>JBBPCY010000001.1:5477293-5488316 GCA_037974405.1 Brachyalestes nurse
CGGAGATTGTGATCCAGACCTTCTCGTCCAACATCAGTGTCTGACCTCATAAATGTTCTACAGAATGAATGGACACAGATTCTCACAGAAACTCCAAAATCTTGTGGAAAGCCTTCCAGGAAAAGTGGAAGCTGTTAAAACTGCAATGGGGGACCATTTCCATCTTAAAGTCTATGGATTTGCATGTGACGTCAGTCCCTGTTGGTGTAATGGCCAGGCATCCTAAGACTTTTGTCCTATTATTGTAAGTTTGTTTTGAAAAAACAATTATTTAACCAACAACTGCTTGTCCAAACTGCAAGAGGCGCAAGTAAGCACAGAGGACAAAACTAAAGCACTCCTACTGTAACCAACCAAGCCCTCTGTGTCTGCTCTGTTTTTGACATTGTGTTGCATCATAATGATGTTCCACCTTACATTTACATTTACAGCGTTTGGCAGACTCTTTTATCCAAAGCGACTTCTATTACCTAACTACAGAGGACAGTCTCCCTGGAGCAGCTTGGGGTTAAGGGTCTTGCTCAGGGACCCAGCGGTGGTATACCATAATGCAGCCAACGTTTGTCTAAACATAGTTAAACTAACATAAGCTAAAACAGTTGGGGAGTTTATTACTCAACTGTTGTCCAGCAGGGGAAAAGTGGTGGGGGGGACAAATGATTTTGAAAATACATTGGTTATATGATGCTATAATGGTTGCGGTGCCCATGGTTTATTAGTACATCCCTGTTGATGACCCTACACAAGCACCTAATTCTGCTTTATGAGGTACTGATTAGTGAAATCCTATTCAATGAGAAAAAGTATAAAAACACTGCTGTAATCAACACTGTCCTCTCGCAATGTGAGCAGCTGGATGGTAAAACACTACTAGAAGGACATCAAAGGTAATTATTGCCATTTTGTTTGAGTGAACAAGAGATTTGTTTTCTTTGAATTTTTCAAGTTCTGGAAACACTGCATCATTTCTCTTATTTTGATGCTTTGTCTTTTCCTTTAAAATGATGCTTAAAAGAACAATATTTTTATTCAGAAATCAGGAGAAATATTGTCAGCAGTTCTTAAAAACTAAGGCAAAGCTGTTCGTTTAATACTACTGTATTGACCCGAATATAAGACGACCTGAATATAAGACGACCCCCCACCTTTTCCAGGTTCATTTTTGGGAAAAAGGCGCAAGCTTCCCCTATTTTATCTAGTCCGCGAATATAAGATGACCCCCCTTTTTTAAGAAGCATTTTTAGAACAAAAACTGGGCCAATACAGTATAACAGGGGTATGGGTAATCACCAATAATTTTTACAGTTCAATTAACTGTTAATGAGTGGCGCGTCTTATTCAGGCGCTTCCGGAAGAGTCGTATTGTTGTGACCCGCCGGTTAAAGCCGACACTGGACAGCGGCTGAGCTCAGCAGCCTCTTTTAATTTAAGTTACAGTAATAAAAATACAGGGCTTTAATAGAACAAAAAGAAAAACAAGAGAAACACTCGAGACACTCCACAGAGTGCACAGGTGCATCGATGTAGCCAATAAGAAACATTCTCGGATTGGCTACTTTCAAACCTCCCGCCTCTGAGTACAGCTGTATTTAACCCCAAGACACGCTTTCTTTGTGTTCTCTGGACAGGACAAAAACATTTATACAGTTATATTTTATATGGAAATGTAGCTGAATTTATGTTAATATTTATGTTACAAAATTAGTCCATTATATTTTTCTTAATAGTTTAGAACTAAAATGCGTAAAAAAAACGTATTGGCGTGAAAAAAGCAAAAACAATATTTGCGGTTTCTGCGTTATTTTGGGGATTTCTATGTACAATTAAAAATCCGCGTTAGACTGATTCCTCCACTCCTGATCCACGTAAAAGGGTTACATTTATTCGTTGTAAATGGTGGTGTGTTTTCTCCAGATTTGGTCCTGTCGCTGTAGCACCAGGCTGTTTGGGCTGTGGTTAGCATATTTATCCAGCCCGGCTATACAGCTTGATCAGAGGACAAAGTGTGCTACATTCTGCCACATGACCGTGCAGATGTCCGATGGCACTACCTCAGCAAGCCTCAGGAGAGGGGTTCTTGCCAGACCTCGGCGAAAACGCACACATTTGAGTTCTTGGACCCCTTCCCGTCGATTGCACATGGCACTCCAGCCGGAATCCCAGCAGTCTGGCTGCTAAGGACTGCTTTTGCAGTGGCGGTGCCTCTTGGGGGACACAGCTCAGTCCTTTTGATTACTTCTGCGAAATGGGGGCAGGGTTTCCTCACTAGGTTGCTGTTCATTTGCATGTACAAATTCAGGGCATATCGCTTGTTGGGGAGCAGACTGACCGTGTGAGCGATTTGACTGCTAAACATTCGCTTCAAAGGGAATGGAGATGTTTGAAGCAGGTCTCTTGGCTTATTTAGGAAAGTATTTGGGAAATGTTTTAGGATTGGTCTGAATTTTTCAAACACCTAAGTGCTTGTTTGTTCCAATTTTGTTTGCTTCTCTATTTGGCATTAAAAACATTCATAATTTCTAAGCTGTGGAAATTGTAGCCTAAATTGAAATTTCTCAGCAAAGGCCTTTAGATAGAATAGTTATTGTTAATATAATGAAATGATCCAAAGAATGGATCCAGCTGGTTTAGGGTATCATAAATCCAGGCCAAGAGTCCACAGCGATGCGTCACAAAGTCATTGAAACTAAAAGAGCTGAGACGTCTCAGAAATCACCTGAAGAGCACATGACTGGTTTGAGGAATCATCACAAATACGGTCGTATGTAAAACTTTGATTAAATAACTAAGCAATATGTTTTGTTAAAGTATTAATAAGTTCACACCCACCACAGAGACACATTTTTGTACATTTAAATACAAAATTGTTGTTTATTGGCTGGATTGTTTATCTGAAATGTGACCTGCTGTATGAGAAAGTCTCCTCCACACATCTTTAGTGCAGTGCAGGAGCTTCTCTGCTGCCAACACAGCAATCGGATCATCACATTTTAATGCATAATTATTTTAAAATGCTATAGTAAGCGGGTGTATGTGATTTGACTGCATCTCAGTGGAGTTCACGCTTCACTTGCATGCGGATGAAAATCAAGGAGGAGGAAGGGTGGCTCTGATGGATGAAGTGCAGCCGGTGGGACTGAGACACTGATTAATGATGATTAAAAAAAATGTTATTGTTTTTAAGGGTGATTCTGATGTATCCAAAGAATGGTGTTCAGGCCTGACCTACAATATTTAGTTTATAATCTAATAAATACTCAGATTATAATGTAATGAATACCCTGATTATCAAAATACGGTGCTGTAAAGAACCATTAATGGGCCTATATAATGAAAAACTGAATTTCTCACTTTGTTGTAGTAAAAACGGACCGGTACAGATACAACTAAAAACAAAGCGCATTTGTTTTTTACTCATTTTGCTAGCTTGTGGTCTAAAGTGTTGATGTACCATATCACGTGACGAAGACAAGTGTTTTTTTTTTAATGAAAGTCTTTAAGACTCTGATAATCAATAAAATATTTTTTTCTTTCCCCGGTACCAAATGGCTCACGGACCGATACTTTATATCTTTAACTAAGTAACAACACAGGAGTATTTCTATTCTTTAAACAACCATCCAAGTGACTTTACGGAACCGTCACTTCTACAACCTTTTTATTTTTACGAATTTACAACCTTCTGAAAGAGAAAGAAAGAAAGAGGGATCCTAAATGATAAAACGAAATGTTTGATTTTCCTACAGGTTCACAGAAGATTTGCCTTGTCATCCTAAATCAGCCTCTGGAGGAGCGCTTCTTCCATGTGCTGTGGAGTAAAGGTACTAATTTTGTGATGATTATCAGACACTGACATTTGATTTGCTATTTGTCTGGCCGTTTGGAGCTGTTTGGCAGATTAGAAAGGTGAGACAGAACAGTCTGGAAGCCTGGGAAAGGTCAGACAGGCCTAATTAGTGATGTGCTTTGAGCAGAACCCAAGAGAACTCTTGATGTTCCCCATAAAACATAGTTACCTCCTTTGAGCCCATTACTGGTAATTTATTGCCATTCAGCTCTGCACTTCATTTGTGGCTATTTGAAGCACATTTGTATTTCTTGACCTTTCTCTCTTTTCCCTGTTTCGCTTATTGTCTCGTACGTGAGCCGTCCAGGTGAGGTCAAAAAGTAATCAATGGATAAAACGACAAAGTAGAGCTGGTACTTTACCAAGTAAATCCTCCAACAAGTATTATAGATTTGCTCATTGTGAATCTGGCCAGTCTTGTAAAAATATCAACAACAAAGCATCATTGAACTCAACATCATTAATAAAGTGTTGGGTTCCAGTCAAACGAAAACAGAGAGTGAATGGATAAATAAGGTTAAATAATAAATGTAATATTATTAAATGTAATAAGTAATATTATATTCATTTTGTAATTATAGCAATTACGGTTTAAAAATGGTAATTTTATTATCATCACAGGAAACACAAGCTGTAGGATAAGGCACTGTAATGCCTACATGTGCTACTTTGTATCTGAATTTGGATCTTGATAATATTATTTATCATGATGTCGATCATGGTGTCGTCCAAGCTTGGTGGTCTCCAGATCTCACAGTCAGCTGCAGGCGTGTTGTCTGCTGGGTACTTCAGATCGTTTTGGAAAAAGAATTAAAAAAAGGAAATAGCATGTTTCCTTTCTGGAACTGTGCTTTCAGTCTAATTAACATTCACACTGTGTAAAGTCCTATTTGTGTTTTTCTAAGAGAAGTCAATGAAACAAAACAGTCAAGCAGCATTGGTCTGTTCTGCTTTCTTTCAGCCTAAAGCAGGGAAACCTGTAAAACAGACAATATTTCACATATTTTGGACACAAGAAAAAGTTATTCAAGGATAAATAATATACTGGATAAATAACTGTTAAATACTGCAACAGTGCTAAACGTATTACTACTTTTTAGGAATAAAGAAGTCTTGACAGTTTTAACTGCTTTCTTGTGTGTTTGCATTTATTTGAAAGTTGTGTTTTTGCTGACAGAAAGAAACCCACTGCTGATATAAATGCCTTCAGTCCATTTGAATAGGTTGCTAAGACTTTTGCGTAGTACTGTAAAAACCTTAAAATACACCAAATTTGGTGTGAAGAAGTTATTCAAGGATAAAAAATATACTCTACTAACCCTAACCCTAACCCTAACCCTAACTGTAAAATGTAACTGTAAAACCTTAAACTAACAGTACTAAACTTTGTTGAGGCCATAGTTTATACCAATAAACCCAACTTCCTTAACAACTTTGGGCAATCCAGATGTATACATTTCCCTGTTTTTGGATATTCTTTATATTGTTTTTTATAATCCAGCTCCAGTCCTGGAGGGTCTGAGGCCAGCACAGTTTGGTAGTTTCTTTTCTTAAAAACTCATTAACCTGAGAATTAACAGTTGAGTTGAACCAGGTGTGTTTGAGCAGGGAAATCACCAAACTGTGCCAGACACAGAGCATCCAGGACAAGATTAGGCCCCCCCCCCAACATACAGTATCAGGAGGGGTGAGTTCATTGACCTTATTAATGTAAATATAAAAAGCATCTGGTAAGAAAAATCAGATCAGTAGTGGCCGATACTGATATTTTGATATTGTTATCAGTTTAGTGCTTTATCTGCACATATAAGACAGGAATACAGACAATTTGCCGCTATAAAACAATAAAACAATATTGTCACTGTCAGAACAAAAGCTTGGGCAAATCAAACATATGTGTTTGCTGTGTTCCCTCATAATGCAATAGAGTAAATTTGTCAACCAGGAATCTTTTTTTCTGGAACTGTAAATTTACTTTCTTGCAAAGGTTTTATTCCAGAAGTGAGAAGAAGCTTTCTGTAAACAAGAATTTTATTTTGATCAAAAAAGGGCAGAATATTTTATATAATTAGTTATAATTGGTTCCAGCATTCCGTAATTGACGCAGTTCAGTCATCGCATTCAGATCAGTGCAAACAAAAAAGCATGATGCCAAAAAAGTACATGATGTGTTTTTATACCCGTGGCTCTCTGGATTAGAAATGCGTCGCGTGAGAGGAAACCTCTCTCTGATTCTCAGAAGCACTGTGTGTTTTTCATGTGGATGGAGAGGCAGGTGTGAGAGGTTTGCAGGGCTGGGAGCAGAGTGCAGCTCTCCAGATGGTTCGCCTGGAGGGACTGGGCCAGGAGGCCCCACCCCCTCCACAGACCCTCAGAAGTGAAGCCCTGTGGGGCAGCGTGGCCGCCGGCGCCCGCTCGCTGGAGCCTCATGATCAAAGCCGGCTCATTTCAGATAGCGGCGCCGCTCTTGGACTCAGTCCACCGCCGCTGCCTCGCTCGAGCTCAGTTCCGTCTCTCGGCTCCGGTCAGTCGGGGATTAGCTGTCTTGCATCAGCGTCGTTGGGAGCAGAGCGTGTAGATTATTTAAGTCTGCTATTTAAGCAAAACGCCATCACATGCAATGTGTCTTTCGGCTACAAAGAAAAAAGTTTTGTGTTGCAAAAAAGCCGTAAAGACTTAAAGTTGCGAAAGAGGAAATCCCTGAGAAAAATGCACCAGACTAAATCAAAGGCTTGTGACCGTAATGCGGTGGCATATTAGTAATGAGGTTCTCTGTGATCCTGGGCTCAGTTCTAAGAGATGACTGCGGAAAATGAGAGAATTTTTAATGCAACAGGAACTTTGCAAAAGAATCTGTAACATCCTGAACATCATGAAGAGAACTTGCAGGGAGACCAAGTGGTGATGCAGTCTCAACGGTGGCGCAAGATATTGTGAGTTTGATCCCCAGTGATCCCACAGTCAGGCATGGTTGGGATTACAAATGCACTTTTTTATAAGCATACAGGAACAGTGCTGTATCGAAATAGTACTGTTATGGCACAGAACTTGTATCTGTATCTGACTTTGTCAGCGTAGTTCGGTGCGGAGGAAAGGATACTGTTTACTGACCGCTCTGCTGCTTCGGAATCGACAGGAGGATGTTTTCTTTTCAGGGGACATGCCTCTGTGGAAAGATACACGATGAGTCAAATAAAACCAGTTTCCTTTCTAAGATGAAAGAATCTGTAACAGTGCATTTCTGACTCCTACTTACTGGTTGTGTGGTGATGCAGAGTCAAATTCTAGATTGTCTTTTGACTTTAAATGCACTTGTTAACTGTTTCAGCAGTTAATAGTAGCTCCTTAAATATCTAACACTGGTGATCCACTTTATAATTATAATTATATGAGGTGGCTATTTGTGATAAATAAAAAATAACATTTTCTGGTTAATGAAGGAACCCAAATGGTGAACATATGGTAAATTTATGTTAGTACAGAATACTGACTGGATTTGTAGTAAGTGAGTAACATGTAACTGTAGAAAATTTCAGTGTGTGCCAAAACTTTTGATTGGTAAAGGGAAAGAGAAAATGTCTCCAGACTTTACTTCTATCTGAATTTTCAGCTATTATTCCCTTCCTTTTCCTAACATTAGTGTGACCCTACAGATGAACCAGGTCATGGAGTCACTGTAGATGCGCTGAAATTGTAAACAAGAAATCAACAACTGAAATATTTATCACAATAACGTTAAATATCCATTCCAGCCCAACCTCTAACTCATACAGTATGTGAGGGTACATTTTGCTGTCCGTGTGAAGTGCTACGTGACTGGCTTCGGCATTCTGTAGCCGAGGAGCATGTCGGCTGTGCTGGATGCTTCAAATTTTGGACAAGCCTGGTTACTGGAAGTGACAGAGCATGCATTCACGTTCAGAGGGGTCAAGCACCACAGCAGTCCATTGTAAAAGCAACTCGCCCAACTAGAACCACTATTTCAGCTGTAGAACACCCCCAGCCAGGGTGGAGTAATCCACCAGCCTTCATCACGGGTAATTAACTTTTGGTTTTGTTCTTCGTCTGCCCGGCCCCTGTTGATTTAAAAAGGCCACAGGCCTGACTTCATTTTCAGCAGCAGCACGTACTAAATCATAAGGAGCAAACTCTTGCCTTATCAATACCCTGGCCCATAAAACACCGCCCGGCCTGCCTGGGTTTTCTGACATACAGAGTGAGCGTCCCTCGGCGGGATTATGAAATGTTTATTTACAAGGTTATCTATCCTGCGCCGGGCCGCGGGCGAAGCCGCGATGAGTGATTTACTTCTCCAGTGTCCTCAGATGAATCAGAAAGTTGCCTCGGTTAATCTCTGGAGGCATCACCTCAGATGCTGAAGCTTTTTTTAAACAGTGCATTCTGCTGAAACTGTTCGACTAACGACTCCTTGAAGCGATAGTTTGGTGAAAAGTCTGATTTACACAATTTCCCTCCATACCTCCAGACCCCAGACGCAGTCGATCAACCAAGACATGTTTGCTGTCTGAAGTTTGCTGGAGCTATGAGTTTAATACCCCACCAGTTAACCCTTCATTATTCACACACCACAAGTTAGTTATCTCAAACAGGTTTGTATGTGTGGTTTCTGACACAAGGTACCCATTAAGTGGACAAAATCAAGCTAAGCTAAACAGCCACTGCCATTCAGAAGCCTGATTTATCCATGTTTGCAAAGACCCATTACTTGAATGTGTTTGCTGCTTTATTTAATTTTATTTGTGTGATTGCATTAGAGCAGGTTCATAGCAGGTTTGGTGTGAGACACTCCATTCTGGAGAAACTTAGCAAGTCAGAATTGTTTACAGTGGAGGCGAATGGAACCAGACATCCGCCACTAAAAGTATAAGTAATAAGTAATCACATAGGAACACCATTAGCAACCACCTAGAAACAACCATAGTTACTATAGCAATCGTGCAATCACACTTTGCATTTTCTTAAAGAAATTCACTCTAGTTTTTGTGTACTAGTCTAAACTCAGCTGGTGAAAACAAGCTATCTCACATTTTGGTAGCTGAGACACAATATGATATGAAATAACATATTATCTACTTTAAAAAAGACATTATGTGATATTGTGACTGGTCAGAAACGACTTAAGGAAGTCTAACAGAGGTTACAACTCTCATGGTTAGATGTGTGTCTGATGATTTAGAAGTGCATTTATCACCATATTTATTGATTTACAGAAGCTTCCATTGCTTATTAGCCACATTAGCCTCCAGTTCAAACCTAAAGAAGCAAACCTTTGGCAGACTAGGTTGGGCTACAGGGAAAAAAATGGTGTAAATATGATTTTTGCCAAACCATCCTTTAATATTGCAATGGTTTTGATGTAAATGAATGGTTCTTCCGTGTTCTTGCTCAAGTCCAAGTTACACCTCTGAAATAGTTCTCTAAAATGTTTCTTCTGTTTTTAGAGCCTTAAATGCTAAGTAATAGGCTTGTCCTTCTCTATGAGTGTGTCTACTTAACATCTTCCACCACAAACTCTGCTCTTAGCAACTCTACAATTACAGGTAATGTAGTCCTGATATAATTTGCATGGTGCCAAAATTAATGAGCCATTTGCATTCAGATGAGTCTCCCCGAGTCTTTTTCTCAGCAGGTGTTCGCCGTCAGAGCGGATCACGTCATGTTTTCCGTTCCGAGAGGTAGCAGTGGGAGCCGTTTTTCGTGATCAGATCTTTATATAGGAGCACTTGTCTTTGCTTCTGCTCGCAACTTAACTTTTGAAAACACTTGGATAATGGAACCATTGGCAGCGCCTCAATGTGGTGGGCTTCTCACAGATTCTTGTTTTTATGTCTCATTGAAATGGTTTTTCCCATTAGTGACTACAGATCTGGAGAAGTTAGCAGAAATGGAGAAAAGCCCTGATGGCTCTTAAAACCAGAAAACATTCAGAGCAAAGAAACGTGATCTTCTTCCTCAGATGCAATCCTGCTCGGATATTCACAGATTCTGTTCATGATGCTTTAATAATAGAACTCCCATGCTGCCTCTGTTGTTGGATGCATTGAGAGCATGCAACACATTTATCACTATGGAAACGCTCATATAAATATTATGAAGTATCCTCTTATTTATGTGCTTTCGTCCTTAAAATGATGTTTTCTTGCTCAAAAAATAAAGTGTGCCTGGTAACTAAAGGTGATGGACCATAAAGATCATATTATATAAATGCAATAACAGCACTGATGAATTATCTCATTAAAGGAGGAGTTAACTAAGAGGCATGAATAGCTGCTTTTTGTCTTTCCATTAAAAAGTCCAGACATATAAGCCTGGATGAGAAGTTCTGAATGTGTCAATCCAGCAAGGAGAGCCAGACCATGGGTCTTGAATGGCAGAACCTTTTGCTTCAGATTACGTCAGATTTACTGAGATTACTTCAGGATCCGTCCTAATCTATTATTAATCTGTCTCTACCTGTGTAGACGTTGTCGGATTGGGATGTCAGTGTGAAGGCTTATGGAGAAACTCTAGGCATCTTTCAGTCACTCTTATGAAGACAGAGACAGAAAAGCCCATAGGCAGCGCCGAAGTGCGCCGAAGCTGCCACGTTAATTTTTCAGAAGCAGAAGGAGAAGATCTTCTCCAGTCATCAACATGTCAGAGACCAGGGTAGGAAACAGAAAAACAGAAGGCGTGTCTGTTGTTTGTGTGTATGTATCTTGGCAACTCTCCTGGATTTGTACACGGCACTCAGGGCGAGACAATACAGCTAAAAAGGATCATTTATAAAACAATAAGTATCACAACACAGGGTTTTCTGCAGCAAGGGCTGCGGCGTGGCGGCAGGGGGCAGAGCGATTTTTTTTATCGATGGGGGGTAGCAGGCAATTCCGATTTGTCATCTGGGGTGGTCGAGAGTTTTTATCAGTGAGAGGGTGACGAGTAATTTAATTGTGTCAACTAGGGTTGAGTGATTCCGCTTAATTGATGGGGAAGGAGGTAACAAACAATTTTGTTTTGTAAACTAAGGTGGATGAGGGATTTTATTTTGGAGGCAAGTAGTTTCATTATGTTTGGGGAGATAAACAATTTCGTTTTGTTGGGGGGTAATAAGTGATTTTGTTTTGTTGGGGGGTGATAAGTGATTTTTTAAGTGATTTTGTTTTGTTGGGGGGA
>JBBPCY010000001.1:5501052-5512981 GCA_037974405.1 Brachyalestes nurse
ACACACACCTCAACACACACTAACACACTGTGTGGAGGAGAGGATACACACCTCACTAACACACACCTCAACACACACTAACACACTGTGTGTTAAGTTTAAATTAAGTTGAAAGACCTTTGTTTCCCACACCTGAGTTCGTTTACAATCACAGCTGTTTTGTTTTGGGTTTAATGAGAGTCCTTTGTTTTGTTATGTATTTAAGTTCCACTGTTTCAGTTTTTGTTTGTCCGTGCACCCTCACACTACCCTTAAAGGTTTGGTTGAGTCCAGGTTCTGCTTTTGTTTGTGGTTTGGGCCTTTGAGCCCCTTTACTTTGTTTTTCTGAATAAAAGAAAAAAAGAAGAAGAAAAGCCACGATGTCTGTCTGCATTTGTGCCTCCAGCCTGGGCTCACCAGCCCCAGACCTGACAAATGTGACAGAAATCTAATATTTTTATTCCATTATAATATTTGTAGAGCTGAAATAAAATGTATTCAACACAAACACCTACAGGCTCCTCCAGTAATATTCAGAGACGGACATTAAGTTCATGTCCGATGGCACAAGCCATTGTTCCACCATTTCTCTAATCAGCCGCCATCATCCCCATTCCAAAGGAACCAACCGCAGACAGCCTGAAGACTACAGACCTGTAGCTCTCACCCACATTGTCACCAAATACTTTGAGAAAATAATACTAAGGCACATAATAAACAACCTCCCCACAACCTTCCACACCCATCAGTTCACATACAGAGAGAACAGGTCCACAGAGGATCACCACTGATCTCCACACAGCCCTACAGCACCTGGAACACAGGGGATCCTGTTAGGATGCTTTTCAGTTACTTTATCCCCGCCTTCAGTTCAATAACTCTGAACACCCTCATCTGGAAACTTCACCACCTTGGACTCTCCCCTCTCCTCTGCAGCTGGATTAGAGACTTTCTCACACACTGCCCCCAGTCTGTTAGGCTGGGTCTCTTTCTCTCCTCCACAATCACCCTCAGCACTGGCTCACCCACTTCTGTACTCACTGTACACTCACACCTGCAAACCCACTCACTCCTCCAACTCCGGGGGGGTGGAGAGGTCCTAAAGCTGACTCAGTGGTGCTCTGCAAACAACCTGAATGTGAACACAAAAAAGACTAAAGAACTCATGCTGGACATACTAGAAAGCTCAGAGCTGATCATCTTCCCGGAGATGAGATGTGTGGAAAGAGTTCACACCTCACTGAAAGATCCACATCTCTGATCCTGGTGGCCAGGGTGGGAACTGTCCATCAAAATGTTCTTGGCTCTGGGTGTCAAGCTGCTGACCTCTTTCTACCGCTCAGCCATAGAGACCATCCTGACCTTCAGTCTCACAACATGGTGTTAGGCGCGGCTCAGTGGTCGACCAGAAAGCCCTACAGAGGGTCATAAGGTCGGCACAAAAGATCATCGGCTGCCTCCTCCCTTCACTGGACATCACTGACTCCTGGTACCTCTTCAGAGCCAAGAACATTTTGAAGGACAGTTCCCACCCTGGCCTTTCCTTCTTTAACCTTATCCCCTCAGGGAGGCGCTACAGGTCATTAAAAACAAAACCAAGCAGACTCTTAAGGAACTTCTACCCACATGCCATACAGACTTTAAACAAATACCACAAATAACACCTGTAGTACACAACCTGCCATGACACTTTATCCAATAATTATTATTTTCTAGTTATTTATGCATATGTGTACATGTACATACTGTCTGTCTGATTACTGTGACCTGCAGTCTCACTGTATCTTGTGTACAGTGACAATAAAGGCATCTTATTTTATCTTATCTTATCTTATCTTATCTTATCTTATCTTATCTTAAACACATGGTAGCAGAGGGGTTGAGTTTAACTCAGAGCAGCCATAACATATTAATGTAAACCACAATTAGCTGGAATCTCACAAAACTTTCACATGATTTATTTCACATTGTCTCTTTACACTCAGTATTCAACTTTTGCAGCGGTTTGCAACCCAGAGTATTATTTTTCCTCAATTACACTAATAACTGTGATGTTACACAAACACACATGTATCAATTTCAGTTTCTCTAGTTCAACAGTAATTACGCATCAATTATACAGTTATACAGTTTATCAGTAGTTAATCCCTCATGTCTCAGTGAGGGTAATTATATTTTCATAAACTGTTGATTACCTTCAAAACATCTCATGTAATTAATAACACTATGACAGTACTTACACTGTATCTGAGCAACTAAATTGCTGTCAAGTCTGATGGCCCATTCCGGGACCTCTGGACGAGTATAAAAGCTCCAGGAGCCTTTGGTTTCACTTATTTTTCTTTTCTTTTGACATAACCAACACAAAAGGGCGAATGTGAGGGTCGCCCGACAACCTCTGTGGGTCCAAACTCAACTTAAATACAAAAAACCCCAAACTAAGACCCAATCCCAAATCATAGTCACTTTAACTAAACTCAAAACACCTGACAAAAATCTATAACTCAAACCCAACCCTTCATAATAAAAGACCCAACAGAAAACACAAAAAACACCCCAACAAAAACCCACAGCGAAAAAAAACCCACACTACAAAATTGCACTACAAGGCGAAAGACTGATACGCAGTTTCATAGTAAGTTGCATTGCAGTGGGATCCGGCCCAGGTTGCTGTAGTGCTCGAGTATGTGAGTGATGAGCCGTGGAGGAGAGCAGGGGGAAACGACATCTTTTTATACATCATCTTAAAAAAAGCTCTTGTCGATGAACTGTGGAGTGATTGAGGTTTTAAGCTGCTAAAAACCTTTTATACCAGAGCACGAGCTAAACCCAGTCACACTGCGGGAGTGTTACGCCCCAGGACATGGGTTTTGTGTGTGAGTGTGTGTATGTGTGTGTGTGTGTGTGGAGTTCCAGCTGCGTGTGGAGCTTTTCTGGGACTGAGCGGGATGATGATGTGCATTGCTTTCCTGATTGGTTGGCGTCTTTCTATAAAAGGCTCTTTCAGAAGACAGGTGGTGTTTGGCTGACTGGAGAAAACCGAGTCCATCACCACACACCACTTAGCCTTTAGCTTCTTTTGGCCTGCAGCTTTAGTATCTGCCATCTAGCATTTAGCTTTATAACCTCTTAAAATGTCACTGAGGTTCGTTTTACACCGATAACCTGTTGTGGTCCAGACTAGCTGAATATATTCTGGTTTGAGAAGATCCCCTGGTGCTTCATGAATCTGAAACGTATGTGCTACACTTCAATTTGCCATTGTGCAGGAGGAGATCCAATTAGCAGGTGGAAATGGACTAGATCTGGGGGAAAATGAAATCCAAAATCCATAAATAATCCATTAAAGAAAAGTTAATGAGGTTTTTTTTGCTCCTGCGAAGTTACCATTCAAGGCTTTGTCACAATAGCAACAATGGATCTCAGACAAATCAGTATAACTTGGACAAACTGCACTAGAAAAAGAAAAATATTGCTCACAAGCTGTGGACCTTTAAAAAAGACTGAACTGAATCAGCAACACTTTGACCCATTCTCCAGAAAAACTGCATGTCTTGCGCTTAACACAGCTGGGTATAATGGCAGGGCTGCTGTTTGAAAGCCTCTTACGTCCAAAGGGTAACATGCAAAGACATTAACCTGGTGCAAGAAGTGCAAACCCCCAGGCCTCTGAGCGGAGTAGGAAAACGATGTTACCGATGAGTCGTCTTTCACCTCCTACAGTCGAGCATTTCTACATTTAAGGAAAGCCAAAGGAGGCACAAAGCCTATTACGAATGGTGTTGTATCCATAATGGTATGGGCAGCCATCTCAAGGGAGTCATTACGTTTGATGATTGCTTGGTATGGCTGTAAAACAGCCAAGGAATATGAGCCCATTTTAAATGGCCAAAGCACCCCCTATGGTTCAAACACTGTTCCCTTGTGATGGCTTCATGTTCCAAGCTGATATTGCCCCTGAAGAAATTCAAAGTTAGTTTCGTTAATGCTAAGGTGAAGTCAGGCCTCATCCAAACCAGATATTACTAAATAATTACTGACTGTTTTTCTGTGGATTTCCACTTTCTTCATTTCTCAAAGAACTACAGATCTTTCTTTTTGAATGCTCCCATGAGGTCCACAGCTCAGGCCTTTTTTGATGGTACCCCATGAAGGACAAAACTTGTTCTAAGGGCAAAGTCACTAACTCTTGTCTACAGAGTGACATCTGGG
Organism: Brachyalestes nurse; assembly: GCA_037974405.1. Taxonomy (NCBI): domain Eukaryota; kingdom Metazoa; phylum Chordata; class Actinopteri; order Characiformes; family Alestidae; genus Brachyalestes; species Brachyalestes nurse. The sequence continues at coordinate 5,505,244 of JBBPCY010000001.1, forward strand.
TCTGCACCTAGCTACCTTAATCCCATCATTCAGCCTTATGTTCCTACTCGCTCCCACCACTCCTTCAAGGAACATCGTCTGGCTCTGCCATCCCTACACACAAGGTAAACCCAGTCCAGACTGGTCTCATTCTGGTTCTCTGCTGGTGGAATGAGCTGCCTAAGATAACCAGAGCAGCAGAATCCCTCTCTATCTTAAAAAACCTTCTGAAGACTAATCTGTTCTGAGAGCACCTCCTCTCCTGATGATCTATCTTCTTCCACTACTCCTACATAAATATTTTAGCACTTAAAACTCTCCTCTGGTTCTCACACTGTGCTGAAACTTGAATATTTCCTCAGATCCTAAGTTGCTTTGGATAAAAGCGTCTGCCAAATAAATATAATCTAATGTAATGTGAAGATTGATCCTTCTGTATTTGGTACCTGATATTTACCTTTATACAGACAAACTGGAGGAAAAACTTGAATAAATGAATAGAAGAACAGGAGTGCAGATTCTCATAGACTACGCAGTTAACATCCTCCCATGTGTTGGGATGTATAGAAATGCTGAGGAGGACCACGTTTAGAGAAAAACATCAGGAAACATGGCTGGAGATTGAGGTGGAACGCTTATTCAGTGAGCATGGTCCTCAAGCATCAGAGCGATATGTAAGAGCAGCTGTTCCTCATCTGTCTGAGAAAGTCAACGTAGGACGTGATTAGACTGTGCCATCAAGAACAATCTGTTCACAACGACGCAAAATGGCCGTAGTGCCGTAGAGCAGAAACCCCTCATTAAAGAGAGTAAAGGCCATATGAGAGGTCAGTGATGTTAAACTACAGGTGGTGATCTACAGAGATGTGAAAAGTAATGATGAGTCATCCTGCACCATGTTCTCCACAAGTGGTTGAGTGCATGTGCGGTTTACAGTACGGCACAAATCTTGAGCCACCCCTCATTTCTTCATATTTTGATTTGGTAAAGGATAAAGGAGTTCCAACCACTCAGCATTCAGCACCACCAGTATACTGATCACCACCTGATCATCTGGAATCATCTGCTCCTGCTTCTTCACTGGTTCAGGACTTCAGTTAAATGGTCTTTGTTCTGCTTGAATGATTCATACGTGGGTCACTGTGTGTGAAAGTCTGGATCTTTGGAAGAGAAATATGAAGAAAAGAGGTGTGGCTTAAGATCTTTGCACAGTACTGTGCACAGTACACCTATGGGAGATTTTGGACAGCTCTCCACCGCCATCATCAAAACAGCAACTAATCTAATATAGTTTAGAAGAATGCCTTTAACCCTTAGAACATGAGCGGCACTAATCTGTACAGGAAGAGCAAAATCATCATCATACAGCCAAACTCCTCCTTATATGGAAGTTCTCCCGGTTTGTGTTGGTGCTACAGGTGTCAGACGTCATGCTGAGGTTTGTTTGATGTATCTGTGTCACGTAGAACCAAATAAATTGTCATTTAAAAACGTGTAATAATAATAATAACTACTGAGGGTAAACACCAATTCTGGACGGTTTTACACGTTTATATTTACTGAAATCGGAGTTTACTGATACACTCTGAGTTCTGAGAGTAAACACCGGTTCTAGACTGATTTACACCATTTATATTTACTGAAATCACTTACTTACTTAAAATGGGCCTGAAATTAAACCTTAATACAAAATACTTGGTTAATTAATAGACAGAGGAATATAAACATCAAACTGCAAGGCGCTCAAATTTTATCACATGGAGTGGAATGTGTAATCAGCCCCAGTGTAATTTCTCTACCCACTTTTTGTGTGATCCTCCCTCGTTTTTTTGCACAGCCCTCCCTCGAATGCAGATGTATGAGATAGAGAAGATAAACTGCTCTGACACTTTCTGCTTGAAATGATATCTTAAAAAACCTTAAACTGGCACAAAAGGTTTAGTACCTTTATGCACCTTTAGGCTGGTTCACGCTCTGTCACCCATCTGTAGGTCACAGTTATCACTCGTGATAAAAGTATTCTGTCATTTTCCATCCATACCACTTCTGCGTTTGGATAAAAGGGATATTTCATTGATTTGCCCTGGACAAAGAGTTATTGCTGTATCATATGAATGTTGCCATATTTTTACCACATTTTGATATATTTCTGTTATGTCTTCTCATCAAATTAAATGGAAAAAGTCAGCAATGCAGACTTGAAGCTGATGTAATGAATAACTTAGTGCTAACTGAGGCTAATGTTGTACTGAGGCTAATGTTGCTAACAAGTAATGGTACACTATGTGGACAAAAGTATTGGGACACAAATGTTTTTCAGGGTTTGGGCCCCTTACTTCCAGTAAAGATCGATCTTAACGCTTCAGCATTCTGGACAACACCACGCTTTTTCCAGCTTTGTAGACCGAGTTTGGGGAAGAATATTTTCTATTCCAGCATGACTGTTCCCCAGAGCACAAAGCGAGCTCCATAAAGAGATGGCTGGATGAGTTCAGTGTAAAAGAAACTCCAAAATCTTATGGAAAGCTTTCCTAGAAGAGTGGAAGCTGTTATAGCTGCAAAGGGGGGCCGAATCCAACTTGCTTTTGCGGTTTCTGATACCGTATATCATACTGTTAACTATAGAGAAGGATTAAAGTACTGTGATTAGCTGAAAACAGTAGCCACCATCCTGAAGCATGAATTTTGTCCATTTTTTCCCACCCTGCTGGGAAATGAAGGTTTGTTTGTGCTTTGCGCTCGCTGCCTCAGCGAAGCAGACATGGGCAGCGGTGTAATCCTGTACGGTATCACTCTTAAGCAGGCTGCCACTGCAGGCCCGCTCCTTTCACGGTTACATACAGCAGCCACTCGAGCGTGAAATCGCAACGGTGATGCTTTAATACCTCCAGATAGCACAGCTATATCGCCCGGGCTACTTCTTTTCTGGTTTTCGGAGGGGGTAAAGGGAGGGTGAGGGGTGCGTCTGGATGATCTACACACACTTTCACTAAAGAAATATATAATTCGACCAATCTTGTCATCGCATCCCGGAAATCTCGCGAATCAGTAGCAGCTCACATTCGTGGCCAGTTGTGAATATTTGGTGGCGAATGGTAGACAGGCATGTGTATATCAATTCGCTGTGTGTCAGGCAGGCTGTCTGCAGCTTTTGTCACATCGAAGGACAGATAGCTTTAGTGAGTGGCAGGCCCTGAAGGCCTTTCACTGGAAGCCTGTCACTGAAGCTTCCCATCCTGCCCCTCGTCACGACTCGGGATTCATTCCGGTTAAATAAAGGAGCTGATGACCGCCCAAATTGCACTTTTTTAAAATCTGGGTCTCTTCTTTCTTTCTCTCCTCATCACCTCTTCTCTCCATCTCTCTCTTCCTCATGTTGTATAGGTTTCTGCCAGACTACATCAGTGGAGATTTTGATTCCATTACAGCAGACGTCAAGACTTTCTACTCAGAAAAGGTATTTTTCTATTTTTGTCCAACATCATCATCTTTTTTTTCTTCTTCATTCTTTCTTCTGTTTCCTCTTTCTTAATCTTCTTTCTTGTCCTCGTTTTCTTTCCTCTATTACTTTCAACATCAATCCTCAGTACCTTTTTCAGTTTGTTTCTTCTGCTGCCTCTTATTCTTCAGGTTCTTTTATCTGCTGCTTCTTATTCTTCTTCTTTTTTCTCCTCATCGTCATATTTTCTTCTTCATTCTTTCTTCTGTTTCGTCTTTCTTCTGTTTCGTTCTTGTTCTCTTTTTCATTCATCTCTTTCTTTCTTCTCTGCAGTCATAATCTGCAGTATCGTTTTTACTTGGCTTCTTCTGTTTCTTCTTCTTTTGGTGTTTCTTCTTTTTCAGGTTCTACCATCTGCTGCTGCTTCTTGTTCCTAGTTCTTCTTCTTCTCTCGTAAATGTCTCTGTTCTTGAACATTCACATTATACAGAGCTTCTTTAAACTTTAAAAAGATTCTTTGTAGAACCAAAGATTCTTTAGGGCAGTTCTTCTGGCATTAAAGAACCACTTCTGCACTTTCATTTTTATAACTGTTCTTATTCTTCTTCATCATTTTCCTCTCCTTCCTTTTCTTCATCATTGATATTCCACAGATTGGTTCTCTTCTAAAAAACAAAGACATATTGTTAAAGTTGTATTAAGTTATATTCGGATTATACTGCAACTCAGATAATACTTTTTGAATGTGGAGGATAGGCGCACAGCTACGCTTGCCAAATTAATTTTAGTTGGTACAGTTTGTTTGAAATGCAGATTTCACAGGGCAGGTTAATCCCCAGCTATTTTTCCAGCAGCAGGAAATTTGATCGTGGGAATTGCACTCTGCTCTGAAGAAAAATGGCATGTCAGGCGCGGGAGACGGAGCGCTTTAGCGTCGCTAGAAAGCCCACAAAGATACATTTTGTCTACTGTCTTTCGCGAGAGCATGAGCGCGATGGCGCATGGCTGCATATCTGAATGTGAATGAGGAGCAGAGCAGGCGGAGAGCCAGCGGTATTCTGTTGGGGATAAAGGGGAGATCACACTGCAACACGAACAAGTTCCTAAGCTGACACTCGCCAGCCAGGCTTTGTGCTACCTGCTGCAAATGAGAAGTCACCTGGATCGGCAGCGTGTAGATGCTTCTATTGAAGCAGAACACAGCAGCAGTGTTCCCCTCAGTCCTCACCGGCACTCTGAACAGCTCCCCCACCGAGACACACCATTTACACGCACAGCGGAAAGCACATTCTGGGCGTGGGGGGTCACACTTTGTACTTTCCTTAAGTTTTACAAAAACTTTCTGAATCTGAAATGTTCAGAAATGCATTCTGTTTTAGCTTAGCCTCAATGTTTCATCATTTCCACTGACCCCAGATGCATCAAAGATGTTTAGAGTCCAAGTTTTGCTTCTTCAGAAGCGAAGCTGCAAGGCTAATGTTGGTAACAAGCTCCAGAACCCAATTGTCATCCACAAATAGCCCAAAAAACTACATCACCAAAATGGCTCTAAACCTGCTCAGACCACAATTAGATCTTAATTACGGTGGAGGTGGTTATAGCAAGGTGAACGGTTTTATTACTTTGAATATAAACCAAACATAACATAAAAAAATTAACCATGAACCAGCCAATATTAGTCATTTAACCTTTCTTTAAATGCCACCTTTAAGCGAGATGATATTTTGTCTTCCCTGCACAGTTTTATATTTTATGTTTGGTTTCTATTCAAAGAAACAGTTCAGTTCAACCTGTGTGCAGCGCTCTACGTCTCTACTGCTGTCCAGAAGGGAAACCCCCCCCCGCCATAATGCTTCCACGTCCCCATGCTCTGGACTCGGAGGGTAACTTATTTTTCTGTAAACTTGCCTCAAGTGTGTAAACAACAATTATGACTGTTTGGGGAGGAAAAATATCCAATATCCTGGATGGACCATAAAATATGATTGCATACAGTATTGAAAATATATTGTATAAGAAAGTGTTATTCGGTCTTTAGTTGCTCTCAGCTATCGTCTTTCATAGAAACCACTGTCTGATTAAAACTATGTGTAGTATGTCATTAGAGCTCTGCAGAAGACATAAAAGACCAAAAATCAAATCTTGACCTCCAGACCAACCTGAAAATGTGTGTACTGTTACATTCCTACAGGATTTGTAAAAGTATTTAAGATGATGGTTTTTAAACTGACCTTTTCTGTCTTTTCCTTGACCTTGTTGTGGCCGCAGAACTGCCGGTTGATCGAAACGGCCGACCAGGACCTAACCGACTTCACTAAGTGCCTGGCCATTATGGTGGAGGAGATCAAAAGCCGGCAATTACAGGTACGACTTCATTCTCTCCATCAGCACTCAGCTCTGCCTTTATTTCACAAAGCTCATCAGTGGGAAATCAATGTGCTGATACTGATGTGTTCTGTGTTCGTCCCTAATCTAATCCACTGCCCACTCCAACCCCACCGCAGGCCTGAGAAAAACATCACTTCTACTAATCAGCGGGAACCTTACATGACCTTCTGTCAAACCCCGCAATCACTTCTTATCTGCACTGCAAAATGAAGAAATATTGGCGAGTGCAATCATTCCAAATGTAGGCAATATATCTCATATTTCTCATTCTGCATTGATTTAATAGTCCAATAATAGTCTAAATATTGCCTAAATGGAGTACACAGTTATTTAACTGGACACATTTACTTTTCTAAAGGTGCATCCCAGCCTAAAATAAGAGGTTAACATGTTAATTACTGGGTTACTGAAGTACTGGTTATCTACCCTGAGCTGGTTTGACAGAATTCATGAATTTATATCATTTTCATGTTTTCGTTTATTGTTGTATCAAAAATCCATAACACAAATACATCATATAATCATTGGGAATCCTGTGGTGTCACCCAATCCTGACTGCTAGCCTAGCCACCGAGCTATGGGCTAAGGTAGTATTCGTGTAAAATAAAGTCAAGTGGCCCCTAAGAGTCACGCGTGAACACACCACAGCACACAGTTGAACTTCTTTCCCTGTATTTAACCCATTCATCAAGTGAAGCAGGGGGCTACCACCAATAAAGGGCGCCCTGTGAGCAGTGTGTGGGGACAGTACCTTGCTCAAGGGAACCTCAGTGATGACACTAGCAGCTGGGATTCCAACCCACAATCTTCTGACTGCAAGGGCTACTCCCTAACCACCAGGCTACCAGCTTACCTTAAAACCATAAAGAAAATAATTAGCTTCATGTAATGTCATGAAGCTGCCTTGCTAAATGTAGCTTTTAGCTTGTCTTCCTCATCTGATGCCATTTCTGTTTGAGTAATCTCACTGTATTGATGATCCAAAGACAATTACTAAAGTTATATGGTTACAATGAGATATTCAGCTTCCTAGGAGTAACTTTAGTGTCTGCCTTCCTTCTGTATTTCCCATAAGCCCATCAAATCCACCCAAAGCTGTAGTTTTTCCCGAAGTTTCTTCTCAAGACACCCTCCTCAGGAGGGGGTTCTTAGTCTTTAAACCGAAAAATCTAAGTCTGGAAACTACAGCAGCACATTTTTCACTTTGGCCAGAGTGTCTCTTCAAGTAATTCTACTAAGTAAAATGATCTCACTACACAGGCAGATAATTTGGTTTGTTTTAAGCAATAACGCTTGCAGGAGGTCCAATTATCTGCCAGCACAGTGCGATCATTTCACCTGATTAGATCACTTTGTATAAGAATATATAGAAACAAGTTATTATCCTATTCTTACAACGATGATATGGAGGTCTTAGATATCACTGCTGTCAGAGTAAAACCATTAAAACGGCCATTTAAAGCCATTCAATCTTTTTTTTTTTCAATTTCCTCCTCAATTTATTTGAGAGAGTAAAGGTGGAATAAAGTCATATTACATTAACCCTCAGAACTCTCAGAGTGTGTAAAAAGAGTATTGTTGTAAAATAGTCTAGAGTGTATCAGTAAACTGTGATTTCAGTAAATATAAACGGTGTAAAACAGTCTAGAACCTCAGAACTCAGAGTGTATCGGTAAACTCTGATTTCAGTAAATATATATATTAGGGCTGTAACGATATACGATACAAAACCGAAATTGCGACACTCAGGTCCACGAACCCGTGTCGCGGTGTGACGAGGGTGAATCGTGACACATCCCTTCCAGTTCCACTCCTTCCCGTATACAGTTCCCGCCCAGAAACACGTTTTTTGTGATAATAGGAGGATTTTCATGTCAATTTCTTTTCTTTAACCAATAGCTGAGGGTCTTAGGGTTTCAAAGAGCCCTCCCA
>JBBPCY010000001.1:5567247-5579747 GCA_037974405.1 Brachyalestes nurse
GTGGGGTTGGTACACAGTTAGTGATCCTATTCCACTACGGTTCTACTCCACATTATGGCAAGAACCACTTAACTAAGCAAAGAAAACAACAGCCCATCATTACCTTATTACAAAACATAAGTCTGGTTTGTTTAACACTCTTTTATTTGTTTACTGCGTAATTCAGTGTGTCCCTTCATCCTAAAAACAAAGAAAAGACACTGAATGATAAGGTGTGTCCAAACTTTTGACTGGTAGCGTGGAAGTTTTCTTGTGTGGTAACAAAGAAGTTATGTGTTATTAGGAGGTCTTCACGGAAATGGAGGAGAAGTATGGAGAGGTGGAGGAGATGAATGTGTGCGATAACCTGGGGGACCACCTGGTTGGCAATGTTTATGTAAAGGTAAGTTCCAACACACATCATGTTGACCTGATCAGCAGCTTAGACTGAACTGAACTTTTCCTGCAGGATTTCAGTCAGAAGTCAGAATGATGTTGGCCACACGCTGCTGTAAATATATTTACAGTGTGGTATTTTTACATGTAGTAGGATTTTATTGAAAAGATTTTATACAGCAGTTGTCAAACAAAACAGTCATAAAAGAAGCAACAAAACCAGCGTGAGCCGTTTTATAGAACGTCCACCTATTCAGTTCAGATGTGCACCAGTCTACTGTAAATAAATCCAAGCATCCTAGTACAACTGTAGTTAACTTCAGCATGGCAATGAATGGAAGTGCCTAGAGTTTAAACTCTTTGGAGCGGTTTCCCAAATAGGGATTAAGCCTAGTCCTGCACTAAACAGTATAATGAATGGAGATTTTCCATTGAAACAGAAATATAGTCCAGGACTAGTCTTAATCCCTGTCTGGGAAACCGAGCCAATAACATCGTCACAAACAGCTTCAGATCTTAAAGCCATAGTTTGTCAGTCATATAGTTTTTTGTTTACCCCAGTGTTTATTTTATCCATCCTAAAACCTGAATTTGTGAAGTTTCGTAAAGAAAAAAGCGTCAGAAAAGTTTAGACATTGTTTTTCTTTGATGTGTTCCTTTATTTAAGATCATGGCCTCAGACTTGTGTGTGTTTTCAGTGTGCCAATGACCTGTGTTGATGTCTGAACAGTTCCGGCGTGAGGAGGATGCAGAGAAGGCCGTTTTGGACCTAAACAACCGCTGGTTCAACAGTCAACCCGTCCACGCTGAGCTGTCTCCTGTGACCGACTTCAGAGAAGCCTGCTGCAGGCAGTATGAAATGGGGTCAGTCTCGTCTCTCTGCCTCTCACTCACGCCCTCTGTCTCACACTCATTCATTCATTCATTCATTCATTCATTCATTCATTTATTTCCAACTTTAATTGTTACTCAAATTAAAGCATATTTAGCAGCTTAATTTCCAAAAGAGTGTATGGTAGATTTAACAATGTTTACATACTACATCAAACTCTTATTCAGTTAAAAGTTTTCCTTGGTTTCCATGATGTGGAACCTTTAATCTTTAATCGTGCAGAGTTTGAAAGATTCTTATGCTTGGGAATTTACCACCTTGTGAGATTAGTTTGGTTGTCGTTGAAGCGCAGGCCATTACACTTCATGTTTGGCAGACGTGGTGAATTAACAGCTCCGTCAGACTGAGCTGTGTGGTGCAGGACTCAGTCCAGATGCTGAGCAGATAATGTTTCTCACGGTTTTCAAGGAACCAGCCCTCTAGGCAGCAGTTTGAGAAACTGTTGAATTTCTCACACTTGTAATTCTAGTCCTACACTAGTTAAGGAATGAGTTTGATGTGACTGGTTGGAATGGTGGGAGAGGGGGTAGGTGTTAACTAGCACCAATGCTTACATAGCTGATGCCCTGGTGGTTAGGGAGTTGCCCCTGCAATTGGAGGGTCATGGGTTTGAATCTCAGGACTGGCAGTGGCACCACTGAGGTACCCTTGAGCAAAATACCGTCATTACACGCTGCTCCCTGGGTACCATTGCTGGCTGCCCCCTGCTTCACTCAGGTAAATGGGTTAAATGCAGAGGACTCGAGTAATTTCCTCCGGGATCAATGTAGTATGTAAAATGAAAGAATTTAATTACTGCGGTGAGATCTGACTGTAGTACCTTTTCCCACCACAGGGAGTGCACTAGAGGTGGCTTCTGCAACTTCATGCACCTAAAGCCCATCTCCCGTGAGCTGAGGAGGGAACTGTACGGGCGGCGCCGGAAAAGGTACAGAAAACCCTAGAATATTATTACCCTAGAATATTATTTTAAATGTCTGTGTTCTGTCTTTTCTTCACAAATTTGTGCTCTTGCCCCTCCAGGCACCGCTCTCGTTCGAGGTCTCGTGAGCGGCGCTCTCGTTCACGTGACCACGGCCGCCGAGATCGCGAGAGAAGGAGATCAAGAGACCGCGAACGTTCTGGACGGTTTTGAGCCAACATGTAAACTTTTGTTTTGGTTTTTTTTTCCCTCCTTATTCTTGTTTTTTTTTTTTTTTTTTACCCCTTCCTAACCTGTCACCCACCCCAACATCTGTTGAGCATTTCGATTTTGTGCCATTGCTTGCTTTGACTTTCTTTTCGTTTGTTCTTGAAAGCTTGGTTTCTCAATAAAATTACATTGCTTTGTAATCAATGCCTTTTATGCCTCTCTTGAACATAGTTTAAGGCTGTGGGTACTGATTTGGTGCCCTTATACAGGCTGTAGCTCGTCTTAATTCCACTCATCATGACTTGCAAAAACTATGATAGAGCAGAATTTCAACTTTCACCACTCTATTTTCGACTCACTGTGAGACTAATTGCTCATTGCTCTGAGTGTCTGTTTTGTTGTGAGCGCTAAAGGTTTGTTTACGCAGCCACTTGATTAGACCACTAGACATACTTCCCAACAGACACAATCAGAACAGTAAGCAGCATGAGGGATAAGGTGGGCTGTTTGTAAATATCTGGCCAAATGTGATGAACTCTATTTGATTGATGGGCTTGATTTTTTTGAATCCATCACTCTCTCCTTAATGTTTTGTTATAGATAAAGTGGGATTTTCCTAATACTGATGTTTATTTGGTCCCTAATCTACATACTCTACATCAGGGGTCACTAACATGGTGCCCACGGGCACCAGGATGCCCCCAAGGACCACATGAATATCCTTCGGACCTGTTCTAAAAATAGCACAACTCACCAGTGAGCAGCATCTAACATTTAATTTTATCCTGTTGCTATTCTTTTTTTAGTTTAGGTAAACCCTGTTTTGGTGTATCAAACTGGTAGCCCTTCGTATGATTCGGTACCTGTGAAGTAGCTCTCGGCTTCAAAAAGGTTGGTGACCCCTGCTCTACACTAACATAACAGACTTCAGAGGTGGACCAGGGGAAGTGTCCTTTTGGTCAGGTGACTCCCTGACTGACTCCCGGCGAAACCAGATGGTAGTGCTACCAAACCACACTGACAATGAAATTATTTTTCAGAATGTATGACCAGATTCTTATGTTCTTGTGATCCATTGAACACTATTTGGACTAAAGAATTAGGACTACTGACCATTACACCAACAGGGACACTGACGATGTCCAAAATGGCTTGGTATGCCTTCACTGGAAGTAAGGGGTCCAGCCCAAACCCTGGAAAACAGGTGTGTCCCAATAGATTTGTCCATTTAGTGTATGTTTGATTACACTATTGGGACACAGCCTTGGGCGTCACTGTTTCACACCTGTGGGTGGAGCTCGTATGTAAATACACGCCCTCGCTTCAGCCAATCACAGAGAGCTCCCAAAAGTGGCCCCCTTCCCTTTAATATCGAGACTTAATACGTTTTTTTTTTCCATCACGTCCAAACGTGAGTAGCTCTTGGCAAGTTCAGGCAGTGATTTGTACAGTGTCGGACCCACAGAGGTGAGTTTTTCTTCATTTTGCATCAATAGAGCAAATTAAGAGATACCTTATTTCAGGTATGGATCCAAAAACGTTGGTGAAAGTTACAGATGCGCGAAATTGAACTGATTATCCCCTTTGCGCTTACTTTACTAACTTAACACACACTAAAAGTGGACAAAAGTATTGGGACACCTGTTTTTCAGGCTTTGGGCTAGACATTTTGGACAGCGCCAGCGTGGAAACTGTTATAGTTGCAAAGGGAGACCAACTCCATATTAAAGTCTATGTATTTGAATCCAGTGTCATTAAAGTCTCTGTTGGAGTAATAGTCTGGCGTCCCAATACCTTTGTCCATAATTTTACTGTAACGAGCATGTTCTGTGGGCTAGACACGTATGGTAATTTTACATAAGTGGTGTTTTATTGGGAAAATAGGGGTGATACCGTGCAAAATAGACGTGAAATTGCATCACCAGCCTGTTGGAGGTTTCATCATCTGAGTGAATTAATGAGCTGTTCAACACGTGTCTACGGTCAGAAAGCGGCTATCAGTCGTCTCCAGATCAAATCTCCCTCTGATGAAGCATCTGCCTCGTGGTTCAAACTCGTTATTTTCTGTTGAAGTGAACAGCTTTGGAATAAATTAGTATTTTTAAAAAGAATTCATGTTTTTCCCATTGGGAAGCACATGGTCCTCCACCTGTCCTCCCTCAGCCCGGGTCTTACAGCCCGCCAGGTTTGAGGCGCTCCACAGTCACAGAAGACTTTTAGACTGGATGAACTTTGTGTTGATCATATTTCTGTTTTATCTCTCAAAAACATCACTCAACAAAACAGCTCACTGTTGATCGATATTAAATCAGTGCTGCAGAAGGAAAAACACTCAATATTAGATCTGCAGGACTGAGGATCCCTTGCACGATTTTTGTTTTTATGTGTATATGTAGTGTAAATATCTATCTATCTACGTGCGTGTGTGTTTGTAAAAAGAACTAAACGATAAAATAGACTGGCCTCATTTAACCTGCACCGCCCTGAAGCAGAGATCAGATAACCATGTGCTGAAAACACGTTTGTTTGCTTATTTCGTAACAACACTAATTTTTTCACCGTCCCGTCAACACTTTGACTTTGTTAAAGCATCCTCTCACTTCAGTACAAGTTTGATTTTGTATAACGTTAGTCCTGCAGGAAATTTTCTGATGGCTTATTTCTTTAGTATGATGGAGAAAGAAACCCATCAGTGCTGCATTAATGAGAGATTAATGAGTTTTTGTCTTCTTTCTCCTTCAAGAGCAAGAGGAGATCAGCACATTTTAATTTAAAGACATTCAGAGAGACGTCGAGAGTTATGTAAGATCATGATCCCACACCTTGGTTATGCAAATGTTCCACTTCATTGAAGCAAGATTTAAAAAATGATCAAAGGGTTGCTTTGCAGGAGCATAATGTCAGAAATGGGACAAAAAGTATCATTACTGAAGGTAAACCATTAGCATTAACTTGACCATGAACTTGAACTTTAAACATGAACTTGAAAGCTTTCCAAGGCTCCTGGATCTCCTGGAGCTGGAATAAAGCCCCTAATTTCTACATGATTCTCGGTAACTAGTTGTTCAGAGTGACCAGTCCGGCCGGCCTGTGCCGCGTGGAGCCACATGTTGCTGTGAACTTGTTTTGGGTCTCAGCCAAGGCCAGCCGTGACGCATGTGTCCCTCTGCAGTTAAACCTTTAAAGGCCTTTACAGCTCCTCCTCCTTACACCACAGCTGCTCCGGTTACTTTAGGGCGCTTAACAGGGTGCAGGTGTCTGTGACCGTCCGTCCTGTGCAGTGCGTCCTGTTGTAGATGGGGACTGAGCCAGTGTGTGTGTGTGTGTGTATATATATATATATATATATCTCTATATCATTTTTTTTCTTTTTTCTTTTTTTAACCAGGAAAGGTCCCATTGAGATCTCTTTTACAAGGGAGTGCTATAAGTAAAATATACGTGTGTGTGTAGATATCACACTATCAGAAACCACATAATCATGTATATGAAATTACTATGTGTGTGTGGATTTTTTTCAAATAATGAACTCATTGTAACTGTGAAAATAGGATGTTCCTTCTCATCTAAATCACCCCTTTCTTATTAATCAGTGTCTGGCGCAGCCTGTAACTGAACACAGTGCAGACTAGTGTTAATGACTGTGTTTCTAAGGAAGCAGTAGCATGTTGGCCTCATGTCAGGGGGGCCCCCAGTCATTTTACATCAAGGCGACGGAGCGAGATGTGTGTTTTTAAAGAAGCTGGAGGAGGGTTGGGTTTAAACAGCTGCTGTGTAGTGCACACTCAGCGTTCCACAGGGGCCACTTCCATCTGGACCCGCGTTTCTCCCAGCCAATGCAGGCATTCAGAAGTGAGGAGGACGCCATCAATTGGTGACTCATTAATTCTCCCCCTGTAGAACCGCACCAGGTTGCATCCACAGTAGACATGAGAGACGCTTTTACTTTTCCAAAACCCTGAATATCAGCTCATTCGGGTCTGTTTTGTTTTGCCCAAAAGCATCTTGGGACAAAAGTCGTTCTTAACGGACAAAGCAAGGATCACACTGAACACTTTCTTTAGCAGATGAGCTTAACACCTTTTTTTTTTTTTTAGAAAGTACTGAACTTTATGATCCGTAAAAGTTTAAGTCCTCAGGAGGACCCTCTGAAAGGATGATGTTCTGACACGTTCTTTATCCAGTTAGTTTGCCTTTTGGAACTACGTCCATGCTTTTCCCTGGCCTTACTGAGCCTGTGTCATTTTCTCATATAATTAAACAGTAGAGTTTCTTGTTTTACTTGTTTTGCTCGCATTGAAAATGATTTTTGGCTTTGTCATCATTAACCAATAATACTATCCACCTCTCACCAGTTAAATTCAGTATTATTTATATAGCGGTTTTTACAACAATGTAAACAAACACTAACCTATAGAAAGTAAATGCTCTGTTAGGTTTGGGGGACACAGTGGCACTTATCCACAAAGGGGGACCTTAGACATAGTGTGCAGTGGTCTACAGTTCTATTCAAGTATTTATAGTAGTAATATGAACTAATTGTCTGAGTCTCAGTTATAATAGTAATATGAACTAATGTCTGAGTCTCAGTTATAATAGTAATATGAACTTATGTCTGAGTCTCAGTTATAATAGTAATATGAACTAATGTCTGAGTCTCAGTTATAATAGTAATATGAACTAATGTCTGAGTCTCAGTTATAATAGTAATATGAACTAATTGTTTGATGCTCATGCTAACTAAGAGAAATCCATGACTGTTTTTCAAAGCTGTTCACAAATATTGCTCCCATTCCTGTGGTGATTTGATGTTGGGGCGCTTTAAGAGTCCTTCTTGCAACATCATCATGATTAAACTATAATGATGAACTAATCATTACTTGTTTTATTAATAGATTAAGTGCTTTGTCAGCCAGTTGTACAACCTTTCAACTTTTGGCGGCTATCCCTTTTGCACAAGTTTACTGAGAGTGTGGTTTGACCAAATAGTGATAAAGCAGTCATGAGTTTCTGTACCTGCTTCAGTTCCATTACAGATAAACTCGTAAGGGTTCATGGTCCAGCCTTGCAAATATATTTTAAGTAAAGTAAGTCAATTAGATTTATAAAGCTCATTTCAGGTTCACCCTATTACTGTACAGTGCTAACCAGTAAAACGAGAACCAAACAAAGCTAAATGAAAGACAAAAAACATAAAATAAGAGAAAATAAAATAGAAACTGAGATAAAACGTCCCAAAAGAGGCACATACCCCCTATAGTAAATAAAATTAAATTACATTTATCAACTACACTCACTCAGAAACATGGATAAAAAGTAAGTTCTGAGTCTTTTTAAAGACCTGGGCGGATGGGGAACATCTAATACTTGTCGGAGTTCCATTTCCTATTCTCAGATTGTATGTGAAATTTAATGTAATTGCGCAGGGAAGCATATCTAACGACTTGATGAGGTTTGAAGCAGTTAATTGATGATGATGTTAATTGGTTTCCAGAAGCGTTCATATAACTACTCTGCAGCTACAGTGCAAAACTAAAACAGCAAAACCTCAGACATCAAACATCTCTAAGCTGATTGATTGCATTTATGGTGAGGACATTGTTCAGATGGGACATTCTGTCAAGCTTTTACTTTTAGAGCCTGTTTCCTGCCGCCTGTTATTTATGTCTATATAAATCAAGCACAAGCTTTATTCTGTGCATTTTTTTCTTTAGGCTATAATTATAGAAGTAATATGAACTGAATATGAATATGAAAGGTCTGAGGCTCAATTATTGTAGTAAAATGAACAAATGTCTATAACAAGTGTGCTATTTACTTAGTTCTAAATGTCTCTTTAATTTATTGTATTTATTCTATTTGCAGTTTGACAGATGTTTCAGAGACTCAGTTCACTACATGTTGTTTAACTGTGTATGTGCCAAATAAAGAATTTTGAATCTTGAGTCCATATGGCTACAAGTTAATATTTATCTCGTACTAAATGTTGGAAGAGTAAATAATTTTCCTCCAGAGTGAGTAACGCGGTGGCAGCAGCTCCTATAGAGGTGTTTAGTTCATGAGTTCCAGCCCATGGATGTAATCGTGTCAAGTTCACGCGTTTCTACAGTTCTTCTTTAATCAGAATGATGGTGTTGCCTCTTTCCAGTGAAGAATGCCTTCAGTGCCCCCCAGCAAAGAGAATGGAAGCTCCAGTCCTGTTTGCCCCTTCACTGGCAAGATGGGCACCGGCGGTAGCAAAAACTGGACAGAAAAGGGCAGCTTTCCTGGCGAGGCGGAGGGAGTGAACCAGCTGAACGGGGAGAACGGGGGCGGCGAGAGGAAGTGGATTCGTCCCGACCTGAGCAGCAAGTGCACCTGGAAACTCGGAGCACCGCACACTGATTCCCCCCACACCCACCCACCCAGGTCAGCAACTAACTAGAAATATGTAGACGTTGTGTTAGTATAATCCATTAGTTATAGTCTTAAAAAAGACTGAAGCTCTAAGACAGAGAGAAAACACGAGAACTACCATCCAGCAGAAAATCCAGGGTTAGATGGAACATATTGATCACAGGTTTGATGGAGCCGGCTCTGTAAGGCCGGCACCGGGGTGCAGAATATTGTATTATTTATAGTTTTTGCACACTTTGATATTTAAAAAGGTGTTTTCTGAGCCCCATGCATCGAAATATAAAACTGACAGGTCTTATAGAACCTGAAAATATGTGTAGACTTCACATCCCTAAGGTTGTGGATCAGATCAGCATCTGGCCATTTTGAAATGGAGACTAGAGGTTGACTGAATTTTTTAAGGACACGAGAGACGACATCCAAAAGTCCTCAAACCATTTTAGTCGCACAAGTAAACACAACTTTTCTGCATGTTGGGCTGTGACCCAGGGTGGGTCTCAGTATCTGACTGCCACACTGCATTATAGGCGTCGTCTTTATAGATAATGCTGAAATATGAATAGGTGTGAATTTCTTGCATGTGTTTCTAATAGAGAGACTAAATATTTGAGTTGTGCTCATCCCTTGAAGCTTAACCCTAGTTTTAAACCATACCCTGGTACTAATCCTAACACTGTTGAGAACCAACTGAGTTTCACCAGATAGGTTGTACATACTAATTTGAACAGCTGGAGATAGCAACAGGGGACTATCTAAATAAAGGCGGGACCAAATGTCTCTGCTTCAATAGTTGGCAAGCTCAGACATGCTGGCTAATGCAGCAGGAACCAGTTATAGCGCCATGATTTAAGCGTTTAACTTCTGAACAAATGTTTTCTGTAATGACGCTTCAGGTAGACGGCACAGTAGGCTGTGCAGTTCTTTACTGCTGCTTGTAATTTGGTACTTTGGCTGTAATCTTGCCTCGCTCCAGTGATGGTACTCCAGTGATACTCCAGGGCTAAAAACTCAGAATATCGGGCCATTTAATTTTGTCAAAAATTACTCCAGTAAACTCAAATCCTGTTTCTGAATGTCACTGGTCCTGGACCGCATGCTCCAGTATAAAAAGATTATGGTAGATATGGTTTGTGTCAGCTGGTTTTCACGTGGGTCAGGTGTCCCATTACTTATGTCCATATAATATTGGGACACCTGACCATTACACCAAAAGAGACTTTAGTAACACTGCATTTAGATACATAGACTTTCATATGGAGTTGGTCCCTCTTTGCATCTGCTATAATGGTTCGCCCCCATGCTCTGGACTCTGAAGGGAATTTGTTTTTCTATAACAAAGTAGATAAAACATGAATGCCCTGCATTGGCAAATAACTTTGGATTTATATTTGATTTACATTATTGTTTAAGTTGACACTTACAAGAAACATCTTACTAAGGCATCCGGACTGGCTAGCAACACACCTGACTCTTGTCTCCTATCCCCAGTTAAAGTTTGGATGCGCTCCTCTAACCCTGAAACCTTCTCCGTCAGATACATAACTAATGTAAACTTCACACAAGCAAACACGCTAGCACCAGCGGCTATACTGCCTTACGCAGTGTAAAATGGTCCCACCCAGACATTTTCTGCCTTTTACGCACACCAGGATCTTTATTTTCCGCCATTTCCATAGACAGCAAAATAAAAGCGGCATCTTAAATATTAGAAATTAACGTCAGTTACAACAGTCTGTGTAAAACAATGATACCGGAGCTGCACAGTAGTCTACAAAGCGGGAGTGATACGATAGCAGAGACATTTTAAATAGAAGGACTTTGGTGACGTAAATTAAAGCCTCGAGGCAAAATCATTTTTTTTAATCGAATTATTCGAGTTACTCGAATAATCGTTTCAGCCCTAAAACCAACACCCACATCTCCCTCTACAGCCTACTGCAGTTTAGCCCCGCCCATTCACGATGAAGTTCTAAGCAGTGTTTTCAGCCCCGTGCTGCCTTTTGAATAAGCGGTAATACAGGGCAGCCAATAAGAAAAGAGATCATGTACATATATCAGTCTTAAAGGCACAGTATCGAAGACAGCCTGTTTAATTTTGAGGAATAAACCAAGGTTAGAAAATGGTCATGTAAGAATTATGAACTATATTTTTGGTACTTAAACTCACACAGATGAGATAAAGACGGTAAATGTAGAAAATGGGCCCTTTGAAAATCTCTTGGGAGATCAGTGTCTTTAATGCCTTGTTCACACAGATGTTTGAATCTTGGATAAATGAACGCGCTCTGAACGCCATAGGCATTTTTGTAGCATTTTGTATCTGCGCTTGATTAGCGTTACCCTGGCGTTCGCCTGACGCTGTTTAACTCCCAATGTGTAGTTTCGTGTATTCACCTGTGGGGGCAGTAATTATTTTCTCCAGATTGTTTACGTGTTGGGATTTGTAGTTTTACATTTCCCTTCAAAACTTGATTTATCGCGGCTCCCGGATCAATTGAATCATGGGACATATTCGGTCCTCCAGAACGTCAACTGAACGCCATGTAAACGCAGTATCGGCATTTTTTTTATTTCAGCAGAAATTGACGCCATGAAAACGTCGCATGCAGCGTTTTTTTGACGCCACACAAACGCGCAGCCGACTGAGCGCCGGGGCTGAACACCCGCGTGGACGCTGTGATTTACTCCAATGAGCAGAAAAACGGTCGGCGCTCAGTCTGCGCTCACCTGGCCCCACAAACGCCAGAAAAACGCCTGATTCAGATGCCCGTGTGAACAAGGCTAAAGGTTAAAGATTGACCAAAGTTTTTTGACTTTTGTTAGATTACATAAACACTCAGAGCGGTGATTGGTCACCCTGTCAAAATTAGTGATTAGTTAGAGCCTCATTTACATATATTTACCTATCGCCTTCTGCGATATCAGCATTTCAGACACCAGTATCGTGATAATAAATAAGACATTATATTGTGCAACCCTAATGAATTTAACTGTATAAGAGATAAACCAGTAGTGTTCCTTTCTGTATATGTATTTTCTTCCTGTACTGTTTAAGTGCTTCAGGAACAATGGCCTCATTGACTTGTGTATCATTATAAGTTTAAGGTTTGTCAGTACTGTCAAGCCCTACTTTATAATGACGACTTCATCACTCAAAAATGTGATCCAAACTACCTGTGGGAGAGGAGCCTTTTCCTTGCTTAACAGATAAGCTACAATGAAAAACTACCTCAGATAAAGTTAAGGTGTCTTTACACTTTTGAGAAGCAGTGAGGTTCTAACAGGTTTTGTACAGTGTTGAAACACTGAAAGAATAATGGTTTGGAACAAGGCCTTTTTCGATGTTGCTTGTTCACACAGTCGCAATTATTTCAGTTATTTTTCACAGTTTAGGCTTTATAGTAGTATGTTCACAATGCAACAAACAGTTCTGACTGGTGTTATAGGACCTTTAGAGGAGAGTGGTGAGCAGCTTAATGTTTGCTTGGCAGTCGGCAGTCTGGGCCCCCCCCCAGATTTGCCAAACCAAACCAATCTGTATTACTTCTAGAAAATAAGTTTATGCTGTAATACAGGGCCGTGTTGAGCCCTTTAGGTCAGTGGTTCCCATCCTTTTTCCTTTGAAGCGCCCCTTACCTGTGTCCAAGACAAGCCAGACCCCCCAACCCCAGCCCTACCCACATAGACGAACAAAAAGAATAAAGT
>JBBPCY010000001.1:5581053-5603553 GCA_037974405.1 Brachyalestes nurse
TTGGTGAGAAGGTCTGGATCACAATCTCCGTTCCAGTTCATCCCAAAGGTGCTGGATGGGGTTGAGGTCAGGACTCCAGCCATGTCTTTATGGAGCTGCTTTGTGCACTGGGGCACAGTCATGCTGGAATAGAAAAGGTTCTTCCACAAACTGTGTCCATAAAGTAGGAAACATGGCGTTGTCCAAAATGTCTTGGTCTGCTGAATGGGAAGTAAGGTTCCTAGCCCAAAGCCTGAAAAACAGGTGTGTCCCAATACTTTTGTCTATGTTATGTCATCATTAATGAATGTGCTTCTTTTACAGCATTACCCCCTGTATCGGGCCAGTGATGCTGAGTGCACAGGTGAAGACGCAGCACCACCTAATGAACGCTACCAGCTTTTTCACGAGCGCTATGATGTGCTTTCTCAGGACGCTTCAAAGATGGTGATACTCCTACACACATTTGCAA
Organism: Brachyalestes nurse; assembly: GCA_037974405.1. Taxonomy (NCBI): domain Eukaryota; kingdom Metazoa; phylum Chordata; class Actinopteri; order Characiformes; family Alestidae; genus Brachyalestes; species Brachyalestes nurse. The sequence goes on from JBBPCY010000001.1 coordinate 5,581,505, forward strand.
ACATGTATACAAACCAAATGTATTATGTATTATTTAGACATATTCTAACGAGTATCCTATTTCGAAAACGCATACTTAATGTTAAATATAAATCTAGTACAGGGGTTCCTTGAGTTACGACACAGATCCGTTCTTCCGACAGTGATGTAACCCGAATTTTGGTTTAAGTTGAAACACACCTTAGCCTAAGAAATTAACCGATCCTAACAAAGTTGTAAAATGATAATCTAGAACATGAAAATACAACTAAGTTACAGAAAAAGGAAAAGGACATAAATATACTGTACTAGTTACTGTAATGTAGTGTAAAAACACTTGGGCTTTTTACTGTGTATTCTGTATGCCGTGCGCAACCAAACTAGATCACCATCGTAGAACGTAAGTACGACGCTAACGGCATAAACCGAAACACTCACATCTCAATGTTTTACGTTTTCATGGGATTAAGCGCCGTAAGCTTGAAACGTCGTATGTCAAGGCTGTCATTAGCTAAGGACCCCCTTGTAGTGTAAGGGTCGCTTAAATACCAAATCAACAAGATTAGAAGCCTTTCTAGCAACATATCTGAGCTCTCCTCTAATCCACAGCTGCTGTGGTGGTTCCATCCCCGCCTTATTCTGAGTGGCCACACCCACAGTGGCTGTGAGGTTCTCCATGGGAACGGTATCCCTGAGATCAGCGTTCCATCCTTCAGCTGGAGGAACCGCAACAACCCCAGCTTCATCCTGGTAACTGTCCATTCGGTTATGGCTTGACATTGACATTTGAGAGGCTGTTTTTGTTAAGCTGGGTCATTAATTTATTGTTTAAGGCTAGAAGTTCAATTGACTACAACCTTTTGGCTTTATTGCCTCAGTGAACATATAAACAGGGCAACATGGGGCTGTGAAATCATGTAAAATATAAACAGGGCAATATGGGGCTGTGAAATCATGTAAAATATAAACAGGGCAATATGGGGCTGTGAAATCAGAGACTGTTCCTGGAACAAGGGGTGTTGTCAAATATTTACAAAAATTTGTTTGCCCCTCCAAATTGATTTGAAAGCTGAATTGGAAGTTGATGTGTGATTATGTTTTTTAATAGGTCCTGGGAATTTGAATACACACCTCCACAGACAGACAGACAGACAGACCATCCCAATTTATTTTATACTGTTGTTTTGTTGGCTGGACTTGACAAGCTGTGTGGGTTGTGTTAGACGTTAAACTTTTTCAGACTAATAAAAGCTAACATGGACAACTCAGTGCTTCATGCACTATGTGGACAAAAGTATTGGGATGCCGGACCATTACGCCAACAGGTACTTTGATGTCATTGGATTCAAATACATTAATTTAATATGGAGTTGGCCCCTCTTTGCAGCTAGAACAGTAGTTTTTTTTGGAGTTTCTGTGGGAGTTTATGCCCATTTATTTTATAGAGCATTTATGAGGTCAGGCACTGATGTTGGACGAGAAGGCCTGGCTCACAATCTCTCTTCCAGTTCATCACAAAGGTGCTGGATGGGGTTGAGGCCAGGGTTCTGTGCAGGCCAGTCAAGTTCTTCCACAGGAACTCGTTCCACCATGTCTTTTATGGAGCTTGTTTTGTGCACTGGAATACTTTTGTCCATATAGTTTATATAGCTTCTGTCATGGCTACAACCTAACACATTAGATCTTTCTTATGAACAGTATTAGTGATGTTTTGACCCTGTTCTTTGGTCTTGGCTAAGAGAGCTGACTTTGCTTGCCAACATCCCTGAAGAACATTAAATCAGTTTAGCAAGGCTGCAGTAACAAAACGTTGCCAAATATGTTCGCCCCCTCAGACAGCAGCTGTGCTGTAACCTGCTGGTTGAGTGCCCTCTAGTGGCAAAAGCTTGGTAAGGCCAGTTGGGAAGCCATCCCTTTTTATAGTAATGCTTTCCATTGCTGCAGAAACCCACAGCTTTTAAAAAACAGTTTAAGCAAATACAACACAATACAGTGTGCCTTAAACAGCTATAAATAATTTAACACACTATACATTGGCTAGGTTCTCTGGGCTGGTTTCCAGAACAGGGATTAAGCAAAACACAGACTATACTTTCCTCTTAAACTCTTCAGTATTTCAGGCTTAATCTCCAGGCCCATATACATTCAATTGACACTTAAATTTACAGTAAAATGCAATTAAATATTACACTGTAATAGTGTTGTTTGTTTTTAACTGGGTTAGTTTTGTTTTTTTTTTCTTCTCCCCACTGTGTGTGTGTGTTGTGTGTGTGTGTAGGGTTCATTTTCGGAGTCTGATTATGCACTTTCGAAGTGTTTCCTGCCGGAAGAGAGCAGCGTTATAGCTGTATACTTTGGGAGCGCCATGGCATTAACTCTGATCACACTGGGCCACCTCAGTCTGTTCCGGGGAGCACTCCACACAGCAAATATTCTTCTGGGAAAACAAAAGTCTGTGTGACGCACCCTAAATAATATGTCCTACTGATCTGTAAATGCATACACACACTCTCCTAGACCTTAACTGGATGTTTTTGGAAGCATCATTGCACAAAAATCTTTAGGTGATGGTAGGTCTACAATTACTCTAATTTTAAGAGCTTTACATGTTTACAATGTTACACCTAATTGAATCTTAATGTTTTAATTGGTTGGGGAAACTTGAATGAGCTATCAGTCAGGTGCTGCACTTTATTACTGCGAAGAGCCATTTAGAACTATTTGATGGGTCTGAATCTGTTGAACTCTTGTGTGAAAGGATTCGGAGGCTTTACTTTTAGCTGAGACGAGTGTATTGGTCTTAGAGCCAGAAAGAGTTCTTTAAAGCGATGCCATTGAAGAGCCACATTTGGTTCTTTACAGAACCTTTTAAAGGATGGTTGGTTAAGGCAGAGGTTTATAAACCACTCAAGGGCCCTCAGATGGTCCACATTTTTGCTGTATCCCGATATGCTGCCAGTTGAATTGGAGAAATAGTCAGAACCATTTGGGTGGTCCCTGAGGACTAGTTTGGGAACAGCTGCTTTAAAGAAATATTTTTGTGAATGAGACATACAAGTGATAGGAACCTTTCTGAAGAACCTCACATGATTTAAAGGTTCTATACTAGTCCTAGAACTGTATTTCCATACCTAATACCATGTTAGAAAAGTTTGGTGTATGAAGTCTTATGTATTATAAACACCGATCAACCATAACAATATAAGCTCTGACAGGTAAAATGAATAACGCTGATTATATTATATGAATGTGAACAGTCAGTTCTTGAAGATGTGCTGGAGGCAGGAAAATGGGGTCTTGACGCCAATTCACTGGTATTCCACTTTGGTAGACAATAACCACTACACTACTGGGAACACCTCACAAGACCTGTCCTTTTGGAGATGCTCTGTCTCAGCCAGCACTATTTAGCCCTTGTCGAGGTCACTCCTTGCTTTTGCCAGTTTTCCTGCCCTTTCATTTTTCTAACGTGTATCTTTAATTAGGGTTGCCTTTTTGTTTGTGTGTATTAGAATAAAACCTAGCTTCCCAAATAATTACAGCATTTGAACAGTAATTAAACCAATAGTCAATATAACACCTGCAATCAGGATAGCTAAGATTCATGATTCGTACCGGCAACTGCAAGATCCTACTGCTGGTTCAGGGCAGCCATTCTCACCCGAGGCTCCTCTGGCAACTGACTGTCTTTTATAAACACAAACAGCTGTTAAATGTTGAACTTGAAAGAACTTGAAACTGATTAGTCTTTGACACAACAGAAAGCTTTAGGAATTACAGAACAATACAGTAACCGCAAAAATGGAACACCGCAAAAACTCTTCTTTTTTTATGGTAATAAAAAAATACAAGCTCCCAAGAGATTAAAAAAAATTTAATCTTGTTATAAAATTACATTTTTGCATTTTCAGTTTTTTTCTTTTCTCTGACATATTGTGCAGTGCTGCATATCTTTTTAACAGAACCCTAAGAGAAACCAAGGTTTCGTCTTTATTGCTGCAGAGAACTTCGGGGTTGAATAGCTGTCTAGCAGCCTTTTGCACATTTCTTCCCTGTCAACCTGAGGAAGGCCTTTTCTGGGGTGGTTTCTCCTTTTCACAGTCATTGCCTCAGGTGTGGTGATTTTTTCCACATTTGGGTCTACTCCCTTGGTTCATTTGTCCTCACCTACAAATGTTGCTGTATGTGTGATGGTGTCTTCCAGTGTCAGGTCTTCCACCTCTGCACATCTGTTCTTGTCTGCCATCATTGCTTTGCGTGTGGTGGTGTCTTCTGTTGTCATGCGTTTCGCCTCTGCTCGTCTGTCCTTGCTTGCTGCCGTTGCTTTGCAGGCTGTGGTTTTGAGCTGCTCAGTTTTTTTTGGGCTCAGGTCTGTCTCTCTCGTGCGCCACTACTGCCATCTTCTGGCGTAAATTAGTATAACACAGGATGTTACTTAAATAATTCTGTGCGGGAGTGCCACACAGCCAAAACCAACAAAAACACAATGAAATGAAAAGTTGTTGGGGGTGCTTTTTTATAGACAAATAGTCCTGTGTGCCACATTTGCACATCTGTCCTTACCTACCGTGTTGTCTGGAGTCACTTTTTCAATGTCACTTTCATCGTTGACATCTGTGTAGAAAACTAATCATCTTATTTGTTCCCGGTTTCTGTTACTTTCCGCATAGCTGTCTCCACTAGATATTGCAATTGTCTTCTTTTTGGTCTCTCTTGTCCACCATTTCTTCAACTGAGCTTCCAGATGTCTGACTCTCATCGCACTGCCTTCCAAGGACCTGGTAATTGCAATGCTGATGCTGCTTCGAATGAGTGAACACGTTTGTGTTCCTGGAAGTTCAAACTTAGTCCAAGCATGTCACAAGGCATTCAAAACTTCTGAGAAGGGATTCCCATTGGTTTTCGCAAACCACCTATCCTCTTCATTTGTCAGAGGAATGAGAGCATGTGCAAAGGTTTCTTTAGTCTTATGCTCTTTCACCCTGATTATGCACCGGCTGTCACGATCCTTTAGAGCAGTGCCCACCTCCTTCAATGTCCTATTATACATCTTCTGTGCCCTGTACTACACACAATAAATCCAGCAAAGAGGCAGTAGAACCAGTCTAGATTTTCAGTTGTAGGTGTTCTGTCAAGTTTTAAGAGTGCAGCTAGCATCTCTTTAGTGGCTTTATCCAAGAATTGGTTTATGTTGGTAGGGTTTCTTAATCCAAACGTCTTGTCTGAGATTGCAAATCTCTTGTAGTTTTTTTGCCAGTTCTGCCTGAAGAGTGAACAAAGCTCCATGTAAAAGTTTACACAAAGCTCAGAGCTCTGCCAGTTGTGCACCTCACATTTCCAATGTGAATCCTCTGAGTTGTTACTTTAGGCTAGCTTAAGTCCATTGAATGAACTTGCCTCAGTCCTGCAAAAATCCAAAGTCATTTGAGGCACACATCCACCTCAGACTTGATTTACACGCTGTTTGGTGTTTTCTTGGTCTGTCTTACCTGTCCCACAAATGTGCTCACACCAGGTTTTCAAGACCTTGCTGTCTTCCACGTACTATCTTCTTCAACTCTATATACAAATTTTCTATTATATTCAAATCTGGAGACCCGAAAGGCCATGGTAAAACTTTCACCTTGTTCTTTTTAAACCAACCCTCACTTCGGATCATTGTCTTGTTGTAGTATCCGCTGCCTCTTCATTTTTAGTTTTTTGACTGATGGTCTGAGGCTTTGCTTAAAAATCTGTTTATATTGTTCTGTGTTCATTCTTCCTTCTACTTTATGCAAAGCTCCAGTGCCTGATGCAGACGTTCAGCCCAAAACATCAGCGAGCCTCCACCATGTTCGACCGTGGGAATTGAGTTCCTCTCCTCATAGGCAGAGTTTTTTTCACGTTCCACGTAATTTTGTAAATTATATTAATTCAGTTTTGGTCTCATCTGACCACATAATAATATTTCAAAAATTCATTTGGTTTGTTCACATGCTCTTTATAATATTCCATCCGTGCTCCCCTGTGTCTTGAAGTAAGCAATGGCTTCCTGCATGTTTCTCCCAAACATTCCAGACTTATACAGACTTCGCTTGACTGTGAAGGTGTAGGTTTTTATTCCATCTTCCTCTAAGGACTTTTTCAGGTCCCCCGCTGTTTGTTTTGGATTCTTACATAGCTCTTGAGCAAATTTTCTCTAAAGAGCCTCTTTACGAGATTGTCAAGTTCAGGTGGATATGATAACTTCTTGTGTTTTCCGGGTAGTGGTGCCAATAACGGGAGCACCTGACTAGATAAAATTGCTGCTATCAGTAGATTCACCGACTTAAATCAAGCAGCCTTTTGCTCATTTCATCCGTCACAACTTGAGCAGGGCCTTATCTGGGCTGTTTTCTTCTCTCTCCTCTTTACAATTGCCTCAGGTGTGGGGATTTCTTCCACAGTTGGGTCTTCACTGACCAAATTATTTGAGGCTTCTCCTGGAGATCTACCTACTGACAACATGCAGGCACAGTTGTACACACCTGGTGCAACTCAACAAGCATTAAGGGCAGACAATGTTTTTTTTTTTTAAAGATCACACCTAATTTATCAGGTTTTTTAAAGGGGATGTAAACTTTTGAGCTTGCCATTAAAGATAAATTCTGACTTTTCACAAAAGCTTTATAGAGGGGTAGTTCAGATTCTGAATGCTTAACTTACGTTTGGAACAGCAGCATTCTTGCTGACATTACACCTCAATGGTCTTTTCACTGTAATTGATATTTACAATAATGCAACAATGTATGAGTTACAGAAAGCAACTTTAGTTATGTGGTAGTTCTCTACTTCCCCATACGAATGCAAGTACAGAGGAAAGTGTATTGAGAAAGAGAAATGGCTGTCCACTTCAAGAAGTGACTGTTCACTGGCTAATATATTCAACCCTTTAACAGGAACCATTGTGACAAGATAATGTTATTCATTTCACCTGATGTTTTAATGTTGACCAGTGAAGATATTCTTTTTTTTTAAATAAAGACTGCTTTGAACAAATTAATTTGAACCTTCTGTTCCAACTTTCTCTATATATATATTTTGAGGCAGTTGATGGCTTGGTGGTTAGGGGGTTGCCCCGCAATCAGAAGGTTGTGGGTTCGAGTTGCAGAAAAGCTAGTGGTACCACTGAGGTACCCTTGCGCAAATTGCTGTCTCACACACTGCACCCTGGGCTCTGCATCCCTGCTGCCCACTGCTTCACTTGGTGAATGGGTTAAATGCAGAGAAAGAATTTCACATTGTTCATATATAAATATATATAATGTGTGTGTGTATTGATCTCACACACACTGAGAAAGTCTGAACAGGAATTTTAATCCAAATGACTGCAATAAAAAGGAGCACATGAATCTGTTCTCTTGCTGGAATTATTCCTCTAAGCTGAGTAATGACACCAGATTTCTTTTAGAGGTATTTTATTTGCAAAATTACATTTCCCCCGACATTCTCATTCTAAACAAAGACAAAGGTCTTCTAATGTGCCTCTTTATTAAAATAAAAATTAAGAAACAACAACCAAAAAATGTTTAAGTCCTTGAAGGCCAGACACAGAGTTTTTTTCTTTTTTCTTCACTCAGTCATCACTCATTTGAACATGTAGAAGCCTCAGAGGAAAGAGAATCTAGTCTATCTAGCAGTGCTGTAGCCTCGCCGTACAGCCACTGAGTCAGCATGCAGCCTCTTCCACTCACTCGGACAGCCGGTCAGTCTGAAAAACGCTGGACAAATGTGCTTCGGAGCCTTTTTGGGTACAACACAGGGACAAACTTCAACAGAAGTATTTAATCTCGACCTCCTGTGCGAGCTGTAAGCTGGTCTGAAGTAAATTAAGATAGTCTTACAGCTGTTTGTCAATTTACAGACTACAGCCCTACAATAAAGTGAATCTGACACATTTTTACTGAATTTACATGGACCAGGATGATGGGAAAGTACTTAGAACTAAAAAAGTGCAAAGACTTGGGGGAGGAGGTCTTGTGTTTAATATGTAAAAATGTTATTTGGTTTAAATGTCTGGGTGTAGTTTGATGGTAAAATACATGAAGTCTAAATTAAAAATAATTTAAAAAGGACAACAACAAAAAAAAAAATAGTGCAAAGAGAAGGAAAAGGTATGTCGGAAGTGAAACTAATGCTCTAAAAATAAAGACAGGTCAATATAAAGCAAGCGTTCTCACTTGAAGGTCTCGGTGATCTTGCCATGGGTTGATGGCCAACAACCCTTGTACATTTTTTTTTTAAAATATAAAAAGTTTGAAGGCAAAAAGGACATAGAACAGATTAGTGTAAAGAAACGAGAAGGTCTCTTTGTAAAAAGAAAATAAAAATTGTATTCACTTCTAGTTTAATGGCCACTGGATGCCTAAAATAAAAAAAAAATTAACTCATTTAAAGATATAGAGGGAGGTGATGGGGTAGATGTATGTAAACAACAGGAGAAATTTAATATTTGTGTGGTTACACATTAGAGGAGAGGGAGTAATGAGGGTGTAATCTGTCTTTCAAGCTTATTACATAACTCCAATCTGATTGATGGCACCACCTGCCAGTGCTATATTTCACATTAGACTGTCCGGTAATGAGCGGAGCAGTCGGGCTGAAGAGGCTGAGTGAAACTCCACAGGCTGCGTGGAGGGATGGTCAGTGCCTCCACGTTCTTGGACAGTCGCGTAGTCCTGAAGATGTTAAGGGACGGTTAACGAACCACCCATCTCTCTCGCCTTCCTCCTTTCCTTCTAAAGTTTAGCCTATGTATACGCATGGCTGTGCATAACGACCTCGCTAGACATTCATAAATATGTATACGCGTAGGCACACACATTCTATGTATAATTGTACATATATATTTATAGAATATAGCTTCTTTTGTAACCTTTTATAAATGTATATGTACACATATAAATATAAAAATGCAGGTGTACAACTTTTGGGCGTAACACAATGTGTGGGTTTGTGGGTGTACACATGCATGCAGGCACACACGCACACGCGCACACACGCACACGCACATTTCCCCGCCGTAAACCTGTGTACATGCCTCACACACACGCGCGCGCGCGTGCGCACACAAACGATTCATGTCTAAAAAGATGCTTCCTACTCAAAACGTCAGCAGGCTGCAAGTTTGGACACTTCCAAGGAGTTTTTTTTTTTCCAATGGATTTTAAAGCTGAGTCCTAGAAAGGGAAAATGAAACTCAAAAGAAGGAACCCAAAAAAAAAAAAGGCATGTACTCTATATCTGCAACTTCTCAACATCAGCAAGTTAATTTTGCATATCGTATACAAGATTTTTTTGCCTAATTTTCTTTTTATACTAAACACCGTATCGTTTTTGTCAATCTTTATAAACCAGAGAAGAAAATGCGTTTCTACAGAGAGAGAGAGAGAGAGAGATTTCCCATCAGCAGGCTGTGCTGCGGTTAAGATTTGACATCAAGCTGTACAACGCCGTCAAAAATGTACTTACATCTAAATCCCCATTTACAGGTACAGCCGTAATCAAAGGCACGAGGAGCTTCTACAAGTCAAAGTTGTTTTTTTTTTCCTTTTTTTTCTCTTTTTCAATGAAGTTGTACAAAATAACATTACATTTTATAGGCCTGTACAAGATAAAGCAACCTTGCACGTTCCTTAGGATAATAAAACAACCCCCCTCCCAAAAAATATATTATGTATTTATTTATATATATTTATATAGGACTAGCGCCCACCATATCGAGACACCTCCCCTCCCTTGTTCTAAGAGAGGTATGATCGGCCAATCGAGTGTGGTGGTGGTTCTCCCCAGGCAGAAAGCAGCTACTGCCTATTGGCCAAGAGGTGCAGAGGACTACAAGTCCCACAATCCACCACTCCTACGCCTAAGTCTGTGCTCACTGGACGATTCCAAACCCGCCCCCCACCCCCCCCGGCTAATCCCTGCAACCCTGCACTCTTGACAGAAAAAACGAGCAAAGAAAGGCAAAAACACATTTAAAAAAAAAAAAAAGAAGAAAAACAAAAACATACTAAAGAGGAAAAAGTGACAAATAATAAATATGGCGGTGCTACATAGTGAATTATGCTTCCTGGCCTTCATTTTAAGGAACCTGATGCAAAGTGCATTATCCACCCCCTACGTCAAGTATTCTACTAAAAAAAGACCTTCACAAGATTTGCAGAGGAGAGGTCAAAGGTCAGACTACCTTCAGACTACCGCGCCTGAAGTTACCACAGGTTTCCGTTAGGTTAGCTGGTCCACGTCCAACCACGGCTAGCAGAAAGTAAAAATCGGAAAAAAGTCCTCCAGACCGAGAACCGGAACGAGAAAAAAACGAACAAAAAAAAAAACAGGAATGACCTTTGAGCGATCACAAATGCAATTCAAAAAGCATATTCAAGTGCACACATACACACACACACACACACACACACACACACACACTCACACTCACCTCACTCTTGTCTCAGAAATACAGGCTATAAATAGGGAGATGAAATGGAGGGAAAAAAGCATCAAAGGAAGAAAAAAAAAATCACATGACAACATTGTCACTTGTCAGTAGTTCACACAGTCCCGTTGCGATCTGGGAGTGGAAATGAAGTGATCCGATTGGAGGGGCGACCGGCCACAGCAGCGGCCAATCACAAGAGCTCGTACTGGCGAAGATGCATCCTTTGGATGATGTCACGACAGTCGTTGAAGACGCGACGGATGTTCTCTGTATCCACAGCGCAGGTGAAATGCGGGTAGCAGTAGTGTTTGTCCGAGCCGCTCGCTGTGCTGATCCTCTGCAGGAACACACACACACACACACACACACACACACACACACACACACACATACACACAAGCCCAGGTCACTCATACATTAAGAATGTGACTGAACAACACATACTTAATGGTTTGGCCAAAAATTATTTATTTTCTGTAACTGCTTAATCCTTACTAGGGTCGCGGGTACCCAGAGCCCATCCTGGGGTCTAATTGCTCAGCCCTAATTCAAACCCCCAACCATGAAGGTATGAGGAAAAGCACTACCCACTGCATCGAAAATCAAATACACATAATTCTCCTCTAATCCCAGTGTATCAGGCAAAAACATGTTTGGTGTCGTAAGTTTTATTTCTTTACTTCAAGATTAATAGCTAACAAGTAATGACATTGTAAAACAACCGCACTGTATGCCTTCACACACCTCAAATCATAGTTCTCTCTTATGTAATTAATAGACTTAGACTGTATGACAATTAAAAATCTATTAAAATGGACAAAAAACTAAAATCCAGGCTTCAGTAAAGCTGCTACTGCTCTTAGCTGTGTAATGTGCTTTTGATAATTTTGTATCATTTTGTAATTTAAGCATGCAAGTGGAGCTGAAGTAATTACAACCTGCAGTTTGCACAATTCCAACCTCCCTATCCATTACATTATTGCTTCAGTCAACAAATACGTCAAAAACGCATAAATCACAAAAACTAAACACAAGCAAATGACAAAACTTAAAGGGGTTTTGAGCATACCAGAAATTCGTCCCGGATAAAGAACTTGGCCCTGGTCACTCTCGGGTCCTCGCCGGGGTCAGGGGTTGCTGTGCATAGAATAAAGGTAGGTGTGAGGGACCATGTGTTGCCTTTAGCATATACAGTAAACCACAAACATTGTACACAAAGTATGCTGATAAGTATTGACTCTCAAACTTAACCTTTAACTGTATCACATTACATATTACTGGGGCAGCTGGTGGTTTTGTGGTTAGGGCCCCTGCAATAGGCAGGTTCTGGGTTTGAATTGAGCAAGATACCGTCCCCACACACTGCTCTCCGGATGCTGCACTGCTGGCTGCCCACTGCTTCATGTGATGAATGGGTTAAATGCAAAGAATGAAAAACTTACTGTCGCAGATTTGCCCTTTATGCAACAGTGATAAACGCAGATCAAGTTGGTAATCTGACCCTACAGAAGTCTTAATCTCTGTATGTATTCAAGTGAACGTTCTGTCACCCATGAACACACCACATTCTTTTTCTGCATTTAACCCATTCGCCAAGTGAAGCAGCAGACAGCCAGGAACACAGTTCCTGCAGTGTGTGGGGACGGTGCCTTGCTCAAGGGTATCTCAGTGGTGCCACTGCCAGTCCTGGGATTTAAACCCCTAAACTTCTGTTTCCAACTTCCAAACCACCAGGCCATCAGCCCCCCCTATACACTACACTTTACACCTCTTACATAATTTTATTGTTACTATTGCTACTAGTACAATTTAATTGTACTAGGCCCAAGGCATTCCCAGCACAGAGGTAATGCACCATCACCCAACTTCATAAACCCACTATATTTTACATGCTTTTATATTGAAGAGCAACAAAAAAAGAATGCATATTTCTTGCTGCCCAGTTTAAAAGGCTGCATTACTAACACTGTAAGGTTTGCATGCATCACTTAAAAACAAGAAAACACTCTTTAAGCTCAGCATCAACCCAAAATTTCTCATGCATCCCTAATTCTTGCTCAGCTTTTGTAGAAAACACATTTAGACATTTCCCTCGTTTGCTTTACCTTCGGCCGGGACTGTGTAGCGTGCGTACTCGGGGAAGTAATCTTCAAGTTTGGATTTGCCAGCCAGAATCTTCTCCGCCAGCATGTCCTGTTTGTTCAGGAAGAGGATCACCGAGATGGTCCGTAAAAACCTGGAGCAGTTGCACAAAGACAGATTCAGGGACGCATCCTCAGTAACCTTTCTGTAAAGCTCTGCTTAAATGTCTCTTTTTGCTGAACAAGCATACTAAAGCATATTTCTTATTATTAATATCAATACTAATAAAATCAGGCACTGTCACTTTTACTTACTAAACCAATACAAAACAAGGAAAGTAAGAAAAGATCATGGATATAGAAAGTTAGTAGTTTAGACAGATAGATGCTTAAAAACAGCCCAAAGAACATTTGCCCAAATCACTGTAGTATATATACTATACAGACAAAAGTATTGGGATGCCTGTCCATTACACCAACAGGGACTTTAATGACATTGCATTAAAATACATAGATTTTAATATGGACTTGGTCCCCTCTTTGCAGCTATAACGGCTTCCACTCTTCTTAGACGCTTTCCTCAAGATCTGTGGGAATTTGTGCCCATTCATTCTGTAGAGCATTTATAAGATCAGACACTGATGTTGGATGAGGAGGTCTGGCTCACAATCTCAGTTCCAGTTCATCCCAAAGGTGTTGGATGGGGTTGAGGTCAGGGCTCTGTGCGGGTCAGTCAAGTTCTTCCACACTGAACAGATACAACCATGTCTTTATGGAGCTTGCTTTGTGCACTGGGGCACAGTCATGCTGGAATAGAAAAGGGCCTTCCTCAAACTGCGTTGACCAAGTGGAAAGCCTGGTATCGTCTAAAATGTCTTGGTATGCTTGTGGTAAAAAGTATGATTGAAACACCTGTATACAATAATTAAGAGGCGTCACAATACTTTTGTCCATAAAGTGTAGGTCCATTATCCAAAAAGTTCATTTTCTGGCATTTTCCTACATGGAATATTGGCCATGGTGTTTGAAAACAATTAATACTGACAGAGCACTGAAAGAAATAGAAACAGAGACAGAAAACGGTGCAAAGTGTAGTGGAACCTGTTATTCCAGATGCTGCGAAACAGGTCTAGAGACTCGCGCAGGCGGTTAGTGCTGTTATCTTCTCTGATCACCATGTTGTAGCTGCTACTGGCTGCCACAAAGATGATGGCTGTCACATCTGGAGCACAAAAATATTACAGTTAATTACAGGCCTGTTGTCTTTATACTACCCTACAATACACAAGTAGAGTTAAAAGTCATTTACACAGTCATGTAAGCTTGTTTTAAGCTTGTTTTTTTTGTTCAGAAGAAATTATTTGTTTTTCGTTATTAAAGTTTGTACTGCTGTTGAAAAGCGTCTGGCAAATGAAAGTAATGTAATACAATGTAATGTAATTAATAGTAAATTATGTTGCAGATACACAAAACTCACCATTAAAGCACTGGATCCATTTTCTCCTCTCATCTCTCTGACCTCCAACATCAAACATGCTGAGGGAGGAAAGAAAGATTCACTGCTTGTAAACCACTGACTTGCTCAGCATGGTCAAAAAACCAACAACTGAGAAATGTTTTAAATCACACTACCTACGAAAGTAACAGTTTAAAGCTGATTATAACAGCTCACACATTAAAACAGTGAGAACAGAACTGGTCATTCTTTATTATTGTTTATTATACAACAGCGCTCTCTTGTGGTAAAACTGAATAGTGCCTTCTTCAACTATTATAACTCTAAACAAACGCTTGTTCGCCATGAAGGCAGGCTTCAGTGAGCTGAACAGGCGAAGTTTAAAAGATTTAAAATGCCATTTAATGAAGTAATAACAACCCTCAAGTACTTAAAATGACATTAATTAAAATTACATTAAACAGAAAAAACTACATAAAGGATGTATCATCATACGGTCACTTACTGAAAGTTGACTTTGTCTACTTGGAATCGTGTCTCAAAAATCCCTGAAGTCAAAACTCGGCACCTAAGCAAGTCCTGAGTGCAGAAAGAAAAGCAAATTCAGTGTTATTAGAACATAAACCACAATCTAACAAAAGTACTGTAGAGTTCATTCAAGTTACTGCATCACCTGCAACGCAACTGCAACTTATATTAGTCGATATTGGCAATGTCCTACGATGTAACTGGATTAAGTAAATAAATCACGCCAGTATGAAGACGGGTAAATATCTAAAATGTAATTTTGTGACTAATTAAAAAGAGTGACTCATGTTTCGCCTAAATCATTTTTTGGATATCTCAATCACATTTATGTTTCAGTGATTATTACATTTTGTAGAGTCAAGTTGTATATCAAACACAAAATCAAACTTCACTTTTAAGATATAAATTCTTAGACAGTTCATAAAAGTTTTGTTTTTCATTTTTGGCATTAGAGCATGTTTGCAGCAGTAATTAGCTATAAATAAATAAATAAATAAACGGATGGGTGGATAGATGGATGGATGGACTGACATAGAGCTGCAATTTCACCCTTAAACTGAGAAACATGTCACATTATAGTGCCCTCACCTGGTCTGTTGGTGTGTAGTCATTCTGTCGTACTGAGTCGATTCTATCCAGGAAGCTACAAGACACAAATAAAGTCACGTGAATGTAACATAACAGAGAATATCTTAAGACAGTGCAGATCAATGTGTCTCTCAGGTCTAAAACACACCTGAGGAAAGCACCACAGGAAGTGAGGGATGTATGGATATTTGAACGAATCACAGCATTCGCTTAATTAGGGAATCGGACACGGCAACAAATCAGTGAAGGATAAACCCTCTGTGTTTGTTACTGGAAATGAAGCATCTCAAACACTATGAAAAAAAGGGCATGAAAATGACTACAGGCCTAAAGGCCACAGTGTGCTCTTGTTATGGAGTAGCTGGTGGTTTTGTGGTTAGGGTGTTGGCCCTATGACCAGAAAGTTGTGGTTCGAATCCCAGGACTGCTTGTGGCACCACTGAGGTACCCATGAGCAAGGTACCATCCCCACACACTGCTCCCTGGCCGCTGTGTTCCTGGCTCCCCACTGCTTCACATGGTGAGTGGGTTAAATGCAGAGGAAGAATTTCATGCTGTTCACACTGAGTAATGTGGTGTGTTCACATATGACAAATGGACACTTTACACTTTAACCATAACCATATACAACACTTTCACTTTGGAGTGAAATGGAAATGGAATATTCTGCTGCATCCCACTGACAAGTAACACAGAAGGAAATGAATACTAAAACGGTGTAAAATGTATTTGGGTGGCTGTCAATATACTTAGCAGGAAAGTATAACCTATGTGTGGGAAGCAAAATGCAAACAGCAAATACTTTTACACACACACACACACACACACACACATATGTAAGGACAGTGTGTGGTATTGTCAGGGATGCTTTTATAAGATCAGTCAGTTATGATCAATTATGAGCCAATAAACATAGCTTTTTTGGTCATTCTTCACTGGGAATTCCAACAATGTTCCGCCTGCATTTCAGGTGGGGATTCCAGGTGGGGATCCCCTGTCCAGGAGGTGACACTGATGACTCGACCTACGCGTTAACCTTTGGACCCCTCATCTTTGTTGTGTTGCCATGGTAGAGTGTTGTTGATTCAGATAATGTATGTGTTTGTGTGTGTGTGTGTGTGCGAGAGAGACCAGAAAGGCATGTTTGTTGACTCCTTCAAGATAATAAAGGTTTCAGACATTCCTAAGATGCACTGTCATAGTCAAAATACCTTGCTATACAGATAATATCCACCAAAAATCTTCATGTTCTTTCCATTTGTTTCTCTTACACATATGATACACTACATAGACAAAGGATTTATAATGCCTGGCCATTCCATCAACAGGGATTTTAATGACATTGCATTCAAATACATTCAAAGACTTTAACATGTAGTTGATCTCATTTTGCAGCTTTAACAGCTACCTCTCGTCTTGGAAGGAGTTTATGTGGGAATTTGTGCCCATTCATTCTGTAGAGCATTTATGAAGTCAAATACTGATGGGTCAGGCTAGAATAGAAAAGGTTCTTCCCCAAACTGTGCCCACAAAGTTGGAAGCATGGCGTTGTTCAAAATGTCTTGGTCTGCTGAAGCATTAAGATTAAGCCCTTCAGTTGAAGCAAGGGGCCCAAACCCTGAAAAACGGGTGTGTCCCAATACTTTTGTCAATACAGCATATGTATAGCTGTTGCATGTGGAGAATACTGGTCAAACTCATACAGCTACAAAAAACCATCAGCAACATTATCCGGATGCTGGACTGTCCCACCACTATCCAGCAGAGGGCTCACACACCCAAAAACACACTGGAGACGCTCTCTGGCGGTAACAGAAAGCCCTGGATGTTGCTCTGCAGTCAGATTTGCATGTGGTTTGTAAAAATAAAGGTTAGAGTTTGGCTAGCGGTGGCTTTTAGCGACCATGTGAGGATACAACAGAGAGCTTTGTCCTCCCCGAGCTCCAGCCTGCCCTGCTGATCTCAGACACGTTAAGCATGGCCTTAAAAACAGCCGCAGTCATGATCTGACCAGGGAAAAAAAAGAAACTACAACTGTGTTTGCTTAGTTTAGTAAGGATGGGACGATCTAAGAATTCTCTATCATGATATCAGTGACCAAAAACGATATTATTGCGCTGTTAAACTAAATCAAACATGTTCAATAAGCACAAACTATATTGAAAATGTTAATACAGCACATTGGAATCCTTCTACCATAGGAAATACATGAACACTTTTCCTTAAAATTAAAAAAAAATCAACAGCTGAAAGAAATGAACTATCATCAACAATTGTATATAAGGGAAATTCATATTAAATCTATGTAGTATTTCTCTTTTTGAGATCACTGTAAGAACATCAATAATAATTAACTTATTTCTTGAAATGTTTTACTTGTTTTACACATTTCATCTTATGAAAGTGTCTTATTTTAAATGCAGATCACTTTGTTTCTAGTGTTAAAAAGATTGAAATAAGATTCATTTGCTAGCGGAATGAAACTTTCACTAGATAGTTACAAATATCTAGAAATGTTATATAATCTCAGTGTTCTTACAGCAATCTCAATATGAATATTATTAGAAAATATAAAAAAGGCTAGATCACAATACCTCGAATGATTACAATGAAACTTATCAGAATTATAACAGTTTGAAGCTGGGTGATTATAAATTGGATTTATCCTGTGCTGGTTCATTAAAACTGGTAACTGTCCTGTCACCAGTGATCTGATTTGTCCTCTGGTTCAGTACCTTTCTGGAAAAAAAAACTATAATAATCCAAAAGGAATTTAGAAAAGGTGTGTACAAAACTTTTTAGTCAATTCAGACAAGTACAATTTAGTACAAGGTATTGCACAGGTATAACTGACAATACTGTTTGAATATTACATAAAATAAAGAAAAATTACACCCGTCTAAGTCTGTATAATATTCATACAGTATTGTCAGTTATATCTGTTCAACATCTTGTAGTGTGTTGCACTTATATGATTTTACTGTAGCATTTTTGTAAGAACAACAATATATCACAAGCCATTGCACAAGTATAATTGACAATAGTGTATGAATATTACACAGAAAAGAAAAAATATACCCTTTTTGTTAAGTGCAGTGTCTAAATTCCTTTCGTATAATTTTCATAGAGTATTGTCAGATATACCTGTTCAGTATTGGGTAGTATATTGTCTGAATTTATTATAACATTTTGTAACAATATACTGCAATATACTGTATGAATATTATACAAAAGAAAGAAAATCTATCCTTTTTGTAGGGTATTCCAGCGGACCCCAAGCATGCTGTATATGGTCTTTTTTTGTTTAACTGATCGGTGCCATAATCGCTTCATAACATTTTGAGGCATGGAAAATAAAAATGGGACAGAGACCGTAGCACTGTAAAAGAAAACAAACAGGCTAGGCTAAACGGTAATATGAGTTAGAAATCTGCCTCTGAAGCTCAGACACTGTGTCCCTCTTTCAGATGCGTGTCAGTTTGCTGTGGGACAGACAGTAGCGCCGACCCTTTCGTACAGCTGACCTGGTTCACCCAACCAGTGCAACCTTTATTAAAAGAGTGGTGCCTTTTAATTGGCTGAGGGGAAAGTGCCAATCAATACTTTCCAACTTCTGAATGCCCGTTATCATCAGAGTGGCCTAGATGCTCGCTGACACATGCGGCAAAAAAAAAAAAAAAAAAAAAAAATCCACACAGGTGCAGTAGCCCCTATATTGACGTTCTGCTGTATTAAAATTGGGAAATAGCATTTATTCTAATGCTCAGGACTCTCTTGCAACCACATACATGTTACCAACGTTGGCAATCTTTAAACCCTTCACCTTTGCCCTGCCCTTTATCTTTGAACCTTGCCCCTCTTTCAGATCCCGACCCTAAAGATACACACATTCTACACTCACAACCCAATCTACAATTAATCAAGCCGGCTACCTGTTACATAATGAACTTTTTGTGTGAACATTGTTTTATTGCTTTGGATACATAATAGACATGGTGAGTAGTAAGTCTCTTAGGAACTGTAGTGGTCTGTGAAGCTTTTGGTATTTGTGTGTGTGTGTGTGTGTGTGTGTGTGTGTGTGTGTGTGTGTGTGTGTGTGTGTGTGTGTGTGTGTGTGTGTGTGTGAAGGCCTGCTGGAAAATTCAGAAATGGGAACGGAGCTACAATACACAGAGATTGTCTAGCCCTGTTGTAGCGCCCTCATTGTGTGACATGCTACCACACAGCACCCTCAGTGTTGAAATACAAAAGACTTCTGATCACAAACAAGATCAACAAAAGTCCAATGCACCAGCAGCACTGGATGCACACACTTTATAGCTTGATGCTAAGTCCACTATACTTGAGCTTATGAATAATCAACCTATTACAGTGCCATCAGCTCTCCTAAAAGACATTAGTTTTGTCTGGATTATAAATTACACACAGGTTGTTCCAACCAATATTGTTATTGCAAACCAATTTGCTCCTAAAGTAAATATTTAAAAGGCATAATTCATCACTTGCCAAAAGTAAAAAAAAAAAGAAAAGAAGAAAACAAAAAAAGACGATTTGTTAAATGATTCTTGTGGTTTGCAATTTATCAGTTAGTACCACAAAAGCTCAGTTGGACTGAGATTTGGACCTCAGCCACTGCTAAGGAAAAGCATCCTACACAAAAGTGTAAGCTTTAGACTTGCTTTGCTGTTTTTCATCAGAAATGGCTTATTTCTAGTCTTATTTCTTTGAGGGTCTTTAAAATCTGTTTACTTTACAGGGACTGGGTACTTTTTTGCATGGTACTGTATATCCTTACAGCTGCACTGCACAGTAATTGGTATTTGTGCAATAAAGGTATTTTTTGTCACATAAAACCAATGTCATGTTAATAATTTTAAAATAATATTACAGTGCAAAATATCAAAGCATCAGAACCTGTTTACTTTAAGGGGACTGAGTACTAAATAGCACTGTGTATCTTTTTGCTGCATTACAGTGTAATTCTTATTTAAATTTCTGTAAATGTATTTAAAATGACTCAAATGAACCAGTTAATACTGTTACTGCCAGGCTGCTATCTGTAAATAAGTAAATAACTGTAAATAACTTTCTGACATGTATTAAATTGTTTGGGAAAGTTCTTTCAGAAATACTATCAATACTCAAATCTATTTTTAGGACTTTAAAAATATAGAAAACTTTAAACTTTCCGAGGTATTTATGCTGAGTTCCTGTCAAATTTGAGTGTGGAATTTCCTAAGTTGGCTGCTATGTTCACATAAAAAGCTCTAAAAAGCATTTTCATTTGAATGAAATGTCTATTTAATACTTCATCTACTCTAAAATGGACAATGGCAATACGCTGTTAAATACTTGCACTAAACGCTTTGTGTAGTACAATTATTCAAGTGTTTAGCAATATACAAATAGATATACAAATAGAAATCCCAAAGTCTTTGTAAAAAGCTTAATCATGCTATTACCACCGTGTCAAAATGACGCCATGAAGAGAAAGAGAAATTTTCTGAGTTGAGATATATACATATATATATAATCAAAGAGAGTATTTTTTTCTTTATTGTTACTTTCTATATCATTACTATAGCAAAAAAGAGGATGCACATTACATGAGTGATATTTTATTCAGTTAGAAGCGTCATGTCACTTTTCATGTGTGGACGGCAGTAAGACATCAAATAAAGTCTAAACCTGCAGTGCTAACATGTGGCTGACGAATAAACTAAACACACATAATTTGCAACTCAGTGGCTATGATGGCTCATTTAAGTCGGAAAATCCCATTTCCCATTTTCTCCCAGTTTCCCATTGCAATTCGGACTCTATTCATGTGTACTCATCTCATAAATAAGATATTTCCGGCATGCGCTATCACGCATATAAACAGGACTTTACCAGTACTTATCTTTTATACAGACATCTTTGTTCGGTCAAGTTTCTTAGACTAAGAATTTAGTTCAGCTTCACTTTCCAAAGAAAGCATTGTTACCATCATGCCAGTTTTACAAGGTGCCAGAAACTCATGAAGATTTGACCTGATGATTATTTTGGACACTCTTTTCCATCCTATCTATCCATCTACCTATCTCGCCTACCTTGTTGCTATTTTTGAATCGAAAATCCAGTACCTGAGCATGTCTAATACCATCCTGAATAATGAGAAATTTGTTTAATTCCAAAGATGTTCCTGTAACTGTTGCTGGCATTTTTTCAGCAAATAAGATGACGCTGTTACAAATATAATGTGATACTTTAACCAGTCAGTGGAGGCTGTGTTCACAGAGGGTCATGTGTTTGGTGGCAGGCAGTGAATACAGGTTATGTCTTGAAGGGTTAGAGATACAATTTCAAATACAACTTCCTCAGAAGACTGGCAGCGTAAGTGGTGGAAAAATAAGGCGACCGTGTTTCCGTCTAGGTCAGTGGTTCCCAAACCGGTCCTGGAGTAGAACCTGCTCTGCACATTTTAGTGTTTACACACCCACTTCAACTCAAAAACAGCTGGGTAATTAATTGATTTGTTGGATCAGGTGTGTGCGTTGTTGTGTGGGTGCTTCTGTATACGTGTGAACTGATGGGTTAGGAGTGTGATTTAGTCATTCCAAACCAGGTCTTTGCTGATTTGACTGAAAAAAAAACAAGTCTATGAGATCACCCTCATCCAAGGATAGAAACCACTGGCCAGTCAGAAGAAGTGGGCTTTCCCATGTGCAGTAGAGACACACATAGGCAATGGTGTGAGTTCAGGCCCTCAGTTTCTTTGGTTACTTCCATCATTACAGTACCGTAAACGGCCTCAACTGTCATGTGTGCGAACACCCCTGGTCTAACTACATGATTCGTTGACATTTTTGTGCAGTTTCACATATTGAAAAAAATTATAATTTATTAAGTGCGATCTCTGTAGAGATTGTGTGCTTTCTTAAAATTAGAAAAGCAGCAAAATGGCATTTGACCAGGAGTGC
>JBBPCY010000001.1:5626960-5642258 GCA_037974405.1 Brachyalestes nurse
TGTGTGTGTGGAAAATGCACAGGTCGCTATTCTTTTCTGAACTATTGCAGTGTGTAACAAAGGTATTGGGACGCCTGACCATTACACCAACATGGACTTTAATGACATTGCATTCAAATCCATAGACTTTAATATGGAGTTGATCCCCCCCTTTGCAGCTATAGCAGCTTCCACTCTTCTTGGAAGGCTTTCCGCAAGATTTTGGAGAGTTTCTGTGGGAATCTGTATCCATTCATTCTGTGGAGCAGTTATGAGGTCAGACACTGATGCTGGACTGGAAGGCCTGACTTCTTGCGATATTTAATGGATGGCACTCAAAAGTCAGCAAGTAATGTTTTTAATAAAATATAATGTAACATACTTTTCTTATTATTCAGTGTGTAAAATGTTACATGTATAATCGATTGTTTTTGTGAGCCTAATGTTCAGTACATGACGCTGCCTAAGCCAGGGGTGGGTCAGTCCTGGACCTGGAGATCAGTCCATTCTGCAGAGATTAGATTCAACACACCTGGCTTTGATGTTTAGATTCCCCTGAAGGCCTCCATTACCTGGATACAGTGTTTTAGACCAGCACTGGAACTAAACTTCTACAGGGTAGAAGCTCTCCATGAACAGAAAAGGGGAAATAACCTGCATTACTGCTTTTCTACCATCTGGGGGCAACAGAAGGACGTCCCCATCTGTTTCAAAGAGGATGATTTTGATCAAACCCCTACCATTGTGCTGCCTAATGGATCTATCTCAGACAAAGAGCTCTATCAGTAGAGCTCTCTGGTCAATTTAAAGATTTTCTTGATTTTTTAAGTGAAAATTAGTTAACACATCCTCTCCAGAGAAATTCAGCTCCTCTTCCAACAAAATCTCCCTCAATTGTCTCTTAACTGTACCAACTCCATTAGTCATAGATGGATTCTGTCATTAAGTTCATACATGAAGGCCTTCTCTGGTTGGTTATCTTAGTAGAGTCTCTCTTTCTCTCTCTCTCTCTGGGTCGATCGAAGGAGGATGGGTTCCCCACTTGAGTCCTGGTTCCTCCTGAGGTTTCTTCCTCCAGCTGAGGTCGCCCTTGGCTTGCTCACTACATTTACATTTACAGCATTTAGCAGATGCTTTTATCCAAAGTGACTTCCATTCCAAAACTACAGGGGACAGTCTCCCTGGAGTAACTTGGGGTTAAGGGTCTTGCTCAGGGACCCAGTGGTGGTAAGCTGAAGGTAGATTTGAACCCATGACCTCTTGCTCCACCACCACCACCCGCTAGAGGCTCGGAACTGGACTCTGTAAAGCTGCTTGGCTATAAAAAAAGGGCTATATATAAAATGTAATTTAATTTAATTGAAATTATGATATGCATTTTCTATTTAATTGCATTTAGCTGGAAAATGTATAGGATATAATATGTGCCATGACTTTTGCACATTTAAATTTTTCTTAATAGTAAATAAAGATAAGATAAGACAAATCTTTATTGCTATTGTCACTTTTCCAAGGAACAACGAAATTTAAGGCGCATTAAAATATGAAGAAGTTTGTTCCCTGTACAGGATTATTTTCTCAAGTGAAATTCATTTTCTGCATTTAACCCGCTCACCAAGTGAAGCAGTGGCCAGCCAGGAACACAGCGCCTGGGGACGGTTTCTTACTCAAGGGTACCTCAGTGGTGCCACTGATCACGGGGACAGATCCCTAACCACTAGGCCACCAGCCGCCCCATACATTTACATACAGCTGTAGGCTTACTTAGATATTAAGTGTTCCACTGAACGTACAGGAAATCCTTCCTTTCCACCACCATCAGACTCTACAACTCCTCTCTCTGTCAGACATCCATACAGTAATCTGTGGAATAGCCTGTAGCTTCTTGTTGTGTAATTTCTTACCGGGTTTAAATTGCTATCATTATGTGTATCACTATTTGCATTACTTTATGATGTGCGACAGTCTACTATGCGCAATACAGTGCAAAGTTCTTATCGGGTGTTTAAACATCATCATTATGTGCAATATCTCATGTGCAGTTGTCTTACCAGGTGCAGTATCATGTGACGTTTTTCTAAATGGGTGCCGAATCACTTCATTATGTGTAAGGTCCTATGTGCAATTCTGTGCGATATCACTACTTATGTCAGTATTACTTATATACTACTGATCTCTACTAAGTGCAACAATGTACTCCTAACTACCATCCTTAGATTTCACTTAACTGTGTTACTTATCTATAGTATTTATACACAGCAGTTGTGTATAAAGCACAGTGTATTTCATATAGAATTTTTTTTTGTTTTATGTTTTATATTGTTCTTGTCTGTGTCTCTGTGTGTCTTTGCAATCATACCATAAGCAATTTGATGTGTATGTGGATACTGAAAGGAACCCATCTTCCCATCTGTTGCTGAACAAATAATCAAATGTATTTTACTGTCCATCAATGGTAAACTATATTGATCTCCACAGAAACACCACTAACCAGATACTTTTAGGATGGTTGAGATGATGGACTATTCTCAACAGTGCAGCACTGTTCTAAGTATTAGGTACAGCTGTGTTGTTCATATGCCTCACTGCCAGGGCTAAGAAGGGGTCTACCATCCAAAATGTCCACCCCACAGTGTTCCTGTGTTCAGAAACTGACCAAAGATATAAGGCTGGAGTGTGAAAATGTGTCTTGATTTTGTGCTTCATGTTTTGAGATAAAGAACAAGAATGAATTCATACATTTATAACATAAGGGCAAATCTGTATGGCTCATAACTGACAAATGACATGTTAATCAATGTTATCTTATTAGGGCGTAATGAGCCTTAGAGTTTATAGACTTATAATTGTGCTCTAGTGTATATCACTAAGGCTTGCAATGAATGAACCAATCAAGTGTAACTCCAGCAGAGACTGTTGCCTACTGATTATGGTCATGCACAATATGGACAAAAGTATTGGGATGGACCTGATTTTCAGGTTTGGGCTAGGCCCCTTACTTCCAGTGAAGGGCAAAATCTTAATGATTCAGTATACCAAGACATTTTGGACAACACCATGCTTCCAACTTTGTAGACACAGTTTGGGGAAGACCCTTTTCTATTCCAGCATGACTGTGCCCCACAACGCAAGGTCCATAAAGACATGGCTGGATGAGTTTGGTGTGGAAGAACTTGACTGACCCGCACAGAGCCCTGACCTCAACCCCATCCAGACCTACAGAATGAATGGGCAAATATTCTCCCAGAAACTCCAAAATCTTGTGGAAAACCTTCCAAGAAGAGTGGAAGCTGTTATAGCGGCCAGCTCCATATTAAAGTCTATGTATTTGAATGCAATGTCATTAAAGTCCATGCTGGTGTAGTGGTCAGGTGTCCCAGTGCCTTTGTCCATATAGTGTAGTTGTTACTGAAAGCTGTAATCCTGTCTTAACACTGCTTCTCATATCTAATATAATGTACATGTCTAACACAATAGCTAGTGCAGCAAAAACTTTTAATTAGCCACTGGCACTGGCATGGATTTTATTTCAGTTTCCAAGTGCCTTGCTTAATCCCACATCTGAACTACTTGTATCCAGTATCCAGTGGACCCAGAGGGGATAGGTTCCTCATTTGTTTTTTGGCTACTCTCAAGGTGGATTAGTTCTTTCAATCACCCAGATGGTTCGCCGGAAACTGGTCCACACAGAGTATTAATTTGAACATTTTATAGGAGACTCCAAACCATAGGGAGGGAAATTGTTCAGTTCAAATGGAATTTCAAAATGTAAACGGGACTAAAAATGTATCCGTAATCAGGAACTGTTATATGTTATCCGTAGTCAGTTAAACTGCTTTGATGTTGATGTGACAGGCCAATTCAAATGAAGGGATTTCATTAACCGGAGATCCCTTCACCAAAGTCCAGTGATCTGTGATTTTTTTCTACACTGTATGGACAAAGGTATTCGGATGCCTGACCAACAGGGACTTTAATGGCATTGCGTTCAAATACATAAACTTTAATATGGAGTCGGTCCACCTTTTGCGGCTATAACAGCTTCCACACTTCTTGGATGGCTTTCCACAAGATTTCAAAGTCTTTCTGAGTGGGTTTGTGCTCATTCAAATTAACAGACACAAATAGACAGTAATTAAATCAAAGGTCCACCTTCACTAGGCTTCAGAGTTTAATATCGTTTATAGCAAATGTGATTTATAGACATTTAAAGCTTGTAAGAATATGAATATTCCTTTTCCTTCAGTTACTATTGTAACTTAAAGCCTACCTTTAATGAAGGAGCCAGTTTCCTCTCTTTCAGTGAAGCACATATAATATAGTTAGATGTTTCTCCTTGTGAAAAGAATTATATGTTTGTGGTTTGTGAGCTTTAAAATACATGTGATTGAACATATGACAAAAGACAAACAGTCCAAACGGAAAGTAATCAGCTTATGTTACTTTAATGTAGCAACATTTAATTACAATTGGCATTTTTAGGCATTGGAAACCTAGACAGTTGCCTAGGGTGACACCGGCAGGGGGGGTTGGGTGTAGACAGGGTGTGATCCAAACCACCCCCACTGTCTGGAAAGTAAAAACATTTTAACGGGTTTCACTTATATACAGTGCTGTACTGAAGCAATTAAAGGACTTTTAATGTATTTCATTTCTTCCCAACTGAGGTACGCACATGGGGTCTACAGGTGCCATTCACACCATTCACTCACATCTACAGTCAATTTAGAATCCCCAATTCACCGGACACACACATCTTTGGACTGTGGGAGAAACACGCCACCACAAGGAGAACATGCAAACTCAACACACACAAGGCCAGGACCTGGATTCAAACCCCCAACTCTGGAGGTGTGGGGCAACAGTGCTACCCACTCTGCCACCTTGGGGAATTTAGAGTTAGTAGTTTAGTAAACATACACAATTGCTGTCTTGGTTCTGTTTTCATACATTTTTACAAATTAATTAAATCTGGCAAGTTGCAAAAAAGGGTCAATTCAAGATGTGCGCAGGGCTCAAGTAGGACACCCTAAACCCCTGTTGACTGTTAAAGAAACACATGATTATGGAGTTATTATGGAGTTATTATGGTTTACTGTAGCAGAAAATTGTAACTCGTTTTATATAAACTTTTTTTTTTCCAAAGGTCTCCTATGTAAATTTCCTATGTAAAAACAAATGGCTGTAATTTTATGAAATGAATTGCAATAATAAATAATTACAATTATTATTATTAACAAGTGATATTCATTTGTCATTTTTATGTAGAACTACTAGAACTCATGGCCTCAAGGTGTGTGCTCTATGATCTATAACGACAGTTATTATTATGTTATAATAAAGTTATTATGGCATTGCTATGTTTTACTGTAACAGATTGCATAAAATATCTGACGTCCAATCTAATATTTCGCTCCTGTTTTACAATTATAGTACCATGGAGCAGTTCGATGTATGTTGACTTATAAAGACCATTAGATGGCAGCAAATTGTCGCTCACAAAAGCAACATATCCTGAATGCAATTCATCAGAGAGAAAAGTTCTCACCGTATTAATTCAGTCACTTGATTTGTACCTTAAGATTGATCAGTTTATCAAAAGATCCTTACATTTTAAATATTTAATCTTATTATTTTCATTTTTAATCTAAAGACTTCTCATTTATTGCATTCACAGCAGGACATAGCACGTCTTGTCATTACAGGCAAGACTGCCTGTAATTGTATGAAATTAATTACAGTAACTTATTTTTAAAAACACATTAACATGTCACTCCTGTGATCATATTAGGATGAAGAACTGTTACAAAGAACCATCTTTCCTGTCTCATCTTCTTCATTATCCCAATGAAATAAATAAGACTGTTCTTTCCTCCCTCATTGTAGTCTACGCTTTTTTCATTTTTATAAAATGAATGAGCACGCATTGTCATGTGAGAATGGCCTGCCTGGACTAGCCTATCATTTCTTAATTAGCACTCACAAACAAACAGGGCTGTAAATGTCACCGTTGGCAGCAGTGATTGCATTAGCGCTGGCTAGCGGATGGCGCGCATAGGAGAGCCGCGCAGGCCTGATTATGAAGGGCAGGCTCGGCATCACCATTAATTACGCTGACTTTTAGTCGATCTGCTTTGATTATGCCTCTCGTAATTGTGCGAGTGGGGTCACGGGACCAAAAAGACATGCGCATTCATTCCCATTGTGGATGTCAGAAAGATTAGCATAAAGCCAGCACCAAGAAAGGGCAGTGTAATTAAAGAGAGAGGGGGAATGTCCCCTGGACCGCCGCTATGACATTAGCACCTTGCACTAAGACTGTCTGCCTCTTTGAGTGAAGAGCTTAACGACAGTATTATTAAAGCATGAATTAGTAAAGACAATGGATCCCAAAGGGACCCTCAGGTACACTGAGATTGCCTCTGGTCATACTGTATGTTAGCCAGTGCTCTCATTAGTCTTTAGTCTACACATCCATCCACACTTATTGATCCATCCATCCATGCTTGCTCACTTACAATATTCATGAATAGTGTGTAATCAGATTCATAATGTTAAGGATAAAATAATAAAAAGATTTTTTGCTTTTCTGGTGAAAATGCTTGATTACATTCACTTAGAATTACTCAAAAACAGTCAAACCAACCAATCACCAGATTTCACCCATGCCTGTACATTTGGCCTAGAGCAGTGTTGAAGTTAGGAGGGCGTAAGGAGTGTCTCAACCCAGACTGCAGTCATTTACATATCGTCCGTGTAGAAAAAAACCTTGTATCTCCAAAATGGTAACTTAAATATCTGTATAATACAAATAAAAGTATTAATAAAGGGATTAATAAAGTTTTAATCTATCTATCTATCTATCTATCTATCTAGTCACGTGTGAATACACCACACCCCAGTACACAGTGTGAACAATGTGAAATTATTTTATTGCATTTAACCCACTCACCAGATGAAGCCGGGGGCTGCTACCAATGAGGGGCCCCTGGGGAGCAGTATGTGGGTGGTGCCACTAGCAAACCCATGACCTTCTGATCTCAGGGTGAAGTTCCTAACCACTAGACCACCAGCTGCCCCAGTATATATATATAGAGGTGCCGAGAGGTACAACTGTTGATCATAATTATGAGGAGGGACCCACTTCCTTCTCCTGCTGGCATGATTACTTTAGAATACCCTCAAACAGCAGCCAGGGACAGAAGCCAGCCCAGCCCCAGGCTGGTCCCTTACAGAAGCGAAAAGAGCAGAGATTTATTAGAAATTACATGTGGAATCAGACCATAATCTGTTTGAAAGTACTGCTTTATTACTGCTATACACACTGCCACCTACTGGATACCTTGTACTACAGTAACGAGTCATACTCGTCCTAAAATCTTAAAACTTAATTAGGATACGACAATAATTGTTTAGGGACTTGGCTGAAAACCCTAGCAAGTATTCTGAAGCCTGAAAAATGCTTTCAGACCAACCCTACATTGCACACATATCACTAAAGTACCACTTTCATTTTGGATGCACACAGAGACAATATGCAAAGCTGTTATTACATAAACATTTGATATAAAAACCCCACCCCAAGCCCTCTCCTCTCACTTGCTGGTCCAGCTGCTTCCCACAATTTGCCGCACATGAGGGTAACATCTTCAGTCAGGACAGCTTCTAACAACACAGCCCCAGCAGCCAGGACTCACATGACTCACCACTGGAGCTGTTTTTAAGGGAAGGGTGAGCACGACCGATATGTGAGGCATCCATGTCAGGTGAGAGTGTGCCAGAAAGAGAGAGTGCACACATTAGGCATGACTCACAAAAAGAGCTCTCAGGACAGTGGAGCAAGTAAGGCCCTAGCAGCCTCCGCATCTCAATCTGCTGCTCAAGGCCTGCTCGAGCAAGAGTGAGGCAGAAGTTTAATGAGGTTAAAGGGCCCAAACAGTACATTGTTTTCTTGTTTATTTTTCTCTAGATGACCACTGACTGACCATTTATTTTTGCGTGATCATTTTCCAACATCTCTTCATCCCTTACAACTTAACAGCCTCTTACTGTGCCTTTAAGATGGAAATACAGCGACAGACCACTGCAATTTATTTTTGGCAACCACTCCATGCCAGTGTCTGTTAAAATCCTGCACAAGCACCTCATTCTGCTTTGTGAGGGACTGATTAGTGATCACCTGAATCAAATCTAATTTAATGAGGAAAAGTATAAAAACACTGCTGTAATCAACACTCTCCTCTTACAGTGAGACCAGTTGGATGGCAAAATACTACTGAAGTACGTCAAAAGTCATCATTGTCATTTTTTTGAGTGAACAAGAGCTTTGTTATCTTTGAATTATTCAGGTTCTGTAAACACTGCATAATTTCTCTTATTTTGATGTTTTTTCATTTCCTTTACAATTATGCTTTAAAGTACAATATTTTTATTTGGAAATTAGGAGAAATATTGTCAGCAGTTTTACTAAACAGTTTGTTTGGGGAGTATTCTCTAAATTTTTTGAATTTTATTCAATATGAGGTACAAAATGATCCCAAATCCTAAATTATCTGTGACAATTTAGAGTAAAAAAGAAATTAACACAGACCAGTATTTGCTGCTTTTATTTTAACACAATAACGCTGCTTAAAACCCAACTCCACAACTCTGGTATATTCTTAGCTTCTCCCTTTGTTCTTACTGGAAACCTGTTTTCTATGAAAGTACTTCTATATCTAGAATGTACAGCTGCCAGACTAAATAAAGGATGTCCTAAAACTGTACAGGCTTGGATGGACATAATTGCTGGCCTAGATCACATTTAAGTTTATCAGCTGCCTCTCTCTACCCTGCCCCAAACTTTTTTTCCTTTTAATGATTCTGTTGTCTTTGCCCTGTAAGTTGGCCCATTTTTATATGGTAAATCCTGCTCACTGTGATTTAATTATGGTGAATAAATGTAGAAATGTGTCCAGGGAACTATTTACATAGCTGCAAATTTCTTGCAGTATTTTTTTTTTTACAATTGTTCTGGACAAAACAGTGTATGTTTAGCTGTACACTGTTATAATAAGTTATGAATAAAAAATAAAATGAAAACGGCTAGAATCAAATAGATGATACTGATATTTTACTGATATTTCAAGCTCATATTTCAAGATCATGTATTTACTACACTATGGAAGAAAATAATGTTTAGGTGACACCTGAATCCTGTGCTGAAATACTTTCATTCGTTTTACTTCATTTTCAAAACGTACAGAAATAAATGTGTTTTTTTTTTTTCATCCAGGTAGATGTACTCCCAATGTGTTGGCACTGGTTTTGGTAGATATGTACATGCATTGTCGCAAAGATATAGACATCAGCCTACAAATCCCACACCAATGCATCCTTAACAACCACAAAAAATGATCACGACATTCAAATTAATGTATTCTCGTACCCCGACAACTTATGGCTGAATATTTTTACAGTAATGCCTGTTTATAACAAAAGTTTACACTTTATTTACTTCCCATTTAGTATACACTACACATACCTTTGAGAATCGCATGTTGACTGTAACAACCCCCTGACAGATTTACTACCAAGTCTGTGGGTGATCATAGCAAACCCACAGAGAAAGTGCAAAAATGTCATGACCTAATCGCAGTAACATGCAGAGCATCCACCTTTTCCGCTAGCAAATGACATTCAAAGTAGGGGAAGAAGTACTCACTACTGTGCACAGTCGATGAGCTGGTACTCGTTGGACCGTTCGAAGCAGGCCTTCACACCCTCGTCGTCCCAAAGCTGTTTAGCGTGCTCGAAAAACTCCTGGCAGAAAATACAAAAAAAGCAGTTCAAATATTTTTTCAAATACAAATACAGAAAATCATGGAAGAAACATTCAAACAGTTTGAATGCGGAGGACCAAAAACGAAAACCTTGATTTATTTGATGTTTATGATAATTATCATAGCAATAGTGGATTTGATATAGGTTTTGTCAAGTCATGCTAACACAAAAAAGCTTAAATGTGTTCATTCCACCATTTAGCCTCTATCTGGATTGCTTGTGTAAGATGGTGCAAAGTAAGGTTAAGGTTGTGGACACAGGGACTTTCACGCTGATTACTGAGGCGCTCGTTCACCGCTTTCAATTAGCAGGACTCCACCTGATTCAGATGTAAAACACAACACGTTTATGATTATTCATCAGACTCGCAAATTAGCATGAGGTCTCCTTTCTCTCTATCTGATTGATTTACCGAGCCAAAGTATCACCGAGGGCTCTGAGAGAGGAAGAGAGCGGCTGCCCCCGCACAAATCAAAGCGTTCAGGCTGCGGATGTGATGCCACACGAACAGTCTGAGCAGGTCACCAAAGACTGATCATCCAATCACAGCAATGTGTGAATATTGGAGATAACAACAGATCAGATAACTCAGGCTCAGTTGCATTGATAAGAAGATAAACATTATGTCATCGCTGCAATTTCCATGAAATTTATCTAGCGGTGCAAAAAATTTACTCCACAAGAATGTTCGTTGATCTGGAACACGGGCTAATAATTAAGCCATCATTAACTTGGTAATAAACACTCCTCACATCCTACTGAACTGATTCTGATATGGTGATTTAAAGCAATTTTTAAAAAGTAGTAGCTGACTTTCAAAACGAAAAATGAATGGAAACTCTATGTGGAGTCCATATATGCTGACTGTACTCTGTTTGACTCAAATTGATACGAAAATAAATTTTTTGAGTGATTCCGCCAATGCGATGATACTGACATCATACCTGATTTACTCCCATAATCTGTATTTTTTAATGGCATGTTAAGAACGGTTGACACTGCTTCTTAGAATTACACACCGAAGTGAACGTTCATTTCCGGGGCAGACAGAAAAAATGAAAGGTGATGCATCGCACTCATCATTCAAGCAAAACTCATCCTTAAACACCCCCCCACCCCAGCACATTAATGACAAGGGAGACTAGTAAGTGGGAAGACAGGGAATGAGGGAGGCGAGGAGAGAGGAGGGGAGTCTTTCTCAGAAAAAGACTTGTTTTTCCCTACCTCTTCCTTGGAGAGTAGAGATAGCTATACGGTAATTAGGCCCCCAGTGAGGTCCCATCATATAATCACCACAATACAGCAAAACAAATGGCTACAGAGACGCAAAACAAACCGAGAGAACGCACCATGGCCTGTGAAAAAAAAAAAAAGGCATCATCACACTTCGCAACCCTTCATGCTCTAAAATGCAGTCTCTACAATCTATTACAATTTTAAGAGAGATGGCAAACATAAGCCCACATAAATCAAGGAAAATATACACCTCCTCTGCAATACACTGTTCCTATTTGGTTACTCATTAGGTTAAAATAGGACACAAAAAAGCTGATCTAATATTAGCACACAAAAAAACATTTAATAATGTAGTTTTCACAACAAATCTTCATGTTTCATGCTCAAATGAGAAAAAAATGTCTTGGTATTTCCTGCATTCAATTTTAACCATGCCATTAAATATAAACATCATGTCCCCTGCATAGCGGTGCGAAATATAAAAAAAGAAAATTAGACATTTTCACAGTATCACAATATTATGACAGACAAAATAGTTTAAAAACTATCACAAACATATCACATACCTGCGCTGCACTAAATCCAATTAGAGTAACTGCACTCCCTTTTTACTGAAATGTTATTGACAATATCCACAATGCGCTCAGAAAACCATACAGTGTATCCCAAAGACATTAAATTATAATCATATTGCTCACTCCTAAATCTGTTATCACCTAAACATCTAACTAGCGAACCATGAGATGACCATCTTAAGGTAAGACTATCTATAGGTTCCAGCCATCGTCCAGCAAAGGTTTGGATAACTGGATCTGCACTAATGCCTTGCGTTGCCCTCATACAAACCAGATGAGTCCTGCTTGTCCCACTGAGTGGCTGAAATTTCTATATGGCATTTCATATTAATATCACACTTAGTAAGCCCACCTGGTCAGAGGTCTCACTGCTCCAGCAGGGATTCTTTTTGTACAAGGAGAAAGACAAGACAACAATCTGGCCCATGTGTTATGCATGTAAATATATAAAGTTGCTAACAAAATTCAGGCTTCAAGGGTTAGTAAAATAACATACATGGCCACTAAACATGGGCAATCAACTTTATTTCGGGTAAGGAGTAGAATTGTCTCTGAAATATTCTTTTTACAGTATTTCAGCAGTAATTTACCATTTGACTTTGGAGTTTACCTGAGGTATTATGATTCTAAGGCAGTAAATCTCTTTAAACTACACTATC
The DNA here is from genome assembly GCA_037974405.1 of Brachyalestes nurse. Taxonomy (NCBI): domain Eukaryota; kingdom Metazoa; phylum Chordata; class Actinopteri; order Characiformes; family Alestidae; genus Brachyalestes; species Brachyalestes nurse. The sequence goes on from JBBPCY010000001.1 coordinate 5,639,232, forward strand.
ACCACTACTTTGATCATGTATTCCATAGCTATTCTCCTATTTGCCCTCCTCTCAAACTGATGGTCTAATTACATGACCACTTCTGACAGTCCTAACATTAGCAGAACAAGTCCTAACCTTAGCAGAAAAAAACAACAACAAGGCCCGCCAGAGAGGACTTCGCTTGCGAGTAGCGTTGAGGTGGCCGAGAGCAGCACTCTCCGCCCCTCTCACACACTCCGGAACAGCGAGAGATGAGGCAATCCCGTCGGAAAACTCGGCGTGACAAGTCGTGCCGTCCGGGGAGTCCGAATGAAAGGAAAACATGAAAACAAACCTTAACGACCATTAGAGGCTTTTCATTCAGCAGAGCCACTCTCTACCTGAGGCCTTCATTAGCTAGTGGAGAAGGCAAAAGAGTCATTAGGAGAGAGGTAAGTAGGGCCACCAGGGCGCTCTAGAGACGGGGCTAATGACAGCCAGTGTTGCTTTGGGCCTCCCACATGCCCCGCTGTACTGTCTCCACTATGAACTCCACCAGAGCCAGGGGATCCAGCACACACTCTGACACACCTAAACACACAGACAGATACAGAGATACTTCTGCATGTACACACGGGGCGGGACAAAGACGGTCAAGCACAGAGCGAACCCCTGAATTAACACCCAGCCACACTCATAACACCAAAGATGGCTGGCTTTAAAAGAAAATACATTTTGGCTCAAACCTCCTTCCATCTAAAACCAAAAAAAGTATAAAATGTATTTGCACTGAAGTACATAAGAAGATAAAAGTCATTTAGATTTGTTTAGTTCTGATAATGATGACAAACCAAGAAAGGAAATAGAAAAAACATAAGCTGCCAGTCCTTCCAATAATGTGTGTATCAAAATAACAAAGTCTATACATGATTATATGTATAGCCTTTCTTGTTATATATATATATATACACACATACACACACACACACCTTCTGAAATACACCAGGAAATTAGTGTTAAAAATCTTTTTTCTTCTACTTTTGGCTGCTCCTGTTATATTAGGGGTTGCCTTAGCAGATTAGCTGTCTCCATTTCCTTCTATGTTCTGGTAAAAATATATTAATAAATAAATTTAAAAAAAGAAATATCAGTCACTTGTTACTCTTCAGTTTATGCAGTTATGCCACGCTGGTCTAAATCGGTCTTATTTTATGACGAATGTACTTGTTCAGCAGAAGTACTTACCATACCTACAACATACTCAGGAAAGCATATTTGCATGAACTTCATCATTATAATAATAATAAAAATAATGACACTGCATCATATTACCCAACCTAATTTAAATTGACTGTCTGATGTGACTAAGAAATTCCTCCGAGATTAATACCAGATCTCCCTTCCGGATAGCCACTTCTTTGCCTTCCAGACTCAGACAGGTCTTTAACCTCTTTGTGTGAAGCTCCAAAGCAGCTAATGCTAAGCAAAAGATATGGCTAATCACATTAGTCTGACTTGTTTACTGTGACTATTAGATCTACTTACACACACTCACATAGACTCAGTATTATTCTTACAGAGTGTTAGATAAGCATGGCGAAGACATGTTAGCAATCGACGAAAGTGTTTTATATGTCAGTGAGTGTTTTATATGTCAGTGTATAGGAGTAGTTCAGTTGGGTCCTAATGATTACTAGAGTCAGTTTGTTTACATAATGATTAAAAAATATAACTGATTACTATTTACTCTATTAATGAATAGGCATTGGCTGGCAAATGGCCTGATAATAATGCATATTTGCCATTCTCCAACTGAATTCTGTTATGCTTTTATACTCTTTAAAGGCTTCCCATTTTCAAAACACTGATTGCTGAAACTATGTGGATAAATGTATTGGGATGCCTGACCATTACACCAATAGGGACATTAATGGCATTGTATTCAAATACACAGACTTTAATATGAGGTTGGTCCAGCTTCCACTCTTCTTGCAAGGCTTTCCAAAAGATTTTGGAGTTTCTGTGGGAATTTGTGCCCATTCATTCTGTAGAGCATTTATGAGTTCAGGCACTGATGTTGGACAGAAGGTCTGGCTCACAACCTCCATTCCAGTTCATCCCAAAGGTGTTGGATGGGGTTATGGTCAAGGCTCTGTGTGGGCCAGGCAAGTTCTTCCACACAGATCTCATCCAGCTACGTCTTTATGGAGCTTGCTTTCTGCACAGTCATGCTGGAACAGAAAAAGGCCTTCACCAAACTGTGTCCACAAAGTTGGAAGCATGGCATTGTCCAAAATGTTTTTGCTGAAGCATTGAGATGAAGCCCTTCACTGGAAGTAAGGGGCCTAGCTCAAACCCTGCTCAAACCCTGAAAAACAGGTGTGGCCCAAAACCTTTGTCCATATAGTGTATTAACTGATAGATTGATCAGATACTGATAGATGAACAGATGGTCAGCTAGATGGATGGAAATATTTATACTGATAGATTTGTACTTTATTGACCCCAGAGGGACACTGTTTTGTTGAAGAAGCAACCACATTAACCCCTTGAGGAGCACGATCACAAATATGGGAGGAGCTGTGGCTCGTTCCTGGGGAGTATTATCACGAAAAATGTGGTTTGAACGTTAGAACATGTGGTTAGAACAGAGAGTTCGGTACTATGATTCATCAAGTACACTCAGCATTATTTCAGAACAGACATTACTATGAAAAACTAGATGTGAGGGGGAACTCATTCTCCAAGACACATCATTTTTACTAAACTCTTTTCTTAAAGGAATAAGTAAAAGGACACTTGTATAAGTTACACTGAGTGAGAGTAATAAATATAATGTAACAACATCATACAGCAGCAGTGTAGTTAAAGAAGCGTTGTCATATCGGAACGAAGCATCTATACAGAAGAGGTTGTGCATTTTTAATGTGATGAAACCTTCATAATGCATTTACAATAGAAATTAAGCAGCATTCCAAAAGAGCAGCATCAATGCTGCCTCGTAAACAGGAGACCCTGGGTTCAAATCCTACAGTTTGAGGCAGCTAGCGGCCTAGTGGTTAGGGA
>JBBPCY010000001.1:5642358-5659858 GCA_037974405.1 Brachyalestes nurse
AAATCCTACAGTTTGAGGCAGCTAGTGGCCGAGTGGGTAGGGAGGTGCCCCTGTGATCTGAAGGTTGTGGGTTTGAGTCCCAGGACTGCTAGCAGCACCACTGAGGTACCCTTACACTGCTCCCTGTGCTGCCATCATTGGTGGCAGCCCACTTATTCACTTGGTGAATGGGTTAAATGCAGTGAAAGACATTCACACTGTATACTGTGGTATATAAAGGGGCCACTTTACTTTCATAGTATCATAGTACAGGATTGATGTGGCTCATTAAACTCGACTGAAAAGCTGTAAACATTAAATGGATTTAAGTAACTAGTGTAGTATGCACAATAAAACCATCAGACCAAAAATAAATTCGTACAGTATGTATACTGTTATACATATTATTCATATATAATCGTTCCTACAGAACTGTAGTTCAGCTGTGATCCAGGTGGTCCTGCTGTGCCCTAGACAGTCAACTAACTAAGGTCCATATTAATCAACAGTAAGACTACTGATGTGAGATCAGGGTCTGTATTCAAAAAGCTGCTCAATACTAGACTGCTGATCTAGAATCAGATTCCTCTTTCAGCTCCTCTGAGAAGCTTCTGAAACCTGAGCCTAGGCCTCGAGTGTTATGTAAAAAAGTAAACTAGTCCTAGATCAGTATTCTTTTTCTGAGAAGTTTGGAAGAACATGGCTCCAGTTTTGTGCCAAATAGAGAAAATTGTGAGGTGTTGACATGTTCGAGATATGACAGTACACACTCTGCTCTGAATATCGGTCTGATATAGAGAGTGTTCAAGAAGTTACTGCAGACAGTGCAACATGACTGAACCAACAAGCAAGCAAGGTGTGCAGATCAGGGTGTGTTTCACTGTTGGCTAACCACACATCTCCAGGGTGTAAAAAAAAAAAACACGCTAAAGGCACATACATCCTGAGCAGAGCAACTGGGTAAGCGTATCGTAGGGAGATTGCGAGACCAATCCCCAGTGGTGCTCCAGCCGGCCGCAGCCTGGAGTCCAAGTGGGAACAACTGGCCTTAATTTTACACGGCCTAACATTACATCCATCGTTAAGTAACTGTCAGTTTTTAACAGCCTAATGTCATTTCCTCTTTTAAGTCATTGCAATATGTGGCGATTGCACAATGATTCAAAACTGTAATAAAAAAAGAATCTATTTGTGAGAGTAGCTTAGCATATTGAAGTGTAGTTAAGGCCAGCACTTCAGGCCAGTGTGTATTTGTATGTACCTATATATGTACACATTATTTATATGTACACAAATATGTATATTCACACACATATATAGACATATATACATTAAATATATATATTAGGGCTGGGCACGTAAACGCATTATTATTGCATTAACGCATATTTACATAACACCGACAATTATATTATCTCGCGTTGACGCAGGTTTTTAAAAATCCTTTTATTATGATCGTTCGTGGCAGCATGCAGTTCTACGTCTCAGCTGGTTTTCGCAGGATGCCTGACCATTACACCAACAGCGTCTTTAATGACACTGAATTCAGATACATAGACTTTCATATCACCCTTTGCACCTGCTATAATGGTCTTGCCCCCATACCTTGTTATTCTATAACAAACTACATAAAATATGAATGCCCTGCCGTGGCAAATACCTTTGATTTTATATTTGATTTGATTACATTAATGTTTAATACTGCTGTTAAAAATTCTGTTTAAAGTGTTTGCAAACCAAATTTTATTGCGATTTTATTCATATAACAGTACTTCAAAAATAAAATTGCGCAATACACTATTTTTGAATTCATTATTAAATTTTGCATATAACAATGCGATTAAAAATGTTAATCATTGCTCATATATATGTATATCTCGCAAGGCTTAACATATGCATGATGTGTAGCAATATCACAATGTGGTATTCTGTCCATATTGTAACACAAAACACATTCATATATATGCACGCACAAAAATACACACACATACACACACACACTCCTTCGAGTTCACCCGTCCATCACAGCTATCATCCGTTCTAAAAACTGCACCCTCTGCTCCGGTCCTTTGTGTAACATGCTTGTCAGTTTCCATATCCAGCTGAAAAAAAAACATCCTTATGAGCTCAATTAAACGCTTAAATGCTCACACATCCTTCTGAGTTTCTGCTAGTGCCTTATGTAAATGTGTGTGTTTGTGTGTGTGTGTGTGTGTGTGTATGTGTGTGTGTGTGTGTGTGTGTTTGTGTGTATGTGTGCTAAAAAGAGAAGAAAGCAAAAAGATCCTTGTGTTTTCTTTCGTCTTTGATGTTGGTAACATATGCTGTAACCACATCCGGTCTTCAGGCGCACACATCCTGTTCTTACCCCCTTCTGAAAAACACATAGCTCAATCAAGCACACATCAGTGACATCTACTAATTCTCTCTCCATTTTTAGCATTTCTGCTTAGACACTTCTTTTTCTCTGGTGTGTGGCAAAGTCTGAACCTGAAGAGCTTCTGTGTTCTACATTAATAGAATCTACAGGTGAACACAGCAGCATAAACATCTCAACTCTGCACAGTAGCTGTGAGAGACATACATTGGTACAAAAGTCCCAGGGCAATCTTGTCCTCACCTTTGGAATGCACTATATTGTGATTCCTGTGATTGGGTCAAAAAGGGTCACATACAGGCCCATCCTCAATATAAGGGCATCTGCAAAATGCAGTAAATGTAAGACAAATTTGAATATTATTAATACACTCGATTAACTAGATTGCATTTCCACAAGAAGATCCAATGTGTGATTGCGTGGTTGCTATTAAAAAAGTGTTTGGAGACACCCAAATATTCAGTGCTCAGCGTTCTACCACTGAACCACCAACCGAGCATTAATTTGCTGTCTCTTACCAAGCCATTTATAGTTAAGGATGGCTGAAAAAGGGTGGAGCGACCTGCTCTTGTCCATAAATTGGTGGTTAAAGTGCACGTAGCCAAATTCGCAGGCCTGAAGTCTGTTTATGAGTGTGCTGTGTCTTGTGCTCCATAAGATTTAACTGTTGCTCCGTGTTTTGTTGCTTTCTACAATAGCAGGGACGTCACAAACTCTCTCTCTCTCTGACACACATTGATAAGGCAACTCGGCCGTCCACTCTCTCTCCCCATACATTACAAAGGCAACTTGACCACAAAAATTGTTTTTTTAGGCGATCAATACTCAGCCCCTGATCAACCAGTCAAAAATCTGAATACACGCACACTACACCAGATATTAATTACAAATGTAACTGAGACCCTATCCAATCCTGTAATAAATCTAGAACAAAACAGCACACACTCACATTGTGTCATGTTGTTAGCTGGATATTCACAGAATTGAATGTTTTCCCCAGTGCTTAGTCAGGGATGCCCAAATTCAGTTCTGGAGGGCCAGGATCCATTTCAATAGCATAGTAGTTTGTTTTTAGAAAAACTATTAATAACAATATTGGTCCATACTAAAGGTTTGAGTATGAATATCAGAGAGAAGTAGCATTGTGTCGAGCCATTTCCTAGACTCGTCAGTCAGAGGGGCTCAAACTTGGTTTCTTTCGGGCCACAGCTCTGTAGAGTTTAGTTTGCCTCATTAAACACACCCGATTTAAGCCTTTCACCAGTCTAATCTCACTGGTGGGAATTGCCATGGCTGGTCCCATGATAGTACAGTCCCAACAGTGAGATCCAAACACTGTGTTCGAACATCCAGCTCTGGACGCTGATGCAACAACCAGCTTGAGTTCTACTCGTTCATCAAAACATGTCTGTTAATTTGTCTTCCCACAACATACAGTATAAACTTCAAACCAGACACAAACCCCGAAGGTTTTCTAGAGAAAAGCCTTATCATAAAATAAAATACTTTTTTGGCATTTTAAGTACTTTACAGTTTCAACAGAATCTTGTTTGTATTTAAACTTGGCAGGTTCTGCTGTAATACTCTTATTTTATTAAGTTTGGAAAGGAAACAAAAGGTTTAAATTCTAAGCAAATTATTTAAACAGAATTTTGTGCTCTGTGGCACCTCAACATAATTAGGATGTAACAGTGGAATAAACAAATGGGTACGTCACTGACTGTGATTAAAAGTGGCAGCCTAACCAACGACTTTCCACTGACAGTAAACAGTGGCAGCACTATGCCAGGACTCTTTACAGCAGGAAACGTGTTACAAATGCTACAAGGCAAAATATATTAATGTTTTTAAAAGACGTCCAATAAATTGTGGAATGTCTTTTAAAAGCTTCAGATGACTGAGTTTAATCTAAAACAGCAATGTCATTGCCTGCTGCTGAAATAATAGTAGGGGTGTTAAAAAAACATATCTTAACACAGTTTTAACTGTGTTATAATATTTATGTCATACGCTGAAGGTCTAGTTATTATAGACCCACTTCACCACTGCCTAAAACACAGTGAAAACATGGTGACACTTGTGTTATCATTTAAAGCTCCCGTTCTACTTTGCCACAGAAACATCTCGCTATGTCAGCAATACCAGGCACTACTTCTTTAAAAGTATTTGCCTAATATATGTTGTTCATGTCTTATGGTCAGTCAAATAGTCCATTTTTTATGTTTCATGTTGTAAAATTTGAATAAGCAAAGTAATACATAGGGTCTAGTGGTGGGCAATATGGCAAAAGCCTAATAGCACGATACTTCAAGAAACTTTCACGACACAGAATATTTATTTTTGGTGACATCTGATAAGGTAATACAGACAATAAATATCACCAACGATGCCACAATCAAAAACTCTGAGCACAATGATTTTTACTTAAGATAGAGGAACATACAGACATGTTTTTAGATGATACTGAGCATTGACTATATCCATGACATGTTCAAAAAAGCACATGATGATATATTTTATTACGAAAATATGTTGCCAAGCTCTAATTAGAATATAAGTCAAACTACAGGTCCGTTTTATTTATACTCTGATACATAATCTACTACTAAGCCCTCATATGTATCTATATGGGGTCCTGAGTGAAATACATGGAGGGAGATGAATGAAGGTCCTTCTATACTAAACAGAGAAACGTCATCATTCACATTTTTTGGGATTTCGATTGTTTAGAAGGGAGAGAATTAATTTCCACCAATCACATGCCGGTACTCCCGCTCTGCGTTTGGGTTTTCTCATGTTTGTCTGGCAGGTGTGGAAGGGCTCTTTTGAGCTGATAGTGATGTGTTCGCGGCAGTTTACCAGACAGGAAGTTTACCTTCTTCTTCATGTTTAGCTACGCCTGCCACACATAAGGCCACAGTGAGTCATCAACGAAATGAAAGGCCTATTTTTAGCAACTGATAGTTTGATGGGGATGAAAAAAGTCTCTAAACCTTGGGCGCAGGAGAGAGAGAGAGAGAGAGAGAGAGAATGAGCAAACAGCTAATGCAGAATGAGCCCTCATCTTTCATCTGGGTTATCTGTGTGGAATCAAGTCACCCAGGGCTCCAGAAAAAAATAAAACCTTAGGAGCCATTGGCTCCTAAACACAAAATATTTGGGAGCCAAATTATTTTTTTAGGAGCCATAATCTCTGTCATATGTGATTTAAATAAAAAAAAATATTGTCATGGCATACCCCATGTAAAGAGCGTTAAAACGAAACAAAAAATCACGACACTGACTAAATTATTGCCAAAGTTACATTACTAGTGTAGTTAATGTTTATTTTAGGATGCGTTCTGCAACAGGTTGCCAGGCCGTGCCAATCGTTTCAAATGAAACTCATTCTGTCAACATTGCTCTCGATGGAGATGTGTCAGTGGCAAACGAGTTGGTTCTTTGACTAAATATTGTGATAGGCACTGCTGTGGAGTGAAGTAGTGGATAAAGATCCCTCACGCATGTTCTGCATGGGGCTGTACGCTCCAAACCAGATCTCGAGGGATTACATTTCATAGGTAAGACTGAACAATTGCTTTGAATATATTTGGCCATTTTAAAATCCCGTTTTATAAACTTTAATCTTAGCTAAGCCAGGCTAAGCTATCAAAGCTATGCATTCCTGTGTTCGTCAGCCTCCAAACAACGTTTTGGCTAAACGTAAGCACTAACTATTAAGTTTTTTTTTTTTTTTTCTCAAACTCTGGAGGTTTCCTAAAGAAATCCACCTCAGTTCATAAATCTTAACCTTAGCTAACCTAGCAAAGCTATGCATCCCCATGTTCTAATAAGCCTCCAAACAACGTTTTGGCTGAACGTAAGCACTATAATACGGGATTTTATAATGGCCAAATATAATCTAAACACTTTTTCAGCCTTACCAGGTTTTGTCATTCGACACATTTTGAGAAAGCTGTATTGTGATGTGTGCCATGCTAGTTTGGTAACAGATGCTGAACTGGCATCATATGGTCAAAGCTACCACTGTTTTTTAGATTTTAGGATTTTAGAATCTGTCCTGTATATATTTAATACAGAGCCACTACAGTGATAACACAGTAACAACATCATGTGTGTGTGTGAGAGAAAGGAATGCGTGAAATGTTTTCAGAAATTATTTCTTAAGCCCATGTGTATACAATAAAATGTTTGTGTTTTTTGTCACGATATCTTATTGTGTTTTCATCAGAAAACCACATCTACCTGTATTAATTTACATGATGCTTTCGCCACTCGCTGTATGGCCATCACGGAATCACGTGATAGTGTGGTAGAATCGGGTTGACTGTGTCTGCATGTTAAGAGATGTCACTTTTCTTGTACTTTTATTTTAATTTCTCTTGGTTTGATAGACAATCGCCACTGGCAACTGAAATGAAAAAAAAAACTAGTCGCAAAATAAAAAATCTAGTCGCATTGGCGACCATTTTAGTCACCATCTGGAGCCCTGTCACCCCTTTCCTGCTGTGGGTTCCTGCACCCCAGTCCTGGACTTGATCCACATTTTCGCATTTAAATCTTTACTTTTGTTTGGAGGCTAATAAAGTTAACAAATCGGCCCACCAATCAGCTTAGTGCCACTCATCACACAACTCATTTGTACTCTTAAACCACCATATATCTCCTATTCATCATTTATTTCCCTCATATAGCTGTCTGAAATACTCCCTCAAGTCAAAGATCTCATATGATCTCAGATAGACTTACTTCTGGTTTCTGGCACTGTACTACTTACAGTACCTAAAGTATAGGCAAAAATCAGGCCTTGAGATGACTGCTACTGCTGATTTTAGCCATGTGGCATACTTTAGTTCACTTGCTTTCGATGTCAGCCTCATAGTTTCAGTGCAAAACTGCAGAGGAAAATCTCAGACACCAAACATGCCTTGACTGATAGGCCACACTTGGGGTAAGGGGAAAATGATGTACATTTGCACAGTATCCAACACTGTCCATGGTGTTTCCTCTCTAGCCACCCCTTTCCTGATGTGGGATGAGGAATCTCCCCCAGCTTTGGGTTTGATCCGCTGCATTAACCAGCCCTGAGCCAGGGCCTGCGCTGCTGGAGTGGAAGCATCAGGAAATAGAGATCCAGACCAAAGCAAAGGAGCACAGGAAACAGGATCAGCAGGAAAGTACGAGGGGGGAAAGTGAGCACAGAAACAGAGTCCCAAGAGCGGACGTTTCTTTTACCGCCAGTGAAGGACCTCTACATTACTTCGAACTCCAGGCCTCATAACAGAGGGATAGACGCCAGCATTGTTAACAGATCTGGCTTTGTTGGTTAAGGTTAACCCTTAGAAGCCACCAATGATAACAAAAGCCTTCTCATGTGTAGCTTATTTAAAAAAAACGTAGAAATCCTAATAAAGTGTGGAAAGGTAAAGCAATATCACATTTGTTTTCACAACTTTAAGATGAAAAACTGGATTATAAACCAAATTTGATGAAGTTTTTATTGCGTGTTCAGGTTTGGCAGAAGGAGAAAAAAAACGCCCTTTACGTTTTTGTCATGAGTTTATTCACTGACATTGAATCAAGCTCAAATCTGCTAGTGCAGAATACAAATATTTGCCTATTACTGCCTATTTTGTTCCTTGTACTCAGGTACTAAAACCTAAATTGCCACCTTGCTTCCCAACAAGGCCGGCCCTCCAAAGGCGCTATAAAGTAACATTAAATAAACAAATGTTACTCACTGTTTCCCTCAAAAGGTATTAAAGCATAATATATTTTCTGCTTTATTTGTTTCAACTCATTAGAAAATATGAAAGCAAAACTGTAGAAAGTAATTGGAATTAGTTCAAATACTTGCAAATATCTAAACAGGCAATTGCATAATAATTGTGACTTAGTAATTCCTTTCATAATTACTGACATTATATACTATATTACTGCATTACTGACCTCTAAGGTTAAACCGACAAGTCTGAGGTTATAATAATCCATGAGAAGTGTGATTTTACAGTGCAACCTTGGCTTCCACAGCAAATGACCGGTTTCAGAAAGCAAGTTTGGATGCTACATGCTCCTAACCAGAATAATCAAACACGTAACCAAGCTGATCGAAACAGTAGCCTATGCATGAATTCCCCAGTCCCAACACCACCTCCTCATTGACAGCCCATTCTAGCAATTCCAGTTCTCAGAAAGTGAGAGTGGACTGCACACACTCACAGTAAGAGCCTCTGTCCTTTTTTTTTGACCAAACAAGATGATGTGAGAACGTTCTAATTTTTTTGGGAAATATTTAAGGATAAGGATGCGTTGGTGGTATTGTATTTTGCTTTATTGCTCTCTCTGTCTCTCACTGTCCCCCCTCTGTGCATTTGTGTGCTTGTGCAAAAGAAAGAGAGATCTGGAGAGATAGGGAGAGACAGAGCAAGAGAGAGAGAGAGAGAGAAGGAGAGAGACAGAAATGGGGAGAAAGTCCTGAGGGCTCAGGCTCAGTGAGGCTCGTGATACAGTGTGAATGAAAGCAGTGTGCGTTTTACTGCCTGGAACACACAGAAGAGAGAGAAAGAGCAGGAGAAAGATGGGAGAGGGAAAGAGAGAGAGAAGGAAAGAGAGAGAGTGGAGAGAAAAAGAAGGAAAAGGAAAGAGAGAGACAAAAAGAAAAGAGAAAAGGAGAGAGAGACAAAAAAGAAACACTCAAATATGGCCTGTTTAATGCTGCTTACCAAGAATGGCTGCAAGCTGACACAAACACAGAGGGCCACGTGCCCTCATAAATTTCTGTAAACTGACACTACATTAAAAATTTTTATACTCTTAAATGTCTTACATAAAATCTGTCAATTATTACCTTGCAATTCAGTGCCCTTTGCGCTTCTATCTAACTATAAAAAGCTTAGGAAATACATAAATAGAACATCTGATAAGGACAATACTGCATGACCTTTAGTAGGACCTCAACAACCCTTAGAACCAAACTTGAAAGGCAATACTGTTGTTTTACAATTCTTTTTACTTTTCAAATGTAATTCTATAATCACATATTTAATTACTCAGTAATGCCAATGAGTCCTTAACTGTTATGTTGCTAGCTATTATAGTGCTAATAATTATTCAATTACACGGTTAATGACATGGTTATGTAGTGAACTATTCTTACACTTGATTTACTTTCTGGTTTGACAGGTTTGGGTCACACTTCTGACATTTATCCATTTTTCTCAAATGACAAAAATGTAGCAAAGCTATTAGGAATTATTTGATATATTACAATTCCGTACGCACAATAAGAACCATTTATCAAAATCAAATCATAAAAACAATCTTCTTTTTAACTTAGAAATACAAACATGTTAATACAGATCTAGATTCCTCAAGAACTCTGAAGGTGTGCTGTGGTATCTGGCACCAAGATGTTAGCAGAAGATCTGTAAGCCACGTAAGTTGTAACGTGGGGCCTCCACAGATCAGACTAGTTTGTCCAGCACATCCCATATGGAGCTTGATGGGATTGAAACCTGGGGAATCTGGAGGCCAAGTCAACACATTGAGCTCCTTTGTCATGTTCCTCAAACAATTCCTAAACAATTTTTGCAGAGTGGCAGTGAACTGAGGAAGGTCAATGCCATTAGAGAATACTGTTGCTATAAAATATTTAGCAAGGGGGTACGTTCCAAAGTAACATCCACAAAAATGCCAGGACCTAAGGTTTCCCAGCAGAACACTGGCCAGAGCATCACACTGCCTCTGCTGGTTTGCCTCTGTTCATACTGCATCCTGGAGCCATCTCATCCCCAGGTAAGAGATGCATACTGACCACACGATGTAAAAGAAGACGTCTTTCATTATACCAGGGCAGCTTCTTCTACTGCTTAATGGTTCAATTCTGATGTCCACATGCTCATTGTAGGCCCTTCTGCCAGTGCTCAGGGGTCAGCATGGGCACTCTGACCGGTCTGCAGCTACACAGCCTCGTCAGCATGGGCACTCCGACTGGTCTGCAGCTACACAGCCCCATATGCAACGAGCTCTGATTAATTGTTCTGACACCTTTCATATGTCTGTGTGTGTGTAGGCACAAGCCCATCCAAAATACATATAACATGTATTTTAAACAACATAATGCAAATTCCCATTAATTATTAATCGATTCTGATTCATTGAGAAATATCATTTTAGTAGATGCTTTCTGACAGATTATTTTAGCCTTTTTTCTCTAATTCAGGTTTATCAAGTTTACACTGTGGGACTCTAAACAGGCACGACAGAGAAGTACTGTGGGCACTGGTCTTTTCTCTGTCCGCTGCCCAGCCCTCAGCTAACATGTTGACCAACAAAAATCAATACGTCATTACATAATAGACCTAATTAATGGAGCTGCAGTCACAGCTAAAAACATCTCACTTCCACTGCCTGTGTTTTGACAGACAGTGTACAGTATCACCAGTCATGTAAACACACACATACACACACACACACACAGAACAGAGATGGCATTTGACAGCTAGAAAGTCATAATGACCACAACTCCACTGACCCCAAAAATGCCTGTCGTGACGTCTAAAATTAAATTTAGGACCATTTCAGCCAGAGAAGCAAATAATCCTCACCTACCATTTAAAACGCCAATGATGTTTTTACAAAATCCATGTCCCGAAGTATGAAACCCTTCCTGCTCTGCATTAATGGACAACATTTTGGAATAAATATTTTATCTCTCACCATCAGTGGAAAGTACATTACATATTACTGCATCAATACAGACAATAAAGATAGCCAGTAATGTATTTCAAATGGTTTGACGGAGTACTTTGAAAGCCCCCGATTGGACTTGGATCTGTTTCCAATGCAGACTGTCTCAAAATGTTTCCCTATCCTTTAGAAGTTAGAACTTTTTAGTAATTGTGTAATTAATTACGCAGGTATTCATAAACTGAATAATGTTTGCATTAGATTTTCTATTGACAGATGTGAGTCTCACTTGTGATGTTTTTAATGTTAAATAGTGACAAACACATGGCAAAATGTAAAATGTGGCTTTACACAAAGCAAGAAACGATACAATACACGATAACTCGCATGCTCGATAACTTATCAAACTCAATTCACGATAAAACATCTCCTCTTCTACTTTCAAGTGAAAGTTTAGAATCAGGACTTTTTACAGGATTTCTTAGCTTTTGCAATGAATTATTTTATGCACTTTGTGGCTTATAAAGGGTTCAACAAACTGGTCAGTCCCCAACAGATTATTCACAGATGCTGTAATTGTTAACAACTCAGTTGTTTATCAACAGTACTGAATGTAAGGGTAAGGTTTAAGATTAGGGTTTTGGGTTGAAGTTCAGGTTGCGATTAGGCTGGGAGTTGGATTTAAGTCCAAGCTAAAGTTAAAGACTAGGAATCCACCAATCATATTCTACGTCCAATTCCAATACCTTCATAATCCAAATTTCTATTAGCCGCAGTCACAACAGAAGTCAAATTAATTTTTCTTTTTAATTACCAAAACAGGTATTTTCATCATAAGTCATGAACAAAATCAATTGCCTGTTTAAATGAATTAGAAAAGTATTACATAGAAGGTAAGAAGCAACCTTAGCACTTACAACAGATGAGTCATTTACAACATATACAGAACCATTCAAACAATTTTCATCAAAAAGTGGCCAAAATAAAAGTAATAAGTCGCGTGTTTGGAGAAAAATTGCAAATTCTGATCTGAGCTGATTCTGATCGTGCATCCCGTTCAAAAGTTTAAATATGTGGTATCATAAAGAAATAAACAATAAAGACTGTAAATCTGTAATGTGAGCTTAATTATTATAATCTGGTCAACATGAATTTTAGATGCTTAATTCAATATTCCAGAAAGTTATTCATTATTATCTATTTATAAACAGTTATAAGCCTTGTTGTGTTATCTGCCTTGAGTTTTTGATATCCAAGGTATTCTGGAGATTTTATTTAAACACTGGTACTGATGTTTTTTGTGCAGTTTCCTCTTTAATATTCTGGAGTTTGCACAGGTTTAAAGGTGAGAATAGTTTTTTATATACACACACATGCACACACACAACTGAATGTTAGTTAATACCAAGGACTATTAAAAATACAGTGTTTCCAACGTCGCTATCCAAACCCAGATCTAACGCAGATAATCAGCAATGACAGAAAAATGACCCAGCAAAAGCCAAAGCACTTTCTGTTGTAATTAAAATAAAGATTAGCTGTTTTAATTCAAACTAGATGCTGTTTGAACTTCTTATAGTACGTTAACAGAACTTTATTCTTCGAAAGTTCAATAAGTTCACAATTTTAGGGAAACCCTGTTACTTATTTTTTTAAGTTAAAGACCAACCACTGACACTAGGAGGTGAGATGAAATGATAACATCGTTTCCTACATTTTTCTAGACAACTTTTCTCCTTTCAGTTCTCGTGAAGCATGATTATATTAAAACTCATAACAGTGTTAACCAAGATTTGCTTCAAAAAAAATAAAAATGTATATCTATATATCCACATGTACTAGATGTTTAGATGTGACTGATATACCGGATCGATATTTGATAAGGCATTCATTGCAAAGCAATTGTAAAGGTCTGAACATCTAAAAAAGGAGACATTTTAAACAACATAGGGCTACTGCACTAAACTGTCTACATTTATTCATTTTAATGCATTTGAGATAAAACCCTGTAGAGAGAAATATTACACGTCTCTGTAATGCGTAGACCCAGTCCCCACTTCTACATTTAATAATACAGTAAACCTTAGATATTTGCGGGGGTTATGTTCCAAGAGCAGCTGCAAATTTAAACTTAATACATTAATACATTATCCTTAAAAATGTAAAGGTAAACCCGTATTCGTACTGTATAGTTTACACTGAACTGCTGTCTCCCGCAGTGCTAGCATGTAAATTACCGATATCTGCGGTCTCTGCAAATTTGTTTCCGCAAACAATTATTAGTTAGGTTCTAAGAAAAAATCTGTGAACGACTGAAGCCACAAACTCTATCCCGCAACTTTGTGGGGGTTTACTGTATTTTGGTGCATCAGTATTGCCAGATGTGCATACAAAACGTATCGGATATCGGTAGCAGGCCTGAATTCCCACATTGGTGCATCCCTATTAACTTCATAAACTCCCAGTTAAAGGCAGGGGAAAAGAGGGAACATCAGGATGAAAGTGAAAGAAAGAGAAGGAAAAGAAAGACAGCAGGAGATGTAGGCCTATGTGTGTTTGGGAGAGAAAGAGAGAAACCTTTATATAGCAGCTTCTGACATTTGAATGAGCCATATAAAACTCATGACATCCCCACTTCTTTCTAAGACTCAATTGAAAGGTTTTTTAATTAGATAACAGCACCAAATACACACACACACACACACACACACACACACACATACAAACGCACACACAATGACTCTCCACCCTCATCCAGAACATCTACCCCGAAGCAGCAGTTACCAAATACAAACTATTTTAGCTCCAAAAGGAACAACTGTTTGGAAATCTTTCGTAACATCCCATAAGCGATGGCTTGAGCCTTGACTTTCTGGAGCTGCCCTATCAAACCTTAACTGAATCAAACCGTCAAACAACAAAATGGGTGCCATTCATTCAAACATCCAAATTACTACAAGTTGCATAAGTTCCTCCTAGCTCCACTTGGCTGGTGCTCAGACTCACAAGCTGCTGTCTATCACGAACAGAGACATCGAATTAAGACATTAAGACAGAGAGACAGTCTTACTCAGAGTGACGTTCAGATTTCGTAACGTGCTGTTAAACCAAATCAAATACAACAAAAACGGTATTATATCCTACCAGGCTCCATCAATCATTTTGTGTCCAGTACCATTTTGGACTGATCTATGTCAATGACTGACTGCTCCTGATTGTGCCTCATTCAAAGCAGTCCAAGCTAAAACACTCCTTATAACTTCAGCATGGCTAAGCAGAGCTAAACTATGGGCTGAATAGGGGGATATATGTTAATGGGTTGATTTT
This sequence comes from Brachyalestes nurse, assembly GCA_037974405.1. Lineage (NCBI taxonomy): Eukaryota > Metazoa > Chordata > Actinopteri > Characiformes > Alestidae > Brachyalestes > Brachyalestes nurse. The sequence continues at coordinate 5,656,730 of JBBPCY010000001.1, forward strand.
TGTGATCAACCAGGGAATCGAATCTTTCTTAGCAGTTAAGTTTAATTTAATGATTGTATAGGTTGGGAAGTGAATAGTACACTATGGAAGGGTTCCCATTCTACATCAAAGTATTAAAGTATTTCCTTCAGTTTTTCCTTCAGTTTTATAAATACAGGACCCTTTGTGGCATCTAAACAAACTTCAGTTGTTTGATATAGGCCTAAAAACTGTGGATTTTATATAGGCCTTTTTAGGACATTACAATCAATGGATTCAATGTATAGGCATATTTATAGACTGTTTGGACTGGGGAGTGACTGGTACACTATGAAACCAAGTTTGAATACTAGATCAATGTCCTTAGCTTTAAAAATTCAGTTTTTAGCATTTACAAGTATGAAGATTTTAGCATTTACAAGTACGTATTATTTATTGGGCCCATGTCATGGAAAACTGAATTTCCATTGTTTTTAAAGCTAAATAGTTGAAGGTCAATTTCCCATTTCAGGATGCTTTCCAGTGAAAGAACCGGGCCATGGTTAGCTTATCAAAGGTTGGTTTGTTGTAATACTAAAATAGGGAGTAAATAACGGTTCTTTAATACCATTACAACCACAGGAGCTGATATCAGTTCATATTACTGACCAGTCGTACCTAACTGACACCAGCAAAATCAATTCATATGCAACATACCTCCATATTTGTGAAAGAAGCAAAAAATTCTACTAAATACTCATGAAGGCTTCTAAAGGGGGGGTCCTGTGGAGAATACCGAACCCAGCAAGCGAGGACATGTATTTGATGGTACAGACAGACAGCCTGATATACAGTGGGCATGTGCACTGTCTTGCCCTGTAACTGTAAACAAATTACCCAAGGCTGCTGGTAGCATAGCCGGAGCTTGAATTTCTCCTGGTCTCACTTTCTACACCTGACTTAGCAACACAAAGCCAATGAGATAGCCACAAAGCAAGAATCCGCCCCACCAGTCAAATCCATGCATGCATGTGTTAACGTGACGAACATGAGGCATAGAGCGACCTGACGATTGGTAATTGGAGAAAACTTGCGACGTCAGATCTGGTCATTTAAAAAGCACACACACAAAAATCCTTTTTCCAACTTGCTAACTGTGTTTTGGTCCATTTAGCAATCTGAACAGAAAGTGAACTGGCACTATGTGCAGTGTGCCCACTCCAGCACCGACAGGCAGTAGTTACAGTAAGAACTCACACATCCGTTTTCAACCATGCAGAGCCACAAACCGGGCACAGAAATGCTGACGGCTATCAGCCTGAAAGATCAGAGATGCCTTACCTCTGTGTAGTCGAAGTCTGAGAGCGGGGCTATACTCTTTATGTAGTCGACACGGAACTGGTTGGCCGGGTTGCCGAGTGGCACTGGGGGTATTAAGGTGCTCATAGCCGATACTATCGTCTAGAAAGCGGATAGACAAAAAAAAAAAACAACACAGCACTAAGCAGGATAAAAGTGGGATAAATCACAGGCTAAGCCCCTACTAATCATCCAAATGCGATTGCTGGATACAACAGCCTTGTGGGGTGCAAAAATATAAACACTTGTTCCTTTTTTTTATATATTTGGCAAGCTTCGATCTCAGACAGGGAACTTACCACAATGGCGTCCTTCACATTTTTTCGGATATCCAAGATTTTCTGCTTCTTTTCTCTGAGTAGAAAGGGGGGGGGGAGTCAAAGGATAAACAAATGACCATAATATACATCTAAAAAAACATTTTACACAAGTGACAGCATTGCGAGGCACTGTAATCAGGCATGAAACGGCCTTCATTCAAATGCATTTTGCTGGGTAAAAGTAGGCCCAGGAGAAGAGAACATGTGATATAATAAAACTGCATGTAGGCCTACCAGTGCTCTGCTGAGCATCTGAATGAGGTCAGCCTGTAACTGTTGGGCCTGCGATAATCAGACTGAGCATTCACTGCTACTGGACTGGGCACAGAGAAGAGGCTTCAGTCTGTTTGGGCCTTCTTACATGACCACAGGCCTTTAACACAGAAATAAGACATTGCTGTATAGGGATTTAGTGAAGGAAGGCTATGGAGCCTCTGCAAAGGCTGTGCCCACAAAGCTAATAGAGTGTGGCACTGAACACAGTAAGCTGAAACAACTGCAAGAAACCTGTGTCCACTAACGTGGTTGTGTGGCACTGAACACAGACAGCTGAAACAACTGCAAAAAAGGCTTTACAGACACACCTAGTCGTCTTAGTGTTAAATACAGTTAGCTGAAACAGCTGCTGTACATGTAAACAGTGTGAAACAGCTGAGAAGACCATGTAACACAGAGCAGGCTGTACCGAGCACAGCTCGCTGCAGCAGAAGCTGCAGTTTATGCTTCATGTTGCCGCTAGTCATCACAAACATTAGCCACCGCAGCTGAAGGAACGTTACTAAAAACACATAGAGAGCTATACCTCTGAATTTAACTGCCTACATGCCCATATGACGGCTTTATCTCGCTGACAGGTATTAGAAAATCAGCTGGACTGTGAAGGCTTGTCGCCATGCTGGCCCTAACCGTGGGCCCTCTACAATGAAACACGACATGAAACAAACCGCAACCTATCCTAGCTTCTGGAGGCCAAAACATGCAACAAAGTGTCCACATTTGGCGCAAAAACAGCATTAAAATGACCAAAAGCTTACCCTGCATTAAAACTACTGACGTAAAATACAATAGCCGCAACCTATCCTAGCTTCTGGAGGCCAAAACATGCCCTATAACACACACATTTGGCGCAAAAATAGCACTAAAATGACCAAACGCTCATTCGACATTAAAGCCATTGACGTGAAATACGACATGAATCGAACCGTCATCTAGCATAGCTTCTGGAAGCCAAAATATGCACAATAATATGCAAATTTGGTGCAAAAATAGCACCAAAATGACCAAACGCTTACTCTGCAGTACAGTCATTGACGTAAATCACAATATGAGGCTAACCTGAACCTATCTTAGCTTCTGGAATCCAAAACATGCAACAAAGTATCCACATTTGGCGCAAAATAGCGTTAAAACGACCAAAAGCTTACTCTGCATTGAAGCCATTGACGTGCAAGATCCTCATCTGCTTGACAATGGTGCTCTTTCCGGATTCTCC
>JBBPCY010000001.1:5663766-5688524 GCA_037974405.1 Brachyalestes nurse
ATAACAACAATAATAATAATGTTATACTTCATGAAAGTCTGTAGCTAATCAGGTTGACACAGGAAAAGCAAAAACGGGCCAAGATAATCAGGATTGGGATTAAACTCAAATCTTAATCACATCTAATTATCTTTTATGATCTATTACTTATAACAGTGCTGAGTTTGTTAGTATGAAAACAACGCAGTCTAATTCAATGACACATTGCCCTAAGAAATTATTTCCTTGGCAGTGCCACATTGGATTCAATGTGGCTTCACATAACTGATACAGACTGTCAGCTGTGGGAGGGATTAAATGTCCACTGCAAACTTTGCCAAGTTCGGTTTCAACAAATAACTGGCAAGTAAATGCAAATTCTTCTTTGCAGGCCTGGAATACTATACATTTCTGCAGGATACTTTCACCAGTGCTTTCGTAATGGACTGATATGAATCATTTTCCTTCTCGGTCATTGTACCGTGCCGCTGAAAGTGTGTCAGGTACTTAAACAAATAAACAGCACCTTGTTTACTCAAATGGTAGTCAGTAGTGCTGGATGGTATTCTTAGGCCAGCTTCCACCTTGCCGGAAGAGAACAGGAGGATGTTTGTGGCAAGGCCAGCAGGCTCGGCCAGCTTTACCTCTAATAAAAAACGGGCTGGTTGCAAATACAGCAGATGTTATGCAAATGTGGAGCTAATTTTGCATAGCCGTGCACACAGTCCAATTGCTTTTCGGAGAGTTTGAAACCTGTGGATTTACCTGGGCCATGACAAAAAAAGGCCTGTTTACATTCATTTGACAACACAGCACAATTTTGGATCGGGTTTAACATTTCGACATAAACGGCATCAGATGTAACCAGTTCCAGTGGACCTGAGGCAGCTGGTTTTAATGTGTCATGACAGCCAAACAAATGTTTTTTTTTTAAACTTGATGCAGGAGAATTTTCAGCTGTAAAAGCTTTAACCTTCAACTTCAGAAAGTTCCGAAAAGCTTCTCGGCTTGGAAAATATTTTTAAGAATATCTCTAACTGGTAATGGACCTTTATATTATGAGGGGGTTCTTCACACTTTACAAGAAAATGATTCTTTAAGATGAAATTCCAAAGACGTTGCGAAAATTGTAGATAATTCAAGGTTTACCAATGTTCTTTATTGTAGGAGTGATAAGAACCAGGGGTCAGAATGTCTACATATAACTAGTTTATTTACTGACCAAAGGAACTGACAAAGGAACATATGCAGGTCTTTTACATTTTGTATATGCAGTATCAATAATGGTATGATAAATCTCAAGAAAAAAGTTTTCTTTGAGGACTATTTTTATATTACCCGGCATCTCTCCACCTTGAAAGTTGATTTTATGTATAAGCATAATTGATACCTTAACTCAATTATGCAGAAATGTTGGCGTAAACTGTTCTTTTTAGAGAACTTAATTTTAGTTTTAAATAATGTATGCTTACATTAACATTTGTATATGGTCCATAGGAGGTCTTGTATCAGCTTTGCTTTATCTTATACAATCTGATTCACCTCATAACTGACCACACCCATGACTTCTCAGTCTCTTTCATCACCACTATCACTTTTATTTTCCCACAATCATGAATTTAGCTGTAGATGAGTACTCGTGAGAATAGATGTGCCCCATGATTTCAGTGTTAGCTTAAAGGGATGCATATCAGTCTCAGCTTCAAGTGATGTTTAGTCTGCAGGTTTAAGCACATGGCCTTTGATGTGCATCTGCCAGGACAAGTTTTGGCAGGGGGGTTTGTTTGGAAGTAGCCGAACAAGCTAACTGAGGAATGTGGGATGGCCTGTGCTTTGTGGGGGGAAATACATAGACGCTGGCGCGAGCGACTGTGATTAGCTTGTCACACACACAAACAGGGTTCCTACAGACATGATCTGGATATTTGGAAGGTTTAGATGGGTCTTATCTAACCATGATAGGGACACACAGAAAAGGACACTGGTGTCGTGTGAACAATGGAAAGATTTTCCAGTGCGAAAAATGGAAATGAGATGCAAAGTTGATCTTAAAGGAGTTTAAGGCCATGGACTGGCTCCAGATCATGCAAATCAACAGAGCACTGTGGAATGGAGACACATAAGGCACAAAAAAGGTTTCATGCAAAGGGAAAGCATGGCTTGCCCTCATTGTGGAAGGACTCTTTGACAGGAAGCTTTGAGCTCCCCCTTGTGGTCAGCAACAGGCAGTGCAATTTGCCATCCATTCTGTAGCCTAAATGCTAACGTTCATGTATTCATATGTGATTTTAGAAATTAAACTAGAGACCAGCTAGTCTTGGAGAGCTTTGAGTGAAAATAAGAAAATCTAGTGGATTAGAATACTAGTTAGCTAATAGCCAAAAGTTTGTTTCTCTACAGTGAAAAGAAACAGATTTCATTTACATGCATCCAGTGTAAATATTAACTTCCAATACACTATATGGATAAAAGCATTGGGACGCCTGACCATTACACCACTAGGGACTTTAAAGACATTGCATTCAAATACATAGACTTTATTATGGAGTTGGTCCCCTTTTGCAGCTTTAACAGCTTCCACTCTTCTTGGAGGAGTTTTTGTAAGAATTTGTGCTCATTCATTCTGTAGAGCATTTATGAGGTCAGGCACCCATGCTGGATGAGAAGACCTGGCTCACAATCTCTGTTCCAGTTCATCCCAAAGGTGCTGGATGGGGTTGAGGTCAGGGCTCAGTGCAGTCCAGTCAAGTTCTTCCACACTGAACTCATCCAGCCATGTCTTTATGGACTTTGCTTTGTGCTCTGGGACACAGTCATGCTGGAATAGAAAAGGTTCTTCCCCAAACTGTGTCCACAAAGTTGGAAACATGATGTTATCCAAAATGTCTTGGCATACTGAAGCGTTGAGATTGGCCTTCACTGGAAGTAAGAGGCATAGCCCAAACGCTATAAAACAGATTTGTCCCAATACTTTTGTACATATAGTGTATAAGCACATAACATTTCTGTGTTTACATGAACAAAATCGATGCGTTAGTAAGCATAAACATTTATTTACATCTGGTCAAATAAAACTAGTGAAAAAAAATTAAACAATTATAATTGAAGAGCTCTTTTCCAAAACGGCATAAACCCATTTTGATAGTTTTCAGGAAAATGACCTTTTTACCTAGACCCACACATGCGGTTTGGATAGAAATGACATCTTGCTGTACATCTTAAACAAGGAAATATAGCGATTTGGCATGAAATGTTGATGGAGCAGTGAATAGGTTCAGTGCACTGCAAAATGCCATGACAAAGTCATTTTTTTTTTATTTGGCTTTTATTGCTTTTTGGAAAAGAGCTCTTCAGTTCTATTTAGTAGTGCTGCAAAAATAAAATTGAAAATGTTATTTTAAAAGAAAGTACAGAAGCTTCCTAAAGTTCTCAAGGAAAACATTATTAAACAAATCTGCAGAGTCATAACAAAGACCTTTGACATTCTCTGCAGATGAATAATATGTCATTGGAAAGTTCATGGATCAAGTATCAAGTAATTATTCCAACAACAATGATAAGGAAGGTAAGAAAGAAGCCAATAGTTACAGATTATACAGCTGTACAACAACTTGGCAGGGCTGAGAATAGTCTACCTAATAAAAATATTTAGCCGGGAGTGTCCTGTGATCAGACACTGGAGAATGACCCACACAAACTTGCAGCATCAGATTAACTTTTATCAACGACTTTACATCTGCAGGGTGGACCAATAAAGTGTAGGGTTTAAAAATTCCATCAGCACTGCTGTGTGTGATCCACTCTGTACAGCAAACACACACACACACACACACACACACACACACACACACATACACTACCATGACAATGTCTGTGCTAAAAATGTTCCACTAACCAAATAATACCATTTATCACTACAGTATCATTTATATCTTTGAAATGTGTTTTGTGAGTGTTTTGTTCTTTCAAAATCTTCTACCAAATGTTGACAAATCTTTCTTGAATTTAAGAAGAACTGATAATATCAGCTCTTTGCCAGGTTCTGCAGAATGAATGACTAAAATGTGTAGTTTGTTTCTAGGGGGTTGTGTGTTTGGACAGGGGATGTTTTGGTTCAGGTGAACTTTAGCTCTGAGCAAACGAGGCGAGTGTGCACAGGGCGATGATGATGAGAGACCGATTTAGAAAACGAGACTAAGAGACGGAGACCAAAAACAGGAAACAGGTGTGTAAAAGGCTTGAATCACATCTGAATGTGCAGCATATGCTCTGCAGCAGTGTTTCCCAAAAAAGCCACACAGACTGTAACCTTTCACCTCCATGAGCGGGACCTGTGGTTACCATATAAAAATGAAATCACTGATAAGGACGCTACATTTCGGCAGAATGCGGACGACCTTGACTGTTGACTGAACGGGGATTTTGGTGGTAGATGTTGCCCTCCTGCACACATGCACATAGACTCTGAATTGTAATGTTAAACAGAGGTCAGGCAGGGTAACTGCTGAACTGCAAAACATCAGGCTTCAGTTTTCAGAGAACTTTAACACTATGGCACAGACTTGACATAGCAACAGTGGACAGATGACAATCTTTCTGTCTGTTTATATATGCATGTATTATCTTTTATTGCAAAAAAGAACACTTACATTTAAAAAACAACTTGCCAAAAATACCCATTTCAGTGTTTCAGAATCTGTAGCGAACTTGATCCAGTGTGAGACTGTACACTACCCTCCCACCTCCTCTTGCTTCGTTAAGAACATCAGGCACAGAGGACTCAGAAAGAGCAGGAACCCCCCAACAAAAGAGGCTGTGAAGAGCTCATTCTCAGAGTCAAAACAACTCGTGTTGACAAACAATGAGAAGGGATGGTGAATGAAGCTAAATTAAGCCTCTAGCAGGATGCAGCAACAGCTGTGTTTAAAAGCATTTCTAAGAAAAATGCAGGCAATGGGAAACCCATTCCAGGAACACAGTTTTATTTGGGGGCTTCCCCTCTTCTAAGGAACTTCTGTATTTACGTGATGTAGTTATCACGTTGTAGCTGTTCTCAAAGTACATTATAGAATAGAATAGAATATGTACTGAGAAACTGCTAAAGCAATCATGTGACAAATGATAAGGACCCCCTCTAAAAAGACCCATTCCTTTGAAGTTGGCCAGAAGTATATTATGGCGCATAAAAGAATAAAATAGAATGGAATAGAATAGACCCCCTGTAAAAAGGTTCCATTCTCTGAATGAAAGTCAAATTAGGCCAGATTAGTACCAATGCAATACCAACACTACATTTATGGTATTTTACCTTCCCTACTATTTGACCTTCACTAAAACGTCTTCAGGTTTTGCATGGGTGGTATTACCTTTAGATTCTGCAAGTACTTGTTACTGTTTATGTCTATAGAAAGAAAAAAATATGACAAATAAATGGGCTATTTGTCTGAATTCTGGATCTTTATCCCTGTCATAATTCTGATTTAAATATAGAAAGGCAGTATAGGCCATCATATTTGTATATTTATGTGAAACAAACAAAGGCTAATCCCATATTGTTGCAGTGTGAAAAATGAATGTCTGAAATGGTAACTTTACCAAAGAGGGCAAAGGCATTCTTAACATACAATAATAAAGTTATAAAGTTAACGTAAATAGTTTGGATTTAATTTTGGAGTATTTCTGTTGGTTCATTCATCACCAAAGTTCCACACCATGTAAAGGGTGGGAGCTGTCTTCAATGGTGCAGAATGATCAAAAGCCTCTACTCTTCTAAAAAGGCTTCACGCCAGATGTTGAAACATTGCTGTTAGGGGCTGATTGCGTTCCTCCACAAGAGCGTTAGGGAGGTACTGAACCTGAATGATTAGTTCTGGATCACAAACTTCACTTCAGCTCATCCCAAACTGTGCTCCATTTCTCCTAAATCTAATCTCAACAAGCTGCAAGAAATGACTTCACCCTTTCACGAAACACTTCTTGTAAAAAAAAAAAGAGAACTAATAGACACGCACACAGTTATTTTAAGCAGTTGTACAAATGAATACACATGCACAGTTATTTTAAGGAGTTATATGAGCTTATACAAATGCACAGAGTTATTTTAAGGAGTTATATCAACTAACACACTCATATTCATACACATGCAGAGTTCCCTTTCCAATAAACTTACACAATCTGAACACACAGGCATTCTGTATCCTTCCTCTCCTGCTGTTGGTGTGCAGCTATTAAAACCAACACACACACACACACACACACACACACACATTTACCCTTGCACCTATCACCAGATGTTTCCGTGAAAAAAAAAAATCACAACTTTTATTTTACAGTAAACATGACTCAATTGTGTTCTTGGAATTTGAGAATCAGGGTTACAGGTCTAACTTCTGCTTAACTAATGTTGAGCTGAAGAACTCTACTGTGGTTATAAGAAGCTTCGTTTATGGTCTAATAGTTTTAAGTGAAAAATGCACAGGCAACTGTTCATTACTGTGCTCACACTAAGAGGAATTTCTCTAATTTTAACTAACTTTTCTGCAAACCTTTCTGAAGCAGCAAACTATTGACTTCCCTGCAATTTAATTTTGTTTTTCAGTTTTCCATTGTGTAAATGTTATTGCAAAATGTTATTGTGTAAATGTTATTACAGCTATCTGAGCTGCAAATGAACCAGTGTAATATCTGAGTAACCAGTGTAATGTTTGTACTTAACTAGAGGTTATGGATGTAATATATTTATATTCTGTATAATTGTAGTTTTTAATTGAAATATTTAATAAGTACACTATATGGACAAAAGTATAGCGACACACCTGATTTTCAGGGTTTGGGGTAGACACAGTTCTGGAAGAACCTTTTCTATTACAGCATGACTGTGGCCCAGTCCACTAAGCAAGCTCAATAAAGACATGGCTGGATCTGTTCAGTGCGGAAGAACTTGACTGGCCACACAGAGCCCTGATCTCAACCCCATCCAACACCTTTTGTGATGAACTAGAATGGAGATTGTGATCCAGGCCTTCTCGTCCAACATCAGTGTCCGATCTCATAAATGCTCTACAGAGTGAATGGGCACAAATTCCCACAGAAACTCCCAAATCTTGAGGAAAGCCTTCCAAGTAGAGTGGAAGCTGTTTTAGCTGCAAAGGGAAAACCAATTCCATATTAAAGTCTAAGTATTTGAAACCAGTGTCATTAAAGTCCTTTTTGGTGCAATGGTCAGGCGTCCTTGTACATTTGTCCATATAGTGTAGTTCACCATGAAGCTGTCAGAGTAACCTGTTAACTTAAGCTCTTGATCACTGTAGAGTTTTGACCTGTCTTATGCTCCACTCATTATATTACCACCCATTCAGCATGCCCCACTAAACCATGTTTACATACTTCTATAGCAGCAAGCAGCCAAAAAACAAAGGTTTGAGTCCATCACTCTGTACTAGCTGCATTTTAAGGATGCACTGTATAAATCAGCAGCCTAAAGCATTCTAAATGGGTAAATCTTGCTGTAAATGTGACTCTCCTGTTGCAGAGCTCTTGTATATGTGACTGATCAACTATAGATTATTCACCTTACACAAAGTATTATGTTTTGGATACAAACACTGTCACTGGCACAGTACCGTTCAGGGTAAAAGCTTCCCAATAATGTCTTAACAATAATATCTTAACAAGTCATGACGAACCAGTGACCTAGCTCAGGTTTACTAAGCTCTTTTGAGGGATGAGTAATAACAGCACTAGTGGTGCACTTGCATGTAATAAACAGCATCTGGAATGTTTTTCTTATCCTATCTATCACTGCATGATTAATCAGGAGGTGAAAGTGAAAGTGTGTGGTTGCATGAGGCGTGAGGAGACAGAGCTTTTACATATTTTATGTTACATACACTATATGGGCAAATGTTTTGTGACACCCTGCCCATTAACCCCCAGGATAGGCTCTGGGTACCCGCGACTGAGTGAGTGAGTGACATTTGTAACACAGAAACACTCCAAAATCATGTGGAAAGCCTTCCAAGAAGAGTGGAAGATATTATGGCTGAAAAGGGGGACCAACTCCATATTAAAGTCTATGTATTTAAATGTCATTAAATTGCCTGTTAGTATAATGGTCAGGTGTCCCAATATTTTTGTCAATATAGTGTACATCAAGTTGTTGAAACTATTTTTTTAAATGTTTTCTGCCGATTGCTGCATAAATGTCTTAAATATGTGTATGATCCAGTCTGGTTAGTGGATTATTCATACAAGACCAGGGCCAGTTTCAGCTGCAGAGAGATGTTGTGTCTGTAGGCTTTTATTAAAGAAAATCCAGAGCTCACATGATCAACTGAGCAAAACCAACTGATTAAGCAGCAATCTACTGGAATGAAAATCTACAGCCACACCGACTCTTTGATTATGAGACGGGACACCCGTGAACTAGACACTGACTGGGACCAGGCATTCATGACTCCGCCCCACAGTCATCGAATCACATGACCATTACTTCACTCCTACACTGCCTGTCATTTATCAAGTGCCTGGCCTGAGGAATGAAAGCTGCATTCTTTCCAACTATCCTTGCTTTGATTTCACTACACTCCAAGTAAAGTAATGTAAAGTGGCTCCGTACAGTCAGGCGTGAACACACCACTGTACAGCACACAGTCTGAACAATGTGAAATTCTTCTATGCATTTAACCCATGACTGCTAAGTGGTGCTAAGCACCACCGAGGAACCAAGACTGCTAAGCACCACTGAGGTGCCTTGAGCAAGATACCGTTTCCACACACTGCTCTCCGGGCACTGTGTTCCTGGCTGCCCGCTGCTTCACTTGGTGAATGGGTTAAATATAGAGGAAGAATTTCGTGCTGTTCACACTGTGTGCTGTGGTGTGTTTACGCATGACAGAGTGGTCACTTTTCACTTTATTCACCAAGTGAAGCAGTAGGCTGCCACCAATGAGGGGCATCTGGGTAGCAGTGTGTACTGGCACTGGCAGTCCTGGGATTCGAACCTATGACTTTCTGATCACAGGGGCAACTCCCTAACCACCAGGCCCCAAACTGCACTTCACAGGCTAAACAAACCACAACACAGCTGTACGCCTTGATGATTTTGAATCGGTCAAAGTGTGGATTTGATATGAACTGCCAGCCTTGCACATAATTTTATCAATAGATTATTTCACCAATAAACATTTGAAACTGTTTCTGATACCATGTACAGGAGAGGGGGGCAATAACTGAGAGCAACTTCTCTGATAGGAATTAATTGACTGAAACGTGGGTGAACTTTACTCAAAGCATATGTAGATAAGAGTGCTGTGTCTGCTTAATTTTAGCCGTTATTGTGCAACTTTGTTTATATCTAAGACCAGACTATAAAGTTGGGCTGCAGGGACAATAACCCCTCACTGGTGTTATCATCTATGCTACACTCCTAATAAAAGCTACAACAGGTAGAAGAACTTTAAAGGTCTGCAGTGTCTCACACTTTTAAAGCAGCACATCTCTAATAAGTTTTTGGCCACCATCTTATGAACCTACCAATATGCAATAAAAGTGATAATGTGAAATTCTTCCAAAAATTTGTGTAAAGCAGTTTGCAAAAAAGGCTTGCAAAAAAACACTATAAAATGTTTGTAGCTGGTATTGCTTTTTTATTTTTATTTTATTTTACGTACTATATTGATCCTGGAGGAAATTATTTGTGTTCTCTGCATTTAACACATTCACCTGAGTAAAGCAGCGAGATGCCGTAAAAGGTGCCAGGGAGTGTGGGGACGGTACCATGCTTAGAAGTTCCTGAATTGTGCCTATAGCAGTCCTGGGATTCGAACCCACAACCTTCCAATTGCAGGGACAGCTCCCTAAAAACCACCCACAATAGTTTGGCTTCTAACTTGTCCTTTGTTGCTTTTTGTTTTCAGATGGATTTGTTAAATTCTACAACCTTAAATACTGGGCATCCATGACCAGAGGTTTGGAAATAATTAAATAAATACACTGACATACAGGGGTGTTGCTAGATGTAAAGGTCTAATCCATGAAGCAACTACTGAAGCAACTACGAAATAAAAATGTACAGATTTATTAATTCATGGATGAAGAGAAATGAACATTCTCAACATGTTTTATGGCAGAAAAGGCATACCTTATTTTTTCTTCTACACCTTCATTCTACAATAAATTATAATAATATATAATAATGAGTAAACTTTGCTCCTGTTTGTGGTTAACACTATGTTGCAAGTAGAAAACATACACGGTCTATCTCATCACAATAAATGCCAGATTAATTACTTTGTAGTTGAAAGCTGAACGTGAGATTTTACTGGGGGACGCCACATTAATACAGGGAGACGGGTCTTAATCCCTGGAAAAGGGGACTAACAACGACCCTGTAGACATAAGTCACTACTCACTGTATTATTGTACTAATGCTAATTCGTACATGCACATGTATAAAAACATCTCCCACCAAGAAAAATAATTATGAATTAGATTAAAAATGAAAAACAAATTTCCTTATGCGCATAAAACATTTGCACATCACTGGATCCATTCTTTTCAAAACAGCACCCGAGTCAAACCGGTGGTGCTTCCATGAGACTGCACTAGAGGGCAATATTCTCATCACCTGACTTTCTGAGGACATCTTAAAGGAAAATTCTATTTTCTCCCATCAAACCCACGCTGTAAAACTGGATAAAAATTTCATAGTGTCGAACTGCCGCCTTTTGCTCTGTTCTGATATTTTATCATATTGGTACTTCAAATTTTAAAAAAGTGTGAGCAATTCTTTCTCTGCGTTCAACCCATTCACCAAGTGAAGCTGTGGACAGCCAGTGATGCAGTGCCCGGGGAGCAGTGTGTGGGGACAGTACCTTTCTTCAAACCCACAACCTTCTGATGACAGGGGTAACTTCCTAACCACCAGGCCACCAACTGTCCCATATTATATCATTTAAATCATTTTTTTGTTTTTCCAGGACATTCGTCCATTAATTTAACCCTCTGAGGTCCAAGGCCTCTCAGGCACTTTGAGGCAGTTTGCTACACCTTTACATTTTGTAAATATTTCATCTGTGTCACGAAAAAAACCCTGAATTTTTCTCACTTTTTTTTTTATAAAAAAGCTTGACATATTTCAAAGCATATCATTCACTCTTCATAAGATATATCTGTGGAAATGTATTTTTTTATGGGAAGAGAATGGTTCGAGTTTTCCTTACACAAACTGTGATGGTGGGACTTTTCTTATGTGGACAACAACGAGTGACATGAAGAACATTCTATTATGTGTGGTTTGTTTATTCCATGTTGTCTGTAAACACTAGAGCCAAAATATGTTTTGACTCATGGCAGCTGGCAGAGAAGTGTGTACGGTATTTTGTGTTAATACGTTTTATTAAAAAATATTATTGTATTCTTGCTAAACTGTAGTATTGTTCCACTTTTTAGTTTTTAAAACAAGAAAACTAAAAATCACACCTTTGTCACAGTATGTGTGTTCCATTCAAAGTCATTGTATAATTTAGGGTACAGCAGCAACAAGACACACTTAAAGTTCTGCTGTGCTTGAGGCATTTGGGATGATGGATAAGTAGCCTATTTAGTAATGCTGCCACTGTAAAAATAAAAAATAAAAAAATACAGATTTCTTAAACTGGGGATTATGATGACTGCTTTTCTTTTTTATATGTACATTATTTTTCATTTTAAAATAAGTTTGTTCTCTTTACCTTGTAGATCTCTTATTTTATCTTTTTAATGCATATCCTGTCATTGAACTCTAGATGTTATTTGTGGGATCATAAAAAAAGCTAAAACAAAGCAAAGCAAAAAGCAACCACTGGCGTCCCCTAGTGGTCAGGAATGATTAAATCACTTTCAGAAATTAACTACAAAATAATTGGGTCATTAAACTGTAGAATTGTACCAAAGATTCTTGAATCTGGAAGGCTTACAAATCTTCAAAATCCAAGAAAACACACAAAAAAAACCCCAGAAATGACTGCTCTTTAAATTTAGAGCACACTTCAGCTCTGTTCACACCTAATGCGTAACTTCAACTTAACTGTATGTTGTAACCAGTATTTCAAGACGTTCACAAGCTTGTATCTTTGGAGAGTCAAAGTTAAAAGCTGCGGACATCTTTATCCCTATGCAAAGTCAGCAGAAAGGCTTTTGGGCTAATCTGGAATGGCTCAGCCTGGGGTCATTTGCCTCTGTACGCAAAAGGTGCACCAGAGAGGCCACTTCAGGTTTGCCTATGGAAATTTTCTCTTCCTGAACCAATTATTGTTACAACTCAACTACAGCGGGTAAGTCCTGAATAGTGCTGAGCTGTTCAGGCCTCTGTGGAGATCATGGGTGTGTTCCTTCAGGAATGGGGACTGGGATAATGGTTGGGGAACACTTTGCTACAATTGCTGCTGCCACAGTTCAAATCAAAACCAAGAAAAGAGGGTACATCACTCCAATTCTCAGGTCCTTGCACTGGTTCCCAGTTTGGTACAGAACTGATAAAATATGATAAAGTATTACTCATTATGTACAAGTCACCCAGAGATGTATGTAGGTTTATGTCCTACATAAGTTTGAAATAGTCCTACTCTTATTATTGCATTAACGCATTATCTGCTTAATAATTAAGTAAATAAAATGACAAAAAAAAATAAAATAAAAAATCCTTTTATTTTGAAAGTTCTTTACATTTTTTGCCTCGTCAGTGCACGCAGCAGGTAGAAATCTCGGCTGGTTTTCGTGGGGGTCAGGCGTCCCATTACTTTTGTCCACATTATCGGGACGCCTGACGATTATACCAACAGGGACTTTAATGACACTGCACTCAGATACATAGACTTTCATATGGAGTTGGTCCCACTTTACAACTGTTATAATGCTCTGGACTCTGAGGGGAACTTGTTTTTCTCTAACAAACTAGATCAAACGTGAACGCCTTGTAGTGGCAAGTAGCTTTGTTTTTATATTTGATTTGATTACATTAATGTTTAAGTTGAGATTTAGAAATATTTGAACTGTAGCTGTGTAACAATGTTAAAGATAGTGTTAAAGACAACAGAAATTTCCCAGTTGTGTGACTAATTAAGGCTTATCTTATCTTAAAGGAAATACTGCTGTTATAAAGCTCCTTATTTGTTTAAAACGTTTGCAAACCAAATGTTCTTGCATGTTTGTTCATATAGCAGTTGTCACGAATTTACTATGACGACTTTAATTGGTCCTAATAAACTCTTAAATGGAATTCTTAAACAGTGTGCTCATTCCCAAACACACACCACTAGCCTCGGCTTTTTCCCATAATGTGCTACTCCCCATCACTGGGTATTGGAGTTTTTAGTCATACTTATGGTCACAGCAGTACTTTAAAAATAAAAGTGCGGCATACACTACTTTTGAATTAATTATTTAATTAATTATTTCTTGACCAGGTGGTGTTTGTAAATGAGAATTAGTTCTCAAACAGTTTACCTGGATAAATAAAGGTTAAAAAAAAAAGTATAACAAAGTGATTAATTGTAAAAAATTTAATCGTCGCCCAGCATTAGTTTGAAGAATATATTCCTGGTGGGTCTCTTAGATCTGCGGGAGCTACTCAGCTAGTAGTGAGGAGATCTGAAACTAAACCTGGTGAAATGGTGTTTGTCAATTATGCACCTCACTGCTGGAACAAACTTCCCATCAGTATTTAAGATCTGCACCAACTGGAGCTTTAAAAAGCTGTTAAAACTGCTCTGCTTTCCTCTGCCTTCTTTTAAACACTTGCACTTCTACTGCACTTTCATTTTTCTTTTATGTATTCTTTTATCTTATTTTATTTTGCATTCAATTTTCATAAAGCACATTGAACAACCTTTTGTGTATGACAATGTGCTATGTAAACTTGAACTTGAGCTACTTAATAATAGATGCTTAGTCTGAAATAAGCATTCAGAAATCAACCGTGACACCTGTATCCGTACCGGGTGACCTACAACATGACCAAAAAGATTGCTAAGCAGTTGAACTTCGTATGCTTGTAATAAGTGGACTTTGTGATTTGTAGGCCAATCTCACTTATTCCAAACTCCCAGGTATAATGAGGAGGCCATCAAGAACTTTGAATCGATTAATTATTTTACATACTGGACATAGTGCACGTAGTCTTATGACACCTGTACCCTTTGTGTCTGTGCATTTGTGTATTGAATTGTCTTTTCATTATTAGTTTTTTGTTTGTAATTTTTCTTTGTAATTTGTATGCAAGGACTTGTCATCACTTATTTCAGAGATAGGCCACTGGAAAATGCTTGTGGGCAGAAAGACGGAAATAAGCACATCTTGCAAAAAGCTTCTTTCCATGTGCCTCCATAATTGCTAACCAATTGTAGGTGGATTCAAGATATCCATTTTCTGTTACTGCTTAATCCTCACTAGGGTTGCATGATCCTGTCCTGGGGTCTATGGGCACGAGGCAGGGACTCACCCCGGGCGAGACACTAGCTCACCACAGGGCGCCCACACGCCATTCGCTCATGCCTACAACCAATTTTGAATCTGCAATTCACCTGACGCTCATATCTTTGGACTGTGGGAGAAACCGGAGACCCAGAGAAACCCCACACCACCACGAGGAGAACATGCAAACTCCACACACACAAGACCAGGACCAGGATTGGAATCCCCATCCCTGGAGGTGTGAGGCAAAAGTGCTACAGACTGCGCCACCACAGGGCCAGATTCTAGATATATCTAGGTATATTAACAAAACACTGGGTGAGTATATACACAATATGAACAAAAGTACACAAATTTGAATGAAATTGCTTTCAAATAAATAGACTTTATTATTGGTCCCCCCTTTGCCCTCCTGGGGAACAGTCAAGCTAGAATAGAAAAGGTTCTTCCCCAAACTGCGTCCACAAATTGGGAAACATGACGTTGCCCAAAATGTCTTAGTATGCTTGATTTTTTGCAACACCTATATCACCCATGTAAAAAACTATTTCTATTACTGGAACTGGAGATGAGTTTTTGGACATGACTTTAAAAGGATTTTAGCCTGTTCTTCTTTGCAGAATTTCTTTCAGTCACTTTCAAACATTTTTGCAGCTCCAATTCAGCCTCTTTGGCGAGCTTTTGAAAATAAACTGTCTATTTAAGAATGAACTGCCTAGGTCCTGCCTCAAAGTCTGTTTCTTTTGAGCCTTTCAAAGGTGGACTTGTTCTTCATTATGTTTATCTTGCTGCATAATCCAATTGCGTTTGAGCTTCAGGACTGATGGCTGGTCATTCTTCTGCAGGATTTTCTAGTAGAGAACTGATTTCATGGTTCAGTCAGTTATGGCAAGTTTCCACCTTGCAGCTCTCCAAAGGATACAGTTTTTTTTTACACTGACTCTATGTGAGACGAGTGAGGCCTGTAGTTTTCTTAGATGTTTATCTGGGTTATTTTGTAATGTCCCAGATGGACTGTCACTGTGCACTTGGATATTTTTTGTAGGCTTCTGGGTAGATTCACCAGTGTGGAAATAATGAAGTGAATGGCTCTCACTGTGGCCCACATGTGTTCCAGAGTGTTAGAAATGCTTTTGTAACCCTTTAAAATATACATCAAAAACTGTCTTTCTCAAGTCATCCAGATTTTCTTTTGATCACAAATGTGATGCTTGTTTAGGCCTTTTAGCTACTTCACATTTCTGGAAGGTCCTATTTAAGTGATGGTTAAATTTAACAGGGCTGACAGTAATCGAGATCAAGTCTAGTCTAATGTCAAGTCTAATGTGTCAAGTCTAACTGATTTCAATTATCGACCCAATTTGGTTAACTGAATTACTGAAAATTAGATTTTCACAAAGGCCAGTAGGTGTTGGAGAGCTTTTTTCCCTCAGTACATTGAACTGTCACTACCAATATTTTGTTAAATGTTGTTACAGGTACTTGTTTGTTATTTATTTATTTTTCATTTTGTTACATTTGTTTGAAAATCTGAAACAATGAATGTGACAGAATGTGAAAAATAGGGGCCATTTCCTGTTTTCTAAACATCTTATGAGCCGCTTAGAAGAACAATGTTTGGTTCTTGACTTCTCACCAACGGCAGTAGCAACTAAACTGAACATACCTGGTATAGGATGGTAATTCCAATACATTAAACGTAGATTTTACAGTTGGAACAACTGAAATGTCCAAGAAATATAGAAACATTCAATTCATTTCTTTTAATCCAGCAACATATAAACAAAATATGTACGTTTATAATATATTGTCACTGTTGTGCCTTGTTTCTGCATTTTTGGCATATATGTTTTATATTTAGAAATCTGCCTCCACCAAAAGAGATGGTCCAAATGTGCTAGAACAATCTTTGTTCACTCACTTTTATTATTAAATCACAAGTTAACAGCTTACTGTTCTACTAATGTATTAGAAGTTCAATGAACTTAAAATCTCAACTTAACCGATATCACTTATTTTTTGGGTTAAATTGTAGCTTTTTCTTTTTTTACAGTATACGACTTTTTCTAACAGTGCTGTAGATATCTATAGCCTGCAGCAAAGACATACAAATAATGCATAATGTAAGCTAATATATTGCAAATTGCTGTCTGGGTCACTGTCTGTCTGCCTCTGTCCTTCACGTTTTTGTGTCTCCAAACACACCTGAATATGGGGATCAGACGCTGGTCTGGAAGTCTAGAAGAGCAGAACTTGGGCTGCAGTGTAATTTGCACTTTGCATGGCATCGCGTGTCCTTACTGCTGTAAAAACTAGGGCCTAGTTAGGCTATTTATCTGAACATTTGAACAGTGTCTTTTCAAGAGGGGTTCAGGGTTACTTTATTGTCATCAGCATCTGTGCACAAGTACATATTGTGATGAGACAATGTTTCTCCATGGACCACAGTGCAACATATAGCAACATTCAGCATTCAACAGCATAGGTTATGACAGAAATGTTTGTGAGGCCTGCAGCAGTCCCTCACATGGACTATTCACACTCCTGCCACCAAAAAGGAGATACTGCAGCATAAGAGCCAGATCTTTCAGACTGGGACAGTTTCCACCCCCACACTGTCAGGTTACTCAACACCATTCTGCCCCCCAGGATCGTCCTCTCTTCCTCATCCCCCCCCCCTACAAACTGTTTACACTGACCATATACTTATGCACAGCCACATTATCCAAAAGACATAGACTGAAAGTCACACATAAACTCTTAAGAATGCATACTTAAGATGCTATTTATATTTTTTTATACTGTTACACTCTTTATGACATTTGCAAAATTCTTTAAGAAAGCACCAACCTTTAAGAAAGCATACTTGAGCTGCTTCTTATCCTTGTTTTACACTGTTATACTGTATAGACTGATCATACTGTCTATACTGTTTATACTGGTTATAGTGGTTATACTGTCTATACTATTTATACTGTTTGCACAATTCTGTACAACATTGCATATTTTTTTGCTATCATTATACATTTTACTGTTGCACCATTAATATCATTGCACAGGAGGCAATTTAGCAGCACTGAGCAAAGTGCAAGGGATGACAGAAATAATAGAACTAATAGACAATATAGCAATGTAACAGTAGTGGGAATGGAATGTAAAACTGAAACAATGCAATCATACAGCAACGTGACAGTAGTGTGCATGGGATGTGAATCCAAGACAGAATCCCTCTCTAGCTTCTAAAAACCTCCTGAAGACTCATCTGTTCAGAGCGCATCTCCTCTCCTACTGCACTGTCTATCTTATTGTACGTCGCTTTGGATAAAAGCCTTAGCCAAATTAACGCAATGTAATGTAAAACTGAAACTACACAATACTAGACAATATAGCAATACACCAATGTGACAGCGGTGTGAATGGGATGTGAATCAGAGACAGTGCAGTAAGTAGATCATACAGAAGTGTCACATAGCAAGTAGAAGCCTGAAAGCAAAAGCAGGTAACAACTGCCCACGGAAAAACGCCCCAGAAGAGAGGTGCAGTCAGGTGGACCGTGCTGCAGGACAGTTAATCTCGCCTCCGTGCTGCTGTATCTCGGACGATAAGGAGGGACTGGTGTAGCACTGGGTCCAGAAACCCTTAACCCGTTCGTTCACCCGTCCCTTATCTCTTTTCTTGGTGGCGGAGCCCTCCAGCTCGCCTCTGCTCCAACCAGAACGCGACGGCAGCATCGCCCCACATCACCCCACCGTCGGGCATCACCCCACCGGCTCACAGCCACTCACAGCCCCTCTGCCTGCCCCAGCGCTGGGCTCCACAAGCCCCGCCCCCACCAACACAAACCCCGCCTCTAGTCCCGCCTTCGCGGTGCTTTCAGTATATGGAGGGGGCGGGTCTTCAAGTAATCTCTTTTTTCTTTTCATTTCTAAATTCTTTGCTGAAAAAAAATGCACACTGTTGTGTATTCTACTGTCTAAATCATTAAAAAGATCTGTTAGTAAAAGAGACTCCGCTTCTGCTAACTTACACCGTATGGACAAAAGTATTGGGACGCCTGACATTGACGCATTCAAATACATAGACTTTAATGTGGCGCTGCTCATGTTAGACTTAATATGAAGGTTTTCCAAAGAATTTTGAAGTGCTTATGTGGGAATTTGTACCATAGAGCATGAGGTCAGGCACTGATATTGGACAAGAAGGCCTGGCTTGCAATCTCTGTTCCATTTCATCCCATCCCTTAGCAAAAGTAGTATACTTGAAGTATGCTTGAGTATAAGTATATCAAGTATACAGACCACGTACTTGTAGTGTACTAGAAAGCATACTAATTTAATACTTCTCAGGACTCAATTGGAACATTTAGTTTATAAAACATTTAGTTTATAAAGATGATAAAAGTATACTTTCTTTATACTTATCAGTATATGTCAAATATACTTCACTATACTATTCTTAAGTATATAACATGTAGTATATAAAAAGTAAACTAAGTATACTGCCTCAGTTTTAGTATAAAATAAGTACACTCGTAGTACACTTGTATAAATTACTTTTTGCTCAGGGAAAGGTGCTGGATGGGGTTGATGTCAGGGCTCTGTGCGGGCCAGTCAAGTTCTTCCATACTAAACTCATCCATCCATGTCTTAATGGAACTTGCTTTGTGCACTGGGGCACAGTCATGCTGGAATAGAAAATGTTCTTTCCCAAACTGTCCACAAAGTTGGCGTTGTACAACTGTCTTTGTCTGCTGAAGCATTAAGATTGTCCTTGACTGGAAGGGGCCACCTGACTTCAATAATTAAGAGGTGTCCCAATACTTTTGTCCATATAGTGTACCCGTTTATTAACACTTCCTGTTCACCAGCTTCTCATTTACGCTGAAACAAAAACTTTAAATGAAAATCTACATTCAGCTTCATTGACTTAGACTAAATACTGCTGGAAAACTTTTCTGAATGAAAATTCACAGACATCCTAAAAGCAAGTCCTCACATCAGTGTCAAATAAATATGTTATCAGTTTGGCAAAGGAGCTTTTTTATTTATTGCAATGAAAAGGGCAGGGTGACATGGCTACTTGACAAATGATGCCCTTTGTGTGTGTGTGTGTAAATTTTTTTTAAAGGAGTACACAGTGTACTCCCTTAAAAAAAAAAAAAAGAAATTCAGAATGGTTCTAGGCTTCTGTGAAACTAATATGACTCACCATATGAAAACTGACTACTGTACCAAAAAAACACTGTGTATGCTGTGCACTGTGTATGTCCAATAGGGATTCAGCCCTGGTCTGCAATTTGCATGTCTGTCTTGTCAATCATTCGCGGTGCTTGCACTGAGGTAGCCTCAGTGTAACTCGGTCAGTGTACCAAGATTCACTTTGACATTTGACCCATTTATGGTAGGATGTTCCACTCAAATAGACCTTACCCGGGTTGAGTAACACTGGTTCCTGAAGAACTCCACAGTGCACATATAATGATAACAATAATAGTTTTTGGTATTGGGAATTTTCACACATGAATATGCAAAAGTACAAAACAAAAACATGTAAATGAAAAAACCTACACTGAAATGACAATTAATTTTTTTTTTAATATGACCATTTGCATTTTGTAATGTTTTTGATTTAATTTAATAAATAATTACACTATATGGACAAAAGTATTGGAACACTCGACCATTACACCAACAGTGACTTTAATGACATTGCATTCAAATACATAGACTTTAATATGGAGTTGGTTCCCCTTTGCAGCTATAACAGCTTCCACTCTTTTTGGAAGGCTTTCCACGAGAAGTTTCTGTGGGAATTTGTGCCCGTTCATCCTGTAGAGAGCAGTTTGCACCCAGGTGCTGGGATTTGTTCATAAGGAGTTCACAGGGGGGCAGTCAGGTGAACTCATTGTGAGCAAATTCTAGCCTTGGAAGTAAAGTAAAGTAGCTCCTAGTCATGCATGAATTCACCACAGCACACTGTGTGAATAGTGTGAAATTCTTTCTCGGCGTTTAACCCTTTCACCAAGTGAAGCAGTAGCCTGCCACCAATGAGGGGCGTCTGGGGAGCAGTGTGTGGGGATAGTACTTTGCTCAAGGGTACCTCAGTGGTGCCACTAGCAGTCCTGGGATTCGAAGCCATGACCTTCTGATCACAGGGAATCTCCCTAACTACTAAGCCATATGGGTGGAGCAGTAGGGCTTTTAGGTATGGGTGACATGGGCAGCTACCCAGGAGAAGATCTTTACAGCACAGTATTTAAACCCAGCATTTGTGTATATAGCATAGTATATTTCATATTTATTTTTTTTTCTACAGAATTTTATTGGATATATTTAGACATTATATTTGCCAATGTTCTTGTCTCGGCGTCTTTGTGCATTCATATCATTAGCAATTTCCTCTGCGATCAATAATATTTTTGATCCTGATTTTGATCTAATTGCACCAGGGGGTGGCTTGCTTGGGGGTGCCCAGAGCTCCATCCAACCTAGCATCGCTGCAGGGGGGTTGGACCTTTCCAGCACGCCTCTGTCTCCACATCTAGACTTGAACGGAGGAAACCTTCTCAGAACACAAAGGCAAACGGAGTCGATGGGCGGGGCTAGCGCTCTTTAAGCCCCGCCCTCAAACAAAAAGACTCGGCCAAACTGAGATCTCTGAGCAGCAGCCTGCAGGACGGCCGGCGGGCGCATGTCAAACCAGAGGAGAGGAGGAGAGGCGCGGCGAGGACACACGGCCATCCCGGACAAAGGAGCGTCTCTGCAACCACGGAACAGCCCCGCTTTACAACTACAAAACACACAGCTTCACCATGGAGCTCATTAACATGGTAAGAAAGAACCATTCTCCCTCTGTGATGCGCTTTAGTCATTAAGAGAGATGATGCTGCTTTGTCCATTCATAAACTACATAGCCAAAAGTATTGGGAAATTCCCACAGAAACCAAAATTTTGTGGGAAGCCTTCTAAGAAGAGTGGAAGCTGTAATAGCTGCAAAGGGGAGACCAACTCCATATTAAAGTCTGTTTTTTTGAATGCAATGTCATTAAAGGTGTCCCGACACTTTTGTCCATAAAGTATGTCTTTGAGCATGGATGATGCTTGTCTTAAGTTAAGGTTTATTGACACCTAATAGCAGGCACTTTCACAAATGAGCTAACTGATCTGTCTGACTCTGTAATTGTATCCCTCTGTTTCATCATTAAGTATATGCCTGTTTAATGATTTACTTCACTTTTTAAAGGTTCCTTTTTGGTTTGCCAAGTTGTCTGGAGGATCAGATAGGAACAAATTGAGTGCCAGATTCTGAAAAGGTGCTATTACTCAATTCGAAGACCCTCCAATTATGCAAATAAAGCTGTCAGGCTTAGGATATGCAGTACAAAATGAATAATGTTCATGTTTTTTGTGTGCAGTCTTTTGATTTTTGATTTGATGCAAAAAAGACATTTAATGGAGAGTCACCATTTTGAGTGACAGAACCTGATGCAGCCCGCTCTGCAGGATTAAGTTTAGTTTAGTTTAAGATATGCAGTGCAAAATGAATAATGTTCATGTTTTTTTGTGTGCAGTTTATCTTTACTTTGCTTATGATGCAAAAAACAGGCTAAACTGAGACATTTACTGGAAAGTCACAGTTTTGAGTGACAGAACCTGATCCATCCCACTCTGCAGAATTAAATTTAGTCCACCTGTAAGCTGTATCCTTTTTGGCTTCTCTATTGGAAACAAGTCATTAAAACTGCCAAGAAAGGTGAAAGAAGCACAGAAGTTAATCCCCAGGAGCAGGCCAGTGAATGGCCATGTTTGGTCATAAAATGTCCCTGTGTCCATCCATCCATTGTGGAGGAATGAGAAATGTATGAGTATATGAGAGCTTGCACCATGGAAACTTCTTGGCTTGATTCTGAGTTTAATATCATGGGTACTTTATTATGACGGTACGTAATATGTGCCAGTTTTGTAGATATGAGTCTTTTATTATATGCCTATTCATTAAACATCCAGAAGTGCACACTCAGCCAGGTGCTATCAGCAAAGCTCATACACATCCCTAAGATTCACACGACAGCCTTTTTTTTTTGCCAGAAAGGGTTCCTTAAAAAATCTGTCAATGTAAAAGAACCATGTATTGTATATGAAATGTATGAGTGTAAAGAAACATTTAGCTGTTTGAAGAACCTCCACTTCTTTAAACTGGTAAAGAACCTTTGCATCATGGAAAGGTCCTGTGAATAGCACAAGCTTCTTCACACTCACATGTTTCATTTCCAAAAATTGTTCTTTAAGGAAATGGTTCTTTTTTAGTGGTGGTCCTGGTCTACACTGCTAAGAGTTTTCAATGTTCCCAACACACCTGATCCAATTAATCAATTAATTAATTAGCCTTTCCTTGGTTAAAGCAGGAAAACACATTACATACAGGACAGAGGGGCATCCAGGACCTCAATGTTGAATGGCATCACTCTTGGTTGTACTTTTTTATGTGGCTTTGCCAAACAAGCAACACATTTAAAAAGACTAATTACAGCATTCCCTTAACATAAACACTAGACAGTCAATTGGTCATGACATGTGTCTGAGGTTTGTTTCTTTAGTTTTGCACTGGAGTTGCAAGGCTGACAGGGATCTAAAGAACATAATACTCGATCACTTATCAGCTACATTACCATTGTTCCTCCAGTGTAAACCTAAGGAAACACAATTTAAAGGTACATTTGACACAGAATCCTTCAGTAGTCTGAGGAGGTTAACAAACTTGCAGCCAGATAATAATTTAAAATAATTTTAAATAGATAAGGGGCTGAGGAATATATTTGGCTAAAAACTGCTTAATAAGACACAAGCCATGTTTTATATCTATCCTGGTGTGTCCAAGATTAAGTAAAATGTTTTTGTCCTCCATGGATGAGATAACATCAACACAAAGGGGCAGCCAATCAGAACCAAGTTCAGGTATATAAGTCAAGCACAGGGGCAAAAACAGTCTTTTTAAGTTGAAGGGATGATTAGAAGGTGGAAAATGTGCATGTAAAAATCAATTTCTGCAAAAATCCACAAAAACCTTGGAAGGACATTTTCTGAGGAGAAAAATAGAAAATTAATATGTAGGATATAGACTCTTCACGTTCGAAGGTAGTCTTCTGACACATCTCCGATGGGACCGAGGGATTATAGTATGGCCAACTTGGTTGCCTTTCACTTTGTCATCGTATCTCTCATACCGCGTGCAATCAATGAACATTAAAGTTCTTAGGAGGACAAGGCAGCATCGTGTTTTAAAAAGGGCCACCGGCAGCAAAACGGAGTGACCTCTCACACACATAAAGACAGAGAGAAATACCCAGACAGACTGTGGAGGTGGGGGGCAGTGACCTGTAAACCGAGAAAGGGCACATTGGTCTTTTCAATAATGTTTGTCTTTCTTATCATCTTATTTTCTGCCGATTAAGGGCAACGAAAAACCTTTAGTGACTTCATTAGAAACGATATACCTGGCAGTAGAAAAAGAGAAGCTCGAAGGAATGATACTGAGCTGTAAAAGTGATAATGGAAAGGATGCTGTTATTGAACGGACTGTACCAGCCAATTTACATCACGTTGCTTGTCTGTCCGCGCGGTTTTATATTTCTTAAATTGCATTTGCAATATTTTTTGCAATTACACAGCACTGTCATGGACGAGTTATGGATCAATGCATGCAAGCATTGAACCTTCCGGTATGAATTCAGCTGGCGAGATCATTTTTCTTCCAACAAGCATATTTTGTAATCTGAATAAGTCTCTTACCATGGTAGAGTGCACAGAAGGTCAAAGAGAACCAAACCAGCTAGCTAGATATGCAATTCAAAGCTTTAATATCTCTTTTTTGTGGTTTCCAGAACCATTACTACGCCTTTGACAAGTGGATAAACTCTGCAGTGGATTGGCTCTTTGGAGAGAGAGGTTTGTACCTTGCATCTTTTACATGCATACATACATACATATATACAACCATGGAAAAAAATAAGAGACACTGTTTGTACAATTTGCGGCAGTGTGTGTGTAAAATGCACAGGTTGCTATTCTTTTATGAACTATTGTGAGCTGTGTAAAAAATAAGAAATGCCTCCATGTTGTGAGTGCAGTGTTTGTAGAGCAGCTTTTCTATGTGCTGTATTCCAGCAGCTTCACTCCTGATTCAGTTTGCTGATGGTATGAAACCGAGCTCACACGTGCACACACTACGCTCTTAACATCACTATTTTAATTGTTGCAATTGTAAAATAATGTGTAGTTGTGTGTTGTGTAGTTTAACATTTCCGAGGTATAATTTTACACATACACACT
>JBBPCY010000001.1:5688624-5698867 GCA_037974405.1 Brachyalestes nurse
ATATATTGTACGTATATGCAGCATTTGTGTAGATATCATAGTCTATTATGTATATATGTATGTAGTGTATTATGTATATGTATATTACGTGTGTATATATATATATATATATATATATATATGTGTCTTTTCTTATATCTTAACTGTAACACATACCCCAGAAAGGCTGACATTTGATACTGTTCTGTTTCTTTGTCCTCTTTATTCACCACATTCATACTCTGAGCCACTGAGTCCGTTTCAGCACTGTTCGACCTGCAAGATAGAAGTAGATTCCCTTAATGCAAATTAGGAATCAGTAGAAAAGCTCTTTGTTAATCGTGAATTGCTGCTAAGTCAGAAGCTGTACTGTAACTTAGAGCTAAGTGTGTTAAAGTTCATATGGAGTCGATCTTAACTTGCTCCCTCCATGCTAATAATACAAAGCCTTGTGGAATGCCACCTATGTCCTTTGTATTCTAGCTTTTTTAAGAAGCACAAAGATGAACTAATAATTTTTTGTGTTAATCGTGTACAATAAGATGTTTGAATGAAGGCTCCCCCTCCTCTTCCCCAAGTCATGCCAGTGCCGGCTTTGTGCTGGCTAGAATGAGACCGCAGAGCTTCAGGAATACAAATGCCCCTCAGACCACTCTCGAGGGTCCGGTTAACTGTGAGCTTTCAAACTGTTCACAGTGCCTGACTGAAAAGTTCAAATCAGCTATAGCGATATCAGGAAAAGGCTGTTGGCAAAAATATAAAATCATAAAAGAAATTTGATATGTGATATACATGACAATACTTCATTTTTCTGAGGTCAGTTTAGACAAGTTAGAATAGGCCAATGGAACCAGGAACATAGTAATGCCATATTTTTAAAAAAGGGTATGAAAAATTGAGCGCAATATTTTAATTTACAAAAAATTGGAACATTGAATAGTTGGCAAAAAATATAAAGATAATGAAAATCAGTCTTTTGTTATACAGTTAATGCAGCTAAACACTGATTGTTGTTTATAGGCTCTATATAACTGGTCTTATTCTATTTTTTGATACATGCAGTTGTTCAGAGTTGTAGAAGTGCTGATGATATCCGTAGTACACTCAGAAAAGTATATAGCAATTAACTTTATGACTATCAGTCATTTTGCCCATCCTTTAAGCAATAAAGTCCAATAGTCCAATATATTCCTTAGTTTAGATCTGAAGGCTAAAGTTGCTAACTCAAAAGTCATGCAAATATTTTCCAGAAATACATACACAAACTCCCTAAACCGCACCCAGGTCTTCATTAAGGAGCTGCAAACTTGTGGTTTAGGACACAGTGGGATTCACTGCGAGCTTTAAAAATGAACAAAACTGTGTGGCTGAGGCACTTTAGACAACAGGGTCTGTTTTTACAAACCACCCCATAAGTAGTAGTGCATCTAGAAATGTTTTTGTGACAGTGATCATCCCAAATGCACAGTAATACAACCCAATCCCTGGTGTTGACTTCATGTAGTGCAGTTTTGTTCATTGTTTTCTATACCACACTGAGTCAAAGTTAACTTGTAATAATGTCTTTACTGGTAGATCCAAGAGTGCGAGGATGGCTTCTGCTGGACTCCTGCACACCTACTCTGCTCCTCACCTTCATCTACCTCCTGATAGTCTACTTTGGACCAAAGTACATGAAGAACAGGCCAGCCTACTCGCTGAAGAACGTTCTGCTACTGTACAACTTCTCAGTCACCATGCTGTCACTCTACATGCTCGTGGAGGTAAGGACTAAGACATGGGGTATCCAGTTCTGGTCTTGGAGGTCCAATATCTGGTCCAGTTTGTTTATTTGTTTGATGTGTTGGGAGCATATTAACCTGTTGAACCCAAGACTTATTGTTCACTTTTTAAACTTAAGTTTTATTTTTATTATCATTCTCTTTATAGCTGAAATTGGCACCTCTTCTCCTTCTACAGTTTTTGAAAATATGGGCATGGTTCCAATGTCAAAATATCCCTTGCAGTGCATGTGTACATAAGTCGTATCGTATATCAGCTGACCTGGGGCCGAGTATTGATCATTTTAAAAGTCTATTTTTGTGGTCGAGTCTGCTCAGTAATATATGGAGAGAGAGAGAGAGAGAGAACAGTAGAGCCACCCTCCAAATGTGTGTCGCAGAGAGAATTTGTGATGTCATGGATAAGGAAGCTGGAAAAGGACAAAACCGAAAAAAACATAAATGAAACAAACGCAGAGCAAAACACACAGCAGACTCATTAACAGACTTCAAGACACTAAAGCTCAGCTCAGTTATAAAAAAAGACACATTTCACTGACACGCGTCCAACCTTAAGCATGTACGGCTTGATAAGAGATGGTGAGTTCACACCCCTTGAAGGTATAGCATGAAAAAGTGCCAGCCCCTGAATCAGCAGACCGCAAGTTCGAATCCACAGTGCAAGCAGTTTTTAAAAAAACGTTTTTTGCACATAAAAGTTTGGGTGTCTCCAAATGCTGGTTTTATAGCAACCACGCAGTGACATCAAGTTAATACTTATTATTAGGTACCTATTAATTATAAATGAACTACTGTGACATAAAAGGCTTTGGGAACAAGAATAACATTTAACGAGTATTCTGACAGAGAGAAAGTATTGGGGACAGAAGAGGGGGACAGAATGTATGGTAACATATTACACACACTTCATGTGTGACTCGCTTTTGCCTTTAGCTGCAGTAAAACCAGCAGACAAAAATGGCGGATCTTCAACTAATCTAGTGGGTGGGGGCTCCGCAGGTAAGGGGTGGTTCTATGCAAATTTCCTTCTCCTGACATCAGAATAAGGGAGCCGTCCAAACGGTTCATAGAAGCATATGATTCCTGATACCAAAATCTTTCAATTGACTCACAGAAAATGTTTTTTTTTTTCACGCTTGGAGTGTTTATAGGAGCAGTAGAGACCCAAATGGGAAAAAAAAGGATGCAAAAAGTGAGTTTTGCATAATATGTCCCCTTTAAGAGAACAAAGAAAATTGTAAATAAAGAAAGTAAAGGCTAGATAAAGAGAAGCGATATGGAGATAAACAGAAGGAAGAAGGGAACGCATATGCATGTAATCATGCCTGAAAGGTCAGTTTCTGTGGTCAGAGTGATAGATCTCCTGTCCTGTGAGACATGAGAGAGGAGGAGAAGACTACATATCTGTTTCTACACTGATATGCCAGGATTGGTCACATACAAGCGCAATGTGCTTGTCCATTCATTTCTGTTACTTTCTCTATCTACATTCTTTCTCATTTTATATTGAGAAACGATTAAGGGCCTTGTTCATTAAGCTTCTGCTGTTGCACGTTTATGATAAGTAATGATGAATTCTGATTGGAGATCAGTACAGCTACACTGAGATGCTTGAATATCAGTCAAGATCAGGTTCTGAATCTGACAATTCAGTACCTTTCTCTGAAAGGGATAATGCAGTCCACACACAAACACGTTCGACACACTGGAGAATGTATGTGTTGTGTATGTTTTCAAAATCTGAATCTTTTGCTTCTATTGCAAGTGTGCTTGTTTCACAGTTTTCATGTGTGTGTGTGTGTGTGTGTGTGTGTGTGTGTGTGTGTTTCAGCTAATCTCATCAACCTGGTCAGCAGGTTACCGTCTGAAATGTCAAAGCCTTTTTGAAGCAGGGGAGGGTGACGTCAGGGTAAGTGAGAAACACCACACTTCCCATTATTCCCTTTGGCGTGTCACCCAACAAAGCTCTAATGGTTTAGAATACAGTCAATGTTCTGTTACATTTCTTTAGGAGGAGACATTCCTCTTATTTTGTGAAAAAAATTTTAACAGCATAGATTACTGTCAGAATGGTGCATCTGGTTATGCGAATGAACTTATTATTAATGTTATTAATGTTTCCATGTCAACTCACTTGACGTCTGGGATATCCCATCAAGTTTTTCCATAAAAAAATTCTACTTAAAACTATTTAATGCATTCAATTGTACAGAGTTTTAAACCTTCACTCTAATTAAGTTTTTATCATTTTTGGTTAATTGTAAAATGTAAATTATGATTTTATTTGCTCAGGGAATTACTCAACTAAGTTGAGATTTTAATTGGGCACCAATGCAAGGGCCAGTTTTCCAGACAGAGATTAAGCCTAGTCTTCAAAGGGTTCTGAAAGGTGATTATCAGTTGAAAGGAAAATGTAGCCCATGACAGTAAAACATTTCACTTTAAAGCGACAAGTTAGGTTAATAAATCCCCACTACAGGTTCATTTACTGGAAGGTTAGAAAAAGCTAGAATTAAATAGTTTTTTCTTTGACTTTTTTCATGGAAATCCATGGCGTGGTCTTAAGAGGGGTGGCATAGAACAGCCAAACATTAATCTACTGTGTTAAATTAGTAATGACAGTTCATGAAAAAAGAGTTTTCATTTATACCAAACATTTGTCATGCCTTGTCTTTATCCATCTAAGTTATCCAGCAACTGTGGAATCCTTCAGTGGTCACTATAATTGAATTTACTCTTGAGAGGCTTGAATAAGAACTGAAACTTGCTGTTTCAGATCTCCTCAATGCTAGCGGCCCAGTCTGATCTGACACAGTGAGTGGTAGGTACTGAATGCGAATGTAAATGATGGGCAGTTTGAAAACCTGCTTAATAATGCTTGGGCTTCATATTACAAACTAGACCCCAAATGTCTTCTTTTTATGTCAGGGAGCTCAAACATCAGGCTTGAAGGGCTAAGGCTTTGCAAGGTTGCATGGTTTAGTGTTTCTCCAGCTTCAACTCACTCACCTCATCAGATGATTACCATGCATGCTTAAGCAAGGAAAAATCACTACATTTTGCAGTCCCATGACCCTCCTGGACTCAAGTTTGAGACCCCTGCATGTGAGCATGGGGGACACTAGCATGAGACATGTTTGTGCTTCATGGTTCAATTCCAGGACATCTTTTCAGTCTACAGTGATGCTCAGTGCATTTTGCATCATGCTACAGAATATTAAAACAGTGTTCCCTGTATAATGTTATGCACGCTCAATTGTTAAAACATTTAGAGGTATTGCACTTAAAATCATCTGTAAACTCATCTGAAATTCCCAAAAGTGAATCCGGAAAACATAGACTATATGTCCAAAAGTATCTCAACAGCCCTTTTAATTAGTAAATGCAGTCAATGCATATTTTGCTAACACAAGTGTTCAGTTGCACATACACTGTCTAATCTCCAGAAAAAGTATTACCTGCACATGAATATCTTTACGATGATGCTTGTGATCTTGAAGCTACTTGCATAAACCATCTTAGATTTGCAGTTATAAATAAACCATATTAGATTTACAGCTATGAATTCTGCAATTGTTTGCAAAAATTATCTAACTTAAAACTGGGCTTTAAAGATTTTGATTTTTCATTGCCCACTCGATTTTCCTCTACTCAAATCCTTTACTTAAGGCCAAAATTCTCTCCAGAGTATTTATCTTACATCAGTACTTATTACATTACTGTTATGCAGCAAAGAGGAGAGAAAGAGGAGATAGTAAGCTTTATGAGTTTGGAAGAAACATCAGATGAGCAGGTGTCTACAAACTTTTGAACATATAGTGTATGTGCCAGGTTGAGGGTTATGGATTCAAATCCCATCATTGATATAAAAGGTGGTGCGAAGGGTCAGTGCTTCCTTGGTCTTAAGGTAAACCACTATTAGTATCACACACCAGTACTGATTTCTGGTTTTAGTGATATGAAAGACAATGAAAAGTTGCTGTCTATCGACAGTATGTGTCATTTTCTTGGTGTGGTGTGGTTCAAAATACTACTAAATTAACAGCTTTAGTGGAAATTCAAGAGCAAACAAAACAGCTCAATAACAGTTAGCCATGTCTGTTTGTAAGACATTATTTAATTGTTTTCATACAGAGATTATAGAGCATGAGACTACAGTCATTAAAATATAACTTAATGTACAGTTCCTAGCCTGAATATATAGCAGAGGGTTGTATCATGGAGGGCACATATATATGTACAGCTCCAGAAAAAAATAAGAAATCACTGCAAAAACGGTCAGTTTCTCAGGTTGTATCTTTTATAGGTGCAAGTACTGAACTGAACAGCTTTGGCTTAGTTTTTAAGAACTGCTGACAATATTTCTTCCAATTTCCAAATAAAAATATCGTTCTTTAAATCGTAATTTCAAAGACACATGACAACACATCGAAATAAGTAAAATGATGCAGTGTTTACAGAACTTTAATACAAACAAATCTCAATCAAAAAAATGGCAAAAATTACCTTTGATGTACTTCTAGTATTGTTTTGCCATCCAGCTAATTAGTTAGCACATCCACTACGGGGAATGCCCTGAAATTGGACTTTTTCAGCATAATGCAGTGCTTTATGTTTTTCGTTTGGCTGGTCCCTTTAGTTAAGGGTGGATCATCCATTGGTAACCTAGGCTTCGACTGATCCAGTTTGAAAATCTGCATTAGATTTGCCATAACATTTATAGTACCGTGCCAGATGCCCTCCCTGATGGAACTTTTCACATTGATCCAGGCTTGGGACCAAAGGACAAGAAAGAATGCACTAGCTAGTTTCCCCAGTTTTGGGTTTTATGGCACATTTTAGTGCATTTCTATTTGTTGAATTTAACAGAAACAAATACAAATAAAATGATTAAATACATGCAGCAATTACTTTTGCACTGGCAAAACATATACTGTTTTTTATTTATCAGAATCAGCCAAAAACAGCAATTGTGCATTAAAATGTGTAGAAGTGTGTAAAGAATGTGTATTTATTTTAACTTAGAAAGTCACATATATTTTGACGAGGGGCACCCGAACTTTTGCAGATGCGGGTCAGATTGCTAATTGTTCAAAGTATAAGTCAATGATTGGTGAAACTCCCCCATTTTAAGGGTTAATCTGTACTTGGTGACCTTAGTCTTATCTGTGGTTTTATATTACAGCAGTGTGAGCTCAGATATGTGGCCAAATGATCTCATCTATCAGACACTAACATATTGCTGCTCTCCCTCCTGTTTGAAGGCCAGTCCAAAGTGTCATGCTATGACAAGTACTCTAGGCAGTCAAGGCATATTTTTTATTTGATCATGGTGTACATTAGATGTCTCATGTGTGTTCTGCTCATCTCTTTTACCTGGGCAGGTGGCAAAAGTATTGTGGTGGTACTACTTCTCTAAGCTGATTGAGTTTCTGGACACCATCTTCTTCGTTCTGAGGAAAAAGAACAATCAGATAACCTTCCTGCATGTGTATCACCATGCCTCCATGTTTAATATCTGGTGGTGCGTCCTGAATTGGATCCCTTGTGGACAGAGTAAGTAAAAACCCAAAAGGCAAAGGGAAAAAAAGACAAAGGCTGCAGGTCAAGGCTATAGTATAAGAATCCGTGACAAAATTATTATAGCAATTTGGTTCATGATATGTTTTCCTCTGTTCCTCAGCCATGGTTTGGTTTTCCTTCAAAATGAATGTTGCCTTTAAATTTACAAAATTCAAATGGTTCTGCTTCACCTGTTGAAGCGATCAGATCATTCAGCCTCCTGGTACTTGGGCCAGTTTGCACACTCTGCTTGGAACCCGCTGTTTTTTTTGATCAACTTCTGCAGCGGTCATGTTATGCACCACAATGCAGCACATGTAGTTATAAAGTTGAATCAGCAGAACCAGAGTACAGTACAAACACAGTTGTGACCCTCTAGAATGCTAAAATGTGAGGTGAAATAACTGTGGATTTTTTGTGCAGGTTTCTTTGGGCCCACACTTAACAGTTTCATCCATGTGCTGATGTACTCATACTATGGTCTCTCCACCATCCCATCCATGCAGAAATATTTGTGGTGGAAACGCTACCTCACACAAGCTCAGCTGGTCAGTATATCATAAAACAATATCTCATCACTGTCAGAACAAAACCTCCCTGGAATGGTAACCTTAGAAGGGAAGGATTTTATTTTCCTGAATTTAAATGTACACTACTGTTCAAAAGTTTGAAATGTTTCATTAAAATATTATTAAAATGTTATTAAATTTCATTAAAATAAAACCATTTTGTTGAAAAAACTAAAGCTAAAAAATGATACTACTTAAGATACTATTAGTCATCATAGGTTTCAGGTTTATAAGTTTCAGCTCATTTCAGTCAGAGATTTCATAATGACTGTATAACTTTGAGAATGAAGTTACAGTACATTTAACATCCAAATGCTGAGGTCAGCTGCCGCTTCTACCTCAGGATGGATCCCAGCTGAAGAGAGTTCCAGGAGTTGTTCAATAAGGCAAGAGCAAGGTCAGGCCCTGGTCCAATTGGGGTACCTTTCAAGGTTTATAAGACATGCCCAAATTTACTCCACAGACTCCACGGGTTCTGAAATTGATCTGGAGGAGGGGCAAGGAAGCTTATTAGTGAAGGAATGCAAAAGGAGTGTGGATTCCAAAAGAAAAGAGTCAAATCAATTCAAAACTCATGCTGCTTTGTGTTGAGGGAAAGACATTTCTCAGCATTGATGATTAGAAACTCCTTCTTTGATACCTTGGCCCGGTAAAGACCCTGAAGGCACTGGGGTGTCTGGACAAAAGGACATGGTGGTGTTTTGGCTGGATCCCATATCCAACCGGGGCCATATCCAACAAGCTGGTGAAAGAAGAACTGAACTGGCACCATATCCCAGAACGTTCAGGGATGTAATTCTAGGCTAACAAGTTCAGTCTGCAACTCTCTGTTGCATCATCAGCATCAGAGTGGCACAAACTTGAGAGGGGAGCCATTTCTGGATGCACCACTTCAGTGATTATTTTCGCACTCGTGATGAACATGCTGGAGAATTTTGGTTCAGATCAGAGAGCCCCACATCTGACAGCCTCCCTTTAGGGCCCATAAAGACGACCTGACTGTGACAACAAGGTCTGTCCCGGGGAGCAGGTGTATCCCTGAGGAGCTGATCACCTGGAATTGCATGAGCTTCAAGGCCATTGACAAGTTTGGCTTTGTACTTGGCAGCAGATATCGTAATCCAGTGAAGAGCCTGAGAAAGTTGTTCTGACATTCAAACAAGCCCATTCTGCTAGTGAAAAATTGAGTCACCTGTAAAGAGGGACCCTGGATCACATCATCAGTGGCTGTTCGAAAGCCCTGAAAGCTACAGTGGGTGCCATGACCAAAATATACAGAGAAATTAGACACCACAAATGTCTCCACCCATTGGAGAAGACAACATCTTTGTCAATGTGCATGAAATGTTCAGACAATAAAAAGGGCGAAAGCATCAGTGTAAATGTATTTTTCAGAATGTTCTATTCTGTCATTTGAATTTTGTTCTCTTTAGGGGTTTAGTCCTTATGCTTTCTTCTACATTAATCCCATTCTGCAGAATTATGCATACATTCATATGCAAAGGTCTGGGCAACCCTGTTCAAATGTGTTTATTTGATATCTGGTTATGTTCAAATTGTTATTTTAATATGTTATATGATTCATTAATCGTGCACTAAAGAATTAAGTGTGTTCTCTGTACTGGATCTGTATTTATTTTCACTCAGAAAATAAAAATTAGAATTGACAAAGTGTGTTCAAACTTTTGCATATGACTGTAGAAGAGAGTTCATTGTCTCTAAGTATTGTTCATTTCTGTTTCTTGTTTTGCTTTCAGGTCCAGTTTGTATTAACCATAACACATACACTCAGTGCGGCGGTTTTCCCTTGTGGATTCCCTCTTGGCTGCCTGATGTTTCAGTCCAGTTACATGGTAACACTCGTCCTGTTGTTTGTCAACTTCTATTTGAAGGTAAGGAGCCATAATCAGTTACAGAAAGTGTTGTCGAATAGTTAAACAAATTCTTGTCTATTAATTAAACAAATTATTTCTAGTCATTTTATTTGTGCTGTTTTGCTTTGACATCTTCTTGACTACATAGTGTCTAGGGCACAGAAAAAACACAGAACACAATGACATGTATCATTTACCAGTAAGGTGAAGGCATTTGGAAGCTGAAAAAGAGGCTCACTATTAGCACTAAACTGCATACAATATATGGACAAGAGTATTGGGACTAGGGATGGGAATCGAAAACCGGTTCTTGTTGAGAACCGGTTCCCACTGTTTCAATTCCTTGCAATCGTTTGCCATTTTTGCAAACGATTCCCTTATCGATTCCAGTCGCCTCGAATATGACGTCACCACGTTGCGTAGCGTCATTTTCCCAGCAGTAAACATGGCGCCTAAAGGGGCTTTCAGACCGAACGCG
>JBBPCY010000001.1:5716013-5735805 GCA_037974405.1 Brachyalestes nurse
ATTTGATTACTTTTATAGGGAGTAATCAGTAATCAGTAGTTTAATTACTTTTTTAAAGTAACTTGCCCAACACTGGTGATGAAACACTAGTGATTCTCCTTTTTTGTCTATGTAGGCTGGAGCAGATGATGTGCACAGCCTGTACAAGCGCATGCTCGAGCTTGACTGTGATAATAACAAAGCTTGCAATAAAAAAAACTAAAGCTTGAATCTGAGAAGCTCGAGCATGAAAAGAAGTTATTGCCATACATTCACTATTCTTTCATCAATACGTGCGTGTGCATAACTGAATTTTCACTTTCCATTTATAGGAATGGGAGCAAGTAAACAAAAACATGACAAAGCTTTAGTGTGTTCATAGTCAGTATCTTTTTTCATTAAGTGAAAAACTGCTGTGTGACGGCCTCTCTCACAGCATGCCCTGTGGGGTGGTCGAGGGTGAAAGGGTCAACAATATCGGGGGCACAGGCATCAGGATTGGGGTCTTTTCCATTCTGATGGTGGTGATGTTGTGTAGAACCACACATGCTGACACCTCTGTTCATCTAAGGATTGAAAGTCATTAGCTCATTTTGCTATTGAGATAAAATAAATCTTTATTGTCATTGTCACTTTTTCAAGGAACAACGAAATTTAAGGTGCAGTCGACTCAGTGTGAGGCATCTAGTTAAGACAGGAATAAAATAAGACACAGTTAAATAACAAACATAGTAATAGTATACAAATGAAATACAAATGCACATGCACTGGTAGAATAAATATGAAAATACAAAATACAAATTGCACTGGATTTTTACAGTCTGTTGCAGTGTGAGAAGGTACTGCACATTATGGAGACATTGGAAATATTGCACATTATGGAGACATTGGAAATATTGCACATTATGGAGACATTGGAGATATTGCACATTATGGAGACATGGGAGATATTGCACATTATGGAGACATTGGATATACTGCACTGCACATTATTGTAACATCAAAGTCATGTTCCTATAAAACAATCCGGAATAACGCTAAAGTGAGGGGCGGTAAGTAAGTAAGAACATATTCTGGTCTGAACATGATCAACTCACTGCGTAAGTTGCCATAGCAACATACCTCGTGATAAACCTATTCACCTTTCGTAGTACGGGTTAGTTATGAAGTTACGCCTCGCGTGACCAAGTTACTCTCAAACTTAGTGTGATAAGCCAGTAATTGCGCTTTGTAGTACAGGCCCCAGGAACCAATAAACAAAAGCAAACTCTTAACACTAACAAAACACAGCTGTAGCTATATACCCACAAAAACCCACCACCTCTTCATAATAAAAGCCCCAAAGCAAAACAGAAAGAAAAGGACGGACTCTAGTGGCCGCCAACCATCACAGTTGGGTGGAATTTTGGAGCTACATTTATTAAATGCTGTATATTGAGATAGTTTAGTGAAATACAAAATGGTAAAATATTCCCATAGTGTGGCAGAGGAGGCATTAATTGCCTGACTGTTCTTGGGTAGCTATTATTTATTGTTCTTACAGCTTGGCTGCAAACTGGGTTACTCTACAATGCCTTTCTTTGGATTAGCCCAAGGGATGTACATAGGTCTTTGTGAAAGAGGCCTATAGTTGGCATCAACAAATTTGCAAATGTTGCATGTAGATCAATGTTCTTTAAAATAAATATCAATTAGATCAAATGAATAGTAACTGATATTAAACACTGCTGTAGCACTTACAACAAGAAAAAATGTTCCTACAGGTTATTTCATGAGACAAGATTATTACAACATAAGTGACTATAGGCATCTTGGGACCTTTGACCCTCAACCACATTCCCCTGGGATAAAGCTACACATTTCTTTGAGCCCCACTTTCTCCGATAAGTTCCCTTGTGCCTGCTAAATCACTGTAACTGGATTAGCAGTTGCTACAACAAACGCCCCCCTCGCTTAGTGAGGTGATGATTCTTATATGACCTTTGAGGGAGCTGAACCAAACCAGGACATTACCTGGGTAAAATGAGAATGTTTCCAGGTGTGTTATATGTATGTGTGTGTGCACATGTATGTGTGTTTGTGTCATGTCTTTTCCTAGACACTTCCTTTGCTCCCTTCAAGTTCAAACCTTAAGAGCACCCCCCCTCCTTTCTCTCTCACCCCCTATTCTAGTCTATTCTATGAGCAGCTTCCTGGTTCATAGAGAGAGCAAAGCACATTAGCCGTGTTTTGTCTGTGTGCTAATATGAAGTGCTAACGGATATATGCTAAGCGCCGAACCGTACTCTTTCTCTCTTCTGCTTGATCCTGGGTGCGGGAGACACGTTTGAAGCTTTTTTTCCTCTCGCCCTGAGTCTCCATTTAATTTATGAGTGCTTTATTTTGCTTGTTTCCTCTCACACTCCACAAGAACAGAGGAACATATGAAGAATGAGCGAGGTGACTGAGAAATAGCCTTCACGCACGTGTGCAGTTGTCTGTTGTGAAAGTACTTTTGGGGGCCTCCGTTTCTTCTGAAAAGCTTCAGGACATGTCAGTGTCATTCTCTGATGAGCAACAACCGGAACGACGTTCAAACAAGCACAAAGGGTTAGGTTAGGGTTAAAGTTAGGTTAGGCATGGACAAGCTCTGATGTGACAAAGATCTACAGAGCCCAGTATTGTTTAGCACTTTAAGTTTTGTTTAGCACAGGTACATGACAAACGCTTGAAGTCAAAAGTCAAGTCAAATAGATTTCCATCAAAAAATTACATCCCTAAAACCTCCTCAAACCACATGCAGCTGTTCATTAAGGTGGTGCAGACTTGTGGATGTGGTTTAGGACACAGTATAACTATAAAAAAAAAAAACTTCACCATCACAGACACTCTTTTAGGAAAGCACTGGGGCTGGTATTCACAAAACAGTCACTGATGCTTGCACTCCTAGCCCTGAGGTGCTTTGTGAAAACAGATCCTGTTGGCCAAAATTACTGCAAACAATGTTCAGCCGCACAGTGCTCAGTTTTTATTGTGTATTTTTGTACAGTGCCCACAGTGGTGGAAGCTGGTGGCATAGTGGTTGGGGAGTTGCCCCTGCGATCAGAAGGTTGTGGGTTTGAGGTACTCTTGAACAAGGTGCCGTCCCCACACACTGCTCCCTGGGCGCCCCTTGTTGGTGGCATCCCACTGCTTCACTTGGTAAAATACAAAGAAATTTCACACTGTGTGCTGTGGTGTGTTCACGCGTGACTATAAGGGTCCGCTTTACTTTAGTCATACTGAGCTCTAAACCATATTGGCAAGTCTGTGCTGCTTTAAGAGTTGGATGCATTTTAAATGAGTTGAGAGAAATTTTGGGACGTACATATGAAAAGGACTTTTGACTTCTAGTGTTTGTTGACATTATCCTTGTGGCTTCAGTTGCGAACTGAAAACGACCCTTAATTTCTTTATTTATGAACTAATTCATTTCATACAATGTAAATTCTTCTATTCAGTCAAGATAAGAATAGTTTATCCTGTAACAAGAGTGGCCTGTTATTACAAAGATGAGAACAAAACCCTATAAACCACCAAGGATAAAAAATGTTTTTGAGAGAAAACAAACTACTTTCAATGTCAGATTTCTACTTCTCAGCTTGAGAAGCATGTACACACAAGAGAACTTGAGAAAGCATCCAGTTAATCTTCAGTTAACTCTCCCAGAGGTGCTGAAAGGCAGTATGTATGTGGCAGTGTATGCGTGTGTTCGAAAGAGATGGTGAGAGTATGTGCATTTCTGTCTGCCGGCTTGTTTGATTATGAGCTTATAGTCGGTGGATCGGAAGGACTGCTTCAGCCAGCGTTGATGATGCATCCTCTGGGGGAGACGCCGGTACTAGCGAGGGCTTGTGCAAAGAGGGCTGAGCGCCACCAAGTAATCCCCATATCAGCAGCAGCCGTGAGCTCATAATACCAAGAGCACAGCCCTCCTCTCAACACCCCTTAACCCTCTCATGGCTGTGACCCAACGCTAACATACAGACAATACATTAGCAAGCAAGGACATTTATTTTCTTTTGTTTAACATTACCTTCCTCGTTTTACATCAAATAACCATTCAGAGTTACGCAGTTACAAACAGTACATTTGCAATGCAAAACGTTTTAAGGCAGGGACAATCATCCTGCTGTAAATGCAGGCAAAACTAAAAGTGGAACCATGTTTAAGAAGTCTTTGTTAAAAATGTGGAAATTTAATCTCAGAGAGTCTTGGTAAGGATGGAAAATATTTTGCACTTTTTTTACATTTTACTCCTCACATTTTCATTTTCTCTTGTCAGTCATTTAAGTTTTTGTGCATTTGAATTAATTGCCTTTACTAAAACATCCAGCCAATTTCATTTCAATGTGGAATCAATCTGCCCACAACAAACTAATTAGTTTCCATACCACACAACCGGACATAACAAAGAATGTATATCTATACACAGATATCAGGTTGGCTCAGTATCATAATTATCATTAGGTGGGAAAATTGTTTTGCAGTCAGGTGTGATAAAGTAGTGTATTGCGCACTTTTATTTTAAAAGTACTTCTATATGAACAAAGAGTGCAATAACACTTTAGACAAATAAGGTGCTTTTCAACAGCAGTGTTCCCTGTGACACAGTCACACAGTTGCTTAAAATGTTTCTGTAAATCCCAGCTTAAACATTAATGTAATCAAATCAAATATAAAACCAAAGATATTTGCCACTGCAGAGTATTCATGTTTTACCTAGTTGTTATAGAGTTTAGAGCCACGGCACTTTCCGAGCAACAGCAAGTTAATATTTATAAATCTGTTTTCTTTTTATTCTGAACAGGTACCAGCAGAAACATTTTTCTTTTATCAGGGAGCAGCATAAACAGTCTATATCCAGTAGCAAGAGTCCCTGTTAGAGTGAGGTAAAGTGTTTTGAGCAGTGTCCACCAGATTATTTTCACTTATTTAACTTCACTTATTTCAAGGAGTTACCTTTAAAATTGTCTGAGATTTGGCTCGCCACCTTTACAATATTATTGAGTTTTATTATAAATCCTTCAGCTCCCTAACATCAAGCCATCATAGAGAAATGTTAACAGATTCAGAAGGTATAATTCAACTCAGCTTCCGTGTGGACCTGCCTATGAGCTCTCATCCGAAGCTAGCCCCTCATACTCTGCCGCCGGTGAGTCCCTGGCCCAAGACCATCAGCACCCCGGAGCCTACTTTCCATCTGGCTAGACCTTAACCTCCATCAGAGGCCCACTCATCCAGAGTCAGGGAACCCATGGAGATAGGGCACACCTCCCTGACTTCAGGGTAGAGGGAATGATGCTCTCACTGCCCTCACCAAGCCATCTCGAACACCCTTCGCTCTCAATCACCAAGCCACCCAAGCTTTCCACCACCTCTGCTGGCTCCTCACATCTGCTCCTATCCCTCTAAGCCATTAATTGTGGAAGTGAACACGTCCTCTTCCAGCGAAGTCCAGACAAGAAACTGCATCTGTGCAGAGCCCGACACGAGCCCGACACGAGCCCGGCCCGAGCCCGGCCCGAGCCCGGCCGATATTTCCTGCCACTATCCTCGGGCCGGGCCGGGCCATGATCAAGCGTTTCTTTTTTTTAATCATTACTTAATTAGCCTATTTGGGAGGACCAGTGTGCTCGGAGCGCTCAGAGAGTCAGTTTAGGGGCCGTTCACATATCGCGCCTAAAACGTGTGGAAAACGCTCGGTGCGTAGCTTTCTCCTTCTTTCCAAAAGCGCTCCAGTGCTTGCGCTCCGGAAGTGTCTGTCGTTGCTAAGCAACCATCAGCCGAGCTCTCCATTAATTTCAGCAATGGATTTCCACCAACGAAAACCCTTGCTGTGACTTTTTATTTATTAAGAGTAAATATTTATTAAGAATAAATCTAATTTTTATTCAGATTTATTTACGCAGAAAAGAAAAAAAACGCCATAGTGTTTGGGTGCACCCATTCTTCAAAGACTTTAAAAACATGGGGAATTTCACCAGCTGATCCAGGAGCTCCGCCTGGACAACGGGAGGTTCAAAGCCTGTTTCAGACTTGACAAGGACCAGTTGGATTATATTTTAGGAAAAGTTAGCCCAAGCACCAGCAAACAGAGCTTCCGTTTCAAAGGCGAGGAAGCTAATTGGTTGAATCTTGTCACATGACCCGCGGTGCGCTTGCAGCATTCTGAAAAGTTGAGATGTTTTCAACTTGGCGCGGTGCGGACGCGCCGCTTCCGTTATGAGCCGCGCCTCTACATTGGAAATAATGGACTTGAGCGTGCAAAAGACGCGATATGTGAACGGCCCCTTACGAACGCACCCAGAGTTGAGAACGTGTGTTATAACGTCCCACGTATTAAAAAAATGTTGGGTTTAAATTGGGCTCAGGCCGATAATTACAGTTAATGTGTCGGGCCGGGCTGGTCTCGGACACGAACACTGTCTTTTATCACCAGCTCTCCTGGGCCCGTTGTCTTATTTAGGCTGAGCTTTCCCACAGCCTTCTTGTCTCCTCTGCCATTGGGCTCAGTCCTTTCAACCTCCAATGAACATCAGGAGCTGGAGGTTGACATACTGTACGCCCAACAGTTGGTCCGCAGGTGCCGGCAGCTTTGGCAGCAAGCCTGCAATGCCATCCAGCAGGCCAACACATGCTACACCCAACAGCACTGCCGTCGGCACCCACTGGGACGGTTGTTCCACGTCGGTGGCAGGGTTTGGTTATCCACTCGCAACCTATGCCTTCACACTGAATCACAGAAGCTCTGCCCCAGATTCACTGGACCCTACAAAATCACACCCTGGATTAACCCTGTCAGCTTCCGGCTCCAGCTACCTGCCTCCCTCCAGATC
Source organism: Brachyalestes nurse (assembly GCA_037974405.1). Classification (NCBI taxonomy): domain Eukaryota; kingdom Metazoa; phylum Chordata; class Actinopteri; order Characiformes; family Alestidae; genus Brachyalestes; species Brachyalestes nurse. The sequence goes on from JBBPCY010000001.1 coordinate 5,722,850, forward strand.
CATCCTGTTTTTCACTCGTCACAACTCCAGACAGTCTTTACATTGCCTTTGGTTCCCTCTGCCCTCGCTCCTTCTCCGCCTCAAATCATTGACGGTGGTCCTGCCTACACTGTCCGGCGGATCCTTGACTCGTGACCCCATGGTCGTGGCACCCAGTAAGAACGGGCTTGGGTCCCTGGTTGGTTCATAGATCCTTCTCTCATCCAGGACTACCATCATCCAGTCGGTTCATAGATCCTTCTCTCATCCAGGACTACCATCATCGGGTATCCTCTCAACCGGTTCCGTCTGGTGATGGTCCTGGAGCTGTTGTTCAGGTACGTTCTTGTCTCTCTCTTGCACATGACATCAAATATATCTTTTAAAAAAGACACAATGTGTAGCATGCAAATTTCTTACATTTTTTTTTCACTTTCATAACCATGTAATACTGGAGGTAAACACAAATGTTCCTAGCAGACTTTCTGAATGCTGAGCTATATTAGCTATAGGGAGAAAATCAAAGCGCATTGAAAATATTTGAGTGTGGTTTCAGGACTGAGATTGCAAGGCCCGATGCCCCCATGCACAAAGATGAGCCAACCCTCTAGTCTCTTTACAGTCCCACTCCATTTGAATTCTTGCAAGCCTTCTTGCCATCTTGGCCAAATACAGTACAGCACACAGCAGAGACAGAAGGCTTGGGAGCTTGTTAGATTGGGTCATTTGTGACTACACAGAAATCTTTAAACAAGTTTTAGAAGGTACATAGACAGAAATATGTAATAAAATATATATATATAATCGGGGCCCAATGTATTAAGGACATATCCTGCCTGCAAATCAAAATACAAAATGATACAAAATAATATCTTTAACCCTAGACAAAACGACCTCAACTCCTCTTTCACCTCGTACCAGGCACCAGGTACAAGGCATTCAATTGTTTGCTAATTTTGTGACTTTTCACCTTTCATTGCTATGCACAACATGCTTACAAAGATCTTCTTTTGCCGTTCACTGGAGTTTGTCAAGCACCCATTGTTGCACCGAGTACCAGTGTGGTCATTTGTGACCCCACAACAAAAATGAACGGAGTAAGCCAACGTAGTTAATTTTCCTCTGTGTTACATGCTTCTGTCAATCCAAATAAAGCTTATACTAGCAAACAAAATGCATTTTTGTTCGATCTTAACGTGCAACTGTATTTATTTATTTTCATTACTTGTTGTGTATAATAACCGGAAACAGTGTTTAGTGATGTCAGTGTTTAGTGACGTCAACTTTAATTAGGTTTTATTTTGCTCATATTAGCTGTTTCTATTATGGTATTTGCTTACAGTGCCTAACAGTAATCAGAGTGTCATGGTTTTTAAATATTGTGATTGTTTTGGGTGTCTTCTGCTGAGTAGTACCTATAAGAATATGTAGGGTCATTTCTGACCCCATTGGTACGCAGAAAGTTACAAAATTTTTGCTATGTCTAGGGTTAAGAGAGTGTTTCTACACTTTCTCAACAGGGACTTTAATAACATTGCAATCAAATACACAGACTTAAATATAGAGTTGGTCTTGCCTTTGCAGCTACAACAGCTTCCACTTTTCTTGGAAGGCTTTCCACAATCTTCCACAATGAACTCATCCAACCATGTCTTTACGGACCCTGCTTTTGGCACTAGGGCACAGTCATACTGGAATACTGGAAGGGTCCCCAAACTGTGTCCACAAAGTTGGAAGCATAGCGTTGTCCAAAATGCAGAAGCTTGATATGACCACTGATGTACATCACTCTGGATAAGAGCGTCAGCTAAATGCCATAAATGTAAATATGCAGAAGCATTAAAACTGCCCTTCACGCAAGTAAGGGGCCTAGCCCATACCCGGAGAAACAGGTTTGTCCCAATACTTTCGTTCATGCAATGTATATTATGCATCCATGATGATTGTGCAACTGATGACATATTCCAACTTGAGCAGTTTGTGGTGGCTGGTTTTACGTCCATTTTTCATGAGGGTCTCAAAAAATAAGCGGTGACCACCTTTAATAATGGCTGCAGACACAGAAATAAGACAAAGGTGTGAACCTCAAATATGTTCAGGAAAAATGTTTACCATCAGAATAACACTGTTTAAAGTCTTGGGATCAGATCTGTAGGAGGCTGTCACATGGTCGTGATTTGTACAAACAGTTAATGTTATTGTTTCACAAATTACGTTTTCGTACCTGGAGTGGAAATACACCCCTCAAGAATGTTTTAGTGGAAAGGAATGTAATTTCTCAACACCACTATCTCTTTATCACTGAACTTTTATTTTCTTGTTTGTCTCGAGCTTGTAGAAGACTATTATTTCACTCTGCTGTTTAAACCCTGGGCCTCCCAAGTATGCAGGTGGTGGGCGGGTGTGCACAGTTTGTGTGATAAGTGGTACTCTTAGTAATCAACTTTAAATTCAGATTAATTATGAGTGCACACCACAGCCGTATCAAGGCAGGTTTTGCCAGCACTATTATGTAAATATGTGTGCAAATGTATCAGTGGTATAAGAAACAAAGCTTTTGGCACCAACATTAACATTATACTCTCCATTACCAACAGAGCAAAACATATAGCATAACATCAGGGTAACCTTTAACTATGAAATCAGGGTGACCCATAATATTAACAAAAAAATATAAAAATAGTGAGAAGGAGTAAAAAAGGTCTAAAAAAGGGTGTTAACACATCTCACATTGCAAATACAAAGAAAAAATATAAATAGAGACATGCTTTATTTACAATTCATATAAATTTCCAAGCCAATACTTGGATAATCGACACTCATATATCAAATCATATATATATAATTTAATAGTGTTAATTAGATTAGAAGTGTGAGATTTTACTTGGAACATTTTCATCTTTACTCAGCTGAATGTAAATCACTCAAGAGGAGGTTCTTCATTTAATACACTTTAGTCATGATTTAGTCAATACATTACAACAAATTAATTACTCATTTTAATGCAGCTTATATTGTGTTAAAAGTGACAAAAAAGTGACTAAAGGGCAGACCACTCCTCTATACAAAACAAAATACAGAGAGCAGGATATTTCAGACTAATGCTGGATTCCTAAAGGGAAATACTCTTCACTTTTCTTGAAAGACAGAAAAAATCTTTACCTTCGTGTAACAACTGTACATTGCAAGATACTATTCAGCTTGTCTCTGCTTTTCTTAAAATCACCATTATATCAGATCAGAGTGCTCTATCAGACAGATGTGCACAGATATTTGACTTTCTTAACAGCCTGTTTTTCAGATCTGTGGGAAAATTCCCAGATAGAGAGCAGGGATAATGCTCAGGGGCTGGCTTTCATCAGACATGTAACACAGAAGACAATTCCTCCAGGTATGTAAACTGGAGCAGAAGCTCCGGCAGGCTGACAGAGGGGCCTTGTCTTCTTTCTCACTCACTCTCTCTCTTGTTCTCTCTCTCTCTCTCTCTCTTTCTCTCTCTCTCTCTCTCACTCTTATATTGCACAATGCACATGCTGACATGCTGAGGTGCTGCCTGATTAATCACTCCTGGTTACGACCGCTGTCTCACATCTCAGATTTGTCATCGGCATCTAGAAAATACAAACCTGTGCGTGTTCCAGACGGACTGCAAGCCAACCTGAAAATTCTGCCAAAACAGCCCACCGCCCCCTGAGTAATCCAAACCGGGGGGGGGGGGCGGTTGAGAAAATAATGCATGGAGCACAATGAAAAAAATTAAGCACATTTCTTCGTGGTGAAGCAGAGGGAGGACGAGACGCATGCCTTTACAATGGCGACCATGCTAGTTTATGTCTCAGGACTTTGTATACAGTTGCATTCTTTACAATCTCCAGACATTGTCGATGCGCACAGCATGCTCGCTTGTTTAGATGATGAGTAGAAGCTGATACTTTATCAAAGCTACCTGCATGAACAGGAGTTTTCTTGGTTGTGCACTGGCAAAAGGCCCAGAGGTCTTGAGAGGCGCCTACGTGCAGATCATACCTGTGCAGTGTGAACCGGCAGTGGCTCAGGTCGGCCCTGGAGAGATAAAAGGCATTTAAACAAGTCTAACCTGAACAGTTTGGCATCAGTGGCTGCTGCGTTCAAAATAAACATTCATGACCATATCGCTTCACGCACATTCTCTTCGGGGTGAGTAACGAGCTCAGTAGCGAATGCCGACTGCAAGTTATGATAAACTGGTTCACGCTTGGCGGACACTTTAAGGTGATATGGAGGTTGCGGTCATCACCCGGGAAATGACTTCACATCTTCTCTGCAATTTTTGAATTTCTCCTTTGCTGAGACATCTTCTCAAATCTCATAAGGACTCATAAGTGTTAGCTCGTTGTATACTCAGACACGCCGTCAGAGAGTGCTATTACAGATTTAACTGGATATGATCCATACACTTTTGACTTAACAATGTTCGCATTATCATTTTATGTTGCAGTCGGTTCATATTACATATGTACAGTTGCATTCAATAAATTAACAAATCTTAACTGACTTACAATTGTAATGTCTAATGAATGGGCCTGTGTCTAATGAGTATTGCACTGACTGTTTGATTTCCAGCATTTTTCCAGTAATATATTAAAGCTACTTCTGCCAATCACTTTTTTTTGTCAAAACTCCAAAGGCATTTGCTCAAAAGACCCACTAAAATATGTATGCAAATACAGAACCTCAAGAATCATTACTGTACTTATCGAGGTCCACGAGGCAAAAAGGCATCAGTAAGCCATGTAGCAACACACCACAATCTTAACCATTTTAATGCCTGCTGGCCAGTTTTAAGAATTCTTGCCTATTTTAACTATGTCTTAAGTTTACTTAGATGTTGTAGGCAAGTAAAAGCCCCCCACAAATTAGTTTTATCATCAACATTACGAAAATGTCTAGTCTAACATTAAAGTTGTCTGAAATTGCCCCTTGTGGTCTGGAGGATTTATTATGTTTTTTTTTCCAATGGATTGGACAGTGTATAGCAAACATGTATAATACATATTTAATCTAGACAATGTATGTTACTGAGTTCACATTCTTTTGAAGGGTACACAACAAAACTATTGTTAGCTGTAACTTCCAACCACTCCTGGTGTGTTCGTTTTGTCTGAGTGGCTGCATACATTAATTAAGTGATAATCTGTGTTTAATCTGGAGTATAAAATCTTCTGAATTCTATGCCGTAACGTGAGTAGGCCGGGTGCCTAAGCCTGACTTTTCAAAAACAGGCAAATTCTGCTGTCAGATAAGCCAAAAGAGGACACCTTTTCGTGAGAATCCTTATCGGAGTAGGAAGCAAGAGCCAAAAATGTACTGTCTTCTTAAAGAAGCATGAATCTGCTGGTTAAAGCACTGCCTCTCTGATAGCCATCTCATTGTCAGGATATTGTGCATCACTCTGATAAGCAATCTTCCAGCTGCCTCTCCTGCATCCTAGATTCCACTACTCTCTCTCTCTCTCTCTCTCTCACAATCTCTCTCTCTCTCAAGCCTCCTGTTTTTCGACCATCACCAAGTGGCATTGCAAGCAAAACAGCCATTAGCTGGAAGCCACATCTGAGACGCCTGAGGGGGGGTGGGGGGTTGGGGGTTGGTCTTCCTTCCTTTTCTTTTTTTTTTTTTGGGGGGGGGGGTGTGCTGGTGATGGTTATAGAAAACCGGTACGTTTTGAAAAGTGCTCACATTACATAGATATGGTGATTTATTTATATGTGAGGAGCAAAGTCATTTACCTGGAGAGAGCAGGAGAGATGCACTGATTAAGTCTTGACACCTTTCATCGGTGGACAGAGAGAGAGAGATAAAAGCAGCGAATAACAGCAGGTTTGTTGTGTAATGGATCCATCCCAGTTGCTCTGGACCATAGAGCAGCTCCAAGATGAGACGAGACTCATCTGGTCATACTGTAGAACCCTAACCCATGAGGGCCATTAGGATCTTTACAGATAAGAGGTGCACGGCACAAAGAGTTGGACTGAGAATATTGTGCATTGGGCAGATTAAACAGTTTTTGCATGGTTTAAAGGCCAACTTTGTCTCTCAGTTTGGGAAACTATACAATATATTCCTAATCTATTGGATTTATGTAGTCATATAATCTATAACTGAACACTATTTAGCCCTTATTGATGTATCCTTGTGCTGGGTGAAGCCAAAAGTACCAACCGATCAACCTCTGAGAGTAAACTATAATGCAAAAAAATAAGATCTCTATAGTGCTGCACTGTATGATTATTCTGTAATACTTTATAAAACAGTTATACAATCTATTCTTGAAAGGCTTTGTATTATTTAATTAATTATAATTATATAGTAGGCAACCTTTCTAGTACACAATAGAAATTGTCCTAATGCTCATTCATTTTCATACGAATCCTGTGGAAATCTCTGTATTATTATTATTATTATTATTATTATTAGATAAATATGAATGAGTTATTTTACATTATTAAAAATAAATAAATAAATAAATTCGTTGAGTTGGAAAATATGTACTGAGTACTACAAATGTCTAAATATGTACATTTCCATCACAATTTAGAAAAAAGGAGACATCACATCATATTCTTAAAACAATTTTTTCTGTTGTTTTGCTTCATACATCACTTATGAGAAGCTTGTCTCTGCTTGGTATTTATTTTTTTTACATTGCACCAATAGTGATGAAGTGCTCGCTGCACCCATGTTTGTCTGCCTGGGCCCTTACACACGTCAGTTACTGTTATGCTCCTCTTCTGGGAGATAGCTGATTGCCAGAGATGAGGGCCCTGATCTCGGCCTCCAGGCCTTTGATGAGTCCACTGTGATGTTATAGACTTCTCTGTGCGATAAGCTTTTCACATGATAATTCTTGTTTTCTGCACTGATGAAAGTGGACCGTAGTATCGGTTCATGGAGAGAGACATCAGACGTGGGACCAGTCAGACGTGGGACCGATCCTGCCACGCATAGCTCAACCCTGCAGGTCATGAAAGGGTTAGAAAATTCAAGTTGATGCATTATTTTATATGGCTGAATTGGTTTTCAGGTAATTTGACATTTAGGTTCAGTTTAACAGCATAGAAAGTATTACAGTTAAATTACACCAAGTAAAAACATTTATCTAAAATATTTGCATACAAATGTCTATATTTATATTTTTTGTATTAGTTGCAAAGTGTACTTTTTATTTTGTCCTGTTGTGTTGTATAGCTTTTATTGTATTATTTTGCTACTGTTACCTTCCCAATAAAGGTCTATCTTGGGGACTAATAATCTTTCTAATACATTTCATTATATTATATATATATATATAATGGTTGAATATTGTATATGGTAATATTAATATTATTATCTTACATTTCACTTCAACTTATTATATGAGATCGTTAAGTAAAACAGTTAAATAATAAAACGCTTTAAGTGCATAAAATGATTTGATATTATCACATACTGAAAAAAAATCCTATATGCCTTCATGTGCTTTCACTTGCCAGTATGCCATTCATGTGCAGTGATTTAACATCCCATCAGGTCGGTGTTTTTTTTTTTTTTTTACTCTTAAGGCGTGCTTTTATTTGGGGTAACAGAGTCATTTAGATGTCTTTGATAAAAAGACAGTTGTTTTAGGTGTCTTTGATTAAAGGACAGCCTTTAAGCGTAATGACAAGCCACTGAATAAATAAATAAGTATTCATGTGCTTTTCCGACATTAACAGTTTGTTTACCTTCCAAACAGAGACGCAGTGTTAGTGTTAAGGGGACTTCTCAGCGATGACCTCCAGCTCATTTCTATGTCTTTAGGCTGCAGTGACCCTGAGGCAGGCCAGCGCTGAGTGTTTGGAGTGGAGGAGTAATGAGGGGGAAAGACACACAACAAGCACAAGCTGCCCAACACAAACACAAACCAGGGAAAGTATTCAACGCAAACTTTGCATCACACCGAGTTCAGGCAACGGCCCCTAATTCAGCCCTTTGTAATCTGACGCGTACTATAAACACACACACACACACACACACACACTCTGTAATACATAAACACAGACACACACACACAAACACACACTTACAGACATACACACACAAAATGGACAGTGAAACCCCTACAAGAACAGGCGCACCTGGCTGTCAGGTGTGTTTTAGTGAAAGAAGGGTCACCAGGCTTTGATTAATGACGAGGTGAAGGTTTGAAGCTGACAGAAATATCTAGTGGGTGAGGTCTTCTTCGCGGTTTTCTGTTTTTTTAATGGTTTAAATAACCTTATGCTCACATTTATTGAATAAATTAAAAAAATTTTGATTGCTGTATTAAGTTCCATACAGTTCTGGAAAGGTTCCATCGCAGTGGTGGAACTCATTTTTCAGAGCTATAAAGTAGCATTTTAAACAATTTCTTAAGAAAATGTAGAATCATTTTTAAATGATTCCTTAAGGAAGTGTTGAACCATTTTGAAAGGATTCCTTAAGGAAATGTAGAAGCATTTTTAAACGATTCTTTAAGTTCTACCAAATAATAATAATGATAATAATACTAACAAAGATGATAATGATAAAATGAATAGAGTCTCTTTTTTAGATTGCAAGTGAAATTTTACAAAATTTCTTCAAAAATAATAATTTCTTAGATTCTTTTTTTTTTAAATCAGGAACATGGGTATGTCTTTCTTGTATATTTTAGTCCAGTATTGTATTAACACGATTATAATACACCCATTTGTTTCCAGCACTGTAATCTGCTTTCATCTGCTTTTCCTTCATGAACATAGCTCTGAATTTGTAGCGAATGATCCAAATCCGCTGTTTGATAAACAATGGCTAAAACTAAGAAACTAAGAGTGCTGAGGTCAAATCTGTCTGATATTGTCAGGCAACCTGAAAATATGTTTATATATAAATGTATTTATCAGGCTGATGTGTGGGTTTTTTTGTTTTCGTTTGGGTGGTCTTGTTTTAACTACCATCAATAAATGACAATATATATATAGGCTACACCCATTAAAACTGAAGTTATAAGGAGTGTTTCAGTCTGGACAGGGAACCAATCAGATCAGAGCTTTACAAGCATTTACATGTGTCTGCAACAGTCACAGTACTATAAACGACTGGTTATGAATAAGTATGTGCATATATGTCGCCCTCATATATGAAATATAAGAAAAATATAAGAAAAATATTGGACGTGGGTCTATTAATACTGTAAACTGTGACTGTATGTCTATCAGTGCATTAAAATGTCCTCAGCACAGCCCAGTAATTGTAACTGAATCAACATCTGGTTCAGTTCATAATTCATTTGGTTACAATCAGGTGTGCTGATCGTGGAATTTCACAAATCAGTGTGAAGAGGGAAGAAGTACTAAGATATCAAAGAACTTTTGTTGCTGTTTTAATGTGTGATGAATGCAAATTTCTTTTTTCGTATAGTGTTTTTATAGAGTTTGCATAGAGAAACACTGACAGTATTTTTTGGCTGGCGTAGGGCTTTCTCACAGTAGGCCTAACGTACTCCTGCAGGGTCAGCATTAATGTCTGGGTCTTGCTAAGGGTCAGCAGTGGGAGGCCTCTAGTTTTAATGCTGAGGACGAGATAAGCATCAGGAACAACCATTGGGCTCTGCTGGTGTGTGCTATAAACCAAAAGTCGAGGCCTTTGAGAGTAGGAGGGTGTGAAGAAGTTGTCAGTGAACTCTGAGAGGGATCCCCTTGTTGTTAATAGTGCAAGGTTCAGGCATTGGCCTCTCCTTGAGAAAAAGAAGCACTCAACCTACCTACAAACTGGCATCACCCCCAAAACACCCACTCTTTCACTCCTGCTCTTTACTTTCTTTTCAGCCTCTTTGTCTCCTCTGCTGAGATGGACTATGTGGGTGTTTTACACCATAAATTGAAAGGAAATGTTTTCAGTGCATGAAGATAAAAGTTGGTGCTGGCTTGGGGAGTTATTTAATCTGTGGGGGGATATGGCTAAAGGATCTTTTTGGGCTGATCATAAGAAAGTCTAAATTTCTTTATTTCTGATGTGACAAACATAGTGTAACATCATCAAAGTAGGAATGAAACAGCATTTAAAAAGTTTTGACACTGCAGTGCCTTTTTCACATTAGATATAGTTACACATTAGACTTAGTTACTTGTATTCAACAAGCAAGTTTCTTTTTGATTGGAAATGACACAGGCGTCTCCCAGAAGATAATAAGACGATGTACTTCCACAATTATTGTGGAAAAAAAATATTTCTCAGCTTTTATTTACATTTGAACAAAAAGTGGCATGTCCAACAACCAGTGGAGACATGCAAAAAGCTCATCAGCAATTATAAGAAGCATTTGATTGCTGTAATTGCCAAAAAAGGCTTTTCTATTGATTATTGAGAAGGGTATGAATAATATTGGACATGGCACTTTTTGTTCAAATGTAAATAAAAGCTGAGAAATATTTTTCTTCACAATGACGCCTCTTGTACATCATCGTCTCTTGTACATATATAACAAATTACAAATATAAAGTACACTTCTCTTCATTTAAATCTCTACTCAAAACCCACTTTTTTGCAGAATGTTACACTTGATTCCACCTATCCTCTGTATGTCCTTTTTGTTTGTTTGTTGAATATCATTGTAAAGTGTCCTTGAGCCCTGGAAAGGCGCTATATAAATATTATATAAGTATTATTATTATTATTATTGACAGCTTGGTGGGCCGATCTAGGCTCAAAATGCCCTGTCAGATTTTTTGTCTCAGTCCAGCCCTGCCCTGAACCTACACCTGGGGAAAGTTATGACAGTCTTGAAGTGAACCGTAAAAGGTTGGTAGAGATTTTTCTTCATGAAGGATGCTCTGGAGCAGGAAAAGCAGAAGTGATTAAGCTGATGGAGATAACATGTTGTCTTCTAACATATTGTCCTACCTCCAGAGGTGAGCTTAATTAATATAAATAAATAAATACACATATGTAAGGTTACATGTAAGGTTTCTGTTTTACTGTGCACTGACTTTTTACTTAAGGTCACAATAATCAGTATAAAATTGTATGTTGACATAATCCTACTTTAGAGCAGATGCATTGTAAAACTCTAAGAGCAAAAAGTAATACTCTGCTGATACATTGTACTGGATTAGATACCTGGCATTCTCTCTCCCTCTCTCACTCACACTCACACACACACACATAAATATGAAGTTCCTAAATAAGTACTCAATACTGGACACTTGAATTATGCACCACAAGAGCAAAAATATGGACATGAAATTGTCTCCTTTGTAACCACTGTAAAAATTAAAACTTCCAATGTGGCACAGAGGTAATTCAAAATGAGGACAATGTCCACATTGAATTATATATAATTTGACTTTGATATTTCTCAAAGTCAACCTCTATTGAAAGTGGTGATATGTGCCTTCTCACTAGTATTTTTATACAAAGGTAAACCATTAAATGGGTATACTGTTGCAACCTTATTCTAGAATAATCAAAATGTTAATTGCTAAGTGTACTCAAATGGTTGTATAATATGGTCAAGGAAATGACACTGAAAGTGACATGAATTGTTTTTTTCTTTTTCAGTAGAGATCCTAAGCAACCAGAAATGGGTGCTAAGCATTGAAAGTCAGATTGTCTGTGAGGGAGTACAAGCCAGTTTTGCATCTGGACTCTCAGCTCTATTTACATCATATTACAACTTCAACTTCCAATATCAAGAACAAGCCGCATGCACCCTTGAAGGATAGCTAACCATAGCTGTATTGTGCTCAGTGAAAGAAAAATGCTAAATATACCTAAACATAGTTTAAAGACGGTAAAAGGTAAACTGCATTCTAAACAGCATTCTAAAAAATAAATGTTTAATAAGAAGTCAGTTTTCTTCATTTTCTCAAACGAGGTATGCAAAAAATATTGCTTCTGAAAAAAGACATTTGCAGTATGCAACATAGCATAATTCTGTAAAAGTGCAGCAATGTACTGTATTATATATTACAGTATTACTGTATATATTACACGTCTACAGTACCATTCTTTATTATGTAATTACAGTATTGTACTGTCAATATCAAATACAGTATGTTTGCTGTAAAAAGAAAAAAAATGGCTGGCAACTCTGCTGCCAGTATTATGCTATAAATTTATAGTGAAATTTTTTACGGTGTGATAACCCATTTTAAATACAGTACATTTTACTAAAAATTACACTAATGTATTACTGTATTTACCTTTTTATACCAAAGAAAATGCCTGTGCATGAATTACAGTAGGGTAATATTGTTTTTTACATTCTAGCACTGCAGGAGTTCAGTGTACAGTACGAATATTTTAATTTAGTTTAAATTCTAAATTAGCCTGCCCTGTAGTCTATGCTACTTACCTTAGGCAAAGTCCAAAGGAAGTGATTGAGGTTAACATTTTTAGGCGCATGATCAGGATGGCACTAAGTGTAATAACCTAAGATGGTGGTTCTTATCCAAGATGAAGGGAACTCAATAAAATGATACTGCCATATGACACAGCTATTGTCATGATGGGGCTGAGTGAATGAAGCACACACAGGTTCAGAGTCCAACAGAAAGTTCTTTAATTAAAGCCTTTGCAAAACTACAGTACACCGGGCTAGCGCACACACACAAAAACACCAAGGGGAACTTAAGGAATGCAGCCAGGCCTTTCCTTTTTTTGGAAGGCCACTGCCTTCAGGGGCACTTAACTGTTGCTCCACGTGTCGAATACATTCATGCGACAGAAGTAAAAACCAGGCGCTGTTTTGCACGGTTGCATCACACATTATCGTCAGCGTTATCAGATCACGAAAAACACCATAGTATTTTGGGGCTTGTATGATTTTCTTCATCTCCCTGCCTTTCAGCCTCTTTCAACCGCTTTGTAAACAAAAACGGTAAAGAATCAACTCATTATTATTTCACTTTTAGTGGGAAATGTGTAGTATATTTTCACAAGATTGCATAGATTCACTCATT
>JBBPCY010000001.1:5742944-5760643 GCA_037974405.1 Brachyalestes nurse
ATATATAATATAAAATATATACATTTGTACAAACGTGAAATTATTGTGTCTTTCCAGAGAGGCTGTAAGGAGGTCTATTTCTTTTTCTGTACAGAACAAATAAGCAGAAATTCCCACAGAAACACTCCAGTTTCCTACAGAAACGCGCCAACACCATTGCCTGTGTATCTGAAAGTCCTTGTTGCTGTAATGGTCAGACGTCCCAATAACTTTGCCCATATTGCGTAATACCTCTGTTTGAATGTAGTACGTAGCGATGGCAACCCTCTTTGTCTACGGACTACAAATCCTATAAACCTGTGCGTCCCATTCTGAACTGTGATTGGTCCGCTGTAGTAGAGTCCCCCGTTGCCAAGGAGAGGATGTTCCACGCCTTATCGGGTCGAGCCCAACTTTATCCTACGCACAGCTCCACTATCTTCTGGTCCAGACAACGGAAAAGGGCGGTGTGCTGCACAAACTGGTGAGTTTCACGAATCGCAGGTCAGTTAAACAACATTTTGAACCAGTGAACTAACTAACGTAGCCACCAGTTCTGTCGCTATGATGCGATTAGCGCTTTAGCTTAGCTTGCTGTCATGGCTTGACATCTCAATTAAAACAACGACAGACGTTTCAGTGTCATATATTTAATACAGCCTGTCTTTTACGCAAAATCAGACACCAATTCAATACGACATTAATAGTAGGAATGTTGGTTAACTTAATATATAGGGTTTAATGCAACCACTTCAAGTCAAGTAGGTTCTTATTGTCATTTCAAACATATACAGTAAACACAGTAGACAGTGGAACAGTGTTCCACCAGGACCATGGTGCAACACAAGAACAGAACACCACAAGTGTAGACGGGACAAAAGAGAGTAATAAAACTGGACAAGACAACCTTTAGTACAATCAACAACAGCTCCAGTCTGGTTAAATACAGTATTTTGACAGGTAAGTTACTGTATTCTAGCAGTAGAGAGTTGTGCGCAAAAATGCAGAACATTAGTTACATGTGCAACTTTGTTGCAGCACTGATGAAAATTGGTTTTAATAGAATGTTTATAACTACCAGCAAGTGTCACATGCACTGTAATACAAATAAGCAGTAAAGATGTTTTCCTGGAAATGTGATGATTCACACTGATGCTGTGCAGCATGTGTGCAAGGGTTTGCATCGACCTTGAGAAGCCTGTTAATGCCTCTCTCCCGATACACCTTTCTAATTCCCTCTAAACCCCTTTCCAACTGATTACTCTAGGCCAAAGCTCAGTCAGTGGGGAGTAATGAGACACGTACACTGTATGGACAAAAGTATTGGGACGCCTGACCATTCCACCAAAAGGAACTTTAATGACATTGCATTCAACTACATAGACTTTAATCTGGAGTTGCCCCCCCTTTGCAGCTATAACAGCTATAACAAGTGTTTTTGTAGGTAGTTGTGCACATTCATTCTGTAGAGCATTTATAAGGCACTGATGTTGGACAAGAAGGCCTGGCTTGCACTCTCTGTTCCAGTTCATCCCAAAGGTGTTGGATGGGGTTGAGGTCAGAGCTCTGTGTGGGCCAGTCAAGTCCTTCCACACTGAACTCATCCAACACTGAACTTAATGGACCTTACTTTGTCCAAAATGCTTTGGTATGCTAAAGCATTAAGATAGCCCTTCAGTGGAAGTAAGTGACCTAGCCTGAAAAATAGGTGTGTCACAATACATTTGTCCAAGTAGTGTATGAGCAATGGATGTTTTGCACTTGCTGCCTTTTGAAAAAGACGAATTTAAATTGTATACTTTAGTTTATAAGGATTCATGTTATATTGTGCACCTTAATGCTTAAGTATGTCATTGTGTACACAGGAGGTTGCATTTTGCTTTGAACTAAAGTAGTCTAAATAGCCTAATGCTTTTAATGAATTAGGGCAATTTGTTTCGTCCCAATTATTAATGAGAGTGGAATGCCTAAGCCACTGCTTAGAGTTCAAAGGTACATGCCAGTGTTCCTGTGTCCCAGTGTGACCTTACACTTAACATTTTAATGTTTTTAGCTCTAGCACACTTTTCGTAACCCAATGAAGGGCTTGCTAATGTGTGTGTGTGTGTGTGTGTGGTTAGGTGGGTGCATACTGGTTTTAGATAATTGTGATGTCCTTCATAGTCTAATCCTGCCATCAGATTTTGTTTAGATTTTACTTGCATGACTGGGCTGTGGTGGAGCTGCAGCTTATTTTTCAAATTAACGTTGAGTACAGAGTTATTTTTTGACCGGAAGTCTGAGAGACTGATTGTGATTCAGGAGCCCAAAGCATTACGCTGAGGTAAGATTCTATCTAGGTGTGTGCTTAATCACCTGGCCAGGCTTAATCATGTGGCTCTGTATCTGGAGAATAAACGCAGGAGGATGATGTCATGGGGAAAATTATATAAGGGCGTCACGCAGAGCTTACTGTAGGAAAGGCTCTGGTCACTTGTTCTTTCTCAATATTTGGGGGGTTGCTCAGTCTTTCTCTTTTCACTAGCATACACTCAACTTTCTATACAGAAGAGCCTTTGGCTTCCCACATTAGTAATCCTCTTGGCTGTAGTGGTACTCGCCAACACAGGAAATCTCTTAGGAACGTCTTTTGACAGACTCATTCCTGTTTATACTGTAAATTTGGTTTGTGATTTTTTTTTTTAATGTCATGTTTGATTTATGGTTTGTGATTGATTTACATCATGTTTGATTTATGATTAACATTTCTTGCCATGTGAAAACAGTTTAAATGTAGGTATTTGACAATTATGAAGTTTTTGCTGTAATATTTTCAGATGATTAACCCTCTAAATTACTAGAAATAATGAATCATCTTTTTTTTTTACAGCAGTTATAATAATACATACAATAGCATTCTTATGTTGCCCTGATAATGAAAAACATTTGATGCACTGGATACATTTAAGATGCTTACACATGCTAAGATGCAATTAGTTGAAGTGGGCTACATTAAATGATGTAGGAGAAAATCAAACTCCATTTTACAGTAAAAATAAGTTGGAGACTTATCTGCTACTCTGCTACTCACGTTTTAAAGCATGCATCACTGTTAGAAAGATCATAAATGTAAGAAATTATAAAAGAATGACTGACTTTGCTTTTCTTCTAATTGCCTTAGAATTGATTGGAATGGCCTGGGCATCATAGTGGACTCGACATCACACACATCACACAAGCATGGCGTGTACAGCTGCACGTGAGTGAACCAGGCTGGCGAAGCAGGAGGTTAGCTGTACTCTGTTTCATCCGAGAAGAGGAAAGAGTTGCATGATTCTGCGAGCATGAACCGCTACACCACTCTGAAGCAGCTTGGGGATGGCACATACGGCAGTGTGCTGATGGGCAAGAGCAACGAGTCTGGAGAGCTGGTGGCCATCAAAAGGTACGTAAATAGATGGAAGCTGGCAGTTTGCATATTTGCTGCCTTTAAGCTGCACTGTATTAGTGTTTCTGCTCTAAGACACGTGATCAGATTATCAGGTAATTATCAAGGCCTATCACGTCAGGTGCGCCACAAGGGAAGATACACACGTGGAGTGTTTGGTGTTTTTAAGCCCCAAGTGGGAACATTTCACAAGAAGCAGACTAGAACAAGTTGAAATAAAATCTTATGTTAAATTATAGTCTATAAAAGATTTTATTGCAATATATTTCTATATGATTTGGTGACATTGACTGCAAAGAATAAACAAGAGCTTGACATCATATATCAATCTTATTTTGCTACTGAGATCTCAGGAGAATCCTGGTAGGTTGTTTTTACAGAAGAGATAATGTGTCAAGCCCATGTTGTAGGGGAATCTCAAACAAACATTCCACTGACCTAGATAGTAAGATTATCCACCCTGACTGACATACCACTACGTGGTCTGCAGTATCGTCCCCTACTGTAGTCCCCGAGAGGATCACAACAAACCCCGTTTGCCCAGGGCTGATCTCAGCACTGGCTGGGCCGCTGCATTTTACAAGTCGGCTCTTTCAGCAGGGGCAAGTAAGCTGAATTATGAATGGCCCAGTGAGACACTGTTGTAGCTGCCCAGGAAAAGACGGTTACCATGCAAAACGATACTCCGGTGACGGTGAAAGGAGTGAAAGTGCATAGGCTTGTGTTGCCTCGGTGTCCCATCAACAAACGTGAAATATCGGCACATCGTGCTTTGGGTTACATAATTCTTCATGCACTTTCAAGATGGCTCAAATGCCTGCCTGGATTAGTTTTCACGTGCTGCCTTGCTTGCCAACTCCGGTGCTGGGGCCTTACTGTACATAGCAACACTGCATTATAATAGAGCTGAGCTATGTTTTTGTTCTTCCTGGTTCTAATATGGAAAGTTCCATGTTGGCCAGCTGCTCTCAACTTTATGATTTTATGAAAATATTAGGAATATGTACATTTACAGCGTTTACCAAAAGAACATTGTCCATAGTCCATTCTGGTCACGTGAAGATTAATAACCAGGCCATCATTTTCCATTGCTCCATGATCCAGTTCTGATGCTCATGTGCTCTTTATAGGCACTTTTACCAGTAGACGAGGTAAGCATGGGTATTCTGACTGGTCTGCAGCTATGCAGCCCTATACATTGCAAGCTGTGATGCTCTGCGTGTTCTGACCTTTCTTACATAGCCAAGATTAACTATTTCAACAAAGCTCTTCTGAGGGATCGGACCAGATAGGTTAGCCTTCACTCCCAATAAAATCAGTGAGCCTTTAGTGCCCATTATCCCATTGCCGATTTACCAATGTACTTCCTTGGACCACTGTGTTAGGTACTACCCACTGCATACTGGGAACACCCAACAATATCTGCTGCTTTGGAAATATTGTTCTAGCCATTTTGACAATTTGAAACTCAGATCCTTAAGTTTGCTCATTTTTTCCTGCTTCACATCAACTTTGAAAAATGATTTTTTTGCTATGATATTTGTTTAGTTCTTTTGTATGTGAATGCTAAACAGAACAAGAGATTTACAGGGTCCATTTTTAATGGAGGAGAGTCCTTTACAGCAGTTTAATCTGAAATGTGTCAAAACTCACCCAGTCAGAATTGTTTACAATGCTGGTGACAACACCTGGATGTCCAAATGATCTTTTGGCCTTAAAATGTGCTCCTTAAAACACATTCAAGTCAGAGGTGCATCTAGATGTAGGATGTTGCAAAGTAAAATAGTCCCCATTTGATTTGCGTTTTGTATTGGATAGTAAATAAATCGCTATATTTGCATTAAAAACCTCTTAACACTTGACTCTTAACACACTATTGTGAAGAAATCTGAATTACTTTGTACTCTGAACTTTTGTATTTTGCAGAAATTCTGAAAAATTGCCATTTACAAAAAGTCGAAAAATGTTTTAACTTAAACTCCGTAAGGAAACTCCCAAATTCTTCTGTGATATTGGTATAAGTAACTTGTTTGACAGTTGTTAATGTAGTGAATATGAAATTCAATGCTTTTGTGAACAGTTTTAATTTAAGCTGAGTAAAGTCTGCACTGCCAAAAAGGAAATGTGACAGTGGTTTTTATCATCAGAGCTCATTTAGCCCTTGCATGGTTATCAGTGGTGAAAAGTGTTCAATGCAATGTTCAGTGTTCTGCAGTAAAATCAGTGCATAAAATTTAAGTCATGCCTGAAATAAAGACTAGCAGAGCAAGAAGTAGACTAACCTCCAGGGATGTTCAGGCCTTTCTCAGTTTAGGGTTCAAATAAACCTTTTAGCAGTAGAACATAAATGAGGCTTTCAAAAGTCCAAAAATCAATTACTTCACATTTGTGCAAAATTACAGTTTAGTGAAAGCAGAGGATAAAAAATGAAATTCTAGGAAAGCAGCCAGGAAGTGTAACTACATACCAGAAACATATTACTCTTGTCACAGAAGTACTCAAAGTGTCCTCCATAGTTCTGTAAGACATTACTTTTTGAACAATGTGGGTCATAGATCTGGAAAACACAGCATTTAATTCAAAATAAGTGTCCCTTGAGGCACATCTGGGTTTTATGGATCTGCATTATGTAAATAATTGTAAAACAGTTTTGCACTTATTTGTAGAAGTTGTTGTACAATTTTAAATATTGTTCAGTTTAACACCATTATGTGGAGTACTCATCTTTCTTGCCTATCAAACTAATTTAATTGCACTTATTCCATTTAAGTTGCAGTAAAAGTAATAAGGGAATGTAATTGGGTTAGTTGGGTGATGAGAAATATTTGAGGGAATTTTTAAATGAATAGATTGACCAAACATGCTAATGTGGTTAACAGTAAATGGTAGTAGTAATTTGAAAAATACAAGTCGGTGGTTCTTCGTTTTCATTTCTTGTTAGCGGGGTTAGCACTTAAGTCGGAATTATATAACAGCAGGTTGTGGTCTGTTTTTGTTGCTAATGAATCCTTGGAGATTGAGCTAAAGTCATTGTCTGAACTCTCTCTGCTGATGTGTTTCACAGAATGAAAAGGAAGTTCTACTCCTGGGAGGAGTGCATGAACCTGAGAGAGGTGAAGGTAAGAACTACAGCTCAGAGTAAACAGTAGGGATGCCCATTTCTGAAACAAACATTCAGTTGCTGTGTGGTTTATGATGTGTAGTTTATATCACCCTGCTCATTAATACTGTGTGAATTAGTGGTACGTTTCAAATGAGAGATGACGTGTGTGTTTTCAGTCACTAAAGAAGCTGAATCATGCCAACGTGGTAAAGCTAAAGGAAGTGATAAGAGAAAATGACCACTTGTACTTCGTCTTTGAATACATGAAAGAGAATCTCTACCAGCTGATGAAAGACAGGTATGAAGTGCACATCTTTTTACAACAAAACTCCACATGGCCATTTTGTTTGATTCATCCAGTGTAGAAAGGATACATGATAGACAGTAGACTGCCACTGGCTTTCGTTCTTAGCAGCACGCTTTCATTTGTCATCAAAACAGACAATTATTGCTTCTCTGATAAATACAGAGAATAGAGATTTTACGAGTCTGTGGAATTGTACTGGAGGGAAAGAACACAATTCTTCCAAACGATACTCCCTCAATTTATGTCCCTCAAATGGTGAAGAGTGCTGTCTGTCATTGATTCAAAATCTCCCATAGGTTCAGTTTAAGACTCTGAAGAACAGAGTATGTCATTTATGCAGTTTTAACATTAAGCAAACCATCTCTCATCAGGATATTTTATTATAGAATAGAGAATCAGTCAGAAAAACTTTGCTCTAGGTTGTAGTAACAGATGGAGATAAATAGACCCAAACCGTATCTCACAGCATAACAAGGCTACTGGACCCCCCCCACACACACACTGTAGAGGTAAAGAAGAGGGTCTGTTCCGATTTTTGCCATTATGCCTCAGATACCACATGATAGAACATGCCTCATCTAGCTATGACATTTTTTCAGTGTCCCATAGATCTAAATGCAGAGTCACTGTTCTTATTGAAACACTAGCCATTCAAATCTTTCTGACTGAAGCTCCTGATATCCATGCCCCAGTAATGAACTCTTTTAAAGTCACTTGGGTCTTTTCTTCCTGGCATCTTCATCCAAAACAGACGTCTACTGGGTCTCCACCTCTGTGGAAACATTATGCTGTTTTTCCAATCATTTATTTATTCATTTCTTTCTTTATCACCGGTCTATTGTTCATGTTTATAGAAGTAAATTGAAAGTTGCAGCTGTAAAATGCATATGATAATCATTGTACACCATTCAGCATAATACACTATTAAGCATCTGACACTTGTGTTGATTCTCTTGCCTCCAGAAACAAGTTGTTCCCTGAATCAGTCATCAGGAACATAACCTTTCAGATATTGCAGGGATTATCATTTATTCATAAGCATGGTAGGTTAACTGTCTCAGGACTGTGATATTCATGTTTAACACAGTAGAACAGCTGAGTGGGAGCCAAGTATTGGCCTGCGCTGACTGAATATGCCGTCAGCGGGTTTGGCACACTCCCACGATGCCTCAGATGTTCTCTTCATCTCTTCAGTGACAGGATGTGCGAGTGTCTCAGGTGTACCTGTTAACACTGGACTGATTTTAAGAAGCTGAACTGAACTGAAAGCTAAACTCGATTTCTGACCTATGGCATTGTGCCACATACCACCACAGACTTTCTCGCACAGCCTTTGGGTGGCATGTTTTGGGGTTCTCTTTCTTTCCTTATCTTCTGCTTGTGTTTCTCTTCTCTCCTATCCTTCCGTGTATGAAAATCTCTGTCATCAGGGAAAATAAGATGTTCACTGAAAATGAAATAAGGAACATCATGTTTCAAGTACTCTCTGGTTTGGCATTTGTGCACAAGCATGGTAAGATTGTTCATCTGTTCTATACTTTGATTTGCTTTTGTTCTCCATTTTCATTTCATGTAGGATCTACATACGTCTTCCTCTATAGATAAACAGAGAGCCAGATTTCGAATCCCTCCTTCTAATTCAAAGCACGTAAAAGGACAGCTGTGGAATTTTGTAATATTTGGCAAATTATCTTAAAATCCTAAATAAGAGAGAAATAATCTTTGTTTGGGTGGTTACTAAAAACAAAATCCATCACAAGTTACTAGTTACTTTTCTTAAAATGTAATGCAAATGATGTATCCAGATTATTAAAGGAAAGTTGGATTCTTCAATAGCTTTCGATTGGTTCATGCAAAGGGATTCATTTTTGGGAATTTTGAGAGCTAAGGGGGCGTCTACAAATGACATGATGCAAGCACAGCTGCCAGTGGATGCTATAGGGTCACTGGGGTCCAAATAAACCTTTTAGTAGTACAATATAAATGATGTCAGAGGTTTTCAAAAGTCAGTTACTTCACAATTATGCAAAATTACTGATACTTTTATCCACAGTTTATACTGATGTACTATGCTTGGACCCATGTAATTGCCACTTTTGGCTGTGTTTTGTATATCCTTGCTCTTGTGACAGACAGAAAATCTAACCAGCTTGGATTGGTCTGCACAGCTCCAGGTTAATTCAAACAAGCCTAACCTGTTCTTTAACATTTAAATGACACAATTTTCAGGCCGTAATTGTTGCCAATGATGATTTTAATGTATTATAATGTTTTTGCATATACCATTCAAGAGCTACTGAACAAAGAAATCTTAATATGTTAAGATGAAACCAACTTTTAAAAAAACAGCAATGGATAATAGTAGAAAAAAAAATTATGATTTAAATGCATTGAGTGTGATCTATTTAGTAACGCATGTAACACAATTCTGATTCAGTAAGTGTAATGTTATTACATTAACATTAAATACACTTACTGGACATTTTATTAGAAATGTCTATTTTGCAGGTCCACCTGACTGTTAAACAGTTTGGGATCCAAAATTATGCATTTCCATGCACATTTTGCATTAACCATCCTGTAGCCCTTTTTAACCACAGAACCACTTTTGCCTGGATAGTTGTGGGTGGTAGACCGCTCAAACCTAGCAGTGATGCTGAGGTGTGTTAGAACTTAAGCAAGTGCTTCTATGTCACTACCTTGTTAGTTCTAGAGTCATTAATGGATAGAATGGGTAAAGACTGACAGTAATTGCATATGTATATGGACTGATATACCTCATGAACCAACCTTCTAAGACAGTGGAAGTGACAGATCAGCTTGAAACACATAGTTCAAAAATGTGTGTTTAAGAATAATGAAAGAAAGCAATTTCTAGGGGAAATAAATTACAGGCTTTGAACTGGTATACATTGCATGTTGTGTGACTCCTGTGTGACTGCTTTTAGTACTTTTGTTGCCTGTACTCTTTTCAAGGTCTGCATTGTGATCTTCACTGTAGTAAGCTATTTAGTTTATTGTGAGTATTTCAGTATTGTATCACGACTGCTGGTAAACATTCTGTGACTTGTCCTGCTTCTTCAGGGTTTTTCCATCGGGACATGAAGCCAGAGAACCTGCTGTGTATGGGTCCCGAGCTCGTGAAAATAGCAGACTTTGGTCTGGCCAGAGAGATCCGCTCTAGGCCTCCCTACACGGACTATGTCTCCACGCGATGGTAAGAGAATGCTTTTTCATGGTGGTAATATAAAAGGAAAACAATAGTAATAAGTCTGTCTTATTTCATGATTATAGACGTCGGCACTGAATAAGAAAATGCCATTTTAAGTTCTCTGATTCTGCTCATACATACTAATATCAAGAGAAGATTTACATACCTTTACAGATGAAGAATGAAAATTTCAACACAGGATTTCCACAGCTAAGCAGCTTTTATTTTAAAATACAAAAGCTTTTTTGTTGGGGATTAATAGTTCACCTGTCACTTTTTGGGCTTATCATGCCTGTCAGGGCTTATCTTGTTTGGAAACAGCAGTGAAATGTGGTTCTTATGCATTGTGTGTGCAGGTACCGTGCTCCAGAGGTCCTACTGAGGTCATCCATGTACAGCTCCCCTATAGACATGTGGGCAGTGGGCTGCATCATGGCAGAGCTCTACACTTTACGACCTCTTTTCCCTGGCAACAGTGAAGTTGATGAGATCTTCAAAATCTGCCAGGTTCTTGGTACAGTCAAGAAGGTATGTGAACGACTGAACCAAAATCTGATGTGATGGCAAAGACTGAAGTGTTGCTTTAGTTACTGGGCTTTCTTTTGGAACTACATGACTTGCAGCCAGGTGTCAATGTGATGTCAGGCGTTCAGTGATACCTAGTATCTGTAATTCTTAGGTTGTTTGGATTTTACTTACCTAAGTGCAGACATTTGCAAAAAAATGAAAGCCTTTGCAAGCCTTACTAAATTCACTTGTAATAAGTTATCTTATTATTATGTATGGTTAATTGATTTTTATTGTCTCTGGTTCTGCAGACAGACTGGCCAGAGGGCTACCAGCTGGCTGCAGCAATGAGCTTCCGCTTCCCTCAGTGTGTTCCCACACCGCTGAAGACCCTCATCCCCAATGCCAGCAATGAGGCTCTTACGTTAATGAAAGACCTTCTACAGTGGGACCCGAAGAAGAGGCCGACAGCTGTGCAGGTTTGTTGACCCACGTGCTCCTGGTATGGTGTTTGCCATATGACTGAATGTACTTTTTTGGTTCATATTCAGTTCACTTCATCTAGGTTGAAACTCATTATGTTTAAATAATAAAGGAAACCACGCCTCATAGCTTTGTTTTTTTATGACTGTATTTACAACTCTGAAATAACATCTATACTTGCTGTACATTTTGTTAATATCAGGTCATCAAGGCTTTTTGTTAAACGTTTCAGGCACTAAGGTACCCCTACTTCCAAGTAGGTCAGGTGCTGGGCCCTCGGACACTGACTCCTGACCTCCGCAAGCAACAGGTGAAACCGACGCAGCCCAGTGACCCCAAACCCGAGCTGCAATCGGCCTCAGAGCCAGTCCTGCGCTCTCAGGCCAAGGTCCAAGGGAGGAGCTTCCATCAGCCGCTCCAACAGATTCCCCTGCCTCAGGCAGACCGCCAAACAGAGCCTCTACCGCTTAATACACAAAAGGTAAAGGGTTCCGAATGATCAGGAATAAATGTTGGACGCTAATAGCTCTCACACGTCATCAGTAGGTCAGTGAGTATATACGTTAGCCTTAGTTGGAATGAAAACATGCAATAAGATTGGAAAACCCTTACAATTGTTCAGTTATTTTTAATTTTTCTTTGTTAGTATTATTATTTATTTATTTGGGGATGAAAGCTATGGTTCTAAAAATGCCTCACAGAATACACGAAAAGGCAAACAGACACAGTATTCCAAACCAATTTCCTTACAAGTGTGCAATTTTATTCCTGAAGAGGTCGGTGGGAAATGAGAACAGTCTGGCTGGACTGAAGAGTGGGCGGAGACGCTGGGGGCAGACCAAGCCCTCCGACAGCTGGGACGAATCAGATCGCTCAGACACTGCCGCATCCACCTCTAAGAAACCCAGCATGGGCATGGAAGAGGACAAATCCAACAAGGAGTTTATTTCTCAGTAAGACAGTTCTCTTATTTTTAGAAGTTTAGATTCTATTAAAAGGGATTTGTATTTTCTTTTACTTTGTTATAGGTAAAATGAGTTTAAAATGAAATTAGTTTTAAATTAAAATGTTTTTACGCTTTTGTTCTTATAGCAGTACTTTTAAAATAAGTGCACAGTACACTACTTTTGAGTTCATTATTGAATTTTTGCGTAAAACAATGAAAAAAATGTATACATTTTAAATGTGTATTTTTTCTTTCGTATATACAGGCCAAAGGAACAAAAACCACTGTATACGTTTAGCACTGTGACAAAGCTTCCAAACAATGTTAAAATGAACCAGCCAGACTCCAGTCTCCAAAGCACCTCTTCAGCTAGACAGCATTATCTGCGCCAATCAAGATACCTGCCAGGTGAGTCTTATTATTTATTACTGTTTCAAGTGTAAATATTTTTTAATAACATTAAACAAATAACTTTGTTTAGGGCCTGGGTTGGTGTACTTAACCTCTGATTCCTCTTATTCATCAGCTAAAATATCTGCTTTATGCCTTGAAACAAGCTAAATTATCTGCCAGTAGAATAGCATCTAAGCTTTAAATAAATAATTAAATAAATGAACAAATGTCTATTCAAATGTTAACTTATATTGAAGACTACGTCAGGTTTTAGCAAGAAAGCATGGTAGCACCAAAAGTGAATGCCTCGGATGCCATTCTCGAGGACAAAGAAGGCAAAATGCGACAAAGCTATCTAATAAACTATCTAATAATGTACCATCATATTATTGCATGCTTATGTAATTTATATCTACTGTAACATCAGGCTAGTAATGATGTAATTAATACTGTAATCCATTTCAGGCTTAATAAGTAAGAGCACACCATCAGCTGGGGAAAAGGAGTCTCAGAGAGAGAACACATCAAACCACTCCAACAGGCCACTTGCTCCTATTGGAGGAGCAGCAGTTACCCGAGTCAGTCCAGGTAAGCTTACATATAACAGGGCTAGGGTGCTAGTCAGCAGCTGTCAGAAAACCTAGCTTACACACATGAATGCAGTGACTCACGCAGTAAAGAGTTCCTAACTGATTGCTAATTTTCACTTTTCACTTCTCACTCAGACACAAAAGGACAATGTTTTAAATGCTCATAAGTTGTTCGACCATGGTAGCAGCCAGGTATTCCATTATTCATGGGACATGTGATCGACACTCAATATAAAACCACAGATCCTTGCTTTATTCAGAGGGTCTGGCTAGTGTTGTGCTGCTATCGAATCACCCTCTGATTGCTGTCCAGAAAAGCATCACAGTCCAGGCCCAAGACCTTTAAATAGATTCACATGTCCCTATTCTTTCAGATCCTTTACCACTTTGTTTCTCTATTCGCATGCTGCTCTAGGAATAGTGGCACTTTGCTTTTGAGCTTTCTTGATTTTTTTTTTTTTGCTGTGATATTTCCATCATTTCTCCTTGCATGCTTCCCTCGCCTCTTTCGTTAACTCCAGAAGCCGAAGAGAGCGGCACTAAAGCCTCAGATAAGCCCAGAGAAAGGATACTAGAGAAAATTGAACAGCCCAAAGGTACACACAACACTGGCGCTCTTGTGCAGGTTTCTCACTGCAGCCAGACAGAGAAAATTGTACCTTGTGCCCACAAATAACAAGTAACTGCTGCGTCCACAAATGCATTCTTTCCTTTTAACTCAACGCTTGCAAGCTTCACAGCTTTACAACACTGGCGAATGTTTCATTAAAACTATTGAAATTTATTTCAAAGTTAAAGTTGCTAGTTTTCGGTTTAAAATACTATAATATCAATCTGGTCTAGCAGAATTTGTCAGATAATGACAATTGTATAAATAAAAAAACCAAAATTAAATTAATGATACGTTCTAAGCTTCTCATTAGGCGGGATTCGTTTTTTGACAGTGTTCATGGAACATGGACAGAAAATCTTTTGAAAGATTATGGCTTTGAGAAGCAAGCTATTACAAAAAAAACAGTGTATTATGGTGTGCAAAAGTTTGGGCACTCTTGGTCAAATTTGATTACTTTATGAAAATAAGTAGTGATCATCTACAGAGAGCACGTTTCTAAACATACACTTAACAGTTAGAAATACATTTAAAATTACTGTTTAAATTGAACAATTATTAACTTACCCTAATAACTGTGATTAGTCTTCATACTATACAATTTAAAACATTTCAATCTTGCAGGAAACTTTGTAAGCACCACATACAATCTCTCGGGAGCTTACATCCCATCTTTCCAAAAGAAGGAGGTTGGATCGGTCGGCCAGAGGATTCAGCTTGCGCCAATTGGAAACCAGCACGCCCGTATGTATCAAGACTTCTCAAATCTTGAGCCTCTTTATGTTAATCTGCAATTTCCATTAGATTCTTTTTCTTATTCATCAACTGGCTTTTTCATTTAAACCCTATAAGGCAGAGGTTTCACTTTAACCAACTCATTAAATTTGTTTAGTTTTACAATCGGAGGACTTGATGACTTTAATTCCAACTGATGGCCTCTGTCCCTGAGCAAGAAGCCATCAGCTGGAAATTTGCTCCAGAGTAACCCTAATAGTAGTTGGCTAGCATCAGCTTTTTTGGACAAATCTGTCAGCTAAATAACAAAATAGACCTTGTTGGTTTCAGCACATCCTTGTCTTTCATCTGTTACATTCTCTACCATTCTTCTCTATCTTTATCCATGCTTCTTCCATGGTTCCTTCATCTTAGTTGATCTGTCTTGCACTGCTGATTCTAAACCTGGCAAAACAAAACCTTCCAAGCCAAAACCTTCTGCTTCCACTTCACTGAATGAGAGTTCTGAAGGTAAATTTTAAGGCCTTCCTTTTCATGTAGATGGAAAGTTCTAGCCAGTTCCAGTCTTAGTTGAGAACAGATCTGAAATATAAGTTAAAAGCAAGTTACAGAGACTCCTGTGACTACAGTCATCCTTGCAGCAGTTTGACCACAAGATATTGTAACAAAGCACTTTAATTAATGGCATCCGTGGGTAAAAAAATGTCACGAAAAATGTCTTTGTGGTTAATTAGTTCAACCTCACACTGAAAATGTAATCAAAAACAATATTTCAGTGAAATAGATTTCAGTGATTTTTTTTTTACAAAACCACAAGTCAAAAATACTGATTCCCCTGCATTCTGTACTTTGTACAACCTCCCTTTGTCAACAATTACTCGTCGTCTTTATTGCTTGATGAAATTAGAGAATGCAAAGCAAGTAATCTGAAACTGCTCCTTGAGTCCCTCCAGATCCCACACAGTTAGAGGTCCTGTGTTTTGGACTCTCTTCTTCAGCTCAACCCTCAGATTTTTAGAGGTTTAGATCAGTGGACTATGATGGGATTAATTCTGTGATCATTGAGCCATTTTGTGTGGATTTCAGTTGGAAATCCACACAAAATTCCTGCTGGAATTTACAACCACTCATATTTTTTTTTGCCATAGGCATGCAGCTTTCTCCATGCAGAGTCCATAATGCCATGTATCCTAACAAGGTTTCCACTTGGGAGGAAAAAAACCTCAAAAATATCATAGGTCCTCCACCATATTTAACAATTTGCATCTTTTCTGTATAATCATTCTTCTTTTTATTCTGAATCCACCCAAAAACATCTCTATTTTTGTCTAATTTGACAATCGATTCTTGTTCCAGTTGCAGTTCCAGTACCATCTTGTGACATCCAGGTGCTTACATTTGGGATTAAATGAATAATAGCTTCCAAATAGCTTGTTAACAATGGGTGTGAAATCTTAACTTATTTGAGAATTAGTGACTCAGAAATCCTCCCATCTTGTATGAGTCAGTCAATCGAGAGTAATGTTCCCCTCACTGTGCATGGGGGTAAAAAAGCAAATAGGTCCACTTCCTAGCATTTTCAGAGAGTAAGCTGTTTGTATATCATCATTACCTGATTTGTGAAAGCCCACGCAGATTTGTCTCATTTCTTTTGAGTATTCTCTAATCTCATCCATGTTGATGAATGACTGAGGGATTTGGCCTCTGTATACCCCATATTTACACCCCAGTGAAACAGTAAGTCATGAATGACAACTTATGATTTTCTGAACCCTCAAATGGATTTAATAGTTTGAAACATAAATGGGCTGCAATATTTGTGACACGTGGTTTTGGTAAATTTGGTAAATAATTTTGGAAAAGGTTTATTTTCTTAGACTAAATATAAAATATCACAAGGCATTAAAGTTTTTTTTCGTGGTTAATGTTATTGGTTATCAGAATTATTTATTGTCCATAAAATCTGTTGATTATACACTAGCTGCAAAGCACGTGTTAACAAAAGTGACTCCTTTTCTTTCAACCTCTGTAGATTTCGATGGGTGGAAAAAGAGAGCAGAGAGATCCCAGATCAAAGGTCCAAATTACTCAGCCTTGGGAAAAAACTCTGGAAACCTCCTCTCTCGCGCGGCTCCTGTCCAACCTGTTCATGGCCGAGTGGATTGGGCGGCGAAATACGGAAGCCATCGGTAGCACATTTTCTGATTAGCTTGAGTGCTTTGGACCAGGCCCATGTGGACTGAAATGGGACCTTGTTTCAACTCTGCTAATTACTGTGTAAAATCTGATGCTGTTAAAGCTGCTAAATCACTGTGCAAATGTCACATTGGGACATGTAGGATGTCCTCACCTTGACACACCGATATCCAGTTGAAATGTCATTCCTGCAGTTTCATTATTAAAATGTTCTTTAATTATACAGTGAGGTAAAGTCCTAAGGGCCTATGCTACTGCTAACCTGACTCCATCTTCATCAATAGATTTCTGTTATTAGCAGTTAGCAGGGTTATTATGGCCTAAAGCCTGATGTGCTGTGATGGTAGCTTATAGCCATAGAAGTTTAAAATGTTAACATTTCTTAGGGTTAGGACCAAAACTATTTTAAATAAGTGTTTGAATGATTTTGTATTTATCACTATTTTGGTACACTTGGTTTTGTAGAAAATGGTTCATTTTTAATATCCCAAGATGAAAATGTGCTGTTGTGAAAACAAGCTGATTGTCATTTGCGGTGCCTCAGAAACATGGCACACTTATGTAAGAATTTTTGTTTTGAATATCAGTACAAATTCCATGTCACTACTTCAGTTCAGAGTGTATGGGTACATGCATTAAAGGAAATTCCATTTTTGAAATTTCTGCATAATTAAAAGTGTCACTTGAAGTGATGTGATGTGAACTCTATCTAATCTAAGACACTGATGGAAAAACATTTTTATAATCCATTCATATTGGAGAGGTACATGGAGGACAATGCAAAATAGTACCCAAAGAAAACAAATCATTTGGAGTTATCATTTTTAAAACATGGTCAGTATTAGTCTCATGTAGGTTTGAATTGCTTTGGTTTACAAATGAAATGTCTATTTTAGTGTAGTAGACCTTGTGACCCTGGTATTCATCGTAATCATTGTAACAATTCAAGCTGTCAGGCTTCCCAACAATGACCCTTTTCACATCAAACCACTCTAAATCACTTTGTTTAGATCTCAGTGACTGAATTATGTAGAAATACCCATGGAATTCCCATTTAATGCTGCTGGAATGCCACTCTAGATTTAAGTGTGTTTTGTTTCATAAGAGTATTACTCAAAAGACCACCTGTCTCCTGTTACAAGTCACTATATTGGATTAGTAATATACCTAGTGTCATAACTGACATATATATATATATATATATATATATAT
>JBBPCY010000001.1:5764545-5779370 GCA_037974405.1 Brachyalestes nurse
TGTTACAAACCTACGACAACTCACATAATGTTCTTGCCTTTAACCGAGATTAATTTAAAGTAAAGGCTATATTTCCAACTGAACGCGAACTTCTGACTCTCCATGCTGTGTTTGTTTTCATTTGAGCTGGTGTCGCACGCAGGTCTCACGTAAATGACGTCACGCGTGCGCCTGTTAGTCAGACATCTGCTGACAGGTTACTGTGAACTTGATTTTATTAGTAACACAACATTACTTGAATTGTAACGGTAATCTAATTACGTTAGATTACTGCATTACTAAAAAAATAATCAAATTACAGTAACGCGTTACTTAGCAGTATATACAGTATGCACTATAGTGCAGATGTATATTTACAATATTTCTACTGCATATTCAATTTTTATTTCATCTTTTAAGATTTGAAAGACCTACCACTTACATTGCATCAAACTTTTAGGAAGAATTACACCATACCAAAAATCGCTCTGTATTAGTATGTATTATTACCAGAGATGTTCACAAGTCATTTTCTCCAAGTCAAGTCTCAAGTCTTTGTTTGTGCGACTTAAGTGCGACTCGAGTCCCCATCTCTGATTATTACATAATTACTCTAGAATGCAGTGAAGTGTGCCCACTTTTTATCTACAGTTATTGTCCATTTTATCAGCTCCATGGTGTACTTTATAGTCTGCATCATTTGTCATCTTGTTTTACACCATTCATCAATGGTCAGGAATCCCACAGGACCACCGGTGGGCTGGTATTATTTGGATGGTGTATCATTCTCAGCACAGCAGTGACACTAACATGGTAGAAGTGGTAGTATTGTACTACACACTGGTCAGCCACAGCATTTAAACACCCTGCGTAATATTGGGTGGATCCCCCTTGTGCTGCCAAAACAGCTCTGACCCAACAAGCCATGGACCCCACAAGGCCTCTGGAGGTCCTGTAAGTTCTGTAAGTTGCGGGATGGGACCTTCAGGGATCAGACAAGTTTGTTCAGGACATCAAACAGGTGCTCGGTTGGATTGAGATCTAGCCAATTTGGAGACCAAGTCAACACATTGGGCTCTTTGTCATGTTCTTTAAACCATTTGTGAACAGTTTTGCAGTGTGGCAGACTGTATTAACCTGCTGAATTGTCGAATAATTATTTGTCGAATTATACGAAAGGAAACATGATTCATCCGACCAGACCATGTTTTACACTTCTCCATGGTCCAGATCTCATGCCCACATGCCCACTGTAAGCACTTTTGGCAATAAACACGGTTCTCTTTGGACCTATCTTCTGTTTCTATGCCTGTTCACTTGCTGATAACATATTCTACACCTTTACAGGTGTCACAAAATAATACTAAAATAAACCTCATTTATAAGTGGTTGTAAAGTTATGGCTAGACAGTGGTTGCTATAAAGAAAGAAAGTATGAAAAAAATGAACCTGCCATTACGAACACAACATGTAACACACACACACACAGTAGGGAGTACAGGCAGCTGGGTATATAACAAGCTTTCTCATTCTGACACACACACACATACATACACAAAAAACACATTTACTTTCAACAAAAAAGGAAAACTTCCCAAAGGCAAAGGTTCATAATTATTGTCTATGTTGAGAAGTCACATGGGAAAAATATGTAGTAGTTGTTATGGCACAGTAAAAAAATAATAAATAATACATAAAAAGTCTCATCCAGTTCACTTGGAGTCTCGTTTGTGACTCCATAAAAACAATCTGATAAAAATATCAAATATCAATTCTATAAATTCACACCAGTGAAATTTATAGAAATTCATGTTTGTAGTAAATGTAGTTGAAATTCATGTTTGTAATATTACTGGCATTAAAAACCCCATAAGAAACCAAGAGCAAATTCAGCAACTCATGCAGCAATGTATGTGTTTGTGTCAGTTACACCATTTAGAGCTGAAGGCCAGAGTTTTGAGACATCAGTGCAAGACCTTCAACAGCAACACAGACTCTTTTAACTCAAAAACACCCCAGAATACACACCCATAGTTACTCCAAGGCTTAAAGTGAACTCCCTGGTCAGCTGTGTCTGTGCTGTGTCACTCATCTGACCCTCAGCACAGAGAGAGAGAGAGAGAATGAGAGAGGGACAGAGAGGGTTCACCAGGTTGTCTCCTGAGGGACTTGCTGTGTAACAACATGAATGGAGGGAATGCCATTCTCCTTTTCTTTACTCTCCTTATCACTTTTCCTTTCTCCCCCCTCTTCCTCCTGTCTCACCACTCTTGTCCCTGCAGGTCATTCACTACAGTTCTTGACTCAGCCTCAGAGGAACCAAATGCTGACAGTTTTTATGAAGGGGAGGAAAAGAGCAACATCATGAGTGAGGGCAAATATGTTTGAGGGAATCTGATCATATTTCCACTGTAAACTGCTGTGTCTACTTCAATTAGCTCAGTATATCATCACCATTAACTTAATCTCTCGAAAACAGTAACTAACATAGATGTTCTCCATGTTAATGTTTAATGTACACCGATCTCATGTAAAGAGTGATGTCATTTGACACACTTATCATAAAAGGCTGACAGAATTTAAAAGACATTTTCAAACTATCACAAACCGTAAAAAAAGTGTAGTTAGGAAAATATGGCAGCATTAATATTCAAATGATAATAATAACCAAACAAAGGTGGTTTACTGCTCCACAGATACAGTTTTCTAATGGAACCAAAAAGCATATATAAATGTAGACTGTATATATATATATTTTTTTTAAATATTTTAAATTACTTCATATTTCTCATATTTTCCCTAGGGCCCCAAAGGGCTTCTCTTGTGGCCTCACTCCAAAGAGCCCTTGTGAAACTTGTATGCATGAGAGTTTATGCTTTGAACTATTGGCCATTTTGGTTCACAGCCAGTTGTGTGTTTTTGTACACCTGCTTGCCCTTCCGTCCCTTCCAGATCTTTATAATGAGTTTATTCACCCAGCAACACGGCATGAAATTATATTACTGCAAATAACACAGCGAATTAACACCAGTGGCGCAACTGCCAAGCATTCAAAGAGGCCGTCACATGCTTGTCCTCATGTATGGTGAAGATATGTTGAACCACTTCCAGCAAATAAGGGTTCAACGTGACAGTGGGGGCCAGGCTGGCTATAAAGAAATGAGGACCGTTTCTAGTTAAAAGTATACAAAATGAGACGCTTCAGTGAAGCACGGTTGGTGAAGTGCTATAATTTTGCATAGATGAGAAAGGGCCCTTTGTGATAGTGATGGACTTGATGGCGCAAAACACTGATATAACCTTCTTCAACAGTAGTGCGTTTCTTCATCAACGGAGTCTTTATTGAGACCGCACCACCCTGGCGCCTCTGGCTAAGAGGGCTGCAGGCCCGGTTCAAAGGCTCCGGGTTTGGTGCAGCAGGCGTTAGAGAGAGCGACCCTCTAAAACAATGAAGGAGATGGTCGGGGGAGTTAACATAAGATGAGGGGGGAACACGAGACCGGAGCAACTGCCTCGCGGGCCTCCTGCGCTCTGGCACAATAACGCGCCTTTGTCCCGCGTCCTGATGCGCTGCTCTTGGGTGCAAATGTCGATTTCACGCCCGCCTCGAGCGTGTGTGTTTTTCAAAGGACCCAGCAATCAGCAGTGTGTCATGTGCACTTAAATATAGCCTGAAAGATTCACTTTCTTTCAAGACTTCTCAGTAAGCAAACACTCCGCTTGGTGAGATGGTCTTCTCACTTGGATAAGATGTCCTGAAGCTGAATGACTCCAGGGTGTGGAAGAGCGCAGCTTACAGCCCAGCGCAAGCATTCTCGGTTTCTTCTCCGTGCGAGGCCCAAAGGCCTTCTCTACAGGGTTTTGAGGCTAACTGAATAGAGTAGTACGTTTTCATAACCGAAGCCAAAAAACAAACCCTCCAGCATGGTATGGTTTTCAAGGTGTTTCTGGAAGGAGCTGTAACTGATTTCATGGCATTAATGTGCCTTAGTAAACAAGCTGTGGTTTGTTTTAGTGATTAAAGATATGCTGAAGTGCTGTCTCTGATGCTGGGGTGTTAATTTAACAGCTACTTATTCAGGTCCATATCTTGTTAGGCATAGAAATACTTAGGGAGACACGGATAGCTACACTATATGGATAAAAGTATTGGGACGCCTGACCATTATACCAACGAGGACTTTAACGACATTGCTTTTAAATGCATAAACTTTAACATGAAGTTGGTCTCCCTTCGAAGCCATAACAGCTTCCACTCCTCTTGGAAGGCTTCCACAAGATTTTGGAGTTTCTGTAGGTATTTGTGCCCATTCATTCTGTAGAGCATTTATGAGGTCAGACACTGATGTTGGACGAGAAGGTCTGGCTCACAATCTCCGTTCTAGTTCATCCCAAAGATGTCAGATGGGGTTGGGGTCAGGACTCTGTGAGGGCCAGGCAAGTTCTTCCATCCCAAACTCATTCAACCATGCGTTTATGGAGCTTGCTTTGTGCACTGGGACACAGTCATGCTGGAATAGAAAGCGTTCTTCCCCAAACTGTGTCCACAAGTTGGAAGCATGCCGTTGTCCAGAATGTCTTATATGCTGAAGTATTTAGATTGCCCTTCACTGGAAGTAGGGGGCCTAGCCCAAACCCTAAAAAACAGGTGTGTCCCCAAACTTCTGTCCTTATACACCACTTACAAATATGTTTTTTTTAAAGAACCATGCACTAAAATGGCCTTTAAGGAAACAAAAGTGGTTCCTTTATGGCACTGCTCCAAAAAACCTTACAGAGACTTTAGCTGGAAGGACCAGTGCACACACATTTCTCCTTCTTATGTTTCGGAGCTTGTCCTGATTTTGGGGGGAATAGGCAAACTGGAGAATGGTGTGTGTGTGTGTGTGTGTGTGTGTGGTGTCAGATGCTCAGTGAGTGCCTGAGCTCCAGCTACATGCCTTCAGTCCAAGATGAAGGCAGTGAGCGGTGAAGACGCTTGGCTGGGACACATTCAGGCAGGAGGGAAAGGTGCACTTC
The DNA here is from genome assembly GCA_037974405.1 of Brachyalestes nurse. NCBI lineage: Eukaryota > Metazoa > Chordata > Actinopteri > Characiformes > Alestidae > Brachyalestes > Brachyalestes nurse. Next base: position 5,769,544 of record JBBPCY010000001.1, read on the forward strand.
TGCTTCATAAGCATGTCCAGTGAATGGACATTCATTGAAGACAGGCCAATCAGCTGCCTGCTGCTGCATTACTGTATGCTGAGCAAACCATGACCCTCCACTGTGGCCCACAGAGATCTGCTGTGTTTATTTCAAGAACAGATTTGCAGCTTGTTTTAAGGGATATTAAGTTTATAAGCTTGTGTTTTAATATGTATATACTATTAGTTAAACACAGCATTAATCTCTCAGAGTACAGCCTTCAGATTAATCCCTCAGGTTCTAAATGACCAGTGCACAAATCAAATGTCGAATTTTGGACCTGCCCTGTGATGAAATGGAGATTCCAAAATGTTTCTCTGGCTTTCGCCCCATGACCTCCAGGATAGGCTCCAGCACCCCTATAAGATCCCTGTAGGGTAAGTGGCCAAATAATAGATTCAACAAACATTTGGGGTTCAGTTTGTTCCATGAGGAGACTGCTTCTGCACCCTTTAACACTTAAGATCCACTCTGTGGATTTCTGTCCTGTTTCGGGACGAACCGAGATTGATCATGTGAATGAGAGTTTGAAAGAAGATCTTTTTTTTTTTTTTCTTCCAAACCTTCCAATCCTGCTGCACCTTCAGAAACCAGGATAGACAAACCATAATCCAACACATGATTGTAACTCAGGTTGATTTATTGTTTGATGCTGACCTGGTTGATTCGGGACTATTGTTAATTATAAGTTGTGACAAAAATAAATACAGACAGCAAAGATCAGTGGTTTAGTACTTATACTGTAGTTTAATTTCTTGATAGCATCATTACCTATTTTGTTCTAATATACCAAACATGACCCTCAGCCCGACATAAACTATCCTACTGGAACATGTTTGATCCAATTCATCTGGGTTATATGAAGCACATCATATCCTGAAGCATTTTAGTTTTTTCTTCTTTGAGCAAAAAGTATTTTTTTTAGGAATAACTGATAATCCAAGAGAGATTTTGAGTTCATACCCTTCGAAGGTTGTGCACCAGAGCTACCAGAATAATGTTACAAACCAGTCAAAGTCATTACATCTTTACCGTGCAGGTTTTAGCATTTAAGATCACTCCTGTAAAGCCATGATTAACTGCTCCACTTCATCCTAAGCTACTAGGGCAGAAAACATTTTTTCTCTGAAGTAACTGCATGTAGTTTGCAGCATCACTGTACTTTATGTAACATTGTTTTGTTGGATCTTTGTATGTATTGAGGTTTAAATTCAGGCTAAAATAGAAATACCATAAAAATGCAGGAACGGAGCCAAGAACCATTATTTCACTATAAATACAAAGGAGGTGTGTACAAATCAAACATGAGTCTTCTTACACTTGCAGAAAAAGAAAAAGTCAAAACAAACTTGCTCATTGCCTTACAATGATGTAAATTGTCAGTGAGAAAAGTAGTCGGCATGAAAAGTTTGATTTATACATAAAATTTGTTTCATGTATGTAATTCTGAGAGAGAACGAAACGCCCAGCGTAGTGATGCATGACCATCCGTGACATGAAACCAATATTTAGGTCATGTTGGTCAGAAAACAGAAACCAAAATAAATAAAATAAACTTGCTTAATGTCGGCTACAGTATGTGCCATGAAATCAAACGTCCTTGACAACAAAGAATGGTTATTCATCCAAGGCTATAAACACAGCATTTCAAAACACTGGGTACAGAAAGCATCGGACACAGACTTTCTGCTTCTGTTGTTTAGCTATTTTCTGCACATTGCTTGGAATGTCATGTTTTCAAGTGGTGTAAAACCAGCAGTCAAGAAATTCAAAAACATCGAAAGCGTTTGCCCTATCTGAAGTTTTAAGGCTGTTACTGATCTGTATTACCAACAAAAGAATTTGTAAAGTAAAAACTGTCACAGATCTCTTTTATCTTTGCTTCTCTTCTGCAAAAAATTCTGCCTTTTTCCTCTTTAGGAACAAAAACCAAAAGGGCTATTTTAAATCATTTTCTGTGAAATTTTGCCATTCTTTAGTCCAAACCAATCTCACCATCTCTTCGTTTAATGTAAAAAGTGCATCAAAAGGTAATGTCAAAAACTGTATAGATTAATTAGCTCAAACTGGACATGCTATATGTATTGGGACACCTGTCCATTTATGAGATCAGACACAGATGTTGGATGAGAAGGCCTGACTAACAAATGTTCGATGGGGCTGAGGTCAGGGCTCTGTGCGGGCCAGTCAAGTTCTTCCACACCGAACTCATCCAACCAACCATGTCTTTGTGAACCTTGCTTTGTGCACTGGGGCACAGCCATGCTGGAATAGAAAAGGTTATTCCCCATACTGTGTCCACAAAGCTGGGAGCATGGCGTTGTCCAGAATGTGTTGGTCTGCTGAAGCAATAAGATTGTCCTTCACTGGAAGTAAGGGGCCGAGCCCAAACCCTGAAAAACAGGTGTGTCCCAATACTTTTGTCTATATAGCACAGCACATGGATGAAATGATTGTGCTTTGCAACAATCCCACTGTTGTGTTTTCAACCATCCCTTGGTGGTTACACGGTTCATTAGCACAAGCTACGATGCTTCCATTTGACATGACCCCAAGGCCAGTTTGCGGGTACATAGTGTATCGTCCGGAAATCAACACTGTGTTTTCCATAAGATAATTGCTTAAACCAACTACATTTGGAAAACAACATGCAACAGATACACATGTATGCTTTAAATGTAAATGCTTTTGTCTCGCTTAAAGGCAAACGCAAAATACCTCATAAAAGCCAAATAAAGCAGCTATAGTGCTTTTAGCAATGAAGCTACTTAAATTAGATACATACATAAGATCATACTTGTCAGCAATTCATGTACAAGCATTAGTGTTATGCTGTAAACCTGATTATAATGAGAAACTTAAAAAAAATGTCACTGTACACAGGAGTCCAGTTAGGTAACAGTTTATCACAATTAATTACATCAACTCATCTTCGTGTTGTTCTGCCAAAGAGACATGTTTTCAGCTTCTTTCATTAGAGAAACATGATATGAAATGAGTATTTTGGGGGCAACAAGAGAGAGCAAACCTTAATTTCACTCCAGGTTTAAATAAATTAGTCCAAATTAAAGCCTGCTCTGTAATGCGATGCAAATTAAAAACTCCTGCACAGGCCTGTGTGTGACGCATATGCAAATGAGACAAGAAGCTATGCTAATGATGGCTTGTTTTTGTTGGTTGTGTTTTTTTTTTTTTTTCATTGATGATGGTCATTACAGGGGGGTAGCTAAGGGTGCTGACCCCCTGTTGCCCCCCATCTCACAGCACACAAACCCTGCAACACGACTGCAGGGTGGCGTCCCATCTCTCAGCCTCTTGCCTCTAGAGCCCTAAGAGAGCTTTTAAAAAGGATCCTCTTTGTCATGCCGTTTCAGTTGCAATTACTTTTAGTATCACTTCCCACTGAAGCCCCGAGACATCCCATCAGAAGACATTAAGACAGGAGGCCTTACTAAAGTTCCCTGGCAAGACCTGTAGGGGAGAGAGGGCGGCTGGGGGAGGCGGGTAGATGAGACTGATACCTCCTCGTTTGTATAGCGCACGCTATAATGACACTGCAGTCAGGACACATGTGAAGAGCTGCTTCTTTAGTTCCACCACATAAACACCTTGTGGACAGGAACAGGACACCCAGTTGGATGTCTGACTGCAGGTTATGGATTTACGTTGAGAGTTACTGCATTCATTCGTCTATACAATTCAATTTACATTCAGCACCATGTTTGCGTCTGCGCTTCTGTTTTACTGAAGAAATGGCAAAAACACGGCAGATAGTTTTCTTTCCACCATACTTTTCCCACCTTTTCCACTTCTTTCCAGGTCATAATCTCTATGGCTAACAAAAATCATGCAACTTGGAATAGCTGAATTAAAATGTACAAAATGTTCCATTAAGTAGCCAAGGCATGTTTGGTGTCCACATTTTTCCTCTTTTGCACTGGATCTGTGAGGATAAGATTGCTAAATGAAAAGACGTCAATCATCACTCAAGTCTTACCCATAAATCCTCAGCACACCTTCCAATCCGTCCATGTCTTCATCAGATGAACAAAACTTCACCAGCCAGCCACTTTATAAAAGGTGGCATTAGCCTAGTGGGTAAAACACTTGCCTGTAATCACAAAGTCGCAGGTTTGAACACCCATTGTGCCTTTGAGCAAGACACTTAACCATCAGTTGCTCCAGAGGGACTGTCCTGTAACTCATAATTGTAAGTCAGCCGAATGCCACTTTACCTTTACACAAGTCTGTTCTCATAAACCACCGCTGAAGTGCCAATCTTAAATCATCTGTGCCGATGACTGTCGTAACTATTGTGGAATCTGATCCACAATCAGTCTTCTTATGATCATTTCTTATGATTAGTTTCAGACAGTGCTGTCAGAAGTGGCTTCCTGAAGTTATATAGCTTTGTACCCCATACCGAATCCTAAATCACATCAAAAAAAGCCTGTACCATTTTAACACAGAGCTGAATGCGAGTTGTGCGGATCAAGATAAGTTTGGTGTATTTTTATGGCAGCAATTTGGGCGAATTCTGACTTCCAGTGTTTGTTAGCAATATTGACCTTGTAGCTCCAGTTCTAAACTAAAGAAGCAAAATTTGGCCACTCGTCTAGGCCAAAGGGAAAATTTTATACATTTGATTTTTTGCCAAACTATTCCTTTAACCTAAAACGATTACTCTAAAACACTGGTGTAAACTATAAGCTGCTCACAGAGCATGATCTAGAGTGAACCAGTTTTTAACAGCTTCAACACTGCGGCCTCCTCAAGTAGTCATAAGACCTCATGAACACAAACTTCACTGACAAACACACATGAATAATTGTGACCTCCATTGAGTCTGAAGCAAGATGACTTTAATCATATCTTCCAGTATGTGTCCCCCCTTCAACCCTCCTCCTTCTCCTCCTCAACCCCTGGTGCCCTCGAGCCAAATCCACAACCTCTTGAGTGAGTGGCTGAACACACATGGTGCACAGGGGCCTGTACATCCACATTCTCCAGAGCAAAAAACAGGAGCTTTATGCAGCTGAGGCAAGGGTTCCACAGTGCACAGAGTCTAATTTTGGAACAGTCTGTCATCCGTGCCTGAGTTAAAGTGCCATCCCGGAGCCTCGGGTCACACACATGCTCTTTAGCACCTTTTCTCGAATCAGACGCTCTCTATGATTGATGAACTGTACAAGGATCGTCTCGTGAACTCTTTGCACACATACGCACACCTGGGATTCTTCAGCAAGACGCGGCTTTTACCAAGACGGAAAAAAGAACGAACAATATTTATCTCCACTGAGTTAGTGCACTACTTGCTGTCTTTACAGTTTGAGTGACATGACTTTGCTGCCCGTATTTCATTTCTGCCGACGTTTGCCCATCTACGGTGCCTCAAAACGAAATGGAGAGGTTAATTTTTTGTACGCAAACCGTTCACTTGGCCAACAGGCATGTGGATGAAGTACTGTGTGTGACAGCGGCATCAATGCCAGTGCATCCTTTCCATCATGGACCCATTCCTCTTCTGTCTCTACAGTCATAATTGCAACGGACAATCAGATGCCATCTTTATAGGCGCATGGTAGAAATGTCACGGCATGTTGGAGGCCATGAGTGCAGGAGCTGTCACAACAGTTTAGGCTGTGCTAACAGGCCCCCACACAACTCCCGATTGTTTCGTCGAATCAATCAGGGGGGGCCAACCGTTTTGCCAGCTTTGCGTCGCGCCCGGCACATGCGTCTCTTTATCGTGTTAACGAGACATAATGGAACAGTTAGTGAAAAACTTCTGAAGCACCACAGGGTGACCGCCATAAACACAAAGCTCTAAACACAGCCTGTCCTTGCAGAGTCGCTGCCTATCCATCCACTCCTTCTGCGGAGCGCCATCTTCCAAGCAAGCTCCAACAATGTCCATGCAAATGGTATTGAAATACACTAACTTCCCTGAACAAGCTAGGAAGGTTTGCTTCTACCTTGCGGTGGTATCCTGGCTCTCTGCTGTGTCCCCTGCTGCCTCAAAAGTAAGAAAAACTCAAAGTGTCACTGTGCAGATGCTCAGGTGCCTGAGGCCTGCTCCCTCTGTTCTCCCTGAATTCACCGCAGTCCACAGTGATAGGTGGTTGGATGGTGATTGGACCCCTGCTGAGAGCTGAGGTCCCCCCAGACTCTTGTTGATACCCTGGACCACTTGCACTTTGACCACAACTCTTACAGGGGGTAAGGCAAATTAACAGTCTCTGGACCACATGGAGGAAAAGAAGTGAATTTTAGCTCCAATAAGTAGCCCATTCATGCTCACCTCCTGCGCTTGCTTTCAAGCTAATTGGGCTGTCCCCAAAACACCTGCTGTTTTTCTACTGCGTTTTACCATTATGAAGGACCTAGCCTGGTGTAATTATACTTGAAACTCTCACCAAACCTTTAGGACAGTATCTCACAGTAACAGCAGTTCTGCAATGGCAGCATTTGAACAGTTTGTTATACTGTTATACCAGTTAAATCCGATTACATTTGCACAGCACATCAGAGGCAAAGTATCTTTTCTGGAGCCTTTAGTGCCTTGAAAATTGTATTTGTGGGCATGAACGCTTCACACTTTACTGTTAAGTAAGGTCAGTAAAATGTCAATGGTACATGTTTCCTACACCTCAAAAGTCAATGCAAAGCTTCTCTTAGATGATCGCAACAATTAAATGTGACTGGTACAGAAATAAGCCGGAAAACAGAGGCACCGCTGTGGGGATATCAGTTATCTGGTCACAAGGCCTGTTCTGATGACTGCTTGATTTGTGTTCCTTCCCCAGTTTGCACTTCTTCCAAACACACGTTGCTTTGTTCCACTGTTTATCTGTGGACACAGTGAACGTTGAAAGTGAAATTCATCAAATTCCACAGAAAGGGACGCATCAGTGACACGACAGGAGAACGCAAAGAGGACACTGAAAGTACTGTGATTTCCCTTTTTCATTTATTGGCAAAAGACAAGTTTCTGTTGACATTAAATAACAAACTTCGGCTTGGGAGCAGCAGCCGTTTCATAAAGGAGGCTTATGGGAGAGGAAATACAATAAAAAGAACAGAGGGATGTTTGTCAGCATATGCACAGCAGATAGTTGAACGCGCAAAGGGGCTGCTTTTCCCAAACTTTCATTATCAGAGGATTTTCCAACACAAAGACTGCGGACAGCACGGCTCCAAACCAGCCTGGCCACATGGTGCGTGTTGGAGAAACTGGCTCAAATCTGCTCAAGACGATATTTTTCAGATACACGCAGCTCATAAGCAACAAATCTCCCCTTGTCTGAGAAACGCATGCCCCTGAATTCTCCTTTTTGCACTAACAGTTTCATTTCCAAACATACAACTTCATTTGTAACAACTAGGCCCTAAAACAAAGCATCTTGTATTCAAAAAATGTGACTCTAAACTGTTTACATTTGTCACATAGCAATTCCTTCAGCCAGTACCCAGATGGATTGAGCTGAAAAGCCACTGGAGTGTTGTGTCACAATAGGATTTTCCATCCCAGGGCAGCAAAGCAGGGGACTGTGGGTGAAATGACGTGTAGTGCGTGGATGTCGCTGCCAGGCAGCTGGCTGGCTGTGGAGGAGAGACGTGGAGCTGGCTTGCCTGCTGCAGCTGGTAGCCTGCCCTCTGCCCCAAAGCACAAACATGCCAAGCCAGGCTAACCATTCCACACTGCCCACTCAACTGCTGGTACTGCAGCTAAGAGGGAGCGAGAGAGACAGAGCAAGCTAGTGCGAGAGAAAATAAAAATACTGAAAAGCAAAAGGGAGAAAAAATGTGTGTAAACAGGTATGAGTCAGTCTCAAATGCTACACATCCATCTGGGTCTGTCTGATAATATAGACTGTAGACTGCCTGGTTGACTTCTCTTTCGACAAAGATTTTTAATAAATAGCGACTGTCTTTCCTTTTCCTCTGTGTTACTTCAGGAGCCTGTTTTTCCCTTCTTTTCCCAAAAATTAAAGTTGGCTTGAAGAAAAAAAAACACCTGCACATGATCTCACATACAAGTAATGGTCAACTCATACGCATTCACAAATACATACACGAACAGAAAAGACAACAAATTAGTCAAACAGATTCAATGCCAGTCTGTGTCTCTTGACCTGAAGATCTGAACTGCCCCGGTTGTTTTTGTCAGGCTTGGTACAGAAAACCTACCCTGCAGGGGTGCGGTCAGCGAGGAAATAAGGGTAAAGACGGAGGACTCCAAGCTCAGCCAGCATTACCGCACTGCTTGGTTTAAAAGGTGAGCAGGGGTCAGTGCTGGCCACTGGGGTACACTCTGTTCCTTAGAACCACCACAGGGGGCAGGTGGTGACGCACTCCAGGATAGTGTTGGATGTGGTCGAACCACCGCGTCACATTCAAAAACTTCTCTTTCTCCTGTACCGCAAGGTTCATCTGAAAAAGGAAAAGGGAGAGGTAAAACAAACAACCTAAAAGAGTAGACAGAAGTGTTTAATAAAACATTTTTATGCTTTGTATTAATTTACAATGAATCAGAATAAACTTCAACTTTTCTTCCATTCACAAAAGTGTTACTGGTTGGTTATTAAACCTTATTGAACTTGAACTCAATTCAATAACTTTCTTCACTGCTGAAAGCAATATGAACTCTGTTCTGTTTCTCACTTAATGGGCCTTCTGGCTCCTAAAGGAACAAACAAACAAAAAAAAATTGGTGACCTCTGGCTTGGCTAATTACCTCGTTCAGTTGAAAATTTGACGACTTATATCCTAATATATCCTAATAAATATCCTAATCTCACTCATTTAAAGTCATCTGTTTCTCTCCTGCCTTCTTGGGTACATTGTCTTTCTTCTGCCCAACTTAAGATTATTCTTCTCTTGCCTAACCTCAGTTGCATGACTGTATCTGGGATGTAACCCAAGTCTTCTGCACTTTATGGAGCCTAGCACAAAGTTAAGTACTTACAATAATGTGGTGGATGCCATAGTACATCAGAGTATCTGCCAGGGTAAAGTTGTTCCCAGCCAGATATACTTTATCCTCAAGGTACTGGTTCAGCTCCTGCATGATAAAGACCATAGAATTAATCCTACATACTTTGAACTAGCATGAGGCAAAAGCAAAAGTTGAAAATAAATGCATGCAAGTACTACACGTATTTACTTTAGTATATTTTCCTATTTCATTGAATTCAATCCAAACTGGATGAGTTTATATGTAGACCAAAGCTAACTCATAGTATATGTATGCCTAATCAATGTCAGACTGTCCACTACAGCAGAAACAGCATATAGTGGAAAACAGTTGGTTTCAAGAATAATTGGCATATCCTGTTAGTAAAGGGGCAGAGCAAATAGAACCTTCTGTATGTACTGAAATTTTTGATTTAGAAGGAGAAGTGCTCCAAGGTATACATTTTATACACTTATATCATTTTTTTCCATTATTCAGTAACCTAAAATATTTAATCATATGTTTGTTTATTTATTTAAATAAAACTATGTATTTCACACTTTTTAAAAAAAACTAAATTGGAGCAGATTCCTTATTTTTCCTCACCGATATGTGAAGCAGCATTTTCTGCAGGGATGTGCTTGTTACGCATACTGAGTGTCAGATTGGTGTTGTCACTATTAGTTATCACAGAGACTAGAAACTACACTATATGGTCAAATGTTGACACCCTCCTAATTCATGAGTTTAGTTGATTCAGCTCTGCTTTAGCACAGGGCTATTCAACTACAATAGCAAGTGGGCTGGATATGAAAGTCACTGTGGGTTCGGGGGCCACAGAATTTCGTGC
>JBBPCY010000001.1:5779470-5804639 GCA_037974405.1 Brachyalestes nurse
AGAGAGAGAGAGAGAGAGAGAGAGAGAGAGAGAGAGAAAGAGAGAGAGAGAGAGAGACAGAGAGAGAGAAATAACCATAGATTATTTTTGTAAGAAAGTCTAAAAAAGGCCCTAAGCAGTTTGAGACTCTGAAGAACAAAAGAAACTTAATCAGTCTTCTAAAGCTAATTGCTCAGATGGCATCGGACGAGAGATGGGATATCTGCCCTGAAGTGCAGCAGGCCTCTACAAATGGAGAGCATTAAAGAACTGGGCAAGCACGCAGTGTTTGTGTTCACATGAAGGGGGCCACCAGCCGCCCAATAGCCACTGTCATGTCCTATAACAGTATTCAGATTGCTTAGAATATCTCCACTGATAATCACCAGCCCAGGGGCCAGCAGAGGCCTGCACAGAGTAATTGAGGACCAACTCACAGCAGTGCACCTTACTCACCTTAAATAAACGCCAGTCGCGGGGTAGAAATGATATGTGCTTATCTTTTTAATTTTCCTATGCCACTGAATGCGTTTTACCTTGGGCTCTGTCTGGGTCAGTGGCCAGTGTATCCGCCCTCGGCCCTGTTGTGTGCGCGTGCATGTGCAAATAAGTACCCATGGAACTTAAAGGTAAAACATAGATGACACACACAATGGGTGAGTAGCATGTATTAGCATGGCAGCTACTGCAAGCCCCTTAGTTTTCCCAAAGAAATAGTTTAACTAAAGACCATTTACATGATTTTCCCTCTCTCCCTAGTGTGGCTGACAAACCAAGACAGGTTTTAAGCTTGAGAGTGGTTCTGTTCTTTTGTGCCAGAGCTTCAAGACTAATGTTTTGCTCATAGGGAGTGAAAGCCAATGTGAACCTCAAGTCCAAATCACTCCAAATTACCCCCAATTCATACTTCAATGCTGTGTATAGTTTAACGTGCCTGAATCTCTATTCCTAGACTGGTCTATAGTTAATTTCATTGAATTTGTAAAGCAAAAAGCATACCAAAGTGAGGCTTTGACCTGTGATGATATTTTATTTTCAGAATGCAAGAAGGCAAGAATTAACTAATTAACTAATTAACTAATTCCAAATAATTCTGGGGAATTTATATTATCTGGTTTGATCCCCACAAATGTGGGATAAAGCAGGTGCTATGTTCAAATGATGCAGAAAAATAAAAACTCAAAAAAAGGAGACATGATTTTCTTTGTACAGTGACAATGATTTCTAGGAACTAAAAATATATATTTTCTGTTAACTTTTATTCAATAGAAGCTTGTTTGTAGTAACACTACTGTTGTTTCATGATCAAAGATGATCAAAGTTTTATTGTCATATGCACAAAGCACTGTGTACAACAAAGTTTTCAGTTTGGAAATTCTTCATCCAAATGGAATATTATTTTAGACGTTTACACCTAAATGAGTTGTCACACTGGTTAAAAAATCATGTATTCATTTCTAATAGATGGGACCAACTTTGTAATGGAAAATATCACCCAAATCCTTTTGAAGGTCCTAAAAACATCACTGGCCTTGAATATGAGTCTTGCTTTATAAAGTGGATTTTTGTCAAATGGCAAACAGCCATGTTAAAAAATCTGTTAATATACCTGTTACAAGTTTTCCATAAAACATAGAAAGTATTTTAAAATTGTCACATACTATTAGCTTAGCTTCAACAAACGACTAGAAACCCATAGGGGTGTTCTACAATCTCTGTTTAAAGTAGAAGAAAAACATACAAATGTTTCCACTTATTTATTCCAGTTAGTTTTAGATCACCTCAAAGTAACAGAAGTGACATATTGGAGTTTTTTTTTTCTTTAACACCATTGCACCATCAAATAACAGTACGACTATATGCATTTCACAAATTTACAACAGTACAAATTTATAACAATAAAATATGTAGACATTTTGGCAGCATTTTTACGTAATCTAAAAAGGAAAACATACAAACGCACATCAGTAAACTTTGAGTATTAAAACTGAGGACCAATATCTACTTTAACATGTATTGCCTGTAAATGAGATTACACAATATTATGGGGTTTTAATAATGTGTAAAAATGCCATAATATAGCAGATTTAGGATAGAGGGCTCCATGATTTCATTCCAGACCTGCAAGTATGCATCATTAGCTCGATTCTCCCTCATAGCCCATCTCACTAAAAAAACATCACTGCAATTAATCCCTCCAGCTTGATGGAGCGTCCACTTCTCTTGTTCCTCTCTTCATTCCCAAGCCAATACAACCCCCGCCACCATTATTATTATCCCTGTATTGACCCACCTCTTACCCCAGTTTCCCCCTCGGTGACCTAATTGTTTGGGGTCTGTGCTCCTCTTGCATTCCCCCAATTGCAGATGCCATTTTCATGACAGCTCTTCTCAACATCTCTGAGACAGGCTTGACCCTGTTGCCAAGGCCAATTCTGGGGTAAAAAAGGCCAGTGGACTCTAATTACCTAAACTCGCTCTTCTCTCTCTTTCACCTCAGGTAGGAACCCTTCAACCTGGCCTACTAGACTTTTCAGTTAAGAGCTTTCCAAAACATTGCATGTCCTGCTCGGGGAGACAGGCCAGTTAACTTCGGCCTGTCTTTGTTGACAGAAATGGTAAAGTGTTTCTGTGTTAGACCATTAGTTCAAGCCTCAGGTAAAGGGAAGATCACAGCATGCAAAATCACAACATGCCCTTTGCTTACAAGTCAACACAGAAATTAGCTTGTTTCTGAAGTCATGTCATTCACTGTTTATCTGCGCTAGCAAACTTTTTTTCCTTGCCAACACTATCAGTTTGTTTAACCTTAAAAGCTTTCGATCTTTCGTGGTATTTGCAAGGGACGCTCCAACCAAAATTAAACATGTAAGCATTGTTACGTCGGTTCTAAATACGCTTACTTGGAGCTCACAAGGGTGCTGCAGTAGTCCCTAGAAAGACTTTCCTGTTAAAAGGCTAGGAAATCTTTTGGTGGCAAGACATTTTGGCAAGAAAGGTAGCAAGAAATTTTTAACAAACTACAACCGCTTTGAGTCATGGACTAGGCAGAAGAACCATAATGCAGAAATAAGAGTTCATATATGAAAAAAGCAAAAAAGCACTTTTGCCATTCTGTCTACTTTGCATTCGCATTCTTAATTAGCCAGCTTCAAATGACCAAGATTCGAAGTACAAAAAACAAAAATAAATCAGTTTTACATCTTAGATTAACAAAAGAAAGATGTAACTTCATTTTATTTTTTCCTCACTAGTTTGTTGCATCAAGTGAAGAAATAAGTTCTGTGTGTGGATCCTAAACTCAATCAATGCCACATTTGTGTTCATAAGTGGAAAAGGATATTTTACTGTAATGGAATATAATAAGAGTGAAGTGCAGACATGTGAGACTGTCATGATGTTGCTGGGAGGTAGGGAAGGAGGATGCACTTGCACGAGTCAATATCAATGGTTTTAATCAAAATGGTGGGACATATAACAAAGGCAGTGAGGCAAACAAACACAAGGACGGGGGAAGTTTCATTACAGAGTTCAGACTGACAGAGCCATTTAAAGAATCCAATATTTTGAATGTTCTCCTGATGCACTGTGTAAAGCCATTGTATAAATATCCAGCAATTGGGGTCATGGTACGTAGGTCAAAAAGGTAGTAGTGCACCAGAAGTTGGCGAACCCCAGAAACCAAACAGGGCTCAGGACACAGCAGGCACCTTAACTTCATCCATATGGACCCCCCTGACCTGATGTTATAGCAGAGAAAAGCAAGTGTTCCGGAATATACCAGAAAATCTTCCATTTAGATGTTAATTAAACGACTGAGCATGTTGTAGAACAGACGTTTACGAATAGGTGGAACTAACCTGACCTGAACGCACACAAGGTTGTATACGCTCTGCAGGTCGAGCTTAGTGAATAAGGTTGACCTGCGGAATGGTTCAATGGCTGACAGGATCAGCGGAAGCAAGGGTGGACACCTTACTATGACCAAAAGCAAGGTACTATGGCAGAAGCAAGGGACTTAGTCTGGTAAATGAATCCTTTCCTGAGGGCCTCAGCCACATTTTCTTCCATTGCCTGAATTTCATGACAGGGGGCGTAGTTCCAAGCAGATCTATGGCACAGTTCTGTGGCTGGTGAGGAGGAAGATGGTTTGCCTTGGAGGCACCAAAGACCTCATCCAGCAAAAAGTACTGAGGTGGGATATTACCTGGGAGGTGAACATGGGGCGTTCCACAGTTGTAGTGTAGCACGGGATGGGGAACCTGAGGCAGGAGTGGGAGCCATTGGGCAGACAAAGACAACACCATGCCAGCATTCTTGTCCAGAACTGAACTGAGCTGTTGCAATCATGACAAGCCAAGTAACATCTGGTGTTAGGAATAGGGCGGCACTAGGAACTGAGCATGTTCCGAATGATGAGGGGACAGATAGCTGTATAGGAAGGATGACCTGGGTGACAGGAGTGTCACTGACTGGGTTACTGCTCATGTGTTCCGGTGCAGGCCCTACACTAGGGGACCCAGTGGTGGAGCAGTTGGCCAGGCCAGGGAGACAGGTATGCGATGCCTCTTGTTCTAGAGGTGCTAGCCAATCCGATGGCCAGTCAAATGATGCCATCCAGATTGAGACCGGCGTCATGGCAGGCCAACTCCATCTGGATGTCCAGGTTGAGTGCATCCCAATACAACACCAAGAGAGCTGGGTCATTCTAGCCATGATCTGCTGCCAGAATTCAGAAGGTTACTGAGAAGTCTGCAACTAACTCACTCCCCCGGCATAGTTGGAGAAGCTGGTTGCTCCTGGACTGCCCCAGGGTGACATGACTGCTGTTCGCTTATCTCATTTTAGAACAAAAGGTATAACAGCCTGAAGTGATACCAAGCACTGCAGAAATAAATGAGAAAACCGGGATTGATGAGGAAATTTCCGGGGATCAAGTGGGACGAGGAGCTAACATTAATACCAGTGACTTCTTCTTTTTCTCCCCACACACATACACACACTCCACCCAGTCCTACTGCGAGGAGAAATGAGGGTTGTGGAGAAGAGAGAAGGACAGATGGCAGGATAATTAGTGGAGGGAGAAGTGGAGACCTGGTAAGGAGAGAGAGAAATAGAGAGTGAGGGAAAAGGTCATGGACACCATGGATAAGAGGCGTACAGCTTTGTAATGCATGCAGATAAAGATTGGCCGCTGCCAAAAACATTGTCATCTGTTGACTGTGAACTGAATTCAGAATGGTGGTGTGAGGCATTTCAGGGGTGAAGGACTTTAAAGGTCCATTTAAATAATTGTTACCATCTTTACTCATATAGAGTAACCAGTGGGATTGTGATTTTACTAAATGGACAAATAGACAAAGAATGCTTTCAGTATGTATTTACTAGAGAAATCATGGTTATGCTAGGTTTATTAACCTCATTGCAAATGCATACACTGAGGGTCGAAATGTTTTTTATATGTCTGAGGTTCTCAAAGTGGAGTCTGTGACATATAACCAGGAGGTCCCTGATTTCATTTGATATTTGTTTAAGGACATGGGATGCAAAAGAACTTATGCCACATCATCCAAAATAAAAATAGCCTATATTACCTGAGTTTTTCTGGTTGTTGATAAAATGGCACAGGTCAGAAAAGTGCTTTCATTACAAACTTCTTAACAATAAGATTTTTTATGATCCAATAACATTTTACAGTTTTAGCTTTTTACAAGCTTTATAGCCCCTACTCCAATTTAACCAACTACTTATGCTTTCTCTATAATGAACCTTCTACGTTGTCCAGTTTAATACTTAAATATATATGCCCTGAAAAACATTAACACACTTTTATTGTGTTAATATTTGCTGCTCTACAAAATTTTTGACACCACCTCTTTTTATCATATTTTTCTGATGCTAATGTAGTTTTGTGTTTGGGTTGGAAAGCTTATGTATTTCAGCCAACACAGAACTATATTGAATTAATTGTGTTTGCACTGATTTATAAAATTTTTAATGGCTGTTGCAATTAGCCCTCTCTTGACAAAATTGTTCAGAACCAAAACAAAGTTTATATATTTCTTTGTACCAGAGTTTTGCAGGTTGTTGTTATAAATATTTTAATCTTTGTCAAAAAAAACAAAATGTGTTAGAATGTGCCCTGCATTCCTTATACCAAAGGCTAACCCATTACACTTGAGATGCCGCATTAGAGCAGACTTGCAGGACAGTAAATTGCTTGATATACAAAATGACAACCCCTTGTAGATTCATACAGTCTACCAGATGAACAATATTGTTTTCTTGTTTCTGTTTCTGTTCATTCTTTCCTCATAGGTTGTGACAATGACACCAAGTTAGGTTGTCACAGTCACTGGATCTCATAATCCCTCGCTGTGATGCCACTGCTCTAACAGGTCAGCAAACCTCAATGGTCCCAGTATGACTCTGATCTCCGTAGAAATGTGACTGGGAAGCTGCGTAGACATATTCAAAGACCAAATTTGGATCATTTGGCCTCCTGAAAGTACACAGCGCTCGCTGACAGGTGTTGTTCTACCCATCATTTTCCTCCACTGGCAGTCAGAAAGAGAGGAAACATCGGAGCGGGCGTTTGGCTGAGTGCTTTGTTGATAGTGGTTGACTGTTTTTAGACTCGGCGTTCTTCCCGAGTGACAGATTAACGGCTGTCCCCTCGGTACCGTTATGACACACTTTCAGCATCAAGGACAATTCAAAGGGCAACAGAGCAAAAATATAGAATGTAATATGTTTGCCTTACCTTGGGGAATGAGCCAACTCTTGCATGGATTGCGTGAGGCGGTCCTGGAGGAAAAAGCATGCCAGAGCACTCCACGGCAACAACTTTAGCTTGGGCTAGATTCAGTCTTCGCTGTGTAATCTCTCTCTCTCTCTCTCTCTCTCTCTCTCTCTGTCTCACTTTTATAAAATTAGAATTTTGCTAATTAAACTGAGAAATATTGTTTAGAGTGTACGTGTGTGTTTTGACTTTCATGTGCCTGAAAGTCAAGAACCATGGAAAGAATCTTGAGACCCAACACAGTATAATGCAGCACATTATACAGTTTTATTCTGGCCCAAGATAGGAAACTGTAGTTTGATGTAATACTGTTAAAAATTCTTTAATAGTAACCATAGTAGACATAATTTTTGTGATTGTGTGAAAGGTCTGTTGGCAGCAGTTTATTTATTTTCATATACCAAAACTATCCTGTAGCTGTAATGAACTATGCAAATCCAGATTCAACAGGGTAGTTTTGTGTTATCTACACAGTACACAGGAGCTGAGTGAAATTCAGGGTAAGGCACCGGCAGCCAACTGACCTACAGAAAAAGTTGCAGTGGACATATCTCCACTCTCCTTCTGGCAAAGTACAATGAGGTTGTGTTGGTGCAGTGGTCATCAAATTTGGCTATGGACTAAGAGGTTCAGTCCCAGCTGATCCAGCCCCACTACTGCCCCCATGCCTTAGAGCAGGACACTTTATCCCAGAGTGCCAGAGGGGGGCAGCAACTGGTATCTGTAAGATAACTTTTTTTGGCCTAGATCGATGTTCAAATAGGTCTATGTGAAAACAAATAATACAACCACAGGCTAATGACTATATATAACCTGCGTATAACAAAGCTTTGCGGCATACCTAGGGTTTTTGTGTCCTCTAAATGCATGAGAGTGCCTTTTATTTCTGTCTAGCGTTTCCACTTTGTATTGAATTTGCAACCATTTACTGTTGCAAATAATGTTCTGTTTTATATGTCACATAAATATTTTATATAAAAGTAAATATAAGTACCTAAGTAAATATAGCTAAACAAGGTATCCTACTGTTTAGGCCTTCAGAGTCGAATTAACCACTAAAATGGACTGAGACCTGAACCAATCATGCTTTGATTTTCAATAGATGTGATGTCACTGTAGTCCTGGATGAGTTCAGTGATGAAGAATTTGACTGACCCACACAGAGCCCTGACCTCAACTCCATCCAACACCTTTGGGATGAACTGGAATGGAGATTGTGAGACAGGCCTTCTCGTCCAACATCAATACCTGACCTCATAAATACTCTATAGAATGAATGAGCACAAATTCCCACAGAAACTCCACAATCTTATGGAAAGCCTTCCAAGCAAAGTGGAAGCTGTTATAGCTGCAAAGGGGCTAACAGCTCTATATTAAAGTCTATATATGCAAATGCAATGTCATTAAAGCCTCTATTGATGTGATGGTCAGGCGTCCCACTATATTTGTCCTTGTAGTGTGTCTCTATAAACAGAAGCATCTGAGAGAAGGGTTTCTCTCAGCTGCCAGAACTCTTCACTAAAGAACATACAAGGTTGCATTTAAAAAACAAAAAATGTTTTTTATGAAATAAATATCAAATAGTTACAAACTACATAGGGGTCAGATGTTAGAATTTGTGCATTAATTTTTTCATCCTTGTTTGTTATTTTCATACATTCACACCGGCACGTTTTTTTTTGTAGTGCCTTAAACAGTGTTGTGCATGAACGCGTGATGGGAAGTTCGGATCTTTTCAGAGAGCCGGTTCTTTCGGCTCCCAAACGGCTCTTAGTTTATTATCATCTGTAGACTCATGTTTTAGCCTAACTTGACAAATATGAATGCTTTGTGTGTTGATAAAAAAGTGGGGAGTGTCTCTCACTAGATGGGAGTTGGCTCTTCTGATTCACTACAAAGCATTGGCTCTTCTGATTCACTACAAAGCATTCTGGTTTTTAATGTAACTTATGTCTGTGATTGTTCAGTCTTATGACAGAAACGAAGGAGAAGATTGAAGGAGGTTCAGATAGAAGGACGTTGTATTGAAAATGTTGAAAAAACCCAACGTGAACTAGTTCATTTTTATTTAAATGAACTGTATTTTGAACTAGTTCTTTTTCAGTGTGAACTGGCACAACACTGGCTGTAAGAGCCATTTAGGAACTAGGGTCAGACATTTGAAAAGTTGGATGAGATTGTGGTACATTTTAAAAATACTATCAAAAAACTAAGTATAGTGATCTTTGTTCATCTAGTTTTGAGAAAAAAGGACCAGATATATCCCTTGTGTTATGAAACATTCAGTTTAGAATTGTATGATATGCCTAGAAAAGCATATTGTGGCGACCTGTGTCATAATTTATCATGATATGCTAACATATTGTCACATCATCAATTCTAAAACTATTTTTCTTAAGTTCGTTTTTATTACTCTTAGTAGACTGTAGGCTTCACTCATTCAGCATTCATTTGATGCAGCAGTTTACAATTCTTTCTCACCTCTTTCTCAAAGGTGAATGTTCATGAGCTAAACGCAGGGATTTTGTGTTCAGGCCTGGCTTGTGGAACCTCTGGGAGGTTCTGCAGGCTTCCTTAACTGAAGAGTGCTGACAGGCGTGTTGATCTGCAGCAACAAAAGAAGTGCTGTATGGACCCCAGTCTTCCTCTCATTACAGATCCTGTTCCCTCCTAAATATCCTCGTTTTTTGGGAGATACGCACACACATACACACCGACACTCTGTCTTACTTCCCTCTCACTCATATACTCAGGAAAAAAACAATCTGGATCCAATGTCATCTCCACCTGCCAGGATTCTTACCCCATTTTCCAGCACACAATGGCTGTCCAGTCCTAATGCTGGCCGCAGCCCGTGTCTCTGAGGACCCTGCACGATCATTCCTTCTCTTGCTCTCTCTGCCAGCCTTTTCCCTTCAGAAGGAGGATTGGAGCGCACAAATGTTTTGCTTTAATGACTAATTCACTGCCGAATGAAAGCGCCATTGTTGCCCCTGAATAGAGAGGGCTTGCTTTCAAATCCAAATCAAATTGCACGTTTCAGTATCATTTCATTTTGGATTTACTTAACACTTCCTGGGATTCCCCCTTCAATGGTCTGGCTTACCCAATATTCCCGAGCGGGCCCGTATTAGTCATTGGCTTTATATTTACTGCATGACAGCTGTAAGTAGTGCACATTTTATATGAATAAATACATATATACCTAAGTGGGCTGCATTGAGAATATTAAACATCGCACATTAAGTACACAGTAGTTTGGAATGTGCCTCTCGCGTGCCTTTTCTCGTGAAAAATGAGGACGGCAACAAAATTTGAAATTCAGATGGCTTTCCTTGGGGACTCCCATTTGCGATGCGTGGAAGTAATGTATTTGTTGTCTTTAGCACTTACCACTGCCATTGAACATCATTAGGTAATGTGCAGTCGCTGGTGGAACAAAAAATAACATGTTTATCATAATTATTTGCTGTGGATGTCATTTGAGTGCCCCAGACTGGCTTGCGTTCGCCTCCCCCCCTCTCTCCGACCCACACTGCTCCTCCACTGTATTCGCCATACTGCCCAAATCTTCCCATTCATCATTGCACTTTTACATACTGGTTTCTGGGGAAGAACATCATTAGTATTGCCTGTTTATAAAGGAGAGCGAAATGGCATTTGGGGAACAATAAGACAGCCTGCGGAGAGAAATGTTAGAGTCTATCGACGGTCTTTAGCATCATTAGCATGGAATAGCTATTAGGCTGGTGCTCGCAGAAGCCCTGTCACCTTATAGGAGGAGAATCTGTGTCCATATGGAGACTTTGATTGATGTGAACCTCTGGGCTTCAACTTGAGTTATACAATTACAGCAAGATTTTAGGGCCAATAGAGAGGAGAAATGATTTAACAAGGTGACAGGTTCAAAATAATTTTTTGTGGCCTAGCCAGTTTGCATACAGGCTTCAGTATAAGCTTCAGTATGAAAATCTGATATTAAAGGACTTCTCCAGAGTTTCTTACGATGAGTTTCTATCATTCAGGATATGAGGTGTTCTGTGAATTGATGTATACTATTTTCATATTATCTATGTTGTTTAAAATGAATGCAGTGAATAAAATGAATGCTTTTTACTAACAAAACATACATGTTGGCGTATGGCATGGCTGCTAAAGACATTTATCCTCTCTGTAACTTGGCGTGGCTTCAGCTGATTTAAAGTCAAAGGTGTGTAAAGTTTCAAAGACGTCTGAGGTGTCCTTTGTGAGTTTTGAACAAGAGATACCTTTATTGAGGCACTAGACAATAAGGATGGGTTACAAATGTGGGCTGGTTGGGATTAGAAGTTATCCAATAGGTTTAATCTAATATTTAACATGATGAAAATGACAAAATCACTTCTTGTGAAGGCATTCACATTTATTTAAAGAAAAAACACAAGACCCTCCCCAGTTTCAATTTTGTTTATTTTATAGGAGGATCCCTCCACTGTTATGGGAGGTCTGGGACCCCCTCAGCGTCTCTGTTGGCCCATGCCAGTTTCTCTAGATCTGTGGAGTCCCTCACTGCCTTCAAGTGTCGCCTGAAGACCCATCTCTTCAAGGAGCACCTTGGTGACTAACTATGCCTTTCATTTCTGCATATGAATTTCTTCTCACCCTCCAACCACCCCCCACCAAAAAAACAATAAAAAACCCTTATCTACATGCCTTTTTTTACTTTGACCTCAGTAGTCGTTTGGGTGTACTTAACCTACAGTAACTTGTTTGAATAGCGGACGTTGATTTAAGTATAGCTCTACAAGTCTAAGGAACGGATGTGGACTGCTTGGGCACTGATGTACGTTGCTCTGGATAAGAGCATCAGCTAAATGCCATAAATGTAAAAAAACTTGTTCACTTCAAACTGCCCATTGACTATCACTCTAAATGTTATCTCAAAATTAAAATAAGTGAAATTTCACATTAATTTGTATCAGCAATACAGAATGTTTTATCTTCATTGTCCTGTAAAATAACCCTTTAGGAGATACCTGTTTTTTCTTGGGCTGCGATGATATACTTAATGTCATAACATCATAGAACAAAGAACCTAGAGGAATGAGTTTCATCAAATGAAGTAATTTCATTGCCTTTTAAGTACTGCGAATTAATTTGATGCCACATTTGTCTGCTAATGCTGTTTTACTTCGCTACAACACATTTTTCATTTAACTATTCTCAAATTTCATCAAACTTCTATCACAATGTTCAAACTTGAAAGTTCACAGAATGTATGTTTTGTCCCAAAACCATTAAACGTCACTAGTTCAAACTTCACAGTGAATACTATATGAGATACTACGTATTAAAATAATATGAATGATTCAGTGTGTGTTCAGCTGAATTCACATATCAAATATGAAGACGTTCTTCATCGTGCCACGATCCTTTGACCTCCAGTGCCACTATGCAGGCAATAATACTTTGCCAGAAGTAAATCCATCCAAATCAGTCTTCAGCATAGCACCGCAGACGAACACATTTTCAGACATTTATTTATACTTATGGGAAATAATATAGGCTAATATCCCTGGCTTACTACACCGAGTCTTCATATTTACAATATTGGATTATTATTATTGAGGTTAGCAAACTACATACAGGGCAAACCCCAGAGTCTAACACTGCCCTGGAGCAAACTACAAAAAGGCTTATCTCACTATTTTGTTTGCCACAAAGACAGCCATGTATCTGATTCTTAATAATGGAGAAATATATGAGACATGGCATCCCATTCCCAGTAAGACCGCTGTACAAGTGCTTTTGCTTTTTAGTCTGGACCTAAAAACATCATAACAAGAATACATTTGTAATAATTTGCAGGAGTACAACAACATAAACAAGAACAATAACAAAAAAAGGTACAGGACTTTATTCCAAATCCACAGCACTGACTCATTGCTATCATTGAAGAATCCTACTTGCATATTATGCCTTTCTAAATGAATTTACCTTATTTTACATATTACATACATTTTTATGTGAATTAATGATGTGATTAATAATGTGAATATATATATACATAGCCTTAAATGAGCACACACATATAAACGGAAAAACAATATGATGATCGTTTTGGAAAAAAAACAAAAAGAACAAAAAAACACAATCACTGACATAGATAAAGGATCTGTCTTTTGCTTTAAATACTGTCTTGAGTCTGCTGGGATATCTACCAACTTTGCTCATCTTCCACAGATTTTCTATAGGGTTTAACTCAAGCTCTGACACAAGGACATTTAACTTTTTCTCCCTCAGCCACTGTGTAGTCAGTTCTGCTTGGAGGGTGAACCCTCTTCCCACTGATCACTTTCCGGCAGAGGGTAGCAGGTTTTCCTCAAGAATTTGACAGTATTTTGTCCCATCTATTTTTCCTTTTTTTCTATCCTGACAAGTGATCAAGTCCCTGCTGCATAAAAACAGACCCACTACAGGATGCTGCCACCACCATGCTTTACTCAAGTTATGGTGTTTTTTGAATGGTGAGCTGTATCGTCTATCTGCCAGATGGTATTGACGCCAAATAGTTTGTCTGATCACAACACCATTTTCCACTTGGCACGTTTAGACAAAGCTCAGTCGATATTAAGTATGGACTTTCATGAGGAGTGCCTTTTTTCTTGCAACCCTCCTATACAATCCACATTTGTGGAGCACTTGTGACCTGTAACTGCTTCAAAATTGCCACAGCCCTCTTGGTAGCCTCTCTGACCAGTTTCCTCCTCATTCTTACATCCGGTTAGGAGGGACAGCCTGATCCAGGGAGGGTCTTAGTCATTCCAAACACTTTCCACTTCTTAATTATAGACTTTACTGTGCTCTTAGGGACTGATAAAGCCTTTGAAGTTTTTTTTTCCATCTCCTGACTTGTGCCTGTCCGCAACTATCCCTGAGATCATTTGAGAGTGCCTTGCAACCCATAATCGGGTGATTGCTTTCAGCTGCACTACCAAGCACTGGAATGCTTCAGAGAAAGCATGAGTTAGTCAGCTTGGTAGCAATGGCTTTTGAATAGGGGTGTATATGGCTTAGAAAACTAATATAAATAAACATCTTTAGAGAACACACTTCAGCATATTCTGATGAACAATTCAGAAAACTGTATTGATCCCGGATAAAATTTGGTAAAAAGATTTGGTACATTTAACGAGCACAATCAGCCACAATACTCAAAACACAGGTGAAGTGGATAGCATTGGATTTGCTGTTATAATGGCACCTGTCAAAGGGGTGTGATATAACAGGCAGTAAGCAAACAGTCCATTTTTTAATTTGTGTTAGAAGCAGGACAAATGGGCAATGAGAAACTTGACAAAGGCCAAATTGTGATGGCAAGACAACTGGATGAGAGCAGCTCCAAAATGGCAGGTCTTGTGGGATGTTCATCAGTGGTACTACTATTTTTTGTATTTATGTAAATATTTTACTACACAGATGTCCATATTCTATATCTCCAGATTGTATAGTGTACATTTTATACTGCACTGTTAGTATTCTATTTTTATTCTATTTTATTCTACTTTATTCTGTTGTTTTTTAATTTTTAACTTTGTACTGTCCACTTTCTGCCATGGCAAAACAAATTTTCCACTTGTGGGACTAATAAAGGTTTATCTTATCTTATCTTATCTTATCTTATCTTACTAACCAACGTGATGTATGTGGGGAGCAAAGACTAGCCAGTACAGTCGGATGCCATGCAGATTCCTGTCCATTACCAAAAGTGCCTACAATGTGCATGTGAGCATCAGAAATGGACTAAGGAGGAATGGGAGAAGTTGGTCTGGACCGATGAAGAGCGTTTCTTTTAAATCATGTGCATGGCCGGATGAGTGTGTGTTGCTTAACTGGCACCAGGATGCATAATAGGAAGAAAGCAAGCAGGCAGAGGCAGTGTGATGCTCTGGACAATGTTTTTCTAGGAACCTTTTGGTTCTGGCATTCATGTGGATGTTTTCTTGACATGTACCATATTGTTGCAGATCAAGTACTTTCCTTCATGGGATTGATATTCCCTAATGGCAGTGAACTCTTTCAGGAATTTTAATGTATTAAATTCCACGTTTTAAAATCAAACCAAGAATGCAACACTATTCAAAACGCTAACACTATAGTTCATTTAGTTGATTTCTTAATACATAGATTACATGATTGGTAAAAGTGAATGCACTGCTCAGTCGTTTAGAAGTTTAATCAGTTATTCAGTGTCACCCTGTGTGTGTATCAGATTCAGATTCAGAAAACTTTATTGATCCCAGAGGAAACTGCTTATGCAATTCCAGGTCATGCACAGGAGTGGGTGTAGGTGCTGTATAGGTGTTCTGTAGGTGTAGATCTTTTACTACATGCTCTTCCTCCACTCCCCTTTCTGCTCATTGCCTGTATCTGTCTTGGCCTGCCCTTCTCTCTGCACTGTGTCTCTCTGCCTGCATGTAATGTGACTGGACTGTGTCTGCTGGCAGCCTGGGCATGTGTGTTGCTCGCAGGCAAACGGCTACGTGGCTTTCATTGCAGAGCACGAGCAGCAGTGAGCAGCGAGCGATCGGAGCAGAAGGCTCTCCGTTCCACTGCCCTCCGCCGCCCGCCGTCCTGACAGGGCTCCGACTGCAGTCCGCAACATCCTGACATATGCCGCAAATCGTTTGTTCTCTCTGAGCGGCGCCCCAGTCTGCCAGTGTGACGGGAGACAGTGTACAGCTGTCCGCTGAATGAGAGGGGGAGAAATGCGCACACAGCAGAGCACATGCACACACAGGGAGACACACGCATATTCCTGTGGGCACATCTGGTCCCCACTAAGAGGTGATATATACGGGAGGTACACTTGTTTTCGGATTTCAGGATGCAGGTATGTCTTATTTGTAATAAACACATATATCAAGGGGAAGCTTAGAAAATCAACAAAACATGTCATTTGCAAACTTTTGCACTTTTGGCTGTATTTCGCTATTGAGGACAAAACCTTATACCTCCATATTTGAGTTTTTAGTTTTTGACATAATTTGGATAAAGACAGCTTCATTGTCACGGAACTTCTTGATGAGTAGAAATAGTCCAAAATTATTTGAAAAAAAAAAAGACTTACCTTTAATTTTTTTATTTTTATGTTTTATTTTGGACACATGAGGTTTATTCGGTTCTGTTGCTGTGATGATTTGTAACTACCTGAATGGAAAAATGTATGTTTTTAGGCCTCACCCTAAAAGTAACTCTTAACTTTTAAATAATACTGTAGTCTTCTGAAATGTATATTAAAATATATATTTTTTGTCTTTTCTGTATTTATTTATTTGCTGCTGCTTGCATTGTTCTCTTGTAAAGGACCCTCAGAGAAATGGCACAGAACATTTTGGTTCCCATAAGAATCTTTCAACTAAAAAGAACCATCAACTGATGTTCTTTTTGCAAGACAAAAGCAGTTGATTTCTCTTGTTTTTCTCTGGCTTTCTTACTATATAAAGGCTTTTTGTCCTTAAAATGCACACACAAACACACTCACACACACACTAACACAAATAACAAACACACTCACACACAAACACACGGTTTTCTCTTTGTCAATTAAAGTAAAAAAGGTCAGAGAGCACATTGTATTTGCACTATTGTGATATGTGACTAACCTGTCCACAGCGTCTGGCATTACAGCACAGACAGTTAAATACTGCAGTATTTCCGAAGCATCCTTGTCTCTAAACAGGCTTTCAGCATGGCACACACTCCTCCTAAATACCACACAACGGACAGGTCTGTCACACATCCCAAACAGAGTACAGTTCCTGCAGTCTCTGCCCTTTTTAACCTTCTTACAACAGCCTCTGGCATTTGGTGCCATAATAACACCATGTGTACAAACGCCAGTTTACTTCAGACAGAAGTAGGTTAGTTGACAGAACTGATCTTAGAAATGGTGCTCTACGAAACTTTACTACGCTACAGTTATGTGTCAGAGACTCAGAAAGTTATATATGTTTTTTGCATGTGTTCGCATTGCTTTATGCAACAATTAATAATTAGTTCAAAAGCAGTGTATTGCTCACTATTATTTTTAAAATACTAGTATATGAACAAACTGACTCCCACGAAAACCAGCGCTGTGTGCTGCACACACCCACAAGCCCAAGAAAGCGACGAACATTCACAAGAATTACATTAAAAAATGTGACTGAAGACCTGTTTTCCTCAGTGTAGCTAAAAACACTGTTGATATACAACAGGCAACATATTTATAACCCTTTCATAAAATGCTGATGCTAGATTTGGACGTCTGGTTCCTGTCACCATGGCTGTGAACACACACTGTGTAGGTTTCTCTAAAACACATCAAACCACTCTGAATAGCTTTACTTAGATTTAGTGAAATCACTGGAATGCCCCTTTAAGAGTGTGTGTGGTGAATTTGCATCCATCTGTCTCAGGCGAGCTAACATGCTGAGCACAGAAGATCCAGAATATACTAATGTGAAATAAGCAGTGTTTATCTCTGTATCTGTCCATAAATATCACTTAGCTCTTTCATTCTTCTCGCTCTTACAAGCTTCACCCCTCAGACCTTCATGTTTCCGAGCCACCTAGTCATTATTCAGTTATTCATTCACCAACACCTCCCCCCCAAAACTCCTTCTCTGTCGCCACCAGAATAATAAAAGCCCAAACTAATTACGGGCTAAATGTTCTCAGCATCCAGATGTTGAGATGAGAGGGGAAGGGTACTGAGAAGGGGGTGTGCATGTGGATAAAAGTAGAGAGAGAAATAACACAGTGAAAATAGGTCATATGCATGTGCGTCTGATCGCCAGAGCATGGCCACAGCATTTCATGCTACATTAGGCTGCTTTTTAAAAGCTAATCCGCCAGCGTGAACGTTTTCTGCTTAATTTCATGGAGGTGCAGCCTGGCTACCTGGTGCCAGGGTGGAGTGCTGGAGCGTGTAGTACAACTACGCCACCTATTAAAACTCCCAAGGGGCTGTGGGCCTGCAGAGAGGAACAGCGATCTGTACTGGTTTGTCCTGCGTCTGTGTACAAGACTGTGGGGGATAATAACAGCGAGATGTCATTATGGATTCCCACTACACTGCTGGTTGTGTTTCACATGGAAAACACAAGTATTGAGAAGCAGCAGGCTCGTTTGGTCTACTTTAAACCTTGATGTTCAAATCTAAGCTTCTAGCTGTCAGAATACAGCAGCTGAGCCAAAGACACTTGCTTAAAGGAAACCCCCTGATAATACGGCAGATTTTAAAGCTTATTCGTAGCAAACATCTGATGAAACCTGTTTTAAAATAACATCTTGCTACCATTGCAGTCCTCTGTTCAATTTATGCTACATACAGCGACAAAATCAATTGGATTACAATGAAAACGTCTGGTCATTCTCATGAACTCGTAAAAGAACAACATGCATAAAATGCAGAAAAAGCATAGATGAACGCATGATGGATGAATTTGTGTTAGATGCTAACAAATTTTAGCCAAACAACAACGTTTAAGAAGCACAGGGTCATTTTCTAAAAGGCATCCAACGCGTACATCTTCCACTTTGTTCAAATGGTCAATAAAAAGCACATTGTTTAAATTAGAAATTCAATAAGCTCTTTTTTTACACTGTAAAATGTAAGCTTTACTTGAATGCTTTCTGCAAAGTCATTCCCATTACTGAATCAATGATTTTCTACTTCTCAGCTTTCAAATCTGTTACTGCTGTTAGCGTTGTGTGCCACATCCAAATTGATCATTATCACTCTTCTCTTTCTCAAAGCCAGTGGGGGGAGGGTTTGTGAATTAAAAGCATTTAACCTGACTCTGACTGAGCTCCATTCGCTGCATAATAACGCTGTTGCCCTGAAGCTAAGTGCTAATCAACCCTAATCCTCCTCCCCCTCTTCCCCCGTTCTCTTTTAATTGGACGCATCCAGCTGATTTGGCAATAGGGCCCTTTTACAAGTACGTACCAAGATCATTGATTTGAGAAATGATCCAGTAGACTGTAAGTTATGATTGGGTGGGTTTGTAATGGCATTAGTGGGGCCGGAGCCCCGATGCCGTGTTTGCTAATTGTGGCTAATTTACTGTGAAGTATGTCTCAGGATGGAAACGTCTGGGGACTTCCCCAATGGTGCTTAAGCGTGTAAAGTGTAAAGTGAGAGCCATCAAACATTTTATTAGGCCCAAAATAAAGGAGAAGAGGATGTCCTGTGGTGTTATTAATGGTGGTAAGGGCATCTGCTACGTCTGCATATAGAACAGAACTGGTTTTAAAAAATTAAACATTGCTGATATCATTTTTAATCAGATTGAACTAGGGATGGGGAGCTTGAAACTGTGAGAAATGGCTAATCGAGCTGGAGATGGTTAGACTTCATAATAAAGACAAAGAACACTGGGGAAATAGTCTGACACTGATTGGAAATAAACTAGTGGCAGGTGCTAAAACTCAGGTGAAGTGGATCTGGGTAAAGCAGCCACAGGCATTTTCATGACCAGGCCTGCTTCTCTGAGCTGCATCCCTGGTGATTCCTTCTTCTCCATTCCAGGGACCACTGGCTGGAGAAGAGAAATTACTATTAAAAATAACATTTAATACATTTAATACACTCTTCTCTCCTCACTGCCACATTTGCATTTGTTTTATATGTTTTATAAGTTTATATGGAGATTTTTAATGTCTTTTTTGAACAAAAATCCACTGATGATCATCACACATCAGACAGGTATTATCTTTACAAATAAACAAAACAATAATAAGTTTGGTTCTAAAGGCTTAAAGAAAAGTTTTCACCAGTGTGCTTCCTTGCTAATGCAGAGGAACAAAATCTTCTTAGCTTCTTGTTAAAGACCCACCCTTAGAAAACCACATCCTATAGCCCAGTGTGTCTTGGTGATGAATGTAACTTGCGATTAAAGCAATACATGCACAGGTGATGAGTTGTGTTTAATCATTTAAACAGTCTGCTTAGTCAATTAAACAGGTGGGCAAGATTGATTTTGAGACAAGTTTGTCCCTACTCTCGCCTTGAAAGATTTCACCCCAAATACAGATGGCAGCGAAGGGCTTGGGTGTCTTCGAAGGGGAGCAGAGGTAACTGAGATAGCATTAGCAATGTCTGACCATGCAGTGTCAATTCAGAAGCTCTCAGAGGAAGGCAGAACTATTAAAGTTCAGAATGAATCTTCTGTAGGAGCTGTCACACTCAATATTGTCTAGACTTTCATTCCTCCACCCAGATTCCTGTTAGGCTTGGGATATACTCTAGAGAAGCTTGCGTTTCTTCTCGTCCACAAATAATCTGTGCCCCAGTAACACTCAGTATTGCCCTCGTATGGATGATCATCTTAAATGAGTGTTTTTCAAATTCGTCCTCAGGGAGCCCTAGATCATGCACATTTTTACTCTAAACATTGGATGGTTTGGAGCAAAAAACTGGACTCCCTGGGGGTTCCTGAGGACAGGTTTAAGAACCACTGCCCTAAGTAATCTGTGTCAGTGTAGACAACCCTGTAGATATAGGCAGTGTGCGTTAGAAGATTATTGAACATTTGTGCTTCATGCAGCTTGGCACCAGTTCTTGACCATCAGTTCATTCAAGCCAATATTCTACACGGAGGCATAACCTGCAATGTTTTTGTTGAACTGTGATGAGGTAGGCCAGCTCCACTGGTATCCATGGATCCACTCTACCAGTGAAAACGTCTTCTTAAGGCAGCTGCTGCTGGTAGAGCAGCTAAAACGAAGGCGTGGACAGTCTTCTCCTGGGTGCTGCCATCTCTTAAGCTGATATTGTTGTGGCAATTTCAAAACCATGGTCATTGTTTAAGAAACGGCTTTTCAGTAAAAATGGTCCTAAAGTTTTATATTTATTGGCAACCAAATTTTCTAAATAAAAGTTGCTATCTCTTGGTACATACTTGGTATGCAGGAGGGCCTTCCTTCTACCTTAACGGAATGCTAACTAACCAAAGAACTCGACCAAGCCTTCACTTTCCCAGCTTGGTAACACTGTGATGTGTGGTGAGCAAATTAGTGAAATGGTTTTGACTGGACAAAAGTAAAAAAAAAAAAAAACAATCCCGAATGTAGTAAATCTCCTAACTCAAGTTTTTCTTTTAATTTCAGGCTTGGAATTGTTACAGATGCCTATAGTTTGGGCTGCAATTCCTAAAATGCAACCCTTGCAAATGGGTTAATGTGTGCATAATTTTAATAGCCTGCATTTTCTACATTTGTAATTTGTGAAATAGGAATAGACATATAATGAAAACATTCTCGATCACTGATTGTTGTCATTCAGGTGTCAATCTTTACATGACAGTTTAATGAGATGGAATTGTTGACTTCAGAACAGATACATATTGGCCAAAGCCATCTCATGGAAAATAAAAAAGTTAATGAGCATGCAGGTACCGCAAACCCAAATGGCAGCGAAGCATTTGGGTACCAAACTCATTTATTTAGCCCTTCAATTTGCTTCTTTCTTTCTATAGGCACCAGACTGAATGATCTTCACCCCTTCTATACAGGCTATACAGAAGTCCTATTTAAAGCAAACCAACTTTATTTCAAGGGCAGTTATTCTTTACTCCAGCTCTAAAGCCACAGAAAGAGGTTGCTGCTCTCTGTGCGAACTTCTCACCTCCCACTTACCTCTCCATCTTTCCCCTTCTCTGTCCCTATCCCTTCTTTTTTTCCTGGACGTATTATTTCATTTAAACTTCAATTCTATTTACGGCCCCTCTTTCCCCTCGAACCGCCCTAGGTTATCAAACAATTCATCCAACAGCTCTGTGAGCCCGCATCATAAAGCTGCATCAGGAGCAGAGAGACGGAGAGAGAGAGAGAGAGAGAGAGAGAGAGAGAGAGAGAGAAAGATGGAGAGAAAGAGACAGAAGTGAGAAACTCTGACTTTGTCTATTCCAAGACTATATGTTGACATAATTGTTGGTGAAGCACCTTTGTTGCGTGCTAAGACACATCCTAAAGTACAATAAAGCATTAAAGAAGCTGATAGAACAGACTGATATGTCTTTGTATTGGTCCGTTTGTGACAAATGGTCACACAATGTAAATAGTCAATGGTGGAAAATAAGTAATGATTAAAAAACAATAAAAAAATTGTGTAAAAGCGTACTCCAAAACATTCATTAATACATCCATTTTCTTTAACTGCCTAATCCTTACTAGTATCACGGGTGTCTGCAAAAACATGACATTTTTTCCCCCTGTATCTCTGCTCAGGAATTAGTGGACCAACAGTAAACAGAATCCGAATCAGAACACTTTATTGATCCCCGAGGAAATTTCTTACAGCAGTTAGATCAAATTTTCCTCTATCTGTAATTTTATTTTTTTGTTATATGTGCTATTTCCCTGCAAATTTCGCACTTGTGGGACTAATAAAGTTTTATCTTATCTTATCTTATCTTATCTTATCTTATCTTATCTTATCTTATCTTATCTTATCTTATCATCTTAATTTAGCTTTTACTTTTGCACTTGGTAGCACTCCTTCATGTAAAAGTTAAGTGTGGACTGTGAAGAAGAGCAACAACGACGCTGCTGTTTGCTTACTTGGCAGTATTTTGACATGCGTCACGTTACTATATGGTGTAACTGACAGAAGCATAGCGTAGTAGCACAGAACGAATGAAATGAATGTCCCTTTTAAAGGAGTGTGTGCATAGGTACAAAGGAAAATCAAAATGAAGGCCCTGTTTTAAAGTTGTAGAAGCAGTTGTACGAATGTGTGTGCTGTGTAGAGCAGTCATGTTAAGTTGGAGGGTATGACATGCAGACACCTTTGCCAGAAAGAACAGAGGTATCGAACTGTCAGCGAACAAAGAGAAGACAATGAAGTGTGATAGCGAGAAAACATTAGGAAAATCGGCAAATCTGGGGAGAGAGAGTGGGGAAGGAGAGGAGAAAAAAAAGGAAGAAAGACAGACAGAGAGCGAGAGAAAAGAAAAGAAAGAACAGGAGGAGAACTCGCCCTTGAAGAAGGCTCCACTTTCTCTCCTCTTCCTCTGTTTTAATTGGTGCCCCATGTGAGGGCATGTTGTCCACATCAGCAGAAAGATGGCTGCTATCATCTCCGGCATTCAGGATGAAACAGCATGCCCATCATCGGCTGCGTTCCTCCTTTCCTACTTCCCCAATTAAAGCTTGGCGCATAAACAACCACCGCAGTGGCGTTCAAGGCGAACCATCGGCAGACGCCTCTGACTGACATGTTGAGGTGTGCATTAGGCAAATCCTGCCATTAAAGAGCGGAATTACCTGGACGGAGCTTCTAGCGTGATCGTCCTGGCTCCCCTGGAAAAAAAATATGTAAAGCCTTGATGTCAAGCGGAAGTGCCCTCAGCTCTAGCACGACGGACCGAGTTTGATCTCTTTTAAAAGGCACATCCTGCTCTCGCTGGAAAGTAACAATGAAAGAATGAAAAAACAAGGAAGAGACCAAAGCAGAGGAACTGCAGAACAGGTAGAGCAGTTTGGATGATGATTTGGATGGCAGTTTCAAACGCAAGGCCCCGTGTTTCCACCCGCAGTGGTTGCCTCGCTCCTAGACATGGATCTGCTTCTGGATTTCCTCATGCCGGCTTCTTTTCGATACCAGAGGCTGAGATTTGGCTACTGGACACAACAAGGACTTCCCTCTGTGAGTGAGAAAGTTACAGGAGAGGGAAAGAAAGGAGAAACACAAATTGAGATTCTGAGTGGGTCTTTGATACACCACATTGCACTCTTCAATGTCCATCCAATGACATATGGAAAGTTATGGAAGGATGCAGAAAGTTTTTTTCTACGCTTGCACGTTTCACATCAGTAGTTTTCAATTCTCCTCTTGAAACAGTGGATAAGTCCACAGTGAGCAGTGCATTTTTTTTTGCGCAAACCATCACTGGGTGCCCACTATTCTGAGTGTGTGAAAATGAACTTGAAATGTATGCGTGTGTGTGTGTATGTGTGTGTGTGTGTGTGTGTGTGCTGCTTGAAATGTGAGAGAGGCAGAAAAAGAAGATAGAGAGGGAGAAACAGAGAGGGAATGAAGGGGGGTGAGGAAGAGATGTGAAATCATTTGACTGCTGACTGTCCTGCTGGGTAGCCCGAGGCTCTACCACATTTCCATTGAGTTACTTTATGATCAGGCCACTATGTTATTGAAATATTATCTCTTTAGTGCCGGCTCATTCGGCCTTGGAACAGCAGCCTTGTGCTGCACCCATACACGCCACACAGCAAACAGAGGGCACACACTCTTCAAGACACAACATCCTTTTGATCATCACCTTTTTGTGAAATCTATGGAATTACAATAAGTTATTTTATACTTTACATTAATATTATGAAGAATTTGTTACATGAATGCCTGTGGATTTGGTAAAACATCCTGTATTCTGCATGGTATGTATGTTGTATACAAACGCTCAGACTTTGAATAGGAGAAATGTTGTAATACTTGTAATAAAAGGGAAACTACCTGAAACGATTTAGGAATATTTTGTCTGTCCAGTTTTTAACTGATGTTTATTCTTCTTTTGCATAATTCTGCATTTAGATGATAGCTTGAGACATCTTTCTTCGCTAGCTATCATAAAACCTGTCAATAAAAACCAGGAATAAAAAATAAAATAGAATTAAAAGCATTGTAGAATGGGCTGATGGATCTTAGAATCTTGGTTTGAATGTAGCACGTTACAAGAATATTTGAAAAACGGAAAAGTCGGCTAGATTTAATTTAAAATCAGGTGGTTTTTGCCAGATTCATATGGAATTTCAGAAGGGTTTGCTTATTCTCTTCCATTTCTTGTGAGAAATGGAAATGTCTGCATACTGTACTTTCCGCATTGGGACAAGAATTGGTCTAAAATCCTGCTCAGTATAATGTTAATTTTTGAATCTTTTAATCACTTTGTAATCTTGCTACTAAATTGAAATGATACATTTCCACAAACCCAATCACTTAAAATCTCAGTGAAGTACAGTCTTTGTTTATATACATTAGCTTGATACAAAAATGAAACATTTGACCGTTTTAACAAAGTAGAGTTTTAAGAAATGCGAGTGCCATGAGCTGCAAAAACAGTTTTTTATTCTAGTGGTTCTCCTTGTTGTCCTAGGTGTGCTACTTGTCGCATCTCAAAATAGCCAATCTTAGTTGACCTAGCAGGCCACATTCCAGCTCTCTGTCTGTCTGTCTCTCTCTCTCTCGCTCTCTCTCTCCCTCTGTCCCTCTCTCTCTCTCTCCCTCTCCCTCCCTCTCTGTCTCTCTCTCTCTGTCTCTCTCTGTCTCTCTCTCTCTCTCTCCCCCTCTCTCTCTCTCTCTGTGTCTCTCTCTCTCTCTCTGTCTCTCTCTCTCTCTCCCCCTCTC
>JBBPCY010000001.1:5805810-5824714 GCA_037974405.1 Brachyalestes nurse
TCTCTCTCTCTCTCTCTCTCTCTCTCTCTCTCTCTCTCTCTCTCTCTCTCTCTCTCTCTCTCTCTCTCTCTCTTCCACCAGCGCCAGATTAAGATGAAGGTGAGTGTATCCTAAGCGGGTTCTGTCCCAGTTGGTGTAAATTAGTTTTGCTGATGCTGACAGGGTGATCTGAGTGTGCTGACTTTGTGGCTCCTCATGATGTAATTTGTTGGCAATACCCGTGTGTGTGTGTGTGTGTGTGTCTGTCTGTCTGTGTCTGTGTGTGCTCATTTTAAGTACATTTAAATCTGACCTTGCTTTCAGAAGTTAAGAGTTAAATCCTAAATGACTACTATGTTGTTCTTGCCCTGCTGATGGAACATATCAGCCACTCTGTTGTTAAAAGACTTACTGTTAAAAGGATTTATTTACTCAGTAATTAACCCTTTAAACCAAGTATTTCATTGACCCCTAAGGCCAGTATATAGGCCCAAACTTCTTAATGGAATAAAACTATAAACAGCCAGTTAGGGAAGCTTTAAGGGGTTTTACCAAAGGTATTGCATTAAGCTTTCAGAAATCCCTCAGAAATGACGTTCCCTGTTATTCCATGACAAATGAAGTATATAAAAGGTCTGGAGTTGATTCAAAACACAGGAACTCAACTTGTGGTCCAAAGAGTTATGAATGCAAGTGAAGGTGGCCATAATTAAGTTCTAAAAACAAAATAAAGCTAGCAGAGAGAGAGAGAAAGAGAAAACTATAGGAAATCCCAAATCCACAATTTAGTACATTCTCAAAAAGAATATAGAGAACTTATTTGACAACTGGAGATTTGTTTGCCACATAGTCATTGAAAATGTTTAATTTTAAAGCCATTCTGGTTTATCTTTCAGCTACACTGTGAGAATGATTTTATCTGCAGTGATGATTGTGTACTCCACCATCAGAACCAAATGCCCCTGGATCAACAAGGATTAGCATGGCGTTTTTTTGTTCTTTGTTCCTGTTTGCTCAGTTCTGCTGGAACATTTGGTCTGTGCTCTCCATCGTTGCGCCGCACTGCAGAACGAAGCAGAAAGGTTACTTTGTTTAGTCGGTCGGTATTTGTTTTATTAGAGCATGTGACTGCACCTCTTTGATACTAGTATAGATATCTTTGAAACCATCTAAAACCACATTAAATACGATGTGCAAATTCCCTAGCTGATGCTAAACCCACACACACACACACACACACACACACACTAACACACAACCAGGCACTGCCTCATGCTCCTTTCATCTTTAATTCACCACTTCTGAGTGGAGAAGAGGGAGGGAGGGAGAGAGAGAGAGAGAGAGAGAGAGAGAGAGAGACAGAGGCAGAACAGATGAAGGGACGTAAGACGCATTTGCGTACTCATCTTTTTTTCTTCTTCTTTTTTTTCCCCACCCTGAGCCCCTCCTGCGTGGAGCTGCAACGACTCCGGCTCTAATAACATTTTCGGCAGTGTTTACTAATGTATCATTCATTAAGCCACAGCCGCCGTGCCGAAACATCATCCGTCTGGCAAAGTGGAGGTTATTATCGCCTTAAATCATCTGACAATATACCTGTGTGCCCCGGCCTGACAGTCTCACACACACACACACACACACACACACACACACACACACACACACACACTGTCTCTCTCTTTCTCTCTCTCAGCTCTTTTTGCCCTAGGGTCCTCAGGCCTTCTTCTCTTTATCTGTCTTTCTCTCTCCCCCCTCTTTCTCTCTCTCTCTCTCTTTCTCTATTTTCTCTCTCTCTCTCTCTCTCCCCTGTCCTGATGAGATATGAGTTCATTCTCTGATGAATGTCATATTACTAGTGTCACTGGGTGAGCGCTACTGGCCGCTGCAAATAATCTCTCTCTCTCTCTCTCTTTCTCTCTCTCTCTTTCTCTCTCTCACTCTCTCTCTTTCCTATCACCATTCTATCTCTCTTCCTGTCAGCTTTCTCACTCTATTTTCCATCTCAGTCCCCTACATCTGTATCTTCTCCTTTTTTCCTCCATCATTTTAAGAAAGTGCAATAGGTTCTCTCTCTCTCTGTTTCTCTCTCACTCTTACCTTCACACTTTCTCCCTTTTCTCAGTACGGTCTAGCAGTTGTGTGTGTGTGTTTGTCCATTATTATTATTATCATTATTTTTATTATTATTATCTTCTGGGTTTCCAGGATTGCCCTCAATATAGCGACAGGACTTTTTCAAGGTACCCTACTAATGACATGTTTGGTGGTACTGTGAGGTGATAACTGAGAATACACACTGCATGGACAAAAATATTGAGACACCTGACCATTACACCAACAGGGATCTTAATGACATTGCATTCAAATACATAGACTTTAATATGGAGTTGGTCTCCCCTTTGTAGCTATAACAGCTTCCACTCCTCTTGGAAGGCTTTCCACAAGATTTTGGAGTTTCTGTGGGAATTTGTGCCCATTCATTCTGTAGAGCATTTATGAGGTCAGGCACTGATGTCGGCTGAGAAGGTCTGGCTCACAATCTCCGTTCCAGTTCAACCCAAAGGTGCTGGATGGGGTTCAGGTTCTTCCACACCGAAACTCATCCAACCATGTATTTATGGACCTTGTTTTGTGCTCTGGGACACAGTCATGCTGGAATAGAAAAGGTTCTTCCACAAACTGTGTCCATAAAATTGGAAACATGGTGTTGTCCAAAATGTCTTGGTGAAGCATTAACTTTGCCCTTCACTGAAAGTAAGAGGACGCCTGAATTCAATAATTAAAAGGTGCATCCCAATACTTTTGTCCATATAGTGTAAGAGTCTGTAGTTGAACTCACATATGTATGTACCTTAGCCTGCACCATGAGCAAAGCTACCTGTCCACCCTAAGAGCTGTCCACAGTTTCAGTACTGTTTTTACATCATGGTTTTACATGTTAACAAAGTATATGTAGCATAAATAAACTTTAAGAATAATTGCCTTGTCTGCCTTAAGCTTTAGGTTTAAAAACTTTGTTTGTTTGATAGCTGTGTAGTCCTTGGTGTGCTTAGTAGCAGGCTAGCAGACTCAGTATGGGAAGTAATATCACTAACATTTCCTATGCAAAACAAAATGAAATGATCAACAGAAACACCACGCACTACCCTGAGGCACAACCACACATTTACTGACTCATCTACCTAATGTTAGCAGGCTTTGGCAACTCTACAAATTTAGATATTATTCACAGATAATATCACACTTTTTCTCTCACGCTCTGAGTGACTACAGAGAAGGCATCCTCAGTACTCTTCATCTATAAATTACATATGGTGCTGTTTCATGGATGTTGAGCTCAAATGTTTTATTTCAGACTTTGCTTTGTGCACTGGAACACATTCATGCAAGAATAGAAAAGGTTCTTCCCCAAACTGTGTCCACAACCCTGGAAGCATAGCATTGTTCAAAATGTCTTGGTATACAGAAGCATTAAGAGTCACTGGAAGTAAGGAGCCTATCCCAAACCCTGGAAAACAGGTATGTCCTAATACTTTTGTCCATATTGTATATGTGACACAAACTTAATTAGCCTGTCACCATAGTCTTCTACTATGACTTGTAGTTTAGTTATGGTTGTTGAAAGAACTAATGGAAAATCTGTAGTCTTTAATATATTGATAAGAATCTAAAAAAAAGTAGCTTGGTTTCAGAGTGGAATAAATGAAGCTTTACTCTTTACCATATGCTGTGCACAAATGTTTTAGGGGAGAACAGAGTAGGACAATCAGAATGATTTCTGGAGGAATCAAGCATTACATGTGATTAAAAATCAAACTCCAGCACTCTTGATTGTTCTTGAGAGGCTGTGGCCTGTCAGCTTGGGTTCTCCTGGCTTTCTCTCAACAAACACACGTTAATGTGCATTACTTGTACACAAAAAGTGGCTGCAAGCTAATGAAGCACATCTGCCTACAGAGCAAACTTTTCTTTGCCTTTACTTCTGCAGAAAACCTGAAATCCCTCCACTTTGGAAAACAACAGGTCCCACACACCACATTCCAACATTTCGTTTGACTCAGTATGTATGTGTGTCTCTTCCTTGTATATATATTGTTCTCTTGTCACAATGTTTGTAAATGTTTGTATTTTCTTCTACTCTACTCTCATTGATTTTAACACAAACCAATTCTCAGAACTTAAAAAAGGTTTTCCACTCACACATCTCACATGGAGGTTTAAAAATCCATTTTCTGCATTATTTAAGAAAATAAAAGTGAATTCTTCTGTGGTACCTCTCCTGGCACCTTAATTTTTACTAGTGCATGTTGTGCTTCTTTTTCGGCCTATTCATTCGTTGTCTAAAACTGTTTACCTGTATCTATTTATTTATATGTTTGGTAACAAGTATTACAGTTATATTTGATTATAAATAGTATATCCGTTGTTAATCTGCTCAAATGTGGAGCCCATCATATTGACAGCAGTTTCTGTATTCGGTTTGGTTGCACCAGTCATGTAATGAAGTAAAGTAGCTCCTTATACTCACATGTGAACACATCACAGCACACAATGTGAAATCTTTCTCTGCATTTAAACCGTTCACCAAGTGAAGCAGGGGGCTGCCAACAATGAGGAGTGCCTGGTGAGCAGTGTTTGGGTACCTCATTGGTGTCACTAGCATTCCAGGGATTCGAAACCACAACCTTCTGATGTCAGGGTGAACTCCCTAACCACTAATCATCTAGTGCTTCCCCATCTAATAAAACTTTGGGTGAGTTTGGAGCACAATCTTAGCTGCTGTTACACAGGCATGATGGTACTTGTCTGTGATGTTCTCAGTAGCAGGTGTACCTTATCACCTGCTACTGTTTGAAAGCACCAAGTATGAATGCTTTTCATAATCTAAAAGATTAGAATGAAAGCAAAAAAAGTAAAAAAAAAACCCCAAAAACAGCAAATAATTGCATTGATGTCTGCATACTGAACACTCTGCACTATATAGTATACACTGAAGTAATGTCAGTCACTTCTTTTCTATATATATATTTATATATGTATATATGTATATACACTCTCATAAAGCACATTTCTGTGAATGTAATCTATTTAGCCAAAGTCAATTCTGTTCAAAAATATTTCAACTTTGCTATTTAACTGAACAGAAATGTCTTGCATTACTGAATTAATAACTACAATAATTTATTTTAAAAAAAGGGTTTATACAATTGAGATACAGCAAATATGTTGGGCTAATTTCTCTGAGTGCTGTGTTACTATGTGTGCTTTATTAACACTGCATGAGTCTAATTATTCCTATTTAGTAGTAATTTGTCATTTTAATATAACTCTTATTGCATCAAAATTTGATGTCATGATAGCAAAAAATAGCATGCTACATGTCATGACATCAAACATTATAGGATCTTTCATGGTAACTCGATAAATGTAGACTTTGTTTATACTTACAGTCTTTTTACTTCAGATACATGTTTTGAGATATTTTTTTCTTTATCAGCTTAATATCTGGAACCTGTTGAATATAATTGTAATTTACACTGTTTGATTAATTACTATCATTTTACCCCAAATCATTTGAAAGAACTTTGAACCTCATATTTTACAACTTAAGGGGAATTTCAACAAAAGCATTATTGCTTCACCTGGACACGAGAAGAAAATAGGTTCTCTGAAACTGTGTCTTCATTGGTTTTGTCGGTTTCTCCAGCTCCTTCCAGCTCTACTGAGAGCTTCTCAAGCTAAAACTTTCGCATGGGCTGACCTATAGAAATGCCTTGTGGCTCCTAAAAATCTAGCCGAAAATCTGTGTTATTCTCTTCGATTCTTTCAGCTCTAATTGGGCCTTGGAAACCCCCCTAACTGCCCCCTAAAATCGTAATTTCTCGCTTCTTGCCCATCCTTTTGTTAATCACATGGCAGTTGCTTCACATGTCTCTGCAGATCTAGATGTATAGAGTGAGCCCCACCTCACACCCCCACCCCCGCCCTGTTTATTCATTTGGTTTGTGGGCAGAAAGTAGCCCAGATCATTAAAGCCTCCCCGAATATCTGAGCATCCTTGATGCTTCTCTCACTCTCTCTCTCTCTCTCTCTCAATCTCTCTCTCTCTCTCTCTCTCTCTCACCCTCTCTCTCTCTCTCTCTCTCTCTCTCTCTCTCGCGCTCTCTCTCTCTCTCTCTCTCTCTCGCGCTCTCTCTCTCTCTCTCTCTCTCTCACGCTCTCTCTCTCTCTCTCTCTCTCTCTCTCCCTCCCTTCCTCCTTTCATTTTATACTGTGGGGCGCCCACAGCTTATAATAAAAGGCATAGGATTTTAAATTAGAAATTAATTTGGATAATTTGTCTCCTACGAGCAGCCTCCTCTGACGCGCCTGCCAGGAATATGTTAATATATCATATTAAGTAATTGCTGGACCCAGATGCCCATGATTATAGCACTGAAGAGAGGGCTCATCTAATTAGTGAAAGCAGCCTCACCCATGTTAACACCACAACACAGTCTGCTTAGAGCACCAAAGAGTCCAAGATGACAACCTCACACACACACACACACACACACACACATTCAAAATAAAGAAAGAGATTCAACAAAGCTAAAAGGTTATAGTGAGATCTAAAGTGACTGTGTATGTGATACAGAGGATAAGAAAATCTCCATCCCTCACTTTGTTAAATTCATTGTATTTACTGACTCTTGCACGTTGTATATTGACAGAATTGTTTCCTTATGGGATAGCATGGTAAAAGGATCATAGTTTTGTTTTTTGCTGCTATTTCAGTAGTGTCCAAATATACTGAAAATGCTTAAAAAACACTAAGACATTGAAATTATTTCACTAAAGGTATTATTTTAGCCTCTTTTGTCGAAAGTGCATTGTTTTGATGGTCCCACAGTATAACAATGAATTTGAAGTGATTTTATCAAGGTATAAATTTGTAAATATTAGAATTTATAGTTATAATTTAAATTCAGTTATCTGATTACATGAATAAAAATAACAGGTCAGTCTCCAATCTACCAGTGGAACGGCCACTAGGAAACCTGCTGAAATGGCATAATGGATATTTCATCTCTCATTTCTTTATAATGCCAATGACAGTGTAAATAATATGAAATTACTTGTTTTGCCAGCTTCATACACATTGTCTTGCCGTACTTTGCAGTTGGATGACTGTTTTATACAATACCATCTGTACCATCTTATGGCTAGACAACAGACAATAAGTGATAGAGAGAAATCTCCTCTGTAGCTGATTCTCTCACCGAGCTCAATCTGTTACTCTCTTTCCTACATCAAACCACAAATACATATTATATGGACTCTTCTCTCTTCTTCCCTCTGGCAAACAGTATCGAAGCTTCTGCTCTGGGTTGGCAAGACTGTGCAACAGTTTCATACCGCAGGACATCAGAGCTCTGAATGCACATATATGTTGAGTCCCTGGTTGATCAAGTATCATTCCAGTGAACTACGTTGCTGTATTGTGTATTTATTGTACTAAGATGAACATTTCATTCTCACTACCGTCACATTGCTATATGTCTGTATTGTCCATTATTGTATTGTTTTACATCCACACTACTGTTACATTGCTATATTGTCTATTTGTTGTACTGTGTCTGTCATTCCTTGCACTTTGTTCAATGTTGCTAACTGTGGAATATCATACTAATGGTGCAACAGTAATCATTCTGGAAGGTTTCTGTACTGTCTACACTATACTGTTACATGCATTACTATTACATCATCGTTGTGTCTTATTATTGTGTTGTCAGTTGTCTCTGTTGTAACTTGCACTCTGTTGTATGTTATCATCTGTTGCACTGTGGTCCATGGAATAACGTCTCATCACACTATGCACATGTTCACAGCGGCTGATGACAACAAAGTAACCATGATCCTTGAACCTTGAAATAATGGCCCGGCAAACAGGGAGCTGATAAGGAAAAATCATAGGCAAGACTATGTAAAAAGCACTCAGACCTGAGCTTAGTTCCACACTGGCCTGTGGGTGATATTCCAATGAGGCTGGAATAATACTTGAAGTACCTGGAAAAAAAGCCACACATCATACCTTTGTGTTCTAGACCATACATTTTTAAGTCATCTTTCAATTTCCCAGCAGCCCTTTCTCTAAGTGATATATGACCATTCTCTATTGCTAACCTTTCCTCCGAATGGGATTCTCACACTTAGAAATAGACATACTCTGTTTTCCTATTGGTCTGCAAAGTGTTTCTGCCCTGTGTGCCGTTAATGCGTCAGACTCACTGTTTGATTAAAGCAGGTATCACTTACCAGTGAGACGACCCTTCTAAAGGGTTTAGAAATTATTTATAATCAGATTGTTAATTAGGTTGTATACAGTTTATAAATCATTAATAAGCAGTTATAAACAAATTATAACACTTGCCATACAATGAGGTTCACTATTTGGAAAGATCTGGTGTTTTAATTGTAGAAGCATGTTAACAAAGATCTGATGAAGCTGACAATTTAACATTCAATTTAACAAGAGACAAGATAAGCTCAGCAACTAACAATATCTGAGATTTTCCAAATAGTGAGCCAGCATCAATTGATGACACCTGTTATAACATGTTTATAACAGCTTTCTAATGATTTATAAACTGTCTACAACCTAATTAACAGCCTGATTATAAATAATTTATAAACCCTTTGGAAGAGCATTCTTATTGTAAAGTGTTACCAAATAGTTTGATGACAAATCAAATTTGCTCAATTTGCTTCTGATCCCAAATGAAGCTAATAAGACATGTTTGAAGTCTGAACGTTCCTTATTTAGTTTTGAACTGTAGAAAAGATGCTGATATAGCTGACAAGCACTAGAAGCTTAGAATCACTGTCAGAACAAAGACTTGCATCCCTTCAGAAAATGAACTTTACAGGAGAGTGAACAATTCTCAACATTCGGTGTAAGTTAATGCAACGAGATTTTGTTCTGACCATTTCTTTGGGTTAGTTTGTCATGGAATTCTGACACAATGTAAACAGACCTTTTCAAACTATCAAATTATATTAAAAAAAGACAATGATGGAGATACAAGGTTTGTGCAGGCAGCAATATTATATTAGAAATGAACAAACTGCATGCCAGACCAAGTAGTTAAGTAATCTCTAAGAGGCTTTTTAGTTTTCGCATTAATGTTTCATGTGGTTGTATCTGGATATACATTGAGGTTTTACTGTTTCCATTACCAGACAATCTTGGCTTGGACTCTTGTTGGCTCAGAGTGCAAATTGAGTCTCGAGGATCCTTCATATTGTGTTTCCTTGCTGATTTTCTCACCTAAAAGCCAGAACTCAGCAGCTGTGCTTCCACTTATGTAATTGTATGCTAATGTGGAAAACACTTATGTTGAATGTGAACATCAGAATTGGTTTAAGTGAAATGATCGCGATCTGATCTAAATGTGTTCTGGGTA
Organism: Brachyalestes nurse; assembly: GCA_037974405.1. Classification (NCBI taxonomy): domain Eukaryota; kingdom Metazoa; phylum Chordata; class Actinopteri; order Characiformes; family Alestidae; genus Brachyalestes; species Brachyalestes nurse. Next base: position 5,815,236 of record JBBPCY010000001.1, read on the forward strand.
TGATTAAACTTGGCTTCGCGTTTTGTCGAGTAAAATTCGTAAAAGAGCCAAAATTGCAAGGTAACTCAAGGTGTAAACAGCTGCTAATAAATTTGTTGGTAGTTACTGTTGGGAAAAAGTGCTAATCCAGTTAAATGGCCGCTACTATTATTTTCAGCTATGCAACAGTATCTCATACTATGTAAAATCACATAAGTCCCTTTGCACAGTCCAAAACTATACATTTCCATCAACCAGGATCTTCACTTTTACATCAGCCAGGATCTCCAGTGACTGCTTTAGCTTGTACATTTTCACCTTACCCTAAATTTAGTTGATGCAGTGTTGACAAAGCATGAAGAAATTGAAGCATTAGTTGCGGTTATGTCATTATTTCACTTTAAAAGACTTGGGAAATGGAAAAAAGGTAATAAGAAATGCTATCTACCAAAATTGTGTAAAAAAATATCACTTTTTACCTGAACAAGGGGTTTAGTGTTGGTACTGGTATCCGGAATATGGGGTGTTGTACAGTGAGCATTCACTACACAGTACAACTACTTGCACCTCAAGAAAAGAAAATAAAACCAAATGTGCATGTTTACCCACAGCTTAAGAGTGGTGAGTTTAGCAGAAAAGAGACATTATGGAAAGTTGCACTAGAGGTCTTTGTGAAGGCCTTTTAAATTTGGGTTGAGGTGATACACATAAGTCTCTTTGCACAATCCAAAACTATACTTTTCTATTACTAGCTAGAAAAGTAACTTATTAGCCTTGTAGCATCTGCACAAAGGAAAGAAACATTAGATCAGCGTGTCTCTCCTCATGAACTACATTTAGGTTAAGGTGAAAATGTACATGGTTTTATTTCTGAAGCACTCAGTGGAGATCCTGCTTGATGTATTTCCTCCAAGGACAGGACTTTCTATAGCTCAACAAAGGTCACCGTGACGAAAACTTTCTCCGAGTCACTTTTTAGTGTTGAAAGTTGTGAGACGCCCAGGCCAGGTCGAATGAGGTCGATAAATAGATAAACATGCAATTAGCACAAACTTAGCATGCTTAAAATGAGCATGCTGCCTCACATGCATTTGTACAAATGTTTAATTAGGTCATATTAATTAAAAGAGTCCCTCTCTCTTTCTTTCTCCCATTCTCCTTCTCTCTTCTTCCTCCACTTTTCTTCTTTTTTTTTTTTTTTACCGACAGATCTGCAGCATGACCTCTAGTTAATTGAAACCCAAGAGACTCTTCTTGCATAAAATCAGATTTATCTCTCCTTAAAAGGATTCTGGTAAAAATAGTGTGAGCGCAGTGGCTGGGAAAGCGAGGGGCCTGGAGCCATGGAGACGGAGGCTCGCTGCCGCCCTTTGCCCTTCCTCCATTGCCGTCCTGAAACAAGTGCTACCGCTAACTAGCTGGGGATGCATTAATTAATTGCAGGAAAACACAGACAAAATGTCTATAGGGCAGATTTTTTTCCCCCCAAAAGAGAGAATGAGAGAGAGAGAGAGAGAGAGAGAGAGTGATAAGCGAATCCACTGTGTACGATTTCCCCTTGACGATTAGCTGATAATGGCCATGGACAGCGCTGCGCTATGCTAAAGCTCTAATTATACGTGTCATTCATGGCTGAACACACAGGAGTTTCTTATCTCCCATGAAGTCATCGGTGTATATCACACCTACAGCTTTATACCTGATGTATAAACTTAACATTTGACCTATCCCAAAGTATCCCAATCAATCCTCATGTGAAAATATCAATATAGTGTTTTTGTTTAGCAGTAATTTTCCTATTTTATTATTAAATGGAGTGCATATTTGATACTAAAAAAGTGAGTAAAAATGAATGCACTTGATATACAGGTGACACAAATGTACTGCTGATAAATAAATCCTATTATTTCATTATTTCACTTCACTAGACTCACTTCACTAGGAATATATCGAGTGTTGTACTGTGAGCATTCACCACACAGTACAACTGTTTGCACCCCAGAAGAAAAGGAAGAAAGTGTGCATGTCTACCATCAAATACAGAGTGGTGAGTAATGTTTAAATGAATTATAAACGGTTGAAATGTATTATACATCATTAATGTTCCGTAACATTAGCTAATGAAATGTTGGCCAGAAAACTGGCTAAAGATAATGAAAGCCATAATGAAAAAAAAACTTTGATAACCGCTGAAACTGTGTTCAGAATATAAGTCTTTGGTAATATGCGGACATCTGTAAAGTGAAGTGGCCCCTTATAGTCACCCATGAACACACCACACAGTGTGAACAATGTAACATTCTTTCTCTACATTTAACCCATTTACCAAGTGAAGCAGTGGGCTGCCATCAATGGGGATGTGTGGGGATGGTACCTTGCTCAAGGGTACCTCAGTGGTGCCACTAGCAGCCCTGCATTTCAAACCAACAGTCTTCTCATCACAGGGGCGACTCTCTAACCACTAGACCACCAGCTGAGTACCTCTGGTAAAATCTTAGTTTACAAGTATTCCTTAATTTAAGTCTAGGTTTATAAGTACGAGGGACATATCTTCTTTGTAGACTACAATACATTCATATGCATCATTTTGGATGAGTGTCTGCCAAATGCTGTTTATGGAAATGTAAATGTAAAAGAAATCACTGGTTCCCAGTGTGGGATGTGCAAAAAGCAAACACATGGTGACCATCTCCACTGTACTCTAGCTGTTTCATGGCAGGTGTAGTAGAGAAAGAGTATCATATAGCTGAGCAACATCACATCTATATCTTATGCTAATAAAAAATGAACACAGTTTACATTTGTTATGGAAAATGTTGTTTGTGACTGTCAGGAGACCTTATTTTAAGCTTTGCTAATATGCTAGCACAACATCTAGGGCTCTTTTTATGAGTCAGTCCCAAAAAGAGCCAATTTTCTTTGATTCTGAGGACTGGGGAAGTGAGAGTCAAAGCTTTGGACTCGATCCCACATAGTGACGTTCAGGCTGGTCTGTACCCGTGCGCACGTATTTTCTATCACTGTCTAGACAGCCTGTCTGGAAGATGCGTCTTTTTGTAGCACAGGCACCAACAGACGGGCTGTATTTTATTCTCAACTGGGTAGAAAACAATATACCAATGGAAAAAATTTAATAAAATTGGTTTACAATTTGTATATCTATGGGGTCAACGTTATATATCAAACATTACTCTTTGCTCTGCATCGCTTCTATTCAGAAGCTGAAATGTGTGCTCAAGGGGATTTTGTCCCTTCTTTAGAATCAGTAAACTCGGTGTAAACTCTGAAATCTGAAAACACTATTAAAACCAGAACAATAAAATCATCTTTTCTTGTCAATATCAGGCCTCAACCTTCCTGTTTAACGACTGTTAAAAGTGCACACTGAAAGGGGCTCATGTCTTCATTGTTGTAACCAAAAAATTGAATTGTGGAACTGACTCCTGAAAGTCCATGGCATCCCATTATGTCCCCTTGAGTCAACTTCATTACTTCAGCTGCTACAAAAGAATGAATTTATGGGTGAAGCAATTGCTTGAACATGGCAAATCTGATCCTAGTTCAACTTTTATTATCATCATGTTTTTCCACTACCTCATGATGTTGGGTTATATTCACACACTCTACCATACAAAAATATCATCACTATGAGAACTGAATCTTGGGGTGAATCTAAAACAGTGCCTTTTCTATGTAGTGCCCTATTGTCAATAAGAGGATCACTTTAGCTTCATTCTTGGTGCTCTTTGTGCCATATACTATATGCACTAGGCGAATGTGTATTAAACACAGAAGCAGGAGAACATAGTCTAGAGGGTTCAGAGAGTGTGAGTGTGAATTCACTGGCGCTGTCTGCACCTTCAGACGAATGGCACTATAGCACTCACAGATAAACCCACCACCGAGGAGGGAGGGTCACAATCTTTGTACCCAATTACTGCATACACATATTTCACATTCAGACACAGACGCCATGCAGAAACCAGCCTGGGGGGCAACCGTTATTGATGCTACACCCCCAAGGACACACACATATGGGCCCCTATCTCACAGCCTTTTATTAATTCACCGTAATATACCTCTTCCATGCTAGCATTTACATTGTTGGGGAATAGTGCTATAATTAAAAAAAAGCAACACACACACACTGTATGTGTGTGTGCGTGTGTGTGTGTGTGTGAATTGCTTGCTTGCAGCAGGGGTGATACATAGCACAACCATGTTGTCCCTCAAATCTACACTCCCAGGCTCCCCCTCTCGATCTCCAGGCAAATTAATAGGCAACCACCACTGATGCGTTAAATTGCCTTGCGTCGGCTGCTGAAGACGACCAGATTATTTATTATTCCCGATTAAAGCAATTCCTCCGCTCCGCTGTTGGGCTAGGATGGTTTCCTTTGCTACGTTACATCATACAAGACCTGAGATGCTCCCAGACGCTATTATGCACTTAGCTGGAGCAATATCTAATTAAGCGCAGACATGGAACCACCGTTTCCTGAAGTAGTGCTCAGCCTAAGCCTTTATGAAAGACATACATAAACAAAGCAAAAGAAAAGTCGTCGTGGGATAAATAGTCGTATTTAACATCTGATTTACATGTTGCTATTTTTGTTTTTTCATACACTTCCACTGTATATATCCAGACACATAATATCTGTTGAATTGTGTACTTCTGAAAATGAATCAAATGTATTAATTATCTAGCACAAATAAATGTGATCAGATAACAGAAATGACACATGATGTGAAATTAACTGCAGCTATTAGTGAACTGTTTCCATTGTATCTGAAAACTACACAAAATGAATGAATTCATTAATTAACACCTAACACAAGGTTGCCAGCTGTATCTGCTTTCTTGCATTGCTTCTGTTTAAAGTTATAAGAGCCCCGTGTATTATATGTATGAGCAGTGAGTACTGTGGCTCATTCAGTTTCCCTGTGAGCTTTAGAGCCGCCTGCATTGTCTGGCTGCATTTTCAGGACACATCTCGGCTCACATCACACCCACCAGCCCTTCTGCTTTTCTCCTCTTGTTTACCTCTTCCCCCTCCAACAAACAAACCATATCCCCCCATCCCTCCACACCTTCGCCGCAACGGCTCCTCCTGAATCCCGTCCTCTTTCTTCTGCCAGGTCCATCATGCCGCCCCCGTCCGCTGTCAGGTACTGTCTGCTCAAAGGTCACGCAGCGACGCCAAGCCTTGTATTGCCGCATGTGTGTGTCACCGGGGCTTGGTGTGGAGGCGAGGCAGGGGTTATGAGCGCTGATGGCAGCATATTCTCCTCTGATCGAGGCCATTAGGAAGGTCAGGTATGGTGCCAGCGCACGCTTTAACTCATGCGTTCCTTGAGTGTCCGGCTGGACTGAGAGGAGAAGGGAAATTCGAGGTGGCAGATAGCTTAGTGTGAGTCAGAGAGACTTGGGAACCTCACTTCTTCCCTGCTGCTCCTCTGATTGGCTAAACCCTTTTATACCTACAGATACACAGGTAAATTAAAGGGTCCTGTTTTATTATGCTTATTTTGCATGATATAGCTACTGGACCTCACTGTTATCTTTACTGGGGCAGTAAAAAAATCAGGGCAGTCGTATTTTGGATTGGCTTTGAACATAGTTTGATGATCAGCTAAAATTCAAATGAGCTGATTAACCAGTTCACCAGTGAAAATATGATGTTAAATGAGGAGCAGCTTCTCCATATTACCCTAATCATGTAGTGTGGGGCAGCTGGCATTGCCCCTGCAGCTTAAAAAGCTTGGGTTTGTATCCCAGGCCTTCTCAGTGGTGCCAGGGTTGCCAGTGATACCACTGAGGTTCCCTTGAGCAAGGTCCTCTCCCCACGCACTGCACCCACTGCTTCACTTGTTGAATGAGTTAAATGCAGAAAAAAAATTTCACACTGTTCACACATGACTATAAAGCGCCACTTTACCTGTAGTTGCACAGGCCACGAACAGCAGGTTGGCAGCAGGAGTGCTGGACTGGATGATTGATTGATGCTGGTTCTTTGCTAATGCTAATATTCAAATGATGCAATTGCATTAAATAGCATTACTGATCCATAGTTTGCATCACATCAAAACAGTCAACTCACACATATTTGCATTGCAATATCACAATGCATATTTACACCCCTACATAGCAATATATTCATTTTCCATAGAGGGCACACCGCATATCTTCAATCCCAGAGGAAAATTTGAGATAATCCTTTTGTTGGCGCTGGCTAAACAACTAGGGTTGCCAACTTTCTCAACCCCAAATGAGGGACACTTTCTTGCAGGTGCGCGCGCAGAGCAGCTGACCACCAATAATGAAAATCGCAACTTGGGGGTGGGAGGGTGGTGGGGGCGCTGACGGGATTCCGCTCTGGTCCAAATTTACTGGCCACTACTGCACTTGCTCCTTTTCTTGCACACACGCACACAAACAACAGTGTCTCATAGCAACGTTTGCATGACTTTTGCCATGCTTACAGTAGTCTATTATTGGCCGATGATGCTGTGATTGGAATACGGGACTGGAGCTGTCCCTGAAGGGACAAATCAAAATCACCCATATTTCGGGATGTCCTGGACAATTCGGGACGGTTGGCAAGCCTATACACAACATTAACAGAAACATGCCATAAACAGACATCATTAATATGACATGGTTACCAATTGTCTTGAAGGATACTGTAGTATTTCAAGATATAAACTTAAATTAGCATGTGACATAAGCTAATATTAAACACTGTAGTCAGATTTTATTACCCAAATGTTACTATTTCACAGCTCCAGGATGATTCACGGTAATTCTCCTAAAATTCTGTAGGAGCAATAACACTAGACAGTAAGGAGATACAAGAGGCAGATCAAAGAGGAGGAGAGGTTAGTGGCATGGTTGCTAATTTCCTTAGTTCAGAATCAGAAAACTTTACTGACCCCAGAGGATGCTGCTTAGGTTGTGACTGCACAGACACACAGAGACAAGTACAAGTCTACCTAAATCCAAAAAAAACCCTGTGGAAAAGAATCTCAGTATAAACACACTATGCTATATACACAATTACTGGGTACTATAGTTAAGTAATTTACATTTAAGTGACTTACAAAACAGATGGTAGTTAGGAGTCTGTTTCTGCACAAAGCACAGATCAGTAGTAAGTAATCAATAAATAATGTTGCACATGGTAAAACTATTGCACATAAGATATTTATTTGCATATTTTCTATGCAATATGAACATAATGTATGACTTTATTCAGATCTCTACTAAAAGTAAAGTCATTGTTGTCTAAGAGAAACTACAAAGATATGACCTGGGTGCTTGTAAACAAATTCACTCCTGTGTAATTTCCCAGCTTCCCAGTTATCTTTCCCTTCCTTGTAGAAATATAAGTGTGTACAGTACCAGTCAAAAGTTTGGACACACCTTCTCATTCTTTGTTTTTATTATTTTCTACAGTGTAAATTAATATTAAAAACATACAAAACAATGAAGGAACACATGGAATTATGCAGCAAACAAAAAAAAGATTAAACAAACCAGTATATGTTTTGTAATAAGGTAATGATTGACTGTTGATTTTTTTACTCAGTTAAGTGGTTCTTGCCATAATGTGGAGAAGAACCAGAGTGGAACAGGATTGCTGTGTACCAACCCCACCATCACAACTGATGATCCCAAACACTTTAAAAATGCAAGAAATTACACTAATGAACTCTTGACGAAGAACACCTGTTAATTAAACACCATTCCAGGTCGATTCCTCATGAATCTGACTGAAAAAATACCAAGAGTGTGCATCAGAGCAATAGATGATGTTTTCTATATTAATCTACAATGCAGCCAATAATAAAAACAAAGGAAATTGTTGAATGAAAAGGTGTGTCCAAACTTTTGTGGTAGTGTATGTATGTACAGGTGTATGTGTGTGTATTAGGTTCGGTTCATCTGGCCTCTGAGTGGCAAAGTGGTGCTTAGCATTCCAGATTTGTCCGTCTGTCCATCCGTCTGTCGTAATTTATCGACGCTGCCGAGTAACAAGCGTCTGCCAGCCAAATTTACGTGCTGATTTGAAAAATAAATAAGAGCTGTGGAGAGCAGCGACGGCTTTAATCACAGACTGTAGGAACATGAAGAAGTGGGAATATGAAACATAGGGAGGAAATTAGATATTATGCCCTGAAGACAACTGCAGCCACTGGCCCATTCATTATTAGTGTGATATTTATTATTGAGAATTTCTCTCAGTGACTGAGTGGAGAATATTCTCTGAGCTGTGGCACTCACAGGCCTGTCACGAGTGAAGAAGTGCAGAGATGGCAACCAAGCGCTGCTGTCTGCTGCTGACAAGGCAAATCTGTACTGATACATCGCACGCGCTGCTGTCACACACACATACATACCAGTTTTCACAACTGGAACATGAGATGAATATTTACAGTTAAGGGACAGGCAGATGGTTTGCCATTAAAAAAAGTCCAGTTGCTGAATTCAAAAGCTTAAACTGCTTTCAACTGATTCACAGAGCATTAAAAACTCCATTTATTATTAGTAGTGATGCTTGACTCATTTGGAATCAGGTATTTAGTTCCAAACAAGAAATACGTTTTTTTTTATTATTATTTTGGCTGAACTGTGTGCCAGTTTTATGACATTAATAATGTGAAGAGCACTAAGTACTATGTTTGAACACTTACTTGAATCAGCTATTCATAATTGATGCTCTTCCAACTATTATCTGTGAAAATAACCCCCCCTCAAAAAAAAAAAAGTCTTGTTCTTTCTACAAACAAGACTATGCACATAAAGGTTTTCATTAAGTCTAAATCATGGTAAATGACCTCATTTTTTTTTTTATTATTATTAAAATGTGTCACCATTGGAATGTTTTGGATAGGCCCGCTTGACAGCTTGTTTCTTTGAATGAGAAATAATTTGGAGATAATTAAAATGTAATGAGTTGCAATTAAGGAATAGCCGGAATAAAGTGATCTTAACTGAAAAAGTTGAAGACAAAGAAGGGAAAAATAAAGGGAACGTCTGAGCGATGCATTTTAGCTTATGGCAATGGTTTCCAGTCCCAGTTCTGCTGACCCAAAACTGGAGTTTTATGTTTTTCCTCCTCTAACCCACCTGATTCAATTAATCAAGTAATTAGTGAGCCCTTGTGCAGGATTAGGTGTTCTAGAGCAGATAAAGCACAAAACTGTGTGCCGGACCAAAAGGCCGGGGACTGGACAGCACTGATTTATGGGGCATTTACGACTGCTTTATATGTTTACCAGTACCTAGTTTGTAAAGGGCATATCTGAATGAAGGGGTATGGAAAGATGTTTAGGACCTGTAGAAAAGCACTGATAACGCTGTGATGTGGAGAGAGAGACTAAAGAGCAAATCGCTGATACAGCAAACAAGTTAACCTCAATCACAAATGACACATCAGAAGACAAGTGCTCATTTAATGCTGATTAACACACACACACACATTATTTATATATATATA
>JBBPCY010000001.1:5832032-5845240 GCA_037974405.1 Brachyalestes nurse
GATTCCGTATTACTTCAATCACGTCTTCTCCTTCGTACCGTGTATTCTCCGTACGACATCATGTACCGAACCGTGACGGTTCGGTAAGAATACATGTACCGTTACAGCCCTAATATGTATATATGAATAGATATTTCATAACTAATAAAAATAAATCCTCTGTGTCTGTAAGAGCATGTTACCAGTCACATTGAAGTTTGGTGCAACTTTGCTGTCGGCCAGAGTGAACCAGATGAGGCCCAGGCTCATGCACAGAGCGGCCGACACGTCGGCGATGTTGTACCGTTTCCCTGCAATACAAACCCTCTTCGTTAAACAACAACAAACAACATCAAGCTGAAAAGCTCCCTGCTTGACTAGCTTCCAGACAAGAAAAAAAAACAGAAAATAATGAATGATTATCACTTCTTGTCAGACAGAAATGTGATCGCTTTGGCACCTGTCAACTCAATGGAATCACAAAGGCCTTTCAAAGCTGCTACTGAGCGTTAGCCACAGGCAGGGCGAGAATCTCCCTGCTGAACACCATTAAGAAGGTGCTGCTGAGGCCCTTATGAAGCTTTTGTGCAATGGTCAGGTAGAGATGGAGTGAGTGGAGGAGGAAGAGCCAGCTTCAGATCAGTGCAGCTGAGGGGAGCTTCCATGACACTGGCTCCAGGTCGGCTCTGCACGGCGCTTTGAACATGTTCAGCCATGGAGAGAGGATGCCTTCATCAGTTTAACAACTGATGAAGGAGTGAGAGAGAGATACAGAGAGAGAGAGAGAGAGATACAGAGAGAGAGAGAGATACAGAGACAGAGAAATACAGAGACGGAGAGATACAGAGAGAGAAAGAGAGAGAGAGGGAGAGGGAGACTTTCTTCCCTTTCTATGCTAGACTCCCCAACTCCATCACAACCAGAGAAAGAGAGATGGAAAGTGCACAGGTCGTTTTGCGGTTGGACATGTGAAAAATGTAGTGAAAGAGACAGGAAAAAAAGACAGAAAGAGAGAGAGGGTAGTTGGTGAACCCGAGGGAGAGAGACATATAAAGAGAGGCGAGTCTTCCCAGCCTGTCCATTGCCGTGGGGATGACAAGGTGACGCAGCAGGTTAGTCTGTAACTCTTTGATTCTGCGATGCTTTGAAGGACTAGCATCCTGCATGCATCCCGAACCAATACATCAGCCCCGGGGGACCGAAGGGCCGCAACGTCAAGAAAGAACCAAAGAAAAATATCCCTATCCAAAAAAAAAAAAGAGAGAGAGAAAAAAGAAAACAACTTGTGATCAGTGGGATGGGAAACCTTGAGAAGATGAAGGAGAGATGAAAGCAGAGGAGCTGAACTTGTCTCTCTATCTAGCTCACTCGTTTTCTTGCTTTCTCCCTCTGAGAAGCCCAACAGTTGCATCAGAAAAGAGAAAGTTCCTACAAAAGGCTGGACAGTGCTCACTGCTGCAAAAAGGACATGAAATTCACACAATTTGTTTGTAGGAATCAATTATGGAAAGAAAAGATGTCAAAATGCTTGTATTTGCACCAATAAGAGCCTATTCCTTTCAGATTATGCTGTAACAAAACAACAAACAAAACCCTCTGGGGATATTGTTCAAAACTATCCGAGCAGCAGGTGTGCTATTGCTTTAAAAAAAAAAGACAAAAAAAAAACTACAGGCTGCTTTTGTGGAGATGAATTGAACCTAATGTCAGACTAAACTGTCACACCAATTAAGTTAATATTTAAAATCCTGGGAAACTGGTTCCATCATGAAAGAATACATCAAAGTATACATTGCTACAATGACAACTAACAAGCACTTGTTTTCAAAAGTATTATTGATATTTTGTGAGCTGGTTAGAGGGACACAGGGTCAGTTCCTTTTTTTTTTATCCATGCACCAGTTTTGTACAACAATAAGCAATAAATAAATCTTGTTTTTCTGTATCCTCTGAGATTTTACTCTACTGACTAGAATAAGGTGCCTGAGCCTGGGCTGTGTAAAAGAGACGTCTAGAAATGAATAAGCTAACACGCTGACAGATACAAAATCAGAATTTATTGCATAAATGTTAACTATTTTTTTTTTACTGCTCAGACTACTTTTCTTACAATTCTGTACAACTTGTAAATGTAATAAACAATTTCTGCACACAGTTCAAACTATCATGACTTAAGCGGTCATTTGCATACTGCAAGCCTTTTCATTATCACACTGCAACAGCTAACACTGTGGAAACAGATTAACAAATAATATAACAAGCAGCCTTAAGGCTACTTTCCTTTTTTAATGGCCTTAAGCTACAAAGACCATTTTCCTGTAAAACCCTGTTCCATGCTGTTCTTTACCTTGTATGAAAACTCCGCCGATCATAACAGGAATGAGTTTGCAGCACTTGAAGATGACTTGCGTCGGATAGTTCAAGTATCCCAGTGATGTGTTGGAAAGGCCCATGGTCCCAACTGTCAGAAATGCAATGATCATGTATGTTTTGCCGGGAATCCTGAAAGAAATGTTTGAAGGGAAACAAAATGTCTGAGGCATTAACAGGTTACTAGTGAATCTGAACTGAGTTAACACAAAAACTTGACCAGAGCCATCAAAAAGAATCGCCAATGGTATTCTATTATTGTCTTTTATGTATTATGTCCATAGGTACCCAGACAGCCCTTCTAATTTTTGAATACTGCACTTTTTCAGATGCACTCACTGCTACAACTGCTATGTCCATAGAAAAGAACATTCAATAGAATCAGATACAGTTGGACATGATCCTATGGTCAGAATTCGCAATGCCAAGTATTGGTTAGATGGGTACAAAGCTCCACAGCACTAGGAACTGGAGTGATGGACCATCCATTGTCTTTGGGAGTAGAAACAACCATTCAACATTAGTACCTGGCTTATGACTTCTAAATACTAAACATCTAAAGTGATGTCTGTCCAGAGGAACAACGGATGTTACTGTAGCAAAGAAGGGACAAACTCACCATCAAGCAAGTAAGTAAAGTGGCCCTTATTCCCTGCATTTAACCCGTTCACCAAGTGAAGCAGTGGGCAGCCAGTGACACAGTGATTGGGGAGCAGTGTGTGGGGACGGTATCTAGCTCATGGGTAACTCAGTGGTGCCACATGTAGTCCTGGGATTCAAACCCACAACCTTTGGATCACAAGGGCAACTCCCTAACCACTAGGCCACCACCTGCCCCATTAATCCCCTTGATTTGAGATAAAACACATGATAGTCCCACAAACTTTTGAATACAGAGGACTGGTTTAATGGACAAGAACTGAGCTTAGTCTAGAACTGAAAAGCAATCTCAAAGGTGTTTACATTAAAAATCCAATTGCATCTAGGCTTAGGCTTGAGCTGGTTCTTGGAAACCGGCCTATAACGTATCATTTCATTTGTAGTGAGAGTAATTTCCTCTGTAAGTCAGACTGTATAACTGCTACCCACCTCCTCCTCTTGTCCTGTGTAAGCTGTAGCTCTACAAGGCCAAACATGGAGTAAAACCCAAACTGCACAAGGGTGAGGTACCAGCCGAAAGGTTTGAATCCTTCTACAGAAAAGATCAGTTCCTACAAAGAGAGAGAGAGTGAGATTTGTGGAAACAAACATAAAGGAATGTAAATCAAGTAATCGGGCTAGAAGGCCATAGCTGGGTTTCATTTGTCACATGGTTAACAAGTCTTTCAGGAGTTTAACTGTGCAGGTAAACTTTAATAAACACTGTAAACATGAACTTCTGCAATGCTATGGCCTTACAGGACTTAAGTGTAACACCCAACACAAAAGACTCAAAAACAGCACCAAGTGAACACAGTACACTCCTCTCAGAATTTCTTTTATAGGTCAACCAGAGTTATGTAAACAAGTAAGTCTGGAGTGCCACATCCTGGTTAATAGGAAGTAAGCTATTACCTTAAACCATGACTTTCTGAAAATTGTGCATGGTTATTGCAATTCTTAACATTTAGATAACCCTTTATGTACATAGAATGTCTTAACACATGCACAAGTGCTGCATAACATTCATGAAAAGCAATATTTAAGTATTTGGAAGAAATTACCTTAGTATTCACAAAATGACAAATTATTTTTATGAAGTACATGACACTACTGATGCAAGGGCCTTTTCAGGCTTACAGTAAAGTGATGGTCAATTACTTTTAAAAAATTATCATATAGATTTGACTGATATTTCTGACTGATATAACTGATGGTTGATTACCTATTTATTGTTCACTGGAAGAGTAGTAGGTTTATAAAACACTTCTCAAGAAAATATCTACACTGTATTAATTTTCCTGTCCAGAGCTAAATCCTTTCTCTACAATGTTTTATAAATGTTTATGTAATCAGCATCAACTTTGGCAGAAAAAATATTGGCATCAGCCAACAATTATCATACCTTTGCATTCCTATATAATGTGCATGAACATATACACATGTAATATTTTTCTAGAACATTCTAGTCAAAATGATTTCAATACAGTAACAAAAGTATTAATTTTTATTTTACAACTATACGATATGTATAGTTGTATAGCGTATTCATATGTAACATTATTACATATGCACACTGAGTGTACGCATATGTAATAAAGCCACTGTATACACAGTGTTCAAACTAAGAGTTATCAGAAGTATAGAATGACTGCTGCTGGATTTCATCCCACAACACTTACTGAACTGGTAACTGACCCATAGTGAGAAAACAGATGCATACCTGTAAGTATCCATAGATGAGGTAAAAGACAAAAACTCCAGCCACACAGATGAAAAACTGTGTCGGAGTGTTGAAACTGCTCAGGTTGATCCCCAGCACTCTGAGCTCCTCCACGGATTTGATGTGTGGTGACATTGCTTCTGTGGAGGAGGGGATGGAAATGGAGATGTGTTTCCGGGCGTTGTAGTTGATTAAGCCGAATTTGGAACTCATTGTGTCTGTGGGTTCCTGTGGGTTTGGAGGAGAAGACATTGTCAGTGTCAAGATATGTCATCAATACACTTCAATGTGAGTATCGCTGCCATAATAAACATCCCTGCTAATGTTCATACAAAGGAAAAGCAACTGCAAGGAGATTTGGAAAACTGAATTCAAGCAGAAATACATGTGGCACATTCTCACATTTAAAGAAACGCATCTCTCCAAGTCACACCATGTTACCTATTCAATTTATACCATACTGGAGTGTGGGGTATTTAATGTACACCATATGGACAAAAGTATTAGTATGCCAGACCATTACACCAACAGGGACTTTAACCACACGGCATTTAAATACTTAGACTTGGAGTTACATAACATGGAGTTGGTCCATCTTAAAGTCTATGTATAAAAGGAAGTCCACAAAGTGCTATTACGGAACATGTAAGACGTTTACTTTTCACATGACTGGAGGTGGTTCTGTCTAACTCACAGCTGTTAACTGTGTTTTTCCACTCACTGACTGCTGATAACTGTGACCAAAGGATTACACTATATGGAAAAAACTATTGGGACGCCTGACCATTACACCAACATGGACTTTTATGACACTGCATTCAAACACATAGACATTAACATGGAGTTGGTCTGGCCTTTGTAGCTACAACAGCTTCCACTCCAATTTGTGCCCGTTAGTTCTGTAGAGCATTTATGAGGTCAGGCACTGAGGTTGGATAGGAAGGCCTGGTTTGCAATCTCTGTTCCAGTTCATCCCAAAGGTGTTGGATGGGTGTGAGTTCAGGGCTCTGTGCGTTCTTCCACACAAGCTCATCCAGCCATGTCTTTACAGAGCTGTCTTTGTGCACCAGGGCACAGTCATGCTGGAATAGAAACTAGTGTCCACAAAGCTGAAAGCAAGACATTCTCCAAAATGTTCTTGTATGCTGAAGCATTAAGATTAAGCCCTTCAGTGGAAGCAATAGGCTTCATCCAAATCTTGAGAAACAGGTGTGTCAAAATACTTTTATCCATATAGTTTAAGTGTTAAGTGGGGCCATACCTCTGGTGAGGGAATTGAAAATGGCATTTGCACGAAAACCTCCATAAGATCAGTGGGATACAAGGAAACTCACAAAGTAATATTACACAACATGCAGGACGTTTATTTTTCACATTAGCTCCATGATTGGAGGTTGTTGTCTCATTCACTGCTGGTAACTGCCACCTTAGCCTTGCACTACATGCACAAAAGTATTAGGATGTCTAACCCTTCCCCAAACAGTGTGCACAAAGTTGGATGCATGTTGTCCAAAATGTCTTGGTATGCTGAAGCATTTGGATTAAGCTCTTCACTGGAAGTGAGAGGCCTCCTGAATTCAAAATTAAAGAAGGGTCCCAATACTTTTGTCCATGTAGTGCACATGCCTGTGTAAAACACTGCACACGGGATGGTCTTACCTGAACTAAAGACAGATGGGAAATGGAGACTGAGGGTCCGTGGAAAGCATCAGAGGGGCTTAAACACTCCTCTGCTATAAACACATCAAATGGCCTATAAGGCACTTAGTAAGCCAGCTGGGAAGAAAGCAATGTCTGAGCATATTTATCCCCTTATCAGGTTTGAAACACAGGGTCTCCACAGCAACAAAACATTACACGACGTGCTACGAGCTAACGGCTAACCGAAGAAAATGTCCAATAACGACAAATTTAACATGACTGTCCACATGCCACCCGCATCACCTCACTTCTAATAACCTCAAAGCATCGTTTCTATGAGAGGCACGTGCTGTTAAGCCGCCCTGAAAAGTATTTTTCCATATTTCGTCTCAATTTGGTCCTGTGTGCTAAAGCAGCCAACCACTTCCTCTGCAGGAGAACTCTGACCTGTCACACGACGTCAGAGTGACGCCACGACTCCCGAGTGGAATGACGTGTTGCTTCTTAATACATTTTTTTTTATCATTCAGTAATTTTATTTTATTTTTTAAGTTATTTTTTGTCTTCATCCCATGCAAAAGGTTCTTCCCCTAAACTTCCCCACAAAGTTGGAAGCATGGTGTCTACATAGTGTAAGTGCTTATATGTGTCCACTCCGCTGTTGAGTGAAGAGAAGATGGCATTTGCAGAAACAACTGACTAAGATCACGAAGAATAAAAGGAAACCCACAAAGTAATATTACAGAACAGGTAAGACGTTCACTTTTCAAATCAGCTTCATGATTGGAGGTGGTTCTGTCTCACTCACTGCTGGTAACTTTATTATTTTTTGGTCTTTGTCCCGTGCAATCCTTCTGAATTTTGTCTAAGCATCCAGTAAAAGAGCCTAATTTATGAGTCTTACATGTGTTCTGACCATTAGACCAATAAGCTCCAAAGCAGTGGTGTCAAGTCTTATTCACAAAAGGCTGGTGTGGAGGTGTGCGGGTGTTCATAGGCACTGGAGTAGGCATATCCCCCACTTTTCAAAGTTATTCATTTTGTCCCCCCACTTTTTGTTTCTCGAACGATGGCCGAGACGTGCACGCACCACCCCTCCAACCCCCTTCCGGCGCCCATGGTGTAAATACAAGCTACCTATCAAGACGTGCCACCAAGCATGTATAGAGCATGTGCAGTTCCACAGGCGGAATTCGTTACAATTCCAGTAAATCTGTGCTATCTTGTGTTGGGGAGTCATATCTTAAAATATCTTTTAATTAATACATTTATCTTGTACACATGTACTTTTTTGCACCTTCCCACTGTCTTCAGTTCACAGTGTACTGTGGGTCATAAATGAACATTTTGTTTCTTCGTCTTTGTTTTAGCCTTCGTTTTGTCTTTGTCCATGATTGACAAAAAATCTTTCTTTAGCTAAATTTCTTTAACTGTGTTGTCCACTATGTTGGGCTGCTGGTGGCCTAGTGGTTAGGGAGTTGCCCCTACAGTCAGAAGGTTGTGGGTTCAAATCCCAGGACTGCTATTAGCACCACTGAGATACACTTGAGCAAGCCACTGTTCCCCAGGCGCTGTGTTCTTGGCTGCCCACTGCTTCACTTGGTGAATGGGTGAAATATACAATAATATTTAATATTCTTGTCAGGTCGAGTTAGAATCGATATACTCTGCTGTCGATTCATGCTATTTTTTGCGCTCCTGATTGGTTGGAGCCTGATTGGCTGACACCCCCTGTTCTACATTACATTATGTTACGTTACATTCATTTGTCAGACGCTTTTATCAAAAGTGACTTACAATATGAGGAAACATTCAAGTTTTAGGACAGTGTGGGAAGAAGAGGAAAGTTCTAAGGGCTAAAATCTTTATGTAAGTGTAGTGCATTAGGAGAGGAGGTGCTCTCTGAACAGATGAGTCTTCAGGAGGCTTTTTGAAGTTCTAAAGCCTGTAATGCTGTATATTTACTACAGAGTAGGACTGTCCCGAAACAGCGTAAAGAAAAGTTTGCTTTCATACCTTCATTTTGCTGCATGGCTCCATGTTGCTGTTTGAATTTACTACCGGTTTGCCTGAACAGCGTAGGCCGTCTGCAGGAGAACCTGTTTGTCCTGTTTGTTCGTTTGTGTATCACGACATGCCTGATTATGACTTTTCCATAATCCTAAATTTAGATTTATAGTGTAAACATTTGAAGGAAGTACAGATAAGTTGGTGGATTTCATTTCTATTTTTTACCATATTTATTTTTCATTTTCTTTTCTTTATTCATCTTTCTGCAACTCACTCTCTTGGTGGCTGTAACGTAGATAAAATGACTAATGTTACTACTTTATAGTCCAAAATATGTTGTTTTACATTTGGCACAGCCTTTTTTCACTAATCATATTTATTTAATGCATATTTGTATGTATTTGCCTTGAGATGTCTAGTTGAAATGATGTAGAACTACAATAAATTAATTGTATTTTGATATATATTCACATTTAACAAGTCTGTTACAGTGAACCACACTTGTGCAGTTAGTTTACGTTCCTGGTGATTTCAGCTGAACGGCTCTTAAGCAGGAGGAAAGTTTATAGTTCCATTTGTAGCATGATGAGATACTGTATGGACAAAAGTTTTGGGACACATCCCTTAATTATTGAATTCAGGTGGGCCCTTACTTTCAATGAATCTTAATGTTTCAGTAGACCAAGACGTTTGGACTTTGTGGACACAGTTTGGGGAAGAACCTTTTCTAATCCAGCATGACTGTGTCCCAGTGCATAAAGCATGATCCATAAAAACATGGTTGGATGAGTTTGGTGTGGAAGAACTTGACTGGTCCGGACCCCAACCCCATCCAACACCTTTGGGATGAACTGGAACGGAGATTGTGAGCCAGACCTTCTCGTCCAACATCAGTGCCTGACCTCAGAAATGCTCGTCAGAATGAATGGGCTCAAATTCCCACAGAAACTCCAAAATCTTGTGGAATGCCTTCCAAGAATAGTGGAGGCTGTTACAGCTGCAAAGGGGAACCAACTCTATGTTGGTTGTTACAGCTGCAAAGTCTATGCATTTGAATACAATGTCGTTATAGTTCCTGTTGATGTAATGGTCACTTGTCCCAATACTTTTGTCCATGTAGTATATGTGTATAGTATACACACTATACATACACATACGACATTTATTCATTATACTTTTATTTGTATCAGGTCTAAATGTGTGCATGAGTGGAAGTGCAACATCGTGTGAAGAATGTCTTTTGATCCATCCGAGTTGTTCATGGTGCGCCCAGGAGGTAGGCACCTGCTCCTCAAACACAGTTTATAATGCCCTACAGCAGTGACACATGTTTTAGAGCCCTAACGTGAAGCAGAAAGACACACTGAAAAAGTACATCTGTTCTAGTGAGATTACTTAAGAACTTTTGGAACATACTGTGATACAATAACTGATGACCGTGCACAATGTTGTTCCACTACTTGTCTCTTTATTCACAACTGGGAAATGTTGACCTGTGTTCATTTATTAGGACTTCGGAAGGGCGAGGACCCTCACCTCACGGTGCGACACGAAGGAGAGTTTGATGAAAAGAGGCTGTGAGGCTCGTTTTATAGAAAATCCGAAGAGTGTCAGTTCCATCCTCATGAACAAACCCTTGAGCGCCAAAAACTCTGGATCTACCCAGTATGATGTCGTCCAGATACAACCTCAAAAGATCTTGCTCAGCCTAAGGCCTGGTATGCTCTTACTGTGGAACTTACTGTGTCTAAGCATGGTTTGATGAGGATTTAGAAAATGTCATGGCTAGAATACAGTCTGAAAAATAATCCTGTGGCTGCAGATTTCACCGCAGCGCTGAGACTGATAATTGTTTCCTTTAACGTTTGTCAGGTGACCAGACTTCGTTTGAGGTGCAGGTGCGGCCGGTTGAAGACTACCCCGTGGACTTGTACTATCTGATGGACCTCTCACTGTCCATGAAAGATGACCTGGACACCATTCGCAACTTGGGCACAAAACTGGCCGAAGAGATGAAGAAACTCACCAGTAACTTCCGGCTGGGCTTTGGCACGTTTGTGGATAAGAACATGTCACCATTCTCCTACACAGCTCCCAAATATCAGGAGAATCCATGCAATGGGTGAGTGAAAAATCTTCAGCTGCACAGATTTTGTGACGTCCTTAGGCGTAATTAAATTTTTTCTTTGGAGTAATCTACACATCTGTCTTCATGCAGTGCTTCTAGTGTGGGTTTAGGTTTAGGTTACATACCAAGAGCACCCACAAATTGTGAAAAACCGCAAATTTGTGATCTGTTTAAAAAAAAAAAAGGGTCTATTTTTTTTTTAGTGTAAATGTAGTATAATGCTTCCAAAACATTTTAATTTTTAAACTCAGCTTAATACATTACCCTTAAAGAAATGTAAAGGTAAACCCCTATACGTACTATACAGTGTGCACTGAACTGCCGTCTCCAGCAGTGCTAGATTGTAAAATAATGATGTTGTCCCTACATAGACTGTACTGTAATTCATGCACACACAGTTTCATAAGCAGGTAAATACAGTTATAAATGAATTTAAATTACAGCAGTAAAAATACAGGGCTTTATGAAGAACAAAAACGAAAAACAGGAGAACAGTCGAGACACAGGAATGCTGGACTGCATCTGCCAGATATGCGTCACAGGGCAGCAGCCAATCAACAGCAAGGAGAAATGAATAACACTCCCTTCCCAAGACACACTTTCTTTGGGCTCTCTCGACAGCACCAAAAAATTTATATAGTTATATTTCATATGAAGATGTCGCTGAACTTCCTTCATTGTTTGTTACAAAATTATTTTGAAAATTTACCACTAAAATGCATGAAAAATTCTAAAATGCAGAGGATATCTGCATTTTAGGAACAAAGGAAAGTAAATGCAGTGTAACTTTAAAATCATTTAAGGTGCATAACTGAACCCTAAGAACCATGTAGTACAGCTTTTGTACCTTGAGGAGTAAGATTTATCTGGACTCTGGAGTATCTTTGTTTCTGACAGATACTTCTTACAGTAGTGTCCTGGACATGGATTAGGCTTGTGATATTAAGTCTTCTACTAAATGGCAGTCTTACAACGGTGAGTCACTGCTGAAAGTTTTTTAGTCTGGGTTTAGGATTCATTTGACTCTAGAGAAGCTGGCTCTAAGTCTTGTTGGTTCAAGCCTTCTGCCAAATGCAGTTTCCCCAGTGAATGCTTCAGCTCTTAAATTTGAATCATATTTATGTGATTTCCGTGAGGAATGTTCTTCTGTTCGTTTGTTATTGTGATGCCTGAGCATGTGGATGATGGCCTTTAGAGCAGTTGACAGAATGTGATGAGGCAGGAGAGCAGACAGACTGCACATTTGCCCCAAGGGTTGATCACCACCATGCATCAGTGCCCATGTAGGTTATGTCCCAAGCTCTAATGTGTGTTACAAATCGTGGCACTGCGGGAGTACATTGTGGATGGCTGGGAGGGTCTGCCCTGTGTGTTTTACCCACAACACACCTCTGCTGTCACTCTCCTAGTTCCACAAAACAAACAGAAATAAACCTCTTACCAAATGTTTGTGCCCTCCACCGCGATCAGAGCGTCAGAGCCTGAAGCTGAATGGTGATCAATATGCAATTTATACCTAGAAGAGCAGACTTTCAGTCTTACAATGGTGAGGGGTGGGGGAATCAGGTCTTTCATAGGTTAAAATAAATTTTAAAAAAAGATCATCAAAAGATTATCTTAACAACCTTGGCTATCTCTGTCTTTACTCTTTTCTAAATATCTTTACAGATACAAGCCGTTCCCAAACTGTGTGCCCTCTTTTGGTTTCCGTAACCTCTTGTCTCTGACTGACAAGGTGGACCGTTTCAATGAGGAGGTGCAAAAGCAGATGGTGTCACGCAACAGGGATGCACCTGAGGGCGGGTTTGACGCTATTCTGCAGGCTGCTGTGTGCAAGGTCAGCTCTCTGCAATGATGGGCACTCTGTTTGCCTTTGATGTCCCTCCTTTTTCCTGGAATAGTCAAACACTTAACTGTCAGGCTTCCAGTCTCCTCAAGCTGGACAATCAGTCCTCACACATGGCAATAGGTTTCAATGATTACAATCGAGCAAACATGAGATATATACGTGTGTATACTTGGACAAACTATTAGAGGTCTGGAGAATTGTGAAGTCTTGTTTAACCTGTATGGAAGCAGCAATCTCACTGTAATTGTTTGCAGTGCACTGATGGTTCTCTTGTTTGCACGCCTGGTGAAAGGTCTGCTTTCTTAGAACTTTGAACAATGAACAGCCAAATGTCCTTTTTCTCTCCGTCTCTCTCTCTGTCTCTGTGTCTCTCTCTCTCTTGGTCTCTCTCTCTCTCTCTCTCTCTCTCTCTCGCTCTCTCACTCTCTCTCTGTGTCTGTCTGTCTGTCTGAAATGGTGAGATAATATGGAGTTATCTTTGTTATTTACTTATAACCAGTGCTCTAAATGAATGTGTGTCTTATGACAAAAAAAAAGGTCTGTTACTGCAGTGCATACTTCTGTTAGGTCTTCTGTTAGATCACCTGATCACAATTCTTTGAGATGATTTAAGATCCTTAGTCACAAGAAAGCAGTAAATGCCTTCGCTGAGACACATCCTGGACGTTTTGAAAAGAAGAAGTTAGTTGGTGCTTAGTTGGTGCTGGAAAACATTTTGTTAGTGAGGTAAGAAAAGGTAATGGTCCAAGCATTCATCCTTGAGTTTCTTATTTTCACATTCGTGAGAAACTGGCGTGTGTGTGTGTGTGTGTGTGTGTGTGTGTGTGTGTGTGTGTGTGTGTGTGTGTGTGTGTGTGTGTGTGTGTGTG
>JBBPCY010000001.1:5870461-5881492 GCA_037974405.1 Brachyalestes nurse
GTTCTGTAAACGCTGCATCATTTCTCTTATTCTGATGTTTTGTCATTTCCTTTAAAATGATGCTTTAAAGAACAATACTTTTATTTGGAAATGAGGAGACATATTGTCACCAGGTTTAAAAACTAAGGAAAAAAAAGGCTGTTCAGGTCAGTACTTGCACCTATAAAAGATAAAACCTGAGAAACTGAACATATATTTATATACTTATAAGTTTATAATATATTATATATAAATATATATGACTTCAAATTTCTCTGTGATGTCTACCTACTATTTTCAAAAAGGCAGCTAATAATCACTGAAATGACACAAGTTGTTATTACACATGATTATGAAGCAAGATGTTCTAGCTTTTATTTGTTTTGGAAATGTAAACTGAAATGTAATACAAACAGAAACAGGATTATGCAATGCCTGAATATTACGCAATCTGTATTACGTCTCAGACATGAGAATTAAGACTATATTGTACTTAAGACTTTTATTGTGCTTTATTTCTATCAGTCCATTCAAAGTTCACACAGTGTAAATGCCTCTGATGCTAAATCAGGAATAGGGTCAAAAGGAGATATGAGACTTTGCAACAACATGTGTCTTGTGTACTCTGTGTGGTTCCTTCCTTAATGTCATTGTAGGAGGTGTTGAGAGTTTGTAAATGTGTTTTCACTGTCACTACATTTGTGCACATGCGAAACCTATAATTGCATTTTAAATGTCATTCTTTCTCTCCCTGCACGACACATTAACAGTTTGGAAAGGACAGGTTCATTTCATGTTTTCATGTGCAAAATTCATTGTAGAGACATTATTTTTGACACGTCTCATACATCTGTCACGTCGTCCCTTTCGTGTTGAATAATTAATGGTAGGAAAGGCAGAACGAGTGAACATTTTGGCGGGCCAATGCGCTACTTCTGCGTTTTACTATCGGCGTAATAAATGAGATCGTTCACACCAGTCTTCTAATGACTTTACCTTTGTGGAAGGAAATTTGCATGATTTTAATCCAGATTTTCTGCCATCAGGATTATTGAATAGCATGTAACTGTCTGTGTCCTGCATCAGACTGTGTGATGACCTTGTGCACAATAAAAAACACTGAGATAATGAATGTATCTGAATGATTTGGGAGCTTTTGAGCCGTTTTTCCTAGTCGTCACGGACAAATATGTCAAATATAGCAGAGGTGGACAGAGTGGAGGTAGAGGAGGAGTAAAGAGTTTTGGTCTGGAGCCTGTGAACTCAATAAGAAAGCATAAATAAAGAATTCTCTGTTTGGGGTCCTCACACCAATGGAGGGTGCATATGAGACATGTTTTCTTTGTGTGTGTGTGTGTGTGTCTGTGTCTGTGTGAGTGTGTTAAAATGCCTGGAGCTGAGTTGACTGAGTAATCTTGCCTGAGATTGACAGTTATCAACTCTCTCTCTCTTTCTCCTTCTCCTTTGCCCTTTTTTGACAGCAAAAACCAGCTCATTATAGTGGATTGGGAACAGACTCCCAGGCAGCCAGCTATCTCCAGTCCACTTCATTCCACCGACTGCTCACGGCTCGTCCAAACACACATTTACACACGATAATTCAGAGTTAGCATAAAGCAGGACAGGAGAGCTGTGCGCTTTCATACATCTGACATGAAACTGGGGTGTGGCTATTTCAGAAAATAATGACTGCACAAAGATATCCTCCTATTTCCAAATCAAAGGTAACTGTCACTCATCACATTTCTGCACAGTGCTGGGACACCTGATCTTTACACCAACAGGGACTTTAATGACATTGCATTCAAATACATAGACTTTAGTATGGAGTTGGTCCACACTTTGTAGCTATAACAGCTTCCACTCTTTCTGGAAGGCTTTCCACAAGATTTTAGAGTTTCTGTGAGAATTTGTGCCCATTCATTCTGTAGAGCATTTGTGAGGTCAGGCACTGATGTTGGATGAGAAGGGCTGATTCGCAATCTCCGTTCCAGTTCATCCCAAAGGTGCTGGATGGGGTTGAGGTCAGGGCTGTGTGGGTCTTCCACACTGAACTCCTCCAGCCATGTCTTTAGGGAGCTTGCTTTGTGCACTGGGACACAGTCATGCTGTAATAGAAAAGGTTCTTCCCCAAACTGTGTCCACAAAGTTGGAAGCATGCTGTTGTTAAAAATGTCAAAATTAAGCCCTTCGCTGGAAATAAGGAGCCTAAACCCTGAAAAACAGGTGTGTCCCACTACTTTTGTCCATATTGTATCAAGCATAAAAATGTACAATAGGCTTTTTACTGTGTGTAGGTTTGTTCTATGTAGGGGCCTCAGCATAAAATCTCCTCTTTTATTTACAATCACAAACATGGTATTGATCGAAAGCACAGAATCCAAATTTTTGTTGTAATTTTTCCAATTGCTTTAATGAGCTAATAATAAACCTATAAAAAATGACACCTCAGGGGAGCTCATTGCATCCAAAACTTATTATTCAGAAGCTACATTACAACTTGATGCTTCTTGTAGGTTATAGAAGCATGTCATCAGAGTGGATCCCAGCCTTTAAATTGGTTGGTGTTATCACATTTGACAAACTTTGCTCTGAGACCCACACAGAAGCGTTTTTACTATTTAAGCTAAGCGCAGAGCTGCTTCCAGGGCGGTTTGAACCTGTGCTGAATGTTGGCCCTTAGCTGTTGGAGTGAAAGGCAGAAGCCAATATATCACTGACCTGCAGGTCCCGTCAGCCTGCCACTTACACACAATAAATGGCTGCACACAAAACTAAGCTCACCCAGCCTATGCAGATAACGGTGTCGTTCATTTTCACATGTGCATGCTAAACCTGCATGATAAACGCCATGCCTGCAAGCCCTTCCGCCTGCTTTTCATCACACCGCCAGACCCCCCGCCCCTTCTCTCTCTCTCTCTCTCTCTCTCTCTCTCTCTCACTTACCTTCTCCTATTGCAATGCAGATTCAACCACCGATCTTTCTCTTCCTTCTCAGACACCTCAGCAACAGTCTCATAATTAACATGCAACAGGATCATGTCTCTTATCTTTCGCATGGGCTTTTGTAGCTGCCTGACCCTCGCTGGTTGCAGAACAGGTGAACACAGGTTACAGGTTCATGTACCTAAAACTAAAAAAAAACCTAAATAAACAAAAGCAAACAGAAAAGAAGATTCAAATGTTAACAGATGAGGAAAACCATTCAAGAAGCAGGTCCAGGTCTTTGATATCCTGAAGCCAGCAATAGTCATCCCAGTCCTCCAAATACAAGAGTCAAGGATCCTTCACACTGTAAATAACTACCGTCTGTCAGTCGTGCAATTTATGACAGGCAGACAAAAGGTGTTGGTAAGTATATTATGCATTGAGAGACATAGAAGGTCCATGAAGTCCCATGGATTGGGGAAGATGTAGCATATAGGTTACTGGGCTGATGCACTAAATGATCTTGAAAGGGCCCATTGAAGTGTGGTGGTAGTTTCTATGATTCCATCAAGAGGAGAAGGTCCTTGGTGGAAAGCCAATCCCACTCAAAACAATGACTCCAGCTGCCGATGTCTATTGGCAGCCAGTGGCTGTTGTTGACCTGCCCTCAGTAGAGTGGACTGGGCCTCTTTCAGGTTTTTTAGCAACATCTGACATGTCTCTGTTGATAACAACCCCACCTCAGCCTCCTGGTGCTGAAACACCATAGGATGGAACAAGTACTGGGCGCAAGAGCCCTTGTAGTGTGCTGTGAAAATCCTTGCTGTATAAGCAGATGGGACAAGCCCCCATATATAATTCCACATCTTCTCTCATTTTCGATCACCAGAGTGTGTACAGAGGAGTTAAACGATGAATCCCTGAATGAGCTGCGAAAAGACAGGAGTGACCGCATGGCAACACTGCTGATTAAGCTGAAACCAGGGGGTAGAGGTATTCTTCCCTTAACTCACACTGGTAAGAGGGTATTAGTGTTCTTGGATTCTGAATCGTAAGAGAGTGTGAAATCAAACCTCCAAAAAAATAGCTAAGTGTGCTTGCTTAGGGTTTAGCCTTTTTAACTGGAGGTGTTTGAGGTTCTTGTGGTTGGTCTAAATGACAAATAAATGTTTAATCCCCTTAAGCCAGTGACATCATTCTTCTGATTCCAGTACTACATGCATCTCCCAAGTTAACTACAAAAATATTATGCTCCACAAGCAGTAGGAAGTAAGAGAAGGCGGCACATGTTCAAAACCTAGCTTCAGGGCAGGCACACTGGGAAAGGATGGCTCTGATGCCCACCTCTGATGCCGCCATGGTACTGATAGGACCTCCCTCCAAGGCAGCTATAGTTAAGAGCAGAGACAAGTTGACTTGAGGAAGACCCTGTTCCTTTGTGAGTTACTCATCCATGACATTTCCGGTAGCACCTAACTTTAACAATTTTTTTTTACCTTCTTCTCCAGAACAATCTGCCATCTTGTGTAATGATGAGTCTTTCCAGGAAATACAATTTGACCCCTTGCTGTTCTCCTGGTCAGGGATGGGCACCAGAATTTCGTAGATATAGTCGACTAGTCTGTAGGAAATGCCCTGCATCTCTGATGAATATTGTCCATGAACAGGAGCAGAGGGCTCCATGTTGCTCACAGATCACCTTGGTCCAGACAATAGGACGAGAGAGTGAATCTAACCTTGTCTGTGGGAAACTAGGAAGCCTGCAGCTTGAATAGGAAAGAACGGAGGGTGAGAAAACCTCAGTACCACCCCCAGTTTCCCATCATTCCCCTCTGGTGAAGCTAGGTGAATGGAATCCTGGGAGACTGGCCCGAGGATAAGAGGTGGCACCAAAGCTGCTGGGTTGAGGAGCTCACATGTGACTTGAGCGGTGAGCCCCCTGAGAGGTGACAGTGTCTCAATGGATCCATGTAGTAACTCGGTGTTGCTATAAGGGCAAATCAATAGGCAGTGGACTGAAGGGAACATAAAAACATAAAATGCAGAGGCAGAGAAGAAACTACTTTGAGA
This sequence comes from Brachyalestes nurse, assembly GCA_037974405.1. Lineage (NCBI taxonomy): Eukaryota > Metazoa > Chordata > Actinopteri > Characiformes > Alestidae > Brachyalestes > Brachyalestes nurse. Next base: position 5,875,439 of record JBBPCY010000001.1, read on the forward strand.
GACACACTGACTAGGTTCCCTAAGAATGTCTCAACACTGAGCAACAAGGAGACCCACACATGATGACTCAATACCTCAGTGACACCTGGTGAGACACATGAGAAGAACTGTGCGCAGTCTAATGGTTAGGGAGTTGCTCCTGTGATCAGAAGGTTGTGGGTTCAAATTCCAGGACTGCTGATGGTACCACTGAGTTACTCTTGAGTAAGGTGCCCACACACTGCTCCCTAGTTCTATGCTGCTGGCTGCCCACTGCTTCACCACAAGAACCAATTTACTTTACTTTAAATTACCAGCCCTGGATGCCACACAGTGGTTGTAGCCATTCTGACACCATTTTTTCATACCTGTTATTCTGTTTCAGTGTAAAACTACAGAAAGGAACTTCAGACACCATACATGCCTTGGCTAATTGACTACAGTGGGCCAAGGGAAACAAATTTAATTTTTAATTTTTATTTAATTTTTCACCGAACTATTGCTTTAATTTGTATACTCTTTCATCTCAGTCCCAAGGATGGATGGTGTTCTTCTACATTTATAGACACATTTCCCAAGTCTTTCTCTCCTCTCAGAGCTAAGTTTTCACTCTCCATACAAGATAAAGACAGAGAAGGTGCTTGCCTGTTGTAAAGCAGATCATTAATAGCTGCCTCTGTGGCCTCTGCCCTGTACTTTAAATCATTAAGAGTGGTGCAGGTGTATGTGTGTGGTGGCTTGATACTAAGGACTGGCTGGCTGTGTTTAGCGGCCCCTCAGGAGTCCTTGCAAGTTCTGAGTTATCGCCGAATAACAGGGCTATACCTTCAAATGGTTAAACGTGGGAAACCGTTGTTTAAACTTACACACTATTGTGCACTCTATGGTCAAAATAATGCCTCACAAAACCTGAGCATGGCTTTTTTCACAGGAAGCCTGAGAGGAAACCTGGTCCCATTTTAAATTGTCACTAATAACTGTAGATACACATTAACCTTTAGAACTGTAAAATAAACAAATAAAAATAGTGCAACTCCTATATGCCGCTCAGACGCTCTCTGGACCCCCTCCTTCTGCATGTTTTTGCCCAACTACTTGTGGGTGGAGACTATCCTGAAAGTTCCCCTGGCTTCAAAGATCTTGTGGTTTTGTCTGTTTCTAAAACCTAAAATTAAAATACGTTTTGGCATTTTTGTTCTATATGGGCATTTGTGTGTGACTCCATTTTTAAAATCCCAGTGCAAATTATTATACTATAATAACTTTGCTTCTATGTGACATAGGAACACCAAACAAATCTGAGCATGACAAGCAACAACACAAACCAAAGGAACTTCCATATATGGAATTATTTGGTTGCATGACAGATATACCATTTGTTGCACTGCCAGGGCAGACTGTGTACATTCCAAGGGTTAACAATAGATGCAACAACAGTGTAACTACTGTTGATATCATCACTGTAACAGAGTAGTGTAGAGTATTGTAGCTTATGCAAAAATAAATGTGTATTAATTATAGTTTTCACTCATGCTTTTACATTATCTTGACTGCATATGTTTGTCTCTTATGAAATAGCACATCTGCAAGTACTATTTTCGCAATGCAGCTTGTTGAACTGATACTGGAAGTGTCTTATAACCTCTATTATGAGAGTACTTACATTGCAGCTGCAGGGGAAATGCCAACATTAGTCATGTTTAGTCAATACATGTAATATATAAGGCATCACTGTTTTTAAACAAATCAAATATTGTAATGCATATCATGTATTGGGAAGTGTTACATGGAATTAACTCAATTTATAATCATGATTTTCTTCTTCATCAAAGGAACTGCCCCCCCCCCCGCTTTGATTTGAAAGGAACATTGCTGGTTCTCAGCTGTTGGTGACCTACGTCTAAAATCTGAAGGCTTGAGTGCTATAAGGATGTAAGCACTGTCACCAATGAGAGTTGTTTAGAAGATAATGGCATGTGTGTAACGTGCGTGTAACTGCAGGCAGTGGGCGCATCAGTTGTCTCTCTGCATAATGGTCTAATTGGCATGTTGCACATTAGCGAGTGAGTGGTCAGACCGAGTGCAGTCGGTGACCGCAGTGTGTGAGAGTGAAAACACTGCACAGGAAACAACAGTCAAGAGAGCTACCACTCCTCTCCAGTGTTCACACACACACACACACACACACACACACACACACACAGACACACACACACACTGTCACTCTCTTTCTCTCTGCGGCTTATGCTTACCCCTACCTCTCTTAAACACAAGCTACAAACACACACTCTCCAGCTCTTCCTCTGTGTTTTATCACATCTCCAGGAATTCACACCCCTTGTCATAATCCCAAAGTGAGAAAGCCACAAAGGATAGAACCAAAGCACTTTCATCCTGTCTCTCCCTCTCTCTCTCTCTCTCACAGTGGGGGCTGATCACAGGCCTGTCCCACTGCTCTTTAGGAACCAGCACCCGAGGCTGCTCCACAAATGCCCTCGCAGGGCCCTGAAATATCACTGTCAGCTTGGAGGACTGTCAGTGTTGCCTCAGCCAAGACTGCAGTTGAAAGAAAAGGAAATAGGAGAAAAAGGACCAATAGTCAATAAACATGTTTTCAGTTCGGTCCCCTCTGAAAACATCAATCTACAGGCCAGTTTTTATTACAGCACTAAAAAATAAAGGTTTCTAAACGGCTCTTAGCTCAGATGTACAATGAGGGAAAACCCAGCCTTTTTCATGCTGGTTAGTTTTGTAGCATATGATTATGAAGAAACATATGAATATAGAACACACATGAGGAAAGTACTAAACAAACTCACAAAATACTAAATATCACAATATAAACAACAAGGAATATCTCATCTTATCTTGTCTTGAGGAAAAAAAAAAACGTAGAGAAAGTATAATAAAAATAAGATGTTAACATTTATAGTCAGTATGCCAATTGTGTAGGTAAAAAGAATTAGTGAGATTTCGCCAAAAGCAGAAATGAAACAAAAGTGTTTTGATAGAAAAAAATTAGTCTTGAAATTTAGTCATTTCTTTTCTGTTAGTTTTCTTCAGTTGCTAACATTCTATAATGAAGAATTCAAGCGCAAAAAAGATCTTCTGCCAGTTCATGATTTGCTTGGTAAGATGATTTGTTCATTTGAAAGTGAAAAAGTGAAAGTGACCATTCTGTCATACTTGAACACACCACAGCACACAGTTTGAACAGCACAAAATTCTTCCTCTGTATTTAACCCACTCACCAAGTGAAGCAGCGGGCAGCCAGGAACACAGCACCCGGGGAGCAGTGTGTGTGGACGGTACCTCAGTGGTGCCACTAGCAGTCCTGGGAATTGAACCCATGACCTTCTGATCAGAGGCAACTCCCTAACCATCAGGTCACCAGCTGCCCCAAAAATCTGCTGCCCTCACAGATCTGCTTTCAGTTTTTGTTCAGTCCCATCAACCTTTTGAATTATGAGTAATATTAGATTTCCAATAGTCTTGCATGTGTTTTTTTATTACTCTACGTGTGGTAAAAACTAAACACGGATTTGAAATCAGCATGAAAAACACTACAAAACCCACATAAACGTATCTCTGATGATTTTGACCTGTTCACCTGTGTAATCTTTGGTATATTATTAAACTGTCCTTGATTAACTATTGTTTATGTTCACACACACACACACACACACACACACACACACACAGTGTTGTGCCAGGTCACGCTGAAAAAGAACTAGTTCAAAATACAGTTCATTCAAATAAAAATGAACAATCTTCTCCTTCTATCTGTAATATCACTGAACAATCACAGACATAAGTTACATTAAAACCAATTTTGAGGTTAAGAATAGATCTTACCACTTAAGCAACGCATCATATTATGGTGAAAGTGGAAAAAATGAGATGCAGGTATACTGTATATGGAAGTTTTATTCAGAAAACATTAACACAGACATATCTTTTAGAGTGATCAGAAAAGAACATAACTAAAAACATAACTAAAAAAACACAACTAACAGCCGTTGTCTTTTTTAAACCTTATCAAACCAGTGAAAATGTACAGCTCTAAAACTCAAACATCCAGTATTTAGCTGTACTAAACATCAGTATCCTCCTTTTATAAGCTTATTTCTCATGTGTATTTCTGCCGAGGCGTCCGGACTTGCAGCACCGTGTTCACCTGCGATTCTTTGTAATGAATCAGAAGAGTCGACTCTCTTCGAGTGAGAGCCAATCCTCACTTTTTAACAACACACAAAGCATTCATATTTGCCAAGTTAGGCTTAAATATGAGGCTACAGATGATAAGAAACTAAGAAACTAAGAGCCGTTTTGGGAGCCGAAAGAACCGGCGCTTCTTTGGGAGCCATGCCACAAGAGCCGGCTCTCTGAAAAGATCCAAACTTCCCATCACTATCCTGCGAATGTACAGTGTGAACTGCGTTCAGTCTCCCGAGAGTGAACCTCACTCACGGTTATGTTCATAATTTGTAAAGCGGCTCGTTCAGTTCAGTGTTCACGAAAAATAGGAACGTGGCACAACACTGTAGCTCAGAGACCTTGGTAGCCGCTAGCTCAGATACCCTCCCTGGTACCTGCTCGCTCAAAGATCTTCCCTAGTAGCTGCTAGCTCAGAGATTTTCCCGAGTAGCTGCTAGCTCAGAGACCTTCCCTGGGAGACATGAGCTCAGAGACCTTCCTTGATAGCTGATAGAATGGACACTGTCTGATTTCAATCACTACCACTGAAAAGTAATCCAAACATTAAAGTATAACTGTCTTCCAGGAGAACCATTGTTCTTTCTATTAATTAAGAACCAGGAGCTGAAACGTGGTCTTTGAGATAAATCGTGGCTTCAGCGATCTGTGTTGGAACTCCAAAGCTTCAAACATCTCAAGTTTTACCACCAGTGTGCTTCCAAACTACGGGTCTCAAAAAAAGTCAGTCAGGAGCCATCTGAAATGCAGACACGTCAAAGGTTCACCTTCAGTGACCACAGCAGACGACTCACCTCTAATGACCATCCAGCATGTTTATTACTGTGGTCAGGTGTGGCAGGATGAATGTTTTCCCTGCTCTTCCACCTGCTTCCCATTGATAATTAACCGAGGAGCTGAATCAGGTGTGCTGGAACTAAGAGCCCTGAAGAGCCCTGAAAATCCCATTCTCTGTAGTGTCCATTCTGGTCAGGTACGAACTGGAACTGAACAGTCCTGCTTCAAATTATCAGGCAATTAGAAGACCAGGACTAAAACCAAATTAACTGAAGACACTAATCAGAGCTCCTTGATGGTCCACTGACCCCAGTTCTGGTTGAACATCCGAACCATGTTTGGATTCCAGATGTTCCTTCTTAATCTAGAACTGGAGCTACAACGCTTAAACTGAAATAGTCCTTGTTCCACCTGAAACACCAGGTGGAACAGACTTGTGGACGTGGTTTAGAATGTCGATACCATCTTTGAATGGTCAGAGAGCCCAGTCCAGAATTTGTTCAGGTGTAGTCAGACAACAGGGTGCTGCTTCTGAACCGTGAGCTCAGTTTATTTCTGCCAAACCAAACTTCTACAACCTTCTAGTTACAAAAAATATTCTACAAATGTGTGCCATTAGAGGCTCTTTAGGGCTTAGAACCCTGAGGCTATGTTTCCCATTTCTGCATTACTTTTGTTTATATTTATCTATTACATTAAAAAAAACTAATTTTTAAACAAATATATTAGAAAAATAAAATATTTTGGAAATCTTTAGCTTACAAATCTTTAGCTTCGTATTATAATAAGAGGCGTTTATAAAAATGATTCCAAAAAAACTGAAACACAAAAGTAAGTAAAGTTTGTCCCAGAAATCCACACACACCTCTTCCACCCAACCTCACACTCACACACACCACTTCCACACACCCTCACACTCACACACACCACTTCCACACACCCTCACACACAACCCTTCCACACACCCTCACACTTCCACACACACACGCACACACACACACACACACATCCCTCCCACACACTCTCACACACACTCTCACACACACTCTCACACACACTCACACACTCACTCACACACTCACT
>JBBPCY010000001.1:5881592-5909997 GCA_037974405.1 Brachyalestes nurse
ACTGGGTTCCTGAGCAAGACCCTTAACTCCAAGTTGCTCCAGGGAGACTGCCCCCTGTAGTTAGGGAATGGAAGTCGGATAAAAGCGTCTGCTAAATGCCATAAATGTAAATCTGGACGGCTAAAACTAATAGCTTGTTTGATTCTGTCTTACTGGCTTTTTAAGTCATTTGTTTTTGAGTGCTCCCTGTTTATCAGTGTTGGCATAAAAATATCTTCTGATTATCTGACAAACTCACTCTAAAACCTTCAAACTATCCAAATGAACTCACCTTTGTCCTACACCATGTTTTAGTATTATCCATTGAGTTTTAGAAACATGTTTCTCAAACCCCCCCCCCCCAGCCTTCCTACCTAATATACCCAACTATGTCTTAAAGTGATGGAGATGATTCTCCAAACAGTGGTGAAGCACACATTTCAGGTTACACACTCTTTACAGGTTATTTTCATTGAGGATCCAGCACTAGTTTTGTAATATGCCTTTTATGACCACAGAGGGCAGTGTAGATCATGCTGCATAAGCATCTTAAGTGCGGCACAATGCCATAAGTGCAGCACAATGGCCTAAAATAGCTCATGGTAATGCTGGTAATGACTGGAAAATGCTACTGATATATCTGTACATTGTCATTTTTCAAAGAGCGCACAAACATAGATACCCACATACATCAATCTGCACTGGGTAGATTTGGTTTATGTATTGTTTGCCTCTGTGTAGATGTTCATGCCATGTCTGTGTATAAGGCATCGTCTGAGTGAAGCAAATATCAGTAAAACATTCAGTAACTTTTGCATAATTCAGCAAATATCAGAATAATCTTCTGTAAACACCAGTCATTTTTTAGGAAACAACCCACTACTTACTCACTCACTTTATGCATAATGTATTGAATATAGTTAGAGCAGAAAAAGCTGTTGCTGTTAAAGTGGAGGCAGTAGTGAGAAAGAGGAGGGGTACTGGGGGGTATCTTTGAGGGTGCAGGGGTGTTGTCAGTAGTTAAGGGGGGCATGGGGTAGGGGGTTGTCAGAGCTGTCTGAATGGCTGCAGTCAGACAGACGAGCTTGCATGCAAGCCTCTGTTCAACTGCATCTACACCCATCTTCCTTCATTCCACTTGATTTTCATCTTTTCTTTCATTAATTCAGTATTTTATCGACCAGCTTGTATATTTATAGCTAGATTTTTCCTCCCTTCACCCATTTCCTCTAAATTTTTCCTTTCTCCATCCATGCTTCCCCTCCTCCCCGTCTGTCTGTCTGTCTGTCTCATAGCTTAAACACACACACACACACACACAGACTCAGTGCAACTGATGTGGTGAGCACATGGTCAGACCCCACAGTGACTGTATTGCTTTTTTGGAACTGTGCAATACTCACAGAAGACTTTAGATGCTGATGCCACACTCTATTGAGAGGTAAGTCTATAATAAGTTTAAGTCTTGATTAATCTTGTTTTTTTATAGCAATGTCAGCATGCCAGTCCAGCATGGCACCATTCACTACACCAGCCACAACAGCCAAGGGGCATGGAAAGCATCAGATGGAAACTGCCATCAACAACATTAATTTATTTTATTTCAATAAAATAGGCACTTTTGAATATGGATGCAGATGCACATACATACATATATATTTTATATATTTTTTCCATAATGTGGAAATTGTCCTTGGCTACCCATGCAAATGGTACGCATGCAAATATTTCTTTAGAGCAATGCCGAAGAAGAACTCATTTTGGTTCCCTGTAGAACCTTACCAGGCACTGTTCTTTAGGGAAAAGATTTCTAAAGAAGAACAGTTCTGTGTAGAACATTTCTACAGATTTAAATGACAGAGTAAACAATAAAATGAAAGTCCCACACCAGTCACACGTTTACCTTGGGAACATACGTCTAAGCCATTTAAAAACCTTCATTTTTATGAGTGTATAGCAATCTGTGCTCTTAATGTACAAAGGTCAGTTTATGGAAAGTAACCTCTAATCTTGGCTGACTATGCTAAATGCTGCTATAGCAACAGTCCATTCATTAAATGTCCATGAACTGATATCACTTGCAGAACAAAAAGAATATTTGGCTTTCTTAAGGACAGATGAGCTCAGGTGGTAAAGATAAAAAGAGCACCATTTACTCTTTTCATGTTGGTTATCATATATTTATTCAAGCATATCAAGAGTACATCATCACACTCTACTTAACCTTTCAGAACCACTGCATGGACTTGAAGCCCTGTATGAGTTATGCTTTCAGCATGGACACACCCTCCAAAAATCGATGTGTCGCACCTCAAAGAAATAAACTGTTGCATGCATTTAACTTAACATAAAATAAGATTGCAGTTCACATCAAAATAGTTTTTCGATTGTAAGACAAAAGGCAAGCAGCCTCGTTATTTCTGTGTTTTTTAAGCTTTAAAAACTGTGTAAAACTGTAGTCACTGTATAAGTATTTATGAAATGCAGCCTGAGTGCACGTGGCAGGCTTAGTGTTGACCTAATTCATGCCTGACTGAAGGCACTCCCCGCCCTCTGAGTGTAAGTGGGTGTGTCTGTTTGTGTGTACGAGGATTTTACTATACAAATAAATCATATTTCTTTTCAACAAACTTTTACCGGACCATTCAGGTATTCATCAGTTTCAAATGCAGTCCACATAAATTTGGATTAAAGTAGAAATCACTGTAGTAAAGTCCCGTATATGCACGTTTCTAGAGTGTTCATTTCGTTTATGATACTGTTGCAGATCTATCTACAAATATTAATTCACTAAGAAGATTCATTCATCAAAATTTTTGCTAATTTCTTTTCATAAGTTGTTTTTGTTGCTGTGCCTTTAAGATAGATGTAAATGACCTCTGTTCTAATTGGCTGACCTATATTGTGCTTCACTATAAAAACCTCTCTGTACTGAAACATTCATTATGAAGGTCACAGTGGAATTAATGGTAAGTTTTGAAGTTAACAAAGCTTGCATGCCAAGCTCTAAAATGTAAAATGTGAGAAAAGTTTTTTCCTTTATGTAGTAATGTTTCATTGAATGTCAAACCTTTTTCCTTTACCAGCTGAATATTGCTCCAGCGCACTCTCTACACATGGTAGAGTGTGAATGGTCAGAGATCTGAGATTACAGAATGTAATATTACACAAGTTAATTGCAAATTAAATGCAATAACTGTAAGTAAGGATGTCTTTATGTTAAGACATTGTCATGTAAAAAACAATAGTGACTCTAAAAAAATTAAGGAGCATGCACCTGCTCATACGCCAGTGGATGATGCACGAGAGAGTGTGTAATCCTGTGTCCATGTGTGAGGATGTATACATGCGTCCTCATTACTGCTCTGCTCTCACACAGGCCTGCTGCTCACGCTGGCTCTGGGAGGTCTCTCCTTTCAGTGCTGATGGTCCGTGTCTAAGCTGCTATGACACTCTTCAGCGTCCCTCAGCCTCCCAGGAAGGGGTGCAACTTTGGACACAGGGGGCCCTGACACAACTGCCACACTCCAAAAACAGTGAAGACTCCTGTGGAATGGTCATACAGTCCCCATAAATGTAACCTATGATATTCTTTGGAGGGAAAACATTCCTTAAGGAGACTGAGAAGACCTGCTTTTGATTTCTTAAAGGACCTTACAGTTGGTGTAAAAGAACAAAAAGATCCTCCACATAACTCTACACCAAGTAGGCCGTGGAGAAATCAGACCCTTCGCTCGTTCCTGAATAATCTACTCTGCACTACCGTATTACGTCTGTCAGCATGTTCACTTCATTTGATCCATGTGCCTGCTCTGCACGGCCACACAAACAGTGTAGGTGTAAAACACTTCACCCTTTTCCAGCCTGACTGATTTCCTTTGGTGTTCAGAGTGGACTGGTTTTCTAGCACCATTTGAAATCGGTCGGGCTGAAAGGCATGTCGCCCCCTGCAGACGAGGAGGCTGAATTTCCATGTAGACTGACAGGAATAACAGTAAATGTTGTACAGTAGGGGAGACCGGGGTTGGTTGTCACACTTTTTAATTACATTTAATTTCTGCCAAAACACTGTGTCACACCCTGTGGGGTTGGTTGTTCCTGTGTTATTCTAAAAGGCGGGGAAAAAAAGAAAAATATAGACATTTTTTAAAATGATTTTTAAAAAATTTTAATTTTCAATGAAATATCAAACGAAACACATCTGGTGTGTATAAAAACATCAAATACGTTTCATTGGTTCCTTTTTTAGACTCCTTAGATTCAAACATGTAAATGTAAAATGCATAAACGTAAAACACGGTATGTAAAACACCACAGGATACGAATGTAAAACACCACAAGCTATGAAAACTACTACTACTACTACTACTATGAAATCTGAAGAAACTCGATTTCTCCTCAAACTGAAGTTCAAACAAGCAGCATAACTTATGCAAATAAATACAGAGCACAGGGGCAACTACAGTATATAATTCATAACACAGACCTAAAGAAAGGATGATTCTTAATATTCACCAATCTATCCACCTCAGAATCACAGTTCTGACAAACATAAACTGGCAGACCAGGAGTGCAGTCTTTGTGGGCCACCCCTTGCAAATGATGCTCTGCAGCATGCGTGACAATCCACCCCGAAACAAATGTGACAACGAACCCCAACTGACATTTTTAGCTGTTTTGGAGGCTAGACCCCTAAGAAAAAACCTAACTGTAAATTGTAAACTGTAAATTGTAGCTCTCTCTTTATACTTTAAAATGGTATTAATTATTTTACTTTCAACCCTCAGTGTAATGAGTTAGAAGAAAAACATGAGATGCCTCAAAATTTACTTTTGGATATGAAAAACAAATTAAGTTGTCTCACCTCAAGGTTATGCTGCTTTCACCTCCACTGTCAACGTTGATGACCTCTGACACTAATTACGAACATTTCTGTGTCGACCGGTTTTGATCAGTGCCTTTTAATGGCTGAGATATGATGACGGTGACAGCCTACCCGTGTGACAACCAACCCCGCTCTCCCCTACTTTGGTTTAGAGTTATCTCAGGAGATATTTCTGAGGAGATTAAATAAAAGAGCATGCAGTTATGGGGACATTTAGATGAAATTACTGAAATTTTCTGTTTCCTGTAACAGGATTTTTCCAAACTCGAGTTCGAATAAAATGCTGAAAAGATGTCGTGAATGCCTATTCAGAAGGACTGGGCGCCCCCCGTTGGTGGCACAAATGCTCACACTGTGTCCTGTGCTGGAGAAAGAGGAGTGGATCAATATCCACTTTTGCTTTGGATCTAAAAACAACCGCAGGTGTTTCTACCCTTCCATCTCTGTGGGTCTGATAAAGTGTGCAGCAGTTCAAAAAGCTGTAACCGGGAAGAGAAAGCAAACCGGACAAGAACAAATCAGACTGAGATGTGGAGTACGGTCAGTTGAATTTAGGTTATCTGAAAGCACGTCTCTAAAAAGAATGAATGTTATAAATACACATTCAAAAATGACATTTTTCTGGAACTTTAATGCACATTTACTTCACATTTTTGTAGATTAATATACTAGTATAGAAATAAAGCATTAATTAAAAATGTATCATTTTGCACAGGCAGCATTTTCTTTGTCGAATTCAGAAAATAAAAAGTAATTATGCATTAAATGTGCAGCACTGTGTTCACTACAGGATATGTGCTCTTCGCTTAAAAAGTTAACAAAGCACGCAGACTGACCAGGGCACCTAACTTACTTAAATATAAGTACATTTATATACACACACAGGTTTAGGATTTTTTATGTAAATACTTTCAAAAATCAGAAGCACACACACACACACACACACACACACACACACACACACTGTTTCTGTAATAAACACATGACACTCCCTGGGCAGCAGGAGGATTCAGGTGCTCTTGTCGCCGGGGTAACCGGGTCTCCATGGACATCACAAGCCACCCATCGTCCTGTCTGTGAGTCAGGCTGTTTGACTTCAGTGGGCTTCATGTGGAACACAGAGCTGAAGCGCTGCAGCCACCGGTAAGAACACTTCATTTGTCCATTCTTCACTTTAATGCAAGTTAATGACGCAGCGTTTTAGCTCTTATTGGTCCACTGATCATAAAATGGTTTACACAATATAACAGACAAGGGGATTTAAAAAATAACAATACAATGTAAAAAGAAACAATAAAAAGAAAAAATAACAAAAATACTACTAATAATAACAACAACAACAACAACAATAATAATAATAATAATAATAATTATTATTATTATTATTATTATTATTATTATTATTGTTATTATTATTATTATTACATTATTTTTATTATTATTGTTGTTGTTGCAGAGAAAAAATGTGTGAATCTGGACCTGACTGTGTTCAGTGATGTGGTTTAAACATTCAGTGTTTGAGAGAAATGTTATAATAATAATAAAAACACAGAATTTTATTACACTGATTTCGAAAAATTGAAGCATTTTAATTAAAGCGTGTAATAATGAACAGACATATCTTAATTTAACAGAAAATAAAACAATAATATAAATAAAACAAACAATAAACAACTGCATACCATAAACAACAAAATACACAAAAAACATCCGCATCAAGTAAACAACAACAACAAATACATAACAAACAACAAATAATTAAATAAACAATAAACAACAGCGTTAAACAAACAACAAAATATTAACATAATATTTAATCAATAAACACCTTCAAATAAACAACAATTTTGTTTAACGAAACATTTTGGAAGTGTGTGTGTGTGAGAGAGAGAGAGAGAGAGTTTTATAATGTAAATTAAATTCACAGACCACAGAAGAATCGCGTTTCAGTAAAACAGAATCAGATTCATGAGCATATCCATATCCACAATTTGACTTAATTTCAGCACCCAGTAGTGTGGTTTATAATATACACACTCAGAGTCTGTCAGAGTTGTATGGGTTTTAGTTTCATTTTTAATGTTAAAGTTTAGAAATCAATGCACTTTTTACTTTTTATTTTTAGTTTATGTTCAGTTTTATGTTCAGTTTAAACAGTGCTCAAAATGTAAAATCTCAAAAATAAAAGCGATGAAATAAATACTTCCTTTTGCCGTGGGAACCAATTTACAGGTTCCTAAACAGAGCTAAACAAGCAATAGTTAAGGCTATTATAAATAATTCGAGAAGTGGATAACAGATTATTGATCTTTTTATTTATTTGATTTAGTTTATTTAGTTTTCAGGCTAAATGTTGTAGTTTTTACACTGAGGTTCCAGGAGGAGCCCTGCACCGGCTGATGTTCCTCTTGGATCTGCGGAAGTTCTGCTAGATCTGCTGATGTTCCTCTTGGATCTGCTGACGGTCACAGGGATCTGCTAATGTTCCTCTTGGATCTGCTGACGGTCTCGGGGAGCTGCTCTCCGTCATCTGAAGGTTCCTCACTGCCCCCGCTTTTCTGAAACGCGATTCTTCTGTTTTCTCGCTCATGCATGCAATTAATATAATTTACATTATAAAACAACACATACACAAAATATATATAGGCCTATGCATTTCCTGGGTTATTATTTATTTGATGGAGTTGTTTGTTGTTTATTTGATAGGGCTGTTTGCAGTTAATTTGTGAGGTTGTTTATTGTTTAATTTCCTAAAAATAAAAAAAAAGTCCTGAAATGAAGGTTATTTTTACAGTTCATGTGTAATAATACATATAAGAATTAACAGTATAATAATTAATAATATTAAGTATTGGGCGGGTTTAATAAAGTTAATATTTAAAAAAAATTATTTCAATCCGTATTGTTCAAGAGCGAGCGCGCTCCAGAGGTTGAAGAGAAACGGATCCCCGCCTTCTTTGTTCTCGCAGCCCAATCAGCCGCGTGCTGCCTGCTGTCCAATCAGGAGAGTGCGAGCGTGGTATAAAGGACGCTGTCCTCCAGTTCTCCTCCTGTGTCACCGCTCCGCTCGTGCTGTGTTTCTCTGGTGTTTGATGATGATGATGATGATGATGATGAAGACCCCGCCCCCTCCGCTCCCCGTGCCCCCCCCACCGCGCAGGTCCGGGTTCCGCGTGGAGGAGCTACTACTGCCCCGAGCCCCGCCCACGCCTCCCGCGCTCACCAAAACCCACCAATCTGCACCCGAGGAGCTCAAATTCGGGGTCAGGGCCATTCTGGCTCACACACCTAGGACAGGTAAGAGCGCAAGCGTGGGTAAACTGGTGTGATATGCAAAGTAACCAACACTGGTGTTTGTTATGAACTATAGAAGAAAGTGTTACGTTATAATTGCAGCTATCTATCTATTTATATGTATATGCATGTGTATGTGTATGTGTGCGTTAGTGTATGTCTAAATTTATATGTATGTATGTATGTATGTATGTATGTATGTATATATATATGTGTGTGTGTATGTGTTGTCATCACATGGTTGTGTGTTTTCGTGTGTGTATCTGTGTGTGTTAAATTCATGTGCTTGTGTGTTTTTGTGTGTATCTGTGTGTATTTATAAATATGTAGGTGTGTGTGTCTGTGTGTGTATGTGCTTGCTATATTCACATATTTGTGCATTTCTGTTTGTGTGTAGCTCCGTGTCCCCCCACCGTCTGCTCTTTCCACCCCAAAACCTTCCCTGCTCCCTACTTTGATGGATCTTTCTACCCCTTCATTCGCTCCGCCTACTTTCCTGGTGAGTTCTGAACTGTTTTTATATTCTTATACTTTTAAAAGTACTTTTACATACAGTAACATATGTGCATATATGTGCTATAACTTCTGCATTAATACCTGTAAAATATGGCTCAGGTTTTGTTTTAATTAAAATATTTAATGGTTTTCATTATGAATATTTTTTTTAATTCCCACAATTTGACTTAATTTCAGCACCCAGTACTGTGGTTTATAATATTCACACTCAGAGTCTGTCAGAGTTGTATGGGTTTTAATTTCATTTTTAATGTTAAGGTTTAGAAACTTTTTACTTTTTATTTTTAGTTGCACAGTGCTGCAGTGTTAGATCCCCTTATGAGCTGTAATAAAGGCCTAATGAACTCATTAACACATCAGCATTAGTGCTGTCCAAACAAGCCTCACTAATTTTAATATGGATGCTGCTTTATATCCATGAACCTGAGCTAATTACACCGTGACCAAGCCACCAACCCCCTCCACACACACACACAGACACATTCACTCACACCACACACTGGGAGGAAAAGTGACTTTTAACAGGGGCGTGTAGCAGTCATGGGCTAATTTCCCCATTAGCATCCATTGACTTGTTTCAGTACCACTCCAAGGCCACATGGTGTGTGTGTGTGTGTGTGTGTGTATAGGTAACAATAGAAAAATGTCAGTAGGTGCAATAATGTCAAAGTTAACGCATGTTAGGAATCACTATTATAAAACCCAACCTGCATTTACATTTTTAAAACAAACAAGCTAACAAACAAATACATGAATAGTCTACCCTACCATTTGAAACTTGAAAACTTTAGTAAATGAAAAAAAAATCTGTGCTTTACATTCTGTGCACTTATTATTTGTTTAATAAAGAAAGGTCAGGGCAGGTTGACCCATACTCTTCTAATTTGCCTAGAAATAACAAAATCTTGTCAAATTTGGATGACATGCAGTTGTCATACTTTTATTCACAATCAGATGTAAAGTTAATGTTTGGTGCTTAAGCACCTCTTGTCACATGATGCGTTGTGTTGATTTTCTCATTCTAAATGGGTCCACAGACCCTCTACATGGAACACGTCACTCCCTGAAGGTGTGGGAGATCAGCTCCTGTACGATTATGAGACAAAAAGACGCAAAATTTAGAAACTGTACACTAAAGCTTCTAACATCCACACAAACTGTGCCTCTAAGGCTGATGTAAAGGGTGAAGTTAAAGCATCATGTTTTGGTACAGTGCAGCTGCGGAGGTGCAGAAGTGCAGCAGGGTGTGTGAAGGACTCCTCCTAAGCTGCGAGGGAGCTGAAGAAAAGGCCCCTTTCTGCATTCACGACCAAATAATAAAGTTGCGACTCTTTTCAGGCTGCCTGCGCTCAATGGGCTCAATGGCTTTTCGTGTTCATTTAATGAAAATGATTTGAGGGCAGGAGAGAAAGAGGGGCCCGGGGACCCGTCATTGAGTATTCAGGCATGCGGTGGTGTTTAGTTTGAAAGTGTAAATCTCTCTTTGTGGCTGTAATATATGGCTTTGGCTGCCTGTCCGCAGTCTTTTCTTCACCAGTTCATTACTACACAATTAGAGTTCACGCTGCATTAACTCGAGTGTGTGCAGCGGCCGAGGCCTCCTTTCCATCCCAATGCAGCTCATGTGCTAATTAGTCACCTCGTGCCTTTTCACTCCTCACCAGACCAGCCGTTTATACTGAATAAATTCAACACTGCAGTACTGATGAAAAAGAAAACACCACAAACCGTCCAGACCTCTCTGCATTCTTCCACAGAGTGTGTGTGTGTGTTCGCCCTTTGGTAGCACAGTGTTAACTTTTAGCCCTCTCAGACAACACAAAACCTCTTTCTCTCTGATTCTCATTCCTGCTAAACGTGTATGAATCTTGTTGTCTTCTTCCCTCTCTCTACGCAGCCTCATCATCCGTTGTGCCGATTCCTGGGACCTTCTCATGGCCCCTGGCCTCCAGAGGGAAGCCGAGGAGGGGGATGCTCCGGAGGGCTGTGTTTTCCGATGTACAGCGAAAAGCTCTGGAAAAAATGTTCCAGAAACAGAAATACATCAGCAAACCAGACAGGAAAAAACTCGCCACCAAACTGGGACTGAAGGACTCTCAGGTAAACATGAAGTCGTTATATACACACACACACACACACACACACACACACACATATATATATATGGGATGTTCTGGTCTGTGATCAGTATACTGGTGGAGCTGAATGTTGAGTGGTTCCTTTATTTAGGCACCTTGTATCTTCAGGCAGTTTGCAGCCTGTCACAGTGAAACATTTGTTTCCATTACTTTCATTTAATTTACTCAATATGCCTAAGATAAGACAGTTTGACAGGCATAAAAGGTCATTCTAAGCAAAATATGAAGACATGAGGGGGAAGTAAAGTATTGTATGTATTTCATTTTAAATGTATGGCTTGAAAAACATTTTGACTCCTCTTCCTCTGTCCTCTCTGCAGGTGAAGATCTGGTTCCAGAACAGAAGGATGAAGTGGAGGAACTCAAAGGAGAGGGAACTGCTGTCCGCCGGGGGCTGTCGTGAACAGACCCTGCCGACCAAGACTAACCCGCATCCAGACCTGAGCGACGTGGGGAAGAAGTCCTCTGGAGAGGAGGAGGATGAGGAAGAGGACGAGCCAGGACCCGAGTCCCGCCTGGCGTCGCCGTCCCATTTCGGAAAACACTCAGACTTTTCAGGTTCAGATGATGAGATTCTGGTCTCATAAAAGATCCTGCACACTTAATGGATGTGTCGGTAAAAATCAAAGCACAGACTACACCTGGGTGGCGCGACCCGAGCACAAACCTGGGCCACTGCTACACCCCGAACACAAGCCTGGGCCACAGCTGAGCCCGGGCCACTGTGCTTCAAACAGGAACCTGGGCTGCTGCCATGACCCAAACATGATCCCAGGTCTCCGCCTTGAACCAAACATGAGTCCAGGCCACTGCCATGAGTCAAACACGAGACCGGGCCTCCTTCACCACCACAACCCAAACACGACCCGGCCACTGTCTCATGTATTAGTATTCTCCAAATGAAAACATGACAGTGGTAGCTCGGATTCTATAGAAACTGTGTGCAGAAATCTGATATTAGAGTGATATTAATTTCAAATCGGAGTGAAAAATCACTCAAATTCAGTTGATTAATTGTGTTAACATAAATTTAACCATGTTTTGACCATGTTTGACCATTTGGCCTTGTAATTAGAACCCTGTGAACGTTCTGCTGAGTGGGTCCTAGACAACTGTTTGTACTTTATGCTTCACCTGTTAGGATCTCCTCTGATCTCCTACGTTCTTCTGCGTTTTCTCTGTTCTGCTCAGTTCTCCTGATCTTGATGTTTTGCTGTGTTGCACAGCGTCTTTTTGGATCTGTACAGTATTTTGTACAAATATTTTTGTATGGATATTTTATACCAAAAATATTGAGTTACACAGTTATATTTCGCATAGATATTTTTATTAAAAGTTGTAGACTTATGTATAATTTATACAAATTTATCCTTGTGCGTCTTGTTGTATGCATATTTGTATGTTTATCATTTTTGTTTGTAAAAAAATGCAAATAAATTGTGAAATGAATGAGCAGTTTATTTATAACAGCATTTTAACACCCAAGGAATGTGGGCCACTGGAGAGAAGACAACAAACACACAGACACACAAATATTAGAATAAATCTATATAATTGATACAGTAAAGCGTGATGTTAACACTAACATTAGAATAAATGCAATAATATCATTAATACAGTAAAGTGTGACGTTATCATGGAAGTCTAGTGTTCCTGTAGATCCACAAAACACCTGGCTGGGCGCCACCAGTTCCTCATTAGTTTTAAAACAGAAGCTGCTAAAGGACCTTCACACGTCTTGCAGCATCCTGTAAAAGATCACAGGTTTGGAACCTGAACCCAAATTTTCTGACCATTGAACATCTACAAAACTGGATCCTTTTTACAGTTCCATCCATCCATCATCTACCCCTTTGTCCCGCTGTCGAGGTCAGGGGGGAGTGGGGTTGGAGCCTATCCCAGCTGCTATGGCTGAAGGCGGGGTACAACCTGAACAGTCGCCAGCACGTCGCAGGGCCACACGCAGAGACAGACAACCATTCACGCTCGCATTCACACCTAGGGACAATTTAGTGTGCTCAGTGCGCGCATGTTTTTGGTGGTGGGAGGAAACCAGAGTCCCCAGAGGAAACCCACATGGTCACGGGGAGAACACCTTTTTACAGTTTTACATACAAAAATGATCAGGATACTTTCATTGTTTACACACACAACACTCTCTCTTGCTATCTCTCTCTCCAGCCAATCAGGGCCTTCTGAATGACTTCATTATATAGAGCAGGTGTTGCAGATTGTGTCTGGAACTGGAAGGTAGATCTCCTGGGACCAGGGTTGGTGACCACTATTTTGGGTAGTAGCACCACCATCTCTGGGGCTGCTGGTCATTTAGCTCACAAACATGCGTTTGAACCATCAGGACAGGAAAACCTGCAAAAGTTTGCAAGAACTTTGTCAAAGCGTTCGATTATGGCCTCTCATGCAAAGCACATTTTGCAACACCAACTATAAAACTCCTAAAAACTCCCATGAAACTCCCACCATTGCTGCCCCCTAAGTGGAGCCTTTTCTGCTCAAGAAGGGGTCATCATATTTTCGCTCTACCTTCATCAAAGATTAGATATACTCCTCAAACAGGTAAAACAGTTTTAAATGTACAGTATTGTGAAAACGTCTTGAGCCCCCATCCCTCATTTGACCCTTTTTGCTTCCTAAGATCCAGACTTTCTTGTATTTTTAATGTGGTCTTGAGGAACAGTTCTCCAGGCTTCCTAAAGGACTATCATAGACTCTCATTTTTGGTCCAATCTACTCAGTCCACAGTTTGACAGGCAGAAAATAGCATTTTTTGCACCAACAAGGTGATTCAAAGCAAAATGTAAAGAAATGATGCCTGGCTCAAGACTACTGTATATTTTGCACTTATAATGGTAACAAAGAAAAATGACTGGAAATCTCTTCAGAACCACTTTTCTTAGCTTTAGCATGATATAACACAAAGACTAAACAAAATTCAGTTTTGTGCCTTTTTTAAACTTTATTTCTCCTCCTGTCCTCAATCAGGGATCGAGCAAAGTGTACTTTCAACAAAATAAAATAAATTTTCTAGAGCTTCTGAAGAGGAACAGGAGGTTGTGCTTAAATGTTACTATATACAAATATCACAGTTTATTATAAACATATAATTAGTTTAGATTTTTTATAATATATTTAATAATGCTTAATAAAGAACATTAACTGATGTTTGATTGTTTATTCTAGGGCTGCACAATACTCTGTTCATTATTTGTTGTTATTGTTAGTCTGCTAGAAAATTGATCCCACTGAAGGCTTCAATATGCAAATGTGGCTATAACCAATCAGTGTTTCTGTCAGGGTGACCTATCACTGGGAGTTCTGATGAATGAGGTCTCCACATAATCCAACAAAATTCTCATTATTTTAATCTTTACCATCAAAAGTATTGGCAAACTGGTGTATGAGTGGGCAGACCTAAACTGCTGTAGTTAGAATAAGGAGATACATCTATATATGTTGGGTTTGCAGCATCACAAAAAATACGATTTGAAAAGGGAAGTTTTTGTAGCTTAGTCTCCATATACGTATTTTATGGATGAGGGGAGTGAACATACCATTTGAAACAATATTTACAGACTTTAAGATGAAAAAGTGATGATTTAGGACCTCTACTACCTTAAAAGGTCTCACAATCACAATATGTAGCAGTAAAATCACTGTACTAATATTCTGTCCATGTTGTGCAGTTCTAGTGCTTACTTTGCTCAAAGGTGTTTCCAGTTTAGCTGTTACTGTAGCTGCAGTCTGTGATAAGCATATCTTCTGTGTTTAAACAGTTATTAGGTGATACACCTAAAAACATAAGTCATTAAATGAAACATTTTTACATTTCAGTGACAGGTAAAGTCTTGCTGAAAGCAAGGCTATATTTCCATAAGAGCTTGGTTTCCATGGAGAGCTTGGTTTCCATGGAGACCATGTGCAGAAATCTGAGGGAGCGATTATGATACTACAGATAAAATCAAGTTTAAATCACTCAAATTCAGGACATTGTCAATGTAACATTTTAATATAAAATTAGCTGCACTATAGACACTATAGAACCCCAGCCTAAATGAAAATGCGAAGCTACATTTAACGTTTTGTAAAATATATTTAATAATGCTCGATATCGAAAACTGAGTGAGGTTGGATTTTGAATAATTGCTGTAATAATTGAATGTATTAAAAGCAGCATTTAAGAAGTCCCTCCAGAGTTTACTATCACCCAATCATTCCACACAATCAAACTATATATAAAAATATTAATAAGAATTAAACAGTTAGTTCACTCTCATCTGTACTGTACATTCTTGGCGGAATCTATTATGTACTGACCTTTTTTTCACTTGTTCACCAAAGGACTATGGAAATGGTACAAATACACACCTTTAACAGCTTATAAATATGCAAATAGGGTGCAATGTACCTTTAAAACTCATTAAGATGCCCAATAAGATCCATGTTGGAAGGAATATGTTCACTGGATCAAACAAATTCCATAACGAAGCGAAAACACGATTTTACGTCAAACACAGCCCCATTCATAAATAATCATAAGTTTTATTGAAATGTAAATAATTTAAGACTGGTACAGTGATCAGTATATCCTTGAGAGGCATCAGCATCATCATCCTGTCAGAATTAATTAACACCTGTTTTAGAAGAAAAAGACAAAATACATCTTCAAGCCCTGCTATGAACAGGTAGTAAAAAGATTATTCTTCAAAATGCATACGCAGGGTGCTGGGATCTTGTTATATGTACACAGGTATCTTACACACGATGAACCATGTACACAACAAAATACACATTCAAAAACACGACTCAAAAAAAAAAATCTTTCAAAACAAACACATACCGAAGCTGTGCTCTCAGTGACGCACATCAATCATCAGAATTCAGAGAAAAATCATAGGCACATATCCTAGAGTTATTCACAGACTATATACACACTGTACATTCAGTATATATAGATATAGATATTTGTTTACGTATGTCGGCAGTGCTGAAAGTGTCTACATAGCTACAGTATTTGGCTTCCGTTTGAAATCCAGAACGATGTTGCATAGGATCGATGACTAAACACCCGAAAACGCTGAGAAAGAGAGGAAGCAACGTGGCCACAATATGTTGGACATGCACAAAGGCAAGTTACTGATGAGCCTGGTGAAGACTAAACACAAGAAAATCAGAGAAAACACAGAAAACAGCCAATCCAGATTCGGACTGTCGTCTGCAGCACCGGTTCCTGCAGTGACAGGCCTACAGAATCTGCAGCGTTGCGGCCGATACACAGTCATCTTTCGTCCTTCACTTTTGAGCGCTCATGCCAAAGTAAAGGCCTGGAGGTCAATGAGGTATAAACTCACAAAACCCAACAAATCTGACATTCTCACTCTCTCAGCACCGCAAGCTTTTATTAGTAAACATCTCAGAGCACCAGAGAAAGAGAGGCCCAACGGATTCGATATTTGGCCGATATTAACCTAATACGGTTTATCGGTGTCGTACGAAAATGCTGATATCTGTTCCTGTTATTGGCACTGATGTTCATGTCACTGGCTGGTTTTATGTTGTGACTGACAGCTCAGTTTCTTAGTGATTTCTGAGCTTTTAAATGCATTCATATTTTAGTCAACACAAAAAAAAAATTGCATTCATGCTTTACTTTTAACACTTTTATGTCAAAAAAACTGAAAGACAAATAATCAGTAATAAAACTGTTTATAAATCTGGGTAGACCCATCATGTTATTTACTATTTTTGTGAATGTGTCTGCTGTTTATATTTGTTTAAATTCGTAATTAACATCATATCAGTCAGTAAAGTACAGTTTATCTGGAGTTTAACATTTTTTTAAAAAATGTTTTTTTTTTAAACGATATCAGCATATTATTATTGTATATCAGAAGCTTCGTATCAGCTGAGCCCTAAAATAAAGCCTCCCATCTTTCACACATCCAGAATATTGTGCTAATGCTAACTGGTGGCGTCACTGTTTTCCAGCCCCAGTGACGCCGCCGTTAAGGTCTATGATGTTAAAAGGGTGGTTTTAACGCCTGAAACTAAAATGTTTCTGCTATAATAACCTCATAAAGCCACTTTAAAGGCTGCCTCAGTCCGGCGGGCTGAAGGAACAGCAGAGCCCTGTTACAGTTCAGAACCAAGAGTTCAGTATAAAAACATAGTGCCTTTTGGGTTTTACGTTACAAAACAGATTAAGGCACCGGGGTCGATTCAGCACCAAAAAAAAAGAACAAAAGAAGCCAGAGCGAGGTGGGCGAGGGAGTGCTACAGCAAAGGAGTGCAAAGGAGACCTGCCTGGGACAGCTGGAGTAAACTGTTCAGCGCTGGTGCAAAGAGAAGCAGATCCAGGCGAAATGAGGCTCTTTTTGATCATCAAAATAAATTATACATCACTTTTTTTCTTAACAGTGTAAGGCCGTTCCAAGGACACGGACAGTCTGAAATGTGGACAGAAAATCTTCAGTCTCCAGAAATCAGCCTCGCTCCCTTGCATTGAAGATATGCAATGATGGCCAGCATCACAAGAAACAATTCAGAGTCAGGAGTATGAACACTGGTTTGTCCATACACACTGTTATCTGTCAGTTATTTCTGGATGTAGTTCCCACCTCTCACCAGCAGGGTGTAGCATCCTTCACAGCACCAGTTTCTCCACTGAAGTTTCTCTGATGAGCTTTAAAGTGATAGTTTGGTGAAGGGCTGCACCACATATTGTCTGCTAAGGTTTATCGCAATATCAGTCTTCGTTACTGTGCCTTTAAGACTGATACCTGAAAATGATCTCTTTTCAGACTTTTTTACATACTGAACAGCATCTGAATCACAATGGAAGTTAGCATTCATTATTAGCATGGTGCTAATTGCAGGCCTAAATCTTAACACACTTTCCTCAGTGTTTCTCCGTAAACTCTACCAGACTCACTTATGCGGTTTCTGACAGTGTATGACGCTGTAAACATATACTTACAGGCTCACGATAGCTGTAGTTGCTGCTTTTATCTAAGCTAAGCACTTTTGTAAATTAGATTTTTCACCAATCTATCATTTTAACATCACAGCAAGAGGAGCTGAGAGAAGAAAGGATGAGGTATTGTTTTTGGGAACCATGTTTTCTTTCCCTCAGAATTATGGGTAGTGCAGTTCTTGTCCTTTTTCCCCTTTATTTCAGGAAAATGTTTTTTTCTCTGATCGGGTTTCCAGCACCCTTAAAGTGAGGCAGATGTGAAATCAGCGCCTGGCTTCGGCTGCCTGAGGGAGAAAAACATTCGCTGAAACTTGTCTTGAGGACACAAGGACGCAGAGCGGAGCATTACAGCGTGGACTCCAGCGAGGAGTCCAGGATGTCGTCATGGCGACCGTTGCTATTGGAGTCGCTGTCGTAACTCTGAGGGCTTGAGCAGTTTGCCGCCTCCTTCAGCCGCATCAGCATGTTCATCTGCGGGGATATAAAAGAAGAGTGTTTGTGAGTGCGTTTATTTTTAGAAAATTTTCAGGACAAAAGTGTGTTTTCTTACCAGCGGATCGGCATCACTGTCACTCTGAGTGCTCTGCTTGGGGGCACCCTCTCTGGAGGCGGAGTATCCATCGAACCCCACGTCCTCGGGGCGGAGATGCAGTAGAGCCGGCCAATCAGGGTGCATGGGGCTCAAACCCCATGGAAACGTTTCCATCACCCAGTGGGCGGGGTCTTCCCATGGTGCTCTGCGGCCGTACAACTAGGGGAGAGGTACATGTGAATTTTAACCAGGACCAAACCCAACACCCCTTTTTTTCATTTTTCATTCTTAATGATATGTGTCTTTTAAGATACTGAAAGGCATCACAGTATGTAGCAGTAAAATCAGTGTGTGTAACAAATGTTCAGATTCAACCAGGTTTTAAGCAAGTCTGCATTAGTCATGTGATGTACTTCTAGATGCCACACACATGGTGAAGTGACATTAACTTTAATACTACGGCTCTCTAAATGCCCCTCTCTCCTCCTCTTACCTGCAGCCCCTCCCTGACAGCCTCTAGTAAGTACGGGATGATGGAGTAGTTCCACAGATCAGTGAACCAAACCCGTGATCCGTCCACGTCCATCGGGCAGGACAGGAACAACCGCGGACCTGCAGGACACAGCAGGACGCCATCTGGGTCATTACCAATTTAAAATTCTTGTACTCATTATTTAGCTTTTAGCTTATTTTATTATTTCTTAATTAATTGTAATTATAACATTTTAATTCACTGCTTTTTCAGTTTTAGTTTTGATTCAGTCAGTTTGGTTTACTTTAGGTGTTCAGTCTCATTGCTGACTGTACTGGTTTCAGTGTTGAAGGAGCAGCACTGAACTGCACTCTGCGAAGGCAGAGCACCGCCACCTACTGGCTGTTTAGGGTTTGACAGAATGACTGCGATAAAAACAAAACTAAACCTGTTTCTCAGCACTAGTCTATAATTAGTTTTGTAAGCTTTTGCATTTTTGAAAACTGAAATTTTCATTTTGGTTTTGAAGTTTCAATTTTATTTTAACTAAAAGTAATAATTATTAAAATGTATAATAATAAAGTGTATCCAAAATAAACACAAAAATACAGAATTATAAAATA
Source organism: Brachyalestes nurse (assembly GCA_037974405.1). Classification (NCBI taxonomy): domain Eukaryota; kingdom Metazoa; phylum Chordata; class Actinopteri; order Characiformes; family Alestidae; genus Brachyalestes; species Brachyalestes nurse. Next base: position 5,901,020 of record JBBPCY010000001.1, read on the forward strand.
TTTTTTTCTTAGTTCTTTCCTGTTTCTCACCGATAGTGACGTCAGAGGAGCTGTGTGTTTCCAGGAAGCGGTTGAGGTGGAGCCAGACGTTTGGGATCCACTCAATGATCTTCACCAGCTCTGGACTGCGGCTCCGGCTGCCGATCTCTGTCTCTATCAGCTTCCTGCGCAGAAACCGGCCCAGGAACCCCTTCACCGGCTCCGTGTGGTTCGCACACAGCACCCACCTGCACGCACGCACGCACACACACACACACACATCACAAAAACAACATAAATGACTCAGGTATAAACATACTGCGCCAAAAATAAATGAATAAATAAAAAAACTCAAAAAATAACCTGGCAATAAAAGAAGATTTACTGATCCACAAAAAGAAATTTACCTGGTTCAGAGAATGTATGGTGTATCAAGAAAATAATAATTATTAATTTATTTATTAGAATATAATATGTCATTGTTTTTTATTCTATTGAAACAAGTGCATTTTATGTATCATGATGATGATGATTTCAATTCCAAATCTTTGTTAATGTAATACAATGGTTCCCAAACTGGGGGGCGCAGAGGTATTGCAGAGGGGTGCACCGCTCCACTCAAGCACTGCTAGCAAAAACATGGATAAGTTTGTGCACCCAGCCAAGCCTCCAGCAGAAGCTGACTCATCAGCTGCAAATTCAAGTGTGAGACTTGAGATGATCCTCTTTTAAAGTTTTGGCTGGTTAAGTTCCCCAGACATTTTTGTGGAGACAGTTTTTTATTCTTGTTTATAACTTCAGTATGCTCTTTATTTCTTCCACAGTGGTGAAATTGCACCATTTGTTATTGCATTTGGGGGGAGGAGGGCTCATTAATGTTCCTATCTAGAGAAAGTTTGGGAACCACTGTGTTAGTGAATGTTAATGTCAGCGAGATCTTTGGTAATGGCTTTTGTTGAGACAGGAGTGGCAGTAGGGGGCATGAAAGTAAACCGTGGCAAAATTAAAAACTGATACATTTGATATATTGTATCAGCATTGGAAGTTAATATTCTGTTAAATATGCTTATTGTCTCGGATTTCTGCCACTGACAAATTACAGCCTGTAAGTTAGAAATGATTGGTGCACTCTAAATTAGCATATTGTGACCAAAAACAGTTTTAATTTGTCATGATCTTGAATGGGATTCTATAAAGCTCCCCCCCCCTATATCATTTATGCAGGAACATGTTTGTGGGCAGTGCATAAACAGATCAGTTTGATGGACAGGGAGAAGTGAACAGTGAAAGAAAGATCTAAGCGATAGAGAATGCTGCGTAAGGCATGAAGCACCGAGAAAGATTTAGTGACAAATGAGGAGTAGGAAGGTGTGAAATGAAGAAGAAGCCTATGCATCTGGCCTTGTCTGAATACTGCTGCCTTCATTCCCTCTGAGTTAAAGCTCCGTTAAAATCCTTAAAATTCTCAAAGGAAATACCTATGTGATGTGCCCTAGCACTGAGTGAGAACTACAACGAAGCGGATGCTCTATAAATCCTCCCTCTACAGCGTAATCACACCATCACTGGCCAGACTAATTAAGTTAATCTACTTAGCTACAGAAATGATCCCCACTGCTTATGCTGTGTGTGTGCGATTCACGTGTAAATCCATAAATCACTTTAATTGCTCGCACCAAATCTGCCTCACATTTAACTTCTTACTAATACTGGCCACTCCAGAAACATTGATCTCTGACCCTCACCCTTCTGTTCTCATCGCTAATGAACTTCGGCACAGAGAATTCACCCACAATGATTAATCATTTGGCTTAAACTGGAATGAAGAGGTTAGCATATGATCAAACACCAGTGTTGTGCCAGTTCATGCTGAAAAAGAACTAGTTCAAAAAACAGTTCATTCAAATAAAAATGGAACTTGTACACGTTCATAGTTCATTTTTTACAATTTTGAACTCGTTCACAGCTCAAAAATGAACTCGTTCACGTTCGTTATTTTTTTTTTTACATTTTAAATACAACGTCCTTCTATCTGGACCTCCTTCAATCTTTTCCTTCTATCTGTAATATCACTGAACAGACATATCTTTTAAAGTGATCAGAACATAACTAAAAATAAACTAACAGCCGTTGTCTTTTTTAAACCTTATCAAACTAGTGAAAATGTACAACTCTAAAACTCAAACATCCAGTATTTAGCTGTACTAAACATCAATATCCTCCTTTTATAAACTTATTTCTCACGTGTATTTCTGCCGAGGCGTCCAGACTTGCAGCACCGTGTTCGCCTGCTACTAAGAGTCGATTCTTTGTAGTGAATGAGAAGAGTCGGCTCTCTTCGAGTGAGAGCCAATCCCCACTTTTTATCAACACAGAAAGCATTAATATTTGCCATGTTAGGCTAAAACATGAGGCTACAGATGATGACAATAAACTAAGAGCCGCTTGGGAGCCGAAAGAACCGGCTCTTCTTTGGGAGCCGTGCCACAAGAGCCAGCTCTCTGAAAAGAGCCGAACTTACGACCACTTTCCTGCGAACATACAGCGTGCACTGCATTCAGTCTCGCGAGAGTGAACGTCACTCACGGTTACGTTCTTAATGTACATATATATATATATCATAACCATAACTGAACTGTACGAAACTTAATCCATTGCCTTTTGAAAAAAGGTTGCTGCTTCATTGCATCCACTTAGTATCTTTTTTTTTTAATTGCAACAAAAATGCTCTGCAATAATAATCTTAAATGTATCGTATATATGTGTCCTGTGCTCCTGTTCCTAAGCTCATGGCTAATTGAGAGTGGCTGTGATGGTGCTGATGTCTGATTGGGGTCAAGTTGGCAGGAAGTGATGAAGAGCAGAAAAGTCTGCATTTACATTGTGTTCAGATTACTGATACCTTGTATCATCTCTCCTTATGGGATAACAGAAAATTAGACTGTGTCTCCCAGCTGTAGGAAGACGCAAGGAGAATTCCCCTTCAGTCTGGCTTCTGCTACTCCGAACTTCTGTTACCCTGGACCCCCTCTAAAAACCAGAACTGCAAAGAGAGAGAGAAAAATGAAAGGAGGGGGAGAGAGAGAGAGACAGAGAAGAGAAGAGTGAGAGAGGTCCCCGGGTCCTGCCTCCCCTTCGTCATTCTTAAATCATGTGTACAAGCTGTTTCCAATAAACTGTTAAATTTGATAAAGAGGCCGGCGTTATATTACAAAGCCCAGAAGGCGCTTGGACTTCTGCTATCATGAATACATTTCGCTCTGATAATAATGTAGCGGCTTCAATCGCCCCGCTGAAGGAGAAGCTCGTGCTCGCTGGAAATCGTGTCAGTGTTTGACGCCTGTATAAATGGACAGGGGATGAGGTTGTAATATATTTGTGCTAAGTGTATTAGAGCTGAATGACTGGCAGGGTGGGCGGGGGCTGAACCGTGAATATGAATATTTCTCACAGCGCTGCTTTACTCAGCTCCCCAGAACCAACAGCTCACTGAACGTCACTCAAACATGATGGATCCTGTTAGAACCTCGGAACAGATGGAAATCTTTCGGGGTGTTTTCTCAGTTTCTCTCTTTCTGTGCGTGTATGTGTGTAAGAGGGGTGTGTGTCTATGTGTAAATGTGTATGCATTTAGTAATTTACTCCCGCCTCCCTTTTGAAATATTGGAATCATTTGCCATGTTTGCAGTGTTTATGATTTCACATACAATAGTAACTTACATGAAGAAGTTACATGAAATTGTACACTGTAATTGTATGTGTATATTACTACAATGCCTTTTTTGTCGTTATCGGCTGTTACATTTGATCTTTAAATTGGAAATATGAAACATTTATTACATTTTCCAGTAATTTTAGAGTACTTCTTAAGTTTTATAGTCCAAGTGTCCTTCTAAGTAATTAAACAGTACATTAATATATATATATATATATACATATGGGGTAAAATAAAAAAAATCTCTACCTTGGCTGGAGAGAGGGACTCTGCCTGTCCTCAGCTGTAAGTGATGTATGTCCGGTGATTTGAAAGCTTCAGTGCTATAAGGATTTAAATGCAGGACAGAGAGAAATGACTCTGCCTCCGGGGAAATCTCTGCCATTCAGTGCAGCGAACCTGTCCAAATAACGGATCATACCTCAACCTGGTCACTTACACACACACACACACACACACACACACATACTTTACATCAGCACACACACAAGTGAGAAACATGCATGTGCACATACACGCACACGTCCCATCACATGTCAAATGTGTGTGTGCACATGCTGTGTTCTGAGTATTAAATATGGAATTGCAGGCATTTCCAACTATGAGTAAATGTAAACTGGGCAATATGTGGTGTTTAGAGGAACACTCCAGCATTTTTCAATTTAATCTCTATCTGCAATGTAAAAATAAATTCTTAGCAACTAACCAAAGCAAAGCTTTCTTTATTTCTTGAATGAATGAATAAATAAATACATGAATAAGATTTAATGCCATGAAATAAAAAAAAAATCATTTGCAAAGAATTGTTTTTTTCTTTTTGCAGTGTAATGCATCTGTAGAGTGCAGTGGATTACAATAAAGGACAATAAAGGGTTACAGCATGAAACCCTTTGACTTGAAATACACATTCAGTAGAAACCGATAGGCAGTTGAATTCCATCTGTAAACATATACACTAAATATATATTTTTTGTAAGCACTTCTTCTTTTAATGGTAAATTAAGCTGTAAATCTTTGCAATTCTTTCTTTCAGAGGTGTGCACACATTTCAGGTCCTTTCAAAGTACCTGAAAATGCGTCAAAAGCAACAAATCTTATCTCTCCTTCTTATTACTGGTATGCATGCGCCTGTAAAATGTCCCACTATAATGACAAGGGGAGTTTTCCTCTCAAGTTTTGCTTCTTTTTACCTAAAGCTGCACCGATCATGATTTTTTGTGGCCGATTTTGATTCCTTTACAGCCAAATTGGCCCGTGACCCCTTTTTTGGCTGATTGTAATTTGATTTGATTTTTTAACCTGAAACACTGTGTTTAAATAAATGAAAGCATGAAGCACACTAGCACATTTCCAGTACATCCTGTACCCAGATCAACTAAAACCACAATAATAAACTGGCTGACTATCGATTGCTTGTCATGCACTTCTAGTTTTAATCTTAATTCCACAGAACAGTGAGAAGACAAATGCATGTCCAGAACAAATACATCTCAAGTTTCTTAAGTAAAGATGAATCTTACTGTAGTTAGCGTAGACTGTTCTGCCCCCCCTTAATTTACAGTGTACCCCACATTGCCAGCAGTCTAGAAGCTCTTCCATTCAGTTCCATTTACATCCTAATGTCTCCATTCATATGATAACTGCAACTAAATCTCTGACTGTACAGTTTCTAAATCCCCCTCAATGAAGGTTCAGGTCAAGTCTTATCAGCTGCCACTTTTCTGAGCAGCCAAATGCCACTTGTATAATACCACACTTTAGCTGTGGCACAGGCTAGGTCTTATCAGTTGCCACTTTTTAAGGTACGGCTGTTCAAGGGTTGTTCATTTTGATATTATCACAGCACAGCAACTTCAGTGACCTTTAAGTAGAGATAGAATGACAATAACAGTCACACAAGAGAGAAAATGTCATACTCAACCAGCATAAAATTCGAAATACAGGAGGGTTTTGTCAAATAGTTTCCTAGTTAAATTAATCCTAGCCCTGAACTACACAGTGTTGTTAATAAAGATTTGCCATTAAAAGAAAAATATAGTTTGGGACTAGTCTTAATTCTGCTTGGGCCCCTAAAGCACCAGCACCATAAACCATATTCAAAAACGAATGATTCAATTTAAAGCGGCACAGTATGGACAGAATTCCATTCTGCACAATTTTGAGACTGCATAAGAGTTTATACACTAGATTAAAACACATGACTGGCCTGCATACTTGAATGAAGCGATTCTGGAAAATCTGTTTGTGATTTACATCACAAAGTTAACTTTAGAACTGATATTTTGGTCCCAAACCCAAAAGTAGGCCAACAATTTTCTGTATGCACAACTGTCAGTCCTCCTGAAGAACATCACAAATGATTTTAGCCTGGAAAAACTTTCCATAATGCTCTATTTTCACACTGTGCAGTGCTGATACACTTTTGGCTGCATTAAACTGTGAAGGAAACCTGAATCAATTCCTGCATTTATTTTCTCATTAATGTGAGAAGCATGCAAAATTCGGTCAATAACACTCCAATGTGTGACACCAGGTTGCCAGATTTTGAGAAAGTCGAGTCGAAGAATTTGTCAAAAGTGGGAGACGGGCTGTGACAACCTGACCTTCAAACTCAAATTCAAACCCAACTCGAGCTCCATTGGAAAACAATGTCCCAAACTCATCCAAACTGAACATATCCACCTTGAGCTACCAGATTTGAGCCAGAATTTCAAAATTAGCTGAATATTATATTATAACATTTGTGAGGATAATAATAATAACAATAGCTTTGAAGGTGCAAAGCTATATTTGGTTCCCTAAAGTAGCTGCTGGCTGGTTGCCTGGTAGTTAGCGTATTGCCCCTGCGATCAGAAGGCTGTGGGTCGAATCCCAGGACTGCCAGTGGTACCACTGAGGTACTCTAGAGCAAGGTACACTTCTTCACGGGTGCCATCCTGGTGGCTGCCCACAGCTTTCATTGGTGAATGGTTTAAATACAGAGAAAGAATTTCACACTGTTCACACTGTTTGGTGTGCTGTGCTGTGGTGTGGTGCATTCACAAATGACTATAAGGACCACTTTACTTTACTAAAGAACCAACCACTGAATGAAAGCATTTCTTCTGTAGCACCGCTCCAAAGAGCCATCTTTGTGCACTCCTTTCCAAGTGGGATGAAATTATGATTTCCTTCTCCACATGGAGGTAGAAGCATGCCGTATCTGGCCTGGAATGCAACGTTGCATTCTTCTGGAGTTAGCGTGGGGTCCAAAAATCCTGGAGACTGTGAGGCTGCTAGAGGCAGAGAAACTCTCAGTAAAAGCCTTACAATTATCAAGCAATCAGACCTTTTCAGAAACCAGCACCTTCCACAACAAATTACAATAATTCAAAGATTTCAAACGAGCAAGACCGGACGAAATAGGGCTGCACATTGTCAGTAAGTACCTGTTTCAGTCTGAACATTGCATTCACCTTATTTCGGGGGAGGTTATGACAAGCTGCGAATATCACAGGGCAAAGGGCAGGAGGCCCGAAGATGGGCACTGTTTCACACGTATCGTGACTCAAACGCACGTCTCAGAGTCGTAAATTACCTGCCCTCCTGAATTAACATGCCAAACACAGGGAGTTTCCCTCATAAGACAAATAATTAATGACCAATGCCCAACAGAAAGAAGCTCGAAATTACAGAAGCTATCGGAAAATACATTTATCTGCTTGTGCTGTGAGAAAAGAGGAATTATAGAGTGGTTGAGTGCAGCAGAGGTTCTTTCATGACAGCAATAAGACTGCAGATGTATTGCAGTGTTTAAAGGAATAGTTTGGAAAATCACATTTTCCCCCAACCCTGGATGAAGTCAATGAGCCAAGACACGTTTGCTGCTTCTTTATTGTGCTTGAGCTACAAGGCTAATATGGCTAACAAGTAAAGAAGCCTTATACCCATTCAGTTAGCAGCATGCTAAATGCTGTATTTATAATCTCTAGTAGACTTCCTTGTGTCACATGCTGTATAACACTGTATTCTGACACCGTATAGCATCTAAAAAAATGAAAAGAAAGTACCTCTCATGGCTATTAACAGTAGCAGTCATCCTGAAGCCCAGATTTTGTTAGTACTTAAGTATTTATGTGCCTATGGAGATGGTAAGCGGGTTGCATTCGCCCCTATATTTTTAGCAACTGCTAAAAATGATTTAAATAAATCAGACACAATAATTTAAGGCCTATGTGTGCTTAATTTCATTTTGTAGTTTGCAGATGTGCCCGTTTTTAAAGGAATAGCTTAACTATACTTGCTAATGTTGCTAACAAATAATGAAAACAAGTAATATATTCACTCACTCACTCACTTCCTGTAACCGCTTAATCCTTACTAGGGTCCTGGGTACCCGAAGCCTTTCCCGGGGTCAACGAGTGCTAGGCAGGGACTCAGGGAACACACACCATTCAAAGTGGTATATTCTATTATGAATATTCATTTTCATTCTTTATTGGCATCATTAGTATAATTGACTGAACCATTCTTATATTCTATTATTCTTATATTAGGTTAAGCAAGTCATTTGCTTGCCAGCTGTTGGCAGCTGTGATGGACTCACTAAAGCTCATACAGGTCACTGCTTGCAATTCAGCTCACTTTCTCGTCGATAACAGGGCTATCTCACAGCTGGACTACCTTCCAAGCAAGCAAAACACATCTGATTCCTTCCTTTTGTGCACTGTTACTTAATGCTATTAGTATTAGCATACGCTTTGATTACTTTTCAGCTTTATAGCTCCAGTGCAAAACCAAAGCTGCAAACTTTGGACACCAAGCTTGACTAGGTGACTAGGTTACTAGTGTGAGGGACACGTCTTGTTTTGGAAGCACTCGTGTACATCGCTCGGGATAAGACCATCTGCCAGATGCTGGAATGTAAATGTAAATGACTACATTCAGTGTGAGGGGAGAATTTTGTAAATTACATCGCTTCCTTCAACAAAAAAAGATGGTCTGCAGTGGAACATTCCCAGCACAAATACAAAACACTGAAAAGAACTCAATGTCCTGCAGCTCTTAATGAAAGCAGCCTTCGTGGCGCGTTCTCATGCGACCAGACGAAAACATGTCCACGCTCTCCTCTATATTAGCTAGCAGAGCACAGACCGGATGCCTCCTATTAGGTACAGCATCAGGGCTCTGAGGATTATTAATGGTACGATTATTAAGAATAGAGCTGCACAGAGACCCTACGGGGACTGTGTGTGTGTGTGTGTGTGTGTGTGTGTGTGTGTGTGTTTGTGTGTGTGTGTGTGCG
>JBBPCY010000001.1:5922162-5942957 GCA_037974405.1 Brachyalestes nurse
ATGGTATGTGTCTTTTCTGGGAATTCCACAATAAAATGACTGTTATTTATCATTACAAAGCTCTTTATCATTTAGTCAATAAAAGGGCTCTGGCGCTGTCTCTCCTCTGGCTCCACAGTGGGCCGAGAGTCAGATATCTGTATTAGTCTGCCATAGCCCAGGGGCCAGCTGTGTCAAAAGCTAAATCATGATCTGCACTGGCTTTCTGGCTAAATTGTGTATGAAGGCCCGGGGCAGAAAAGGTGCACTCACTCATTACTTGAAACAAAAAAAAGAAGAAAAAAAGAAGTCTCTCTCTCGTTCTTTCTTTCTTTCTCTCTCTCTCCTTTAACCACAACAAAGACCTCTTTTTTTTCCAACTTGTATGCACATACGCAAAGATGGGGGTCACATGTCAGAACTGAACTTCCAATATCTCTGCCACCGTCACGTATTGGCCTTTGAATGCAAATAGAAATCCATGAGTTATTTGTGAAGACTGTCTGCGTGGATATCTACATCTCTGAGCCTGGAGGGATCCAGGGGAGAACGAGAGCCAAGACTGATGCAGAGAGAGGGAGAGAGGGAGAGAGAGAGAGAGGGAGAGAGAGAGAGAGAGAGGGAGAGAGAGAGAGAGGGAGAAAGGGAGGGAGGGAGAGGTGGCAGATATGGGTGGCGGAGCTGGCCAGTAGTGAACAGGTAAGGTCAATATGACTCTCTTGTCTATTCCATTCATATATTACCTATTAATATTACACCGGATCTCCTGCCGTGCTGCTCCTCATATGAGTGTTACTCGGACTGGGCCCTCCTTGAGGGGGAAGCCGGGGAGCAGCACTGATTTACACGTGCGGATGCCGAGGGACGTGCCGCGCGAGAGTGCATGTGCATATTGCGTAAGAACCTGCGGAGGCCCGCCTCGCTCCTTCCACCTTCAGGACATTATCACCTTGGCAGCACACAGAGGGGCTGCACTGCCCCCATGGGCCGCACTACCTGCTAGGGCTAATTAATTAAAAGGGCAACTCGGCCACAATGGAAACTGGGCCCTGAGCCTTTTTGTCTCACGCCGAGGATACCTACAGATTTATCACCTCTCTCTCTCTCTCTCTCTCTCTCTCTCTCTCTCTCGCTCATTTAACAAAAACTCATAATACATTGTTTGACCATTCTGTGCTCTGTGTTCCCAAAATGAACTAACACAAGAGCTCGTGGTTTGATAAGTAGTACTGAAGACATGATTTCCCATAAACAGAAAAGGTGCACTCACAAAAAAACTGAAGAATAAAAAAGTATTTTTCTTTCATTTCTTTCTTTCTTTCTTTCTATCTTCCTCTCTCTCTCTCTCTCTCTCTCTCTCTCTCTTTCTCTCCCATTTAGAAAAAACTCCATGTTTTTTGTTACCCCACGCTATATGTTACCAAATTTTATGTAGGAGAACAGGACGTGGTGTGATAAGATGAAAAAAACAATTTACAATAGAATTTTGTCCATTTATAAAATGTTTTATGTAACTGAAACTGTTTGAAATTTCATAATGCTCAGACCAATAGCCATGTTACAAATTTTTCTGGAAGAAATTCTGACATTAACCTACACTGTTAACGTACAAAGTTAACAATCTGTATTTACCTTAATCTGTGAAGATACATTTCTGGTTTCATTCCGACAAAAACAAAATGTAAATGGAATCAAACTTGGAATCAAAGTTCTTACAGTTCCATGCAAACGTTTGAACACCTCTGGTCAAATAACATGTTTCGTTGTTTTTCATGTGCTTAATTTACATTTTAGGAAACCAAAAAATATTTGTGTTTTCCAATATTTTACACTCAACTAATAAACCGAAATTGTGAACTGCATTCCTAAATAGCCGACAATTGCAGAAAAATATTTAAAGTATGCATTCTGTAGAGATTTGTTAATAAAATCAATAAAACATGTCATTTGATCAGGGACGTTTGCATATAACTTCTTGTCTTAACCAGAATTATATTTTCAGTGACCTCTTGCCCTTTCTACAGTCCACTCTATAGGTTAATGTCTATTCTGTGACTCTATACTCTATGATCGCAATATGCAAAATACAAAAGCAAAAATTTAAATAAAATCAAATTAATTGTTTGGAGAACTGGGTTGTGACACAATCAGACACAATCAGTCTCTCTCTCTCTCTCTCTCTCTCTCTCTCTCTCTCTCTCTTTCACTCACTCTCTTTATCTCTCTCGCTCTTTGTCTTTTCCATAGGAATTAGATTTTGCCTGATGCAAGGCTGATAAAAATAGACTGAACTGGTTCATCTTGAGTACAGCTAAAATAGATCTTCAATAGTGATCAGAGATATTTTATTAACTGACCTACTGATGATATTTTACTGTTGTGCTCTTCTGGAAGCCTGTTCCTGATAGCCAGTAAAATAATAATAATGTAAAAAAAAAATAATAATAATAATAATATTGTTATTATTATTATTATTGTTGTTGTTGTTATTGTTGTTGTTGTTGTTGATGTTGTTGTTGTTGTTACTGCTGATGTTTCTGTTTATTTAGTTTTTGTTGAATTCCATGTTGTTTCTCTAAAAAATGTAAATTCTCACCAAATTGCTGTGGCCTACTGCACATAATGGAACTTTTGTAAAGTTTATAAAATGGTGTTTTTGTAAAGTTTATTTTCTGTATTTGCTCGGTCATGTGAAGCTCAGCTCTGCTTTTGCAGTCTGACACCAAACAACAAGAGAAAACTTTAGCCAGCTGCACCATCAACCTAATCTCAAGGCCTGCGTGGAGACATTAGCATACACATGTACCGTTAAATTGAGAAAGGGAGCAGAATGGAACAGCACAGCAAACAAGTGGAAGAGACATCATAGCAGCACATTTAATGAAAGGTTACATTTTCATTTACTCTCTATTGACTGAACCAAAAGAGCCATTTTTTATTTTATTGGCATGATGTGGCCCATTAGTGTTCTACTGGAATTGGTCTTTTTTTTTTATATACCCCCACCCTTCTTCTCCGTCACTACAGTGATAGCTCCGAGGGAGAGAGAGCAGAACTTTCCTCAAGCACACTTTCCATACAGCAGGATGGAGTCGGCCCCCGTTTTAAGACCAGCGCACGCGCGCGCACGCATAGACATCATGGTGGGTAATTTCCCATCGATCTGTTGTTGCTACTCACCCCGGCACATCAATGACAATCTAATTCCATTCAGCAGATTGCATTGGCCTTGTCTCAGCAAAGTGACAAGACACATTGCTGCGGCTCCTAACCCAATAAGCGCACGTTTGTTTCAGCTGATATTAGGTCATCACTGCTGGCCAGCCTCCACACTCACATCCATTTAATGCTGAGCTTTAATTGGAGCAAAAGGCGATGATGCACCTTTGTTTTAATTCCACACCTGATCCTCAGAGGACAATTACAGATATTAAATATGTTAGCAGGTCAGCAAGCATTTACACAAAGGCCTTGTTTCCTTATATAGATGGCTGTCTGTTTCCCTTACACTGTACACTACACTTTTACCTCATTACTATCTCATAACTAGGCCTGTCACGATAAACGATGAATCAATTAATTGCACAATAATTAAAATGGAGGTCAATAATTTTTCAGCCCGCGATAATTTGCATGCTTGTTTGTTTTTCCTCATGTCTCTCTTTACCAACCGCATGGTCTCGTACCACAGAGTGTTGCAAGGCAGAAAAAATGCTAACGTTAGTTGAGATTTGGAAAAAAGAGAGGTGGAAGTGCATTCTGCATTTCCAAAAAGAGTGCAAGCTGATGCAGAGCTGACCAAGTTCGTCCAAAAAGATGCACTTGATGCTTTGTGTGATCCCTTGATGTGGTGGCATGACAATCAAAGAAGATATCCTTTGATGGCCAACTTGGCTAAAAAATACATGTGCGTTTGTGTCTTATTATTGTATTGTTTATTGTCTATTGTCTCTGTTGTATCCTGCACTATGTATGTTGCACTGTGGTCCACAGTAAAGTGATCTAGAAACTTAATGTGTTTGTGTTTGAGTGCTTCGCTAAGGAACAGTTAGCATTCAATTAGGAACAGTTAGCAAGTTTTGCTTTCCATTCACCACTTATAATGAAACCAAACATGCCAAACTGACGTAAAGTTTACTACAAGCATTTTTGGTGCATGCACACACACACACACACACACACACACATACACACACACACACACTGACACATGCATACACATATTGTCTAGGCAAACACTTCCTTATCATGCTTCTTATGCGCTAAACAGGCTAATCTCAGTCTGTTTGGCGCGTAAGGCGCTATAGAAAGTGCGTTTCTTTGGGAGTTTTTGTGTGTTCAAGCAAGTGCAAGTAGGGCACCAGATGGCCCTTCCTCCAGTCTGCTACTACAGAGCGGACTCTCTCTTCAGGATCACACAGGTCACAGGACAGTTCAACCCTCCGACATGGCCACCGAGCTTCTGCCATCTGGCCTGCAAGGTCAGGGCTGCAGCCAGACTTATTTGACGCACCGCATGACACAGTATTAGCTTCCATTTTTTTTAATCCTCCCCCTCTTTCTGCACCAGGCTCACCATGGTGATCTTTTTTGGCATTCACACGCTGGTATTATTCAGAATCTGTGCTAAGCTGCCACATAGTTTAGTGTCCCGCTGGCTCTCAGCAGAGGCCTGTCCGTCAAAGTGCTTTCTCTGCCATCCTTTTTTTTTCCTCCTTTTCTTTCGCTTCATGCTCCCTCTGTACAGTCTGGAGACAATCATCCGCTGGCTTGTGCTGGTTTTTTTTATGCTTTATTTTTTTAACTGTAAACTTTATGGCCTCATTTTCTGTCTGTGGCCCGCCTCGGCTGGCTTCCCCGCCACTTTCACAAGCCGTAAACGTGTCTGGGAAGCCTTTCATCTGGTCGCTGTGGCGAGTACCTGGGGTCCGCGGCCCCTTGGCCGATTACTGGCCCGATAAAAAGAGCCCACTTATGGGGCTTTAAAGAAACCCACGCCGCCGCGGTTATAGGCAGTAAACCCGAAATGACCTGCCGCTCTAATTAATTGTTTCCTTGCCTGTTAATTTAGCCTCACCACAGACGACTTCAAAACTTCTAGTCTGTTACACTCGAGACGCAGTTTAGTGCCGATGATTGTAACTCTCAGGGACACTTTGAATGCCTGAACATTTGCTTGCTTACATTATTGCTTCTCGTTTCCTTGCACAGCATGTGTGATGAAACTTTGATGCTGCCGTGGTCGTGCCTACAAACCTCTGAAGGCTTCTTAAAAGGAGGAATTGGACAGCCGTTAAAACCGGTGGATAGGAGCACAAATCAGATCGGTTCAGAGCTAAGCTGCAAAACTGAAGAGCAATGATGGGTGTCCAACCAAGTCTGGCAAGCTATAATATTCTTACTTGGCCAAAAGCCTGCCTTCATCTGTTACTCACCTCCTGCGGTTTAAGAGTAAGGCAACTTTGCAAATACAGTAGAGTAATCAGGGGAGGGTTGATGGTGGCATGCATCAACTGATGGCATGGGGTGTGGGTTTATGTGTCTGTGTGAATGTATGCATGAAAAAGAGAGCGTGCATGTGTGCATAATCATGTGTGTGAAGGTATGTGTGTATGCCTTTGGGCTTTTGTGTATCAGAGCTGAACCTTATATCAGAGAAAGCCTCACGATAAAAAAAACACTTAAAAAGAATTTGTTGTGCTTTGTTGTGCAATTTCTGCAAGTATTGCTGTATTCTTAATGCATTACATTATATAGGTTCCGGTTTAGACAATTAGATCTCTTTTTTTTCTTTGTGATATCTAAGAAGATATAGATGAGTCAGCTTTCTTATTTGTTAGGCTTTTAGGCGCTGGTTTGCAGTCCTACTGTGTTAGATGAACCACCAATATAATTTGGAATTGACAGTGGAATCAACCAGTCATGTTTTGATGTCTAATGAAACCAAATCTGTGAGGAAAAATGCCACTCATCTGGATGTTCTAGATACACACTGACTGGCAAACAAATGACAAAAACAAAACTAGCAAAATAAATTATTAAATTCCATATAGTGGCATGTAAACACACCACAGAACACGGAGTGAACATGTGAAATTCTTTCTCTGTATTTAACCCATTCACCAAGTGAAGCACTGGGCAGTCAGAAACAGCGCCCAGGAAGCAGTGTGTGGGGACGGTACCTTGCTCAAGGGTACCTCAGTGGTGCTACTGGAAGTCCTGGGATTCAAAATCATGACCTTCTGATTGCAGGGGCAACTCCCTAACCACCAGGCCACCAGCAGCACCATGTTAGTATGTCTTACAAACTTCAGTTATCAATGTTCAGAATAATATTCTTCCACAAAGTGACTACCTTAGCACTAGCAAACTATGAGAATCCTATAAGTGAGCTAACAGAAATCAGCAGCATCATACTGTTTGTTTAAGATACTTATGGCCCCAAATGAAGGACTAGGTCTAATTATTATGGTTTGCCACTGGTGTCTAAGCATATTTTTGGCCATTACTGAATATTATACCACTACCGAATATTAACCATACTTTGAATTGCATAGAGAGCAAATTTTCTCACAATAAAGCCATTTGAATCAGAGAGAGAAAGAGAAAGAGAGAGAGAGAGCGAGAGAGAGAGAGACAGAGAGAGACAGAGAGAGAGGGAGGGAGATGTTTAGAGACCTTACATGCAGTCAGAAGTCCCTATGCATGTAGCGAAGATGAGAAGCAACTATGTTACCATTGGGTTGTTTTCTTTCTTCCACCTCCTCTCTCATTGCATTTGAGTCTTTCCTGCTGAGGGTGTTTGGTAGAGGTAACCTGCTCAGTTCACAGTTGGTCTCTGCTGCATTTTCAAGATCTAATCTGTTCTCAGATGTGAGACTCATCCTGCCTGTCCCTCCTGACGTGGCTGGAGCTTGGGGCACAGCAGCTGCTGTGGAACTTTTAGAAGTCTAGAATTTGACTAAATTCATTATGTTTACAAGCAATTTACAATTTGGATCCACTGATTTATGTTTGTCTGGCTTGTTTTGATGTCAAGAAGACAGCATGAAGGACACTTTTTCTTTCAGCAAAACAAGACATCAATAACAATACACACATCAAGAACGGCATCAAATTCCTGTCATAATAAAATGTCTTCCTTTATTAACAAACAATAGTTTTAACAGGATTCTTGTATCTTGTATTCTGAAATTCACTTAAACTGAATTCAATAGATATTTTGTTGATTTTCTGAGTAAAAAGAAGTTAAAGGAGAAAAGAGATAGCTTCAAAACTTCTGCTACACTTGAGACACAGTCTAGTGTGGAGCGTTGTAGCTCTTAGAGACATTTTGAATGCCATCTTGTTTACTTTATTGCTTCTCATTTTCCTTGCACAACACATAGGAAAATAGAGAGATGCACATATCAGAATGGTCTCTGTTTTTACACATTATCATGTTCTGTGGCTCGAGGAAAGAGGACACAAATGCAGGAGTACAGAACACATGGGTTTTAATTCAATGATGGTTCAAATATCTTATATCTTTGAAAGATATGCAGTGTCTCAGCTGAGAGCTAGAAAAGTCTTTTAACAGAAATGCAATAGCCGCCCTCTTCACTCAGGACACAGGATAAGGGTCACTCTCAGTGAGGGTCATGACGACCTCGCTCCAAAGTGAGTCAGACCCGATAGTCGTTTTCACTCGGAGTCACAAAGAACTCAGGGGTAACAGAAGCTCCGTGTCATGCAGCAGCTACAGGTTAACACTGGAAATACAGGAGATAGAGAGAGGGAAAAAGCAAAGCCCACTAGACTAGAAGAGGGCAGCTCTTACTCTACTGCTTGAAGGGGGAGGAGGAGCCTTCCCAGGGGCAATAGGTGAACAGAACAGATGTGTCTTGAGGGAGAAGTATGAGGGAGACCGCACACCGGACTACTGGATCAGCTGGAGGTTTTCAGGGTAAGACACAGACATGTAGACCAATCACACGGACCGAACAATCATCACTAAATTAACAAGAAAGATGAGACACCTGGAAACACAAGGGTAAACTAAGGCAGCTAATCATTAGGGAGAACATGAGGGCAGATACGAGACAGGTGCATTGCCAGGCAGCGCAACAAACTAAAACATACCTACACAGGCGGCCGTGTCAGGGAATCCTCAGCTCAGAAGACCGGTGAGTCGGACCGATGGGGGCGTGGCAGAGGCGGCATGGATGTGACACACATGAGCTACAAAACTGCAGAGAAATGATGGGCCACCAAAGATATCAAACTTCTGCAAGGAACAAACCTTAATATAAACTCTTAAAAAAAGGCACCACAACAGGTTCTTTCAGTGATGCCATAAGTGCCATGCTTTCCTAAAGAATGTTTACTACAGATTTTTTGTGATGTAAAGAATCTGAGAACCTTCACATAATGTTTCTTTACCGGTTTAATGATTCTCCAATGCACCCCATTTACTGAAAGATACTTTAGGTATCTTTTTCCATAGCAATGAGTCTTTTTCAACATACAAGAGGAATCAAAGAATAATGTACTTCCTATATGGACTCTTTTAGAGTCTGCAACACCATGTTGCAGGTGTTCTATGAGGCTGTAGTGGCCAATGCCATTTTCTATGCTGTGGTTGGCTGGGGTGGCAGCATGAAAGTGGCAGACACCAAGAGACTGAACAACCTGAACAAGAGCCCTGGCTTAGTGGTGGGTGAGGACCTGGGCAGACTGGGAACCATGGCTGAAAGCAAAACATTCCACAGTGTGGCGGCAGAACTGAGAAGTACTTTTAGCTACAGACTAAAGTGTTCTACTGAATGCCACATAAAATCCTTCCTTCCCACCGCCATCACAATAATCTGTGCAATACCCTGATGCTACTTTGTTGTGCAAATTTTTACCCAGTTTAAATCACTATCATTATGTGTATCACTGTGTGCATTATTATCTTGCCATGATGTACCATAGTCTAATAGTCATTGCAACATGTTCTTATCGCATGCTTTTTTTTGCTGTCATAACATAAGCAATTTCCTCCAAGATCAATAAAGTTTTTTATATTCTGATTCTGTTTTCTTCAACACAAGATCTGTTGAAATTAAAGTCAAGACAAGTTCCCTGCAATTCCCTAAAAAAATTTACATGAACTGGTCAACTATGTAATGCAATTTTCTCTACAAGAAAATCTGCATTTCACTGTATTTTTGTAACACTTTCATACATTTTTCAGTCAAAAGTGTATTATGCTGTAAAAAAAGTACAATCCATTCTGTCAGAGAGAGGGAAAATTTTGCAGTAATGCAGCAAAAGCATAGTGGCATGAGCCCAGGCTCCTGCCTGATCTCTTATGAATAACGGAAAACTTTAGGGAATATGAAAGTAGCTAGAATATTTTTTATTGCATTCCTCGGGTGTTTCAGTGATGGCTTCACAAGAATAAAGAACATCTTTAAAGAATAAAGAACATTTTGGATTCATGTTATGTAGCCACACATTTTAAACATTCACAGAAGAATCAGCTGCAGTTATCGACGTTAGCGACGTTTTCTAAGCACAATGAAATGGTTCAAAATTACTGAGGATACAACGCATACACGACAGATAGACATTACATTGAAAAACACTTATGAACTGAGACAATCCTAAAAGTTCTTCCGGGTTCAAAGATAAAAATAACGATTTACAATTTGTAGCACTACCGGCACGGATCTGTGATCCTCACATTCTAAGGGAAAACCCACAGAGGGAGGGGGGTCTGGAGAGCGGCAGAGCGGAAGAGCAACAAATGGTGAGTGTGTAGGAGAGCGAACACCGGTTTTTATTTGTTGAAATCAGATTTTACAGAAGTTCTATGGGTAAATAAAATATCTGAAGAGACGTCTTGAGACAAAACAGTGTTATGGACTCCTAGGTGCGGGCTGGGACCTGGGACATGATGCAGGGGCCCCAAAGTCGTAATCAGCCTTCCTCGCTCGGCCCTCGCGCCAGAGCATATCAAGCGCTGTCCTGAAGCGTTTAGAGGTTATAGAACATTCTATTCCCATCAGAGGCCCAAGCCGTCGTAAAGATGGCTCTCTGGGCTATGAAACATAGCCTTGCTTATGCACCACGTGCCGCTCAGCGCCACCAAACAGCTATAGATCACCCCCCTGCCCACATCGCTCTCTTTATCGAAAGGGAAAACAAAGGGTTGAGCCACTGAAATTATTACTGCGCTGGCAATTTTTCAAACAACAACAACAAAAAAAAAAACACCCAAGCTTTGCTTCCTTCAAGCCTGTAGAAGAACAGCAGTAAAGGGAATAAATCATCTCTGAACTGATCTCACTTCTGTGCAGAGTCATTAAAAAGATTCCTTGGGATAACTCGGTTAATTGGGTGTGAGTTATTTACCAGTCTATAAATTATCCGCTTTAACATGCATTTGCTTTCGCCCGTTTGCGTCTCATTTTCTCATTATGCGGCAAACGGGCTGAAACATCAGATTAAGGTCAAAGAGATGCAATAAAAAAGGTGAAGATCATCCATTTTAACTGCTTTTTTTTCGAAGTCTCTAACCTTGCTCGGGCTTTAATAATGTCCTATTATACCATATGTTTAGTGAATTGATCTGTGAGGAAAATGCTCATCAAGAGTCAGTCTTAATGAGCTTCCATCTATCTTAATGCTGCCTAACCAGGGCCACTTTAGCTGTCTCTCTCTCTCGCTCTCTTTTACACACACACATACACACACACACACACCTCAGTCTTTCACTCAGTGAAAGGACACAGGTGACTGAGCCTATGACTGTCTCTTAGAGTGGGGATGATACATCGGTGGCCTGCGCCGGATGACAAATCCAGGCGAGACTTACCCAAGAAGAGACATATTGATTTCTCAATGATTAATAAGTGGAAAATAATTGTGTTTCATTAAGATGGATGGAGTTTCATTTAGTCTGTCTTCGCTCTTTCCGCTCAGGCCGAGCGGGCAATCAAATCTCCAACAGTGGCACGTTAGTCTACCATGACAACAAGGTCAGTGAGGCAGAGAGGGCTTTTCTCAAAGCCACAAGGAGGAGAAACACCTGTCTCTCTCTCTCTCTCTCTCTCTCTCTCTCTCCCTCTCTCTCTCCCCCCTTTCTCCCCCTCTCTCCCTCTCTCTCTCTCTACCACACACACACACACACACACACAGTCAGACATACTCACCAAAAATAATAAAAAGTGAAAATCACCGGTGAAATCTATTATACAGAACTGCAGCCATTCAAACTGCTTTGAGTATTTAATCATAGCCTGCATG
This sequence comes from Brachyalestes nurse, assembly GCA_037974405.1. Classification (NCBI taxonomy): domain Eukaryota; kingdom Metazoa; phylum Chordata; class Actinopteri; order Characiformes; family Alestidae; genus Brachyalestes; species Brachyalestes nurse. Next base: position 5,933,416 of record JBBPCY010000001.1, read on the forward strand.
ATGTTTTTCAGCAGTCTGAGCTACAGTAGCTTTTCTGAGGGATCAGGCCAGACGGGCTTCCCTTCCCTCCCCAAGCATCAATGAGCCTTGAACACCCATGACCCTATGGCCAGTTCACTGGTTGTCCTTCCTTTTTGGTTTATAGTAACCACTGCCCACCAGTAACACCCCACAAGACCTGCTGTTCTGGAGAAACTCTGATAGGTGCTTTTGATTTGATATCTTATACAGCGATAAAAGGTTCTTCAGTGCACACTTTTGGAATATTTGGAAAATCTTTGGAATTTTTGGAAACCCCATTACATAACATTGCCTTTGCCATGCCAAAAACATGTCATATGTCATGAACAAGTCTATTATTATGACACTCACTTGTCATGACAGCTGAGACCCTCTGTCTTCAAATGGCAGCTGAAGACCCACCCCTTCACTGAGCACTTACGATTACTACTACAAGTTCACGTCATAGGACATGACAAAAAAAACTGTCTTCTATGTGTGGGCCCTGGTGGAGGATTAACTTCATCTCTAGAAGAATGAGGGACATGATTTCTTGTGGACTACGAATCACTCATGGCTGCCAAATACTGTAAATGTAAAAGTAAATGTAAAATGACAGCCTATGACATGTAGCAGGATTCTTATTTTGTTCATATGGGACTGGTTGACACATTTAAATCAAGTACATTCAAAGCACTTCCAGTACAGACCAAAGTTGGCAACCACCCCAGCCTCAGACTTTATAGACTAAAAGGTGCCAATAGGATTTTTCAGAACAATCCCATAGAAGAACTGCTTTTGTGGATGGATTTCATTTTCATGTTTTTTTTTAACCATCGCATTAACTATATGATAAACCTTTTAATTAAGAATCATTTCATAAAAAGGCTCTGCACATCCAATTTTCAAAAAGGGTTCTGCAGAGGACCTTCCATCGAGAGGTGGCTCTTCGGTGACATCACTCCAAACAGCACCCCTTTTCGGCACCTTTTATTTTTAAGAGGAGAGCCCAGGCAGCCCTGAGCTGAGGGGAAGGCAGCCAGTGAAGAACGAATGGCACCCACAGATCCACTGCTCTGCTCTTTCATTTTAATGTTCATCTAATGACATTCTCTCGCAGTCCATGTCATGGGCCATCAACAATCATAATTGTAAATTGATTCATTGTCAACTGAGGGTGACAACATGCTAGTGTCAAAGAGAAATTGATAAGAGAGAATAGGTTCCTTTAATGAATATATCAATAATGTCTGACAGCTGAAAAAGTACCGCCGCGCAATTCCAAATAAGCACAAACTCTTTGCAAGGTGCCTCCATTTGTTTTAGCCCCGTCTGCCATTGCGAGTTTGCTTTCACAGTAATTGCTCTGCCAAAAGTAACTTAAGATTCATTTAAACTTCAGCATACAGGGTGTGCCAACCTTTACATTTTAACTCACAGAAAGAAAAAAGAAAACCTTTATAGGTTTGTATGTCGCTGTTGTCATGTCAAGCTCAAAAGCGATTTTTGAGGACTGATTTATGATTGACTACCTCAGATTATGTGATTTAACACCAGTCAGAGGCATATGGAATCAGACAGTATATACATTTTTGATACATATATATTTAAAATCTGCGTTAAGTTCAAATGGGAAAGTTCAGGATTGTTGGGTTGCTGCTCTTATGAAAAATGAGGTATGGTAGATCACCTCCTGATGGTCAAAAATGATGGTGATACATCAACTAAATTGTCCCATGTGGAAACAGCAAATATCAGCCTAATGGCGTCTTAATAGCTGATCATGATTACCTACGGTAACCAAAGGCCTTACGCGTACGGCGACGTCGTGATTTAATTACAATGGCTGCCCAACCTGGCACCTTCTCTGAATTAATGAATCAAATCTGCAGGGAGGGGGTTGTCTGCTCTTTTCACCTTTCACGACAGACACAGGAATAAAAATATCGCACAATTAGAAAGCCACAGTCCGCGGTTATCACGTCAGACGCCTTCAGTCCGCTGACAGTTTCGGTATTAATAGCATTTCGGTTTCCATGGGCTGTTCTTAATGGCTGATTTATTTCATTTTAATACCCCTGTCAGGAGGCAGGGCCAAGAGAGAGCTCCGTATAATGGAGGCCCTCTCTGCGCCCGTCCAGTGGGAATGCTTCGCACCAAAGCACAGCGCTTGATATGTGGCCTATCGACTCAAGCAGTCAGCTGCCCGCTATTCATTTCAGCAGTGGGACCTCAACAAGCACCATCCATCTAAATCCCTCTTCCTACTCCACTGTTTGTTTTCATGTCCTCTGTCTGTACATGTATCTATATTCTAGGCTGAGTTCAGTCAGTTCATTACATGGATTGAAAATATTTCTGAAAAAAATTACATTAAAATAATTTTAAAAAGTTCAATTATATTGTTGCTTAAATTCACTTAACATCATTACCTGAACTGAAATTGATCCCAAACTTGGTATTATATATGAATATCTGATACTGGTACCTCTATAATGGCATATTAAAACCTGGTCATTTTTTGACGTTTTTGATTTTTTTTCATGATATTTGAAAATGGAAGCAATGTGAAACATTGCTACAGAATATACAGTAACATACAGTAACAGAATATGCTTCTATCTCTCATAAACTCACCAGTTTTTTTAAACAGTGAACATACACTCAATGATAAAGATGCTATAAAGGATTTTTAAAAGTGATTCTGTGGAAACATTTTGTGTTTCCTAAAGAACCTTTAAATAGTTTCTTTAAAAAGCTCAACTGCTGGAAGATTCTTTGGGGAATCAAAAGAGGTTTGTCCTTGGCATTGTTCCAAAGAACCATTTCTGGAACCTTTTAGAAGAATAACCTCTTCAAACAAAACATGTATCTCCAACATTGTAACTTGACAAGAGAAGGCAAAACGATTGGAATGAAAATCTAAATGTAAGTTCATTTGCAGAGATGTTATTTGAAGCAATTTTTGGGGCAAGTTTATTGGTCCATTCATAAAGATGTGAAAGGCATCTGCTAAAAATAAAAATAAATCTATATAACTATGTATATCTATCTATAGAAAGAGAGTATATGTTTATATAGATGTGTGTGTGGTGGTTATGTGTATTTACTCAACAACACTATCCAATGAATACGGTGTTGAAACAAAACACTGTAGACGTTCTTTCTTAGTCTCTAGACATGTTATGTATGACCGCCATTCTTTTTTTTCCCCTTGCCTAAGCTTTCTCCATGACATTTAACCTCCTCCTTGTGTACAATAATGTGGAGACAATGCATGAAGCCCAGGAGTAAATCAATTGACTGGAACCGCTGTCATTTAACAGACTATTAATTGACTAATGTGCATCACGTCCCTGTATGACACAGGTAGGACCATGGGACTTTTGGATTTGAGGAAATTAACTGAAACAACGGACGAGCGACAAATATCCTCTCTCAGTTTTTACACTGAACAGTTTTCTGTTGCTGACAGGATGCAGACATAAAGACTGTTTAAACAAAGATTATTATTCTAAGCACTTAAGCCCCCAATTAAAAGACATCTGCTATGATTAGCCAGTGCAATTCCCACGACAGCCAAACACAACAAGATACAGTGGTGTCTTTCCGTCTCCACAGTGCAGCTGATGGATGAGAATGAAGACGACTTAAGACATCAATAACAACGCCTATCAGTTACTGATGCTTAGAAAATCTGTGCCATGCTCGGGAACCATCTAGACTGGTACGGTTTCGTTTTTAGCTATGTAATTTCCAAAGAAAATCACTAACAGTTAAAGAGGACTAGGCTTAATCAGTACTCTATTATTTAAATTTTTTTTTATTTTTGAGTTCAATGTAAGCACTGTATACAGAACTAGCTAGCAAATACATAAAGCTGCCCTTTTAACAACTGGGCCCATAGAAATGGTCCAAAATACCTTTACATTCACCTTTACCTTTTACATCAACTTCCCTTGCAAGTTTCCCTTCTGTAAAAGTTACTATTTTGGACATACAAAGTCAAAAAAGTGATTTATATATTCCCCTTAAACCATTAGAATTTGATTCTTGCAAAACCAATTGGATCAGTTGTAGTACTTGGATGTCTGACTGTTTGTATATGTGCTGTTGTATCTATTATACAGTAAGAGGAATTTCTGTTCTGTACTATGTTATCTGAGTGTGTTTCACTAGGCAAACTCATCCTTTTGGGGTTAATTTGACCAGAGTTTCTGTTCTGCCCAAAGAAAACCTATTATATATACTGGACAAGGACAAACAAAATGAAAGTTTTGCTTACAAGTAATTGTGGGCCAAACCTAGTAGTCCATTCATAATGAAATGTTTAAACAATGTTAAAAAATAGGTTTTCATATGATGTGAAGACAGGATTCTATTCAGGCATGAATAATTCCTGCCTTCCGTATGAACTGATGGATGCATGTGATATCACTGCACTGCTGGAGATCTCCATTAACCAAATTTAAACTCAGTCAAAGGCCAATAAACCCATTACTGATCTGACAAATGTCAGATCTAAACATGTGTTGTGATTCCCTGAGAGGCCCCCCATTCATTTAGTGCAGGGGGGATTCCTTCTGCTCTCCTAACCCTCATTAGCTCTTTTCTAAACCACAATACTTCAGTCGTCGATATATAGATTTCCCGTCATCACTTGTGGGGGGAGGATGGTGGGCTATAGTAAAGCATCTGAAGATTCAGTGGAGGGAGAACAAACAGAACGGGCAGCTAAAGGTTAAATAAATTAAAGGTGTTTATAAGCTATTTGGGATATTACTTGAGGACACACCCGATATTAACATGTCACATTTTATTTCTCATCCAGTTAGCTTAGCTAAGGGTGACCACTGGTTTGTACGAATGATTTAGTACAATCGATTGGTTGGTGATGGACATTAGGTCAAATTTTAGGACCGAATTCAAATTTGGACATGTTCGAATAGGATTTACTCTCAAACTCTCTTTATATTTCACGACTGTAAAACATACTGCGAAATGCTTACCGCTGCCATGGATGGAACCTTCTCTCAGACATCCTAATACAAAGGGATCCTTTGGTGAAACGTTCAGTTGTGTAAAAGAGAGAAGAAAAAAAAAAAGTTCAGGACGTTCAGGGAACATTCAGTTTCTAGGCGGTGGCCCTGTTTACCTCCAGTTCGGCAATTTTGCAACAATTTTCAATAATCTTTTTCCCCCCCCATCATCCTGTTTTCTACGCCACGCTCCCATCGCCGCACCTCACGCCGAGATCGCCAGTCATGATTTAGCGGACAGATTACACCGTGTCTATTTAGAAAAAATGAAAATAAACCTCTACCGGTCCCCACGACTGAGACTGCCCACACAGCTGGAGAATAAACAGATGTACATTTCTTGTTTATAGCAGGCTGAAATAAATGATTACGCCCGACAGATAGTGATAATTATCGGAAAACCATTAACATTCCAACACTATCCATACTCTCTCTGCTCCGTGTGCAGCTTACATGCAGATGTGCAAAGCATTCGGACGTCCACCATTAAGACGAATGTTTTCTGAGATGAAGTCACTGTCGCCTCCAGTCATGCTGCTCCTTTAAGTGCATGTTCGTCCCTCTCCAGCCATTTTTATTTAAAGGAGAGTGTACTATTTTCTAATTGTGGTGCTAATCATGGGACCAGAAAGATTAGATATTTAGTCGCTAGCGTTGAACAGTTCATGGCTCTGCTTTAGCCTTCAAGCTAATTTGGTGAGACCAGGCCACCTGCACTTCCTGTGAAGTGATTTGAGTAAACTAATAAACTAATATATTGATTAAATAAGTTTTGCTAAATATGATCATTTATTAAGTGTATTTTGTTATGATACAACAATTTCTGACCGATGAGAAGTGTGTTCTATTATTGCTTCAGTAATATAGCCTAGAATTATATTAGACCTAGAATTAGCCTATTGCTTTATCCAATGCATTTTAGTACAATTTGTGCATAATCATAACAGAAAACAAACGTTTCTTAAAAATAAAAGCCTAGTAGGAGGAATTTATTCCTTCTATATTTATGTGCCTCCCACTTGCAATATTTACTCAGTTCTTAGCAACATTAGTATTTGAATAAGGTATTGAGCCCCACCTACACTGTAGATTTTCAAGTGCATTTTCAAGTGTATCTGCCTGTTTTAATATAGAATTAATAAGACCCATTAAACAGACCCAAAAACATCACATTAGGAAGTCCGAGTTACATCACATAGTAGGGCCGTAACAGTACATGTAACGGTTTGGTACATGATGTCGTACAGAGAATACACGGTAAGAAGAGACGATTAGAGTAATACGGAACTAAATTTACTAGCGTGAGTTTCATATGGAAACATGGCTACTGAAAACGGCACAAATGAGCTGGAACAACCGCCTGCGTCTTTTAAATAGAGCACGTGGAATTATTTTGGGTTCCTAGTGAATTACGATGGCAATAGAGAGCGAATTGTAGAGCGGACAAAGACGGTGTGTCGGCGTTGCTCGGCACCTGTAGGCAGGGCTGGACTGGGACAAAAAATCTTACCGGGCATTTTGAGACTGGCCCACACGGGATTCCGCGCCGGCCCAAATTTAACATCAGCCCAAATTTACGGTATCCCTCTCTATATCGTGCTTTCGGGGGGGAGTTGTTTGGGGTGCTGACGGGATTCTGCGCCAGCCAAAATTTACGCTATCCGTCTCGATTTCGTGCTTTCGTGTTGGGGGGGGCGTGGTTTGCTGACGGGATTCCGCGCTGGCCCTAATTGTGTGCGGAAACACATGAATAATGAATAACTTCATTTTGTTGTAAAATATTTTTAAGAAATGTTTTTTCACTACATAGTAGATGAAAATGTGAAAATATTCTTGTGCCTCACTTTTGTAAAAAAGAAACTAAAGTTGCCAGCTGGCAAAAGAATGCCATACCTGCCATCTCACTTACATTCTATTAGGTAAGACTAATACTACTTACTAATTTCTATTAATAACACAAGATGTTTCCGTTGCTTTTTGTCATCCATACATGAAAATAAAGGCAAGAGTGTGTTTACTGGTTAATACACTGCTGTTTATTTCAAATAAACGAAAACAAACCAAGCCTCATGCTTTAGATTGTTCTATTACTTAACTTGGCTGTACCGAACCGTGATGTCAGAACTATAGTGTGAACCGAACCGTGACCATTCTGTACCGTTACACCCCTATCACATAGTGTTGTAGTATAACTAGATTTCAGTCAGTTAGAAATGGAAACTATCTCTATGCTAGGGTTACTGAAAGACTCACTGTGAAACTAAAAAATACATGATAAAATGTATGTTAAAGTGTCTGGTTCAAGCTTTCAACATTTGTTTTTAATCTATGATAACCAAACATGTTCATATAAATGAAGGATGGGTCCTGATCTTCAAATATTCAGCCAGACACAGACATTTTAACTCTATTAAAAGTGGAATACACATAAAACGTATATTAAAAGATGTTCCCACCAGAAAGTGGTGGTTATGGACCTAAACACTGTTCGTCATTAATCAACAATGGGAGAATAAGAAAAATGTGTTAATACCAGCTGTAAGATGCTATTCCAGAGTCTTATAGCTGGTAAAATGTGTCAAATGTAACTAGATTTAATTAGATTCTATTGTGAATCGTATCTTATCCAGACAAGCATTGTGAAAAGCATGGATGGGTTTATCTTTGTGTGTGTGTGTGTGTGTGTGTGTGTGTATGTGTGTTGGGGACCAAATGGTTTCCAAGGAATATCCAAGTATTCCAAGTATTTTTGCCCATACCTAATATGAATCACCATTAGATCAGCTTTACATATTATTAGAATGCCCACAAGATCACTAGTAAAAATGAGCATACTAGTTTTCCTTATTTTTGATTGTATTTTGACATTTATGGCCTAAACTGAAGGCCTTATCAGTATCACTGCTATTATTCAACAGTACTGATTCATAGTAGTATTGACCAGTTACTAGCCAAACAGTTACTAGCCATTGTCTTGAACGAAGAGTTGAAAATGTATAAAATTTTTACTTTCTGAAAATGTGCTTTTGGTCTGGTTCACATTCACACTGCATTATTTTGGTGAAAATCTATTGCATGTAGAACAAATCAATCAAAAACAGTTCAATCAAATCAAGGTATGTCAGGTTTGGGGATTATGGTTTTAACATAGATTAGGATGACAAGAAGTTCAATTATTCAGTTTATTTTAGGGAGGAAACATATGCATAAATTGGTTAATCACTACATATGAAGTCTGTGATCATTGTGTTTGGTGTGATATATGTTTAGCACTCTTGGAACCTGGACAGAAGTATCAGGCACCAAAGCTGAACTTACCATGCCATATGTCCCTCAATGATCCATTCTTGGGCCTGTAATGTTCAACCTGCACATCCTTCCTCTGTGTCAGATTCTTAAAGAGAATTCTTAAAATCGAATCATGCAGATGACACTCAGATCTATCAAGTTCTTTCATCAAGTGACTTTGGTCCAAACAAGACAGAGAAGCTTATCTACACTTCTAGTTCCTGCAGGTTGACTATTGCAATGCTGTCCTCACTGGGATTCCAAAAATGTCTACTTCTATACCAGCACTTTCAGGCTTCTTTTACTTATTTTCTATGTATTCTTTTATTTCTACTATTCCATTGTTATTCTATTCCTGTAATTCCACTGTTATTCTATTCCTGTAAAGCACATAGTGTATACCTTTGTGTATGATGATGTGCTATATAAATAAACTCTACTGCAGGAGGACTCAACACCCTTCCAGGAGGTCTTTTGTCCTGCAACGTCTGGCAGTTCCCCTCCTCAAACACACTCACTTAAATCTACTACTACTACTCTACTCATCAGGTACTCATTACCTGGCTTTTCTTAAATGGACTTAGGAAATGGCTGAACACTGTAGACTTGAGGTCCTTCAGGACCTATTTTTAGGACCTTTGGAGTTTTCTCTTATTTTAATTGAAACCTCGGTTTTGTCAAATTCAGTTTCATTTTGTCTATATTGTGCTTTTTGCAATAGACAGTGTTGAGAAGTTCAGACTAATGGGCAAGCTGGGGACAACAGGAACAGAGAAGAGAATGAGAAAACATGAGGACGAGAAGATGAGATCAGATGAAACTTGTACAGCACAAGTTCTAGAGGTAGTGGGTGGTCTGGACCATGCTACATCAAAGGGCCTATGGGCAGGGTGATGTGTGTTGCATGAAGCATGGTGTTTTTTTTTTTTAGTCACTTATACCCACATGTATCTTAATATATGTATTATAATGATGAATACATCTTTTAACATATTTTGATATTTAAAGTGTCCATATCCTACATTGTATCCGGTATTATTTGCATAAATGTTCCACTTAGTCAGTGTGAATTCTATAAGACTGTAAAGACTGTGAATTCTATAAGGCAGTAGAGACTGTTTTCAAACCTCAAGTTTCTGGGAGAGTGTAGGGCAGGGGTACTCAACTAAAATTTAAAGAGGTCCGGTTAGAGAACATTTTCAGAAGCAAAGGTCC
>JBBPCY010000001.1:5968945-5981607 GCA_037974405.1 Brachyalestes nurse
TTGTGTAAGAATTTAACAGACACTGTCATGGAATGGTTGTCGTACTCATAGAGATGCTGATTTAAAAATAAGTGCTCTCTTATTTTTTCTGGAGCTGTATATATATATATATATATATATATATATATATATAATTACACTACATTACACAGTTATAGTTGCTATAGTTACACTAGTTTGAAGACAGCTTCTCATTCAGAAGCCCATCTGAAATCAAGAGTTAACTGATTGATAGAAAGTTTCTTCCTGTGTTCCTGCTGTAACTGCCCCTGCTCCTCTGGGAAGGCTTTACACTAGATGTTGGAATGCTGCAATAAGGATTTGATTGCAATCAGAACAGAGTGAGTTCAGGCTTTGATGCTTATTTCTGGATAAAACCCCCTCCCCAACTCATCCCAACGGTTTTGGATTGTAATTCTACTGCTTCACAGCTCTGTGGAATACTGCAGGGTTTAAAACCCCTCTAGCAAGCACTTGGCATTGGGCATGGTGACCCTGAACTCATGCGTAGCTTCTATAATAATAATAATAGTGCCACATTTCCTAACTATGCCCTTCTCTAACTTCATATTTTGAGTTTTGAGCCTCTGGGAACTGTGAGTTTGTCTTTAAATCGCTAATGAGCTGGTAATTAGCTAGGGAATTTAATCATGTTTAATCATGACCAGAATCCCATAGTCAAGTAGGCTTTAAATAAAGACCACACACTCTATATAAAATAACACTGCCCAGCAAATGTTTGAGCACAGTTGTATTTCATGATAAAAATTGAGGATGCTTGGTTGGTTTGCACTAAGAACTAAGCTCATTTTGAGGTATCACACATATCACACATGTGTCACAAAAATATTGGGCATGTATTTGATCCCCTTGTCATGATCAAACCTTTCAAACTGTTTTTGAGACAAAAGATATTCAATATGTGCCATTAACATCAGAAAACACTCATTATATGACATATCAGGCCTAACAAAGAACATGTTTATGAACATGACGCGGCAAAATAGAGATACAAAATGAATAAAAATAGTGTTATTCGTGATTAGTTTTATGGGAACAATACACACATGACGACAATTCAATGTCACCAAAGGTAAGACGTCCCTAAATGTTTGCAGTGTGAAGTCAAAAGGCTCAAATCAAACGGGCAAATGACTTATTCTTCCCTTTATGTCTTATGTTATTGCTCCTAATGTTGAAAGACGACCACACATATTGAATCCTTAATGAACTTTTGACCTTTTCAAAGCAGGGGCACACCATATTGACATGTCACTGTGGCCAGGCTCATACACAAGAGTCCATAAATAACCTTCCTCTTTGTTCAGCCACATCTGCTTTCTGGAGCCGTCAATCCACAGAAATCTATAGCTTTTACTATGCATTTCATTTATATGATATAGTTCTTTATATGTACTAAATATGTAGTAACATATTAAATGAATTTGATTTATATTTCATTTACATTCTGACCCAACAGCTTTGTTTTAATTTCAATGATATCAAAAACTGGCGAGTGGTTTTTTTTTTCAGAATCAGATTATAGGATAATATTCTATTATAGATAAAAGCAAACACACTTCTGGCTAACAGTGTAGTATCTGTAGTTTTGAGGCCTGTATGCTAGGGGTGACCCGTAGGACGGTTAAAGAAATAGTTTAGGTTAGAATGTGATTAAATAACGGTGATGCAAAGAAAACAGAACAACAGAAAAAAGCACCTTCAGCACCTACCCATTAGCTTCTATTGTAAGTGTGTCTGGAGTTGTTCTTTATAAAGTACTGGAAAGAACTGCGAGTCCCTTCAATACGCCCTCCCTGTCTTTGCCTTTTCTTGCTCATCCTCTGCTTGCCCACTAAAGTGTGAAACACACAGTAATGACGCTGTTATAATCTCCTTCTGCCCCCATGTGTACTAGGTCTCTACTCCACTGGCCCTCATTTCTTCGGGCTTTGGCAAACATTGGTGATTCAGGTGTGTTAAAAAAAGAGAGGGACAAGGCATCCTCCCTCTTTTTTTTCTTTTTCTTTTTTGCATCGCTACGGCCCAGAAAACAAAGCAGCCACAAACATATGAGTCCAATTACAGCAGAGCAGAATCCAGTCCGGACGAATTCGCATACGGACACGGTCAGTGGATGCAGAGTTAGACTTCAAGCCTTCTGCTCCAGCGATTCCCCTCTACACCAGAAAACACAAGGAAAAAAAAAAAGGGGGGGGGAAGGGGGGTGGGGGGGGGGGTTGTTTTCGAAAAAAAAAAAAAAAAAAAAAACACCCCACTGCAAGCCAATTTGCTTCCCTCGGACAGACGGCTGCACAAGCAGAGGCTGTTAACAAATCAGCATGTGATTATGGTAATATCGTTGAGATGATTACACATGTGCATAAGAGGAATTAGAACCCATAATAACTTATTCATTCGTTTGGACAGCACACAGAGACTACCTTGCGAAGAAGAAGAAGAAGGAAAAAAAAAATCAAGAAAACCAAAATAAAGCACTTTTTCACGAGTGTGTGTGCGTGTGTGTGTGTGTGTGTGATGTGATGCAAAAGCAAATTAAATCTGGGTCATGCAAATGGCCAAAAACCCAGGCCTACCGCGCCATTTCCGTCATGCCTTTTCAGCCCGTTTGACAGAGGATGTGAAGAAAGCACCCAACATCTCGCAGACTGTGTGGTGAATGCGACCTAAATCCACGTCTGTAATCTGTTTTTGTGGTTCTGTCTATAGAATGTGTTCGAACGTTAGATACGTGTACCTGACTGAGTGCTATGCTTGGCTAATATGGATGGAGGAGTTGATCCTGTTCATCTTGATGAGTACCACCCCCGCCCAGCGCCTACACACACATGCAACACTGTCATCCAAATCTAATTCTCGTGTACCTACGCGGAGCCCAGCCCGCCTCTTCTAGTCACTTTCCAATCAATCGAGTGGCTTATCCTAAATGACGTGTCCCTCAGCAAATTACAGCTAATGAAATTACCATCAGATGGTCATTAAAGGAACTGGTTGAGACTCACTCAGCACCTGATCCGCACCGCATGGCTCTTTACTGCCTGCATTTGTGTGTGTGTGCGTTTTTGTGTGTGTCTGTCTGATGGTGGGTATCCATTGCAGTTTTGCACAAAATAGACATGAATTTTGTGTAAAGTGGCCAAAACACAATTACAAATGGCCTGTGTTTCCTCTGAGCAATGTTATGCAATTAAAGCCGTGAAAGACAGGTGACAAGGGCATGCAGTGTACCTAGTAATGAAAGTGCCAGGGTTTGTCCAGTCCCTTCTCCTTTATACCCCAGACTCTTTATAAATATTGCCATTCTTTTGTTACTTGCTATCCAAAATAGCTGTGATTTCTTTCTCTTAAACCAATTGCAAAAAATACCTCCTATCCTCCTACAAATCATCCTATAAATACCTCCTAATGTCTCTCTATCCAACCACAAAAAACACATCATCGTGTGAGGATTATATTTCAATTTGGCGAAATTTTGCTTCGTCAATTCGTCTGAAAATCATCCGAGCATAAAAACTTCCTAGTGGTGATTTTCATCGAGTTTCTATTACTCACTATTTAGTTTAATTTCCTACTAAGTAGGTTAATGGAATTATATCATGTGTGTGTGTGTGTGTGTGTGTGTATGGTGGCATGTGAGTGTCACATTGTTTATGAAGTGGTAACATAACTTGGTTGGAACTTTTCTTACAAAGAAATAAAAAAACTGACAACAAAACTAAAAAACAACAATAACAACTAAATGGAATAAAAAGCATTGTGTGTGTGTTACAGTGTTTAAGAGACAGCAATAGCACTGCGCTATTTCATTAAATTAATCAAATAAAAATGTTTCCACAATATCAATTTGTTTCTGTCCCTCAGACACGTGATATAAGAACACACACATTAACACACACATAATGTACCGCCGTGTTTATGAAGTGCTAACATGACCTTTGTGTGGACTTTGTAATGAATCATCCCTTGTATTTGGGGCGGAAAAAGGACAGGAAAATCCCTTAAAAGATAATAATACAAATGTGCATGTGTGTATGTACTGTATATCCTATTAAGGTCCCTTTGCTGGACAGAACTTACCTGTTTATACATTCAGTTTATTTTTACTAAAACAAAAAACAACACATACAAATGTGCCTAAAGTGAAAGATTTCAATGGGATGATTTATTTTACAAAGTAGGTTATCTGAGTTAGCCAGATAACTTGAGCCCAAAGGTGAGGACTGTCTAATATCTTTTTATTTATTGGTCAAGGTTAACTTTAAGCTAAAGATATCAGGCCACACTGCACTGCCCCCTTGTCCCAGACCTTTGAAGGAACATTATGCCCACTCACGGTTTAATAATCACAATCTATCAAGAAAGTAATGAAGGTGAACTGAGATAAAATGGCCCCACTATCGGCAGCAATGTGGGGTGAATAGAGGAATCTGGTGCTGAAGGAACACAGCCATGAGCTTCAACTTCTTTCACAATAGAAAAAAGATTCTGTCTGTCTGTTTCTGATGGGTGTCACGCATCTGGGAGCGGGGTGGTGTGTGTGCGTGTGTGTGTCTGAAAATGTGTGTTATGTGTATGTGGGTTGTGTTTGTGTATTTGATATCTTTGTGATGTGTGCACATGTGGGTGGACTGTGTGTCTGTGAACATGTACGTGTGTATTAGAGTGTGTATGTGAGTGTGTGTGTGTGTGTGGTAGCTGACAGCAGATGGTGTTTTAATAAAGTCCAGTAGGAATATGTGTGTGTGAGTAAACAGACAGGTCTGTGCCAGCTCAGTAATTGCTGGGCACTGTTACAGCTCCTCAGCCTGGTCGAGGAGAGGAGGGTCCCAGCACACACACACACACACGCGCCCACACACACACACACACACACACACACATACACACACACACGCAGTCATACAGAGGCTGAGATGAGAGTCTCAGTACATTACATACAGTCTCAAATACAAACAGATGCCTATAAAACTTTAGCTCAAGTCTAGCAGTCTCTCTCTCTCTCTCTCTCTCTCTCCTCTCACCACACCTTGCAGCTGGAGCCAAAAAAACACAGCTGCTATAGGGAAGGAGGGAGGAATGGATGTGGAGATGAACAGAGAACAGAGAGAGCAAGAGCAGAATTAAAGAGAATGCAATGAGTCTCGTTCATTCAGATCATTTCTGCCATGAATAAAATGGAATCGATTGCTTTATTCCTCAAAACCTTGTATTTGAAATTAGTATGTATATCAGCGGCAGATGCTGGAGAAGCGTGCAAGGCCGAGGCCTTCACTCAGAAGACAATTCACGCATCACCATTGTTTGATGATCACAAAACACTGCTATATTAATGTGCAGTATTTTCCAGTGCATTGTCAAGGGTGCAATCACATTCATTTCAATGGGATTCAATGTAAATCTTCACTTTGGTGAACGCTAACTTAGTGTCTTTGCAGTAGCAACACTGATCTGTCCAAAATAGAGGGGGGATTAATTGCCACACAAATTGCCAAAATTACCTTCAGTGTATTTATTGGAAACAAATAGAAAAATACACAAATTCTTTCAACCCAGGAGAACTTCCAAGAACGCCCACAAGTGGGTGGGGAAAACTCTGAGAGGTAGGGGGTCCGGAGAGCGGCTGAGTGGAAGCGTGTCAAGCGAAAGAGGAGCAAATGGCGAGTGCATCGGAGAGCAAACACCGGTTTCAGACAGTTTTATTTGCTGAAATCAGATTTTACTAATACACTCTGACTTCTAGGGGTTATTAGTCAGTGAGTAGTTAGTAGTAACTGCACAATAATATGTGAAAATGATGTACAAATTTGAATCAAATGCAACGCATCACTTTTTCCAGTGCCTGGACCCCATATCGCTGCAGCAATAAGGCCAACTGGCCCGAGCTCAGTCCTGCCACACACACCTCTCCACAGTGCATTAAATCATTAAAAGACCTGGCCCACACACTTCCCACCTCACACTCCATCAGCGCTTCGGTGGATACCAACCAACTCTTCAACATGACTCAAATATGAGGTGCATTGCTGCAGTTTCACAGTGTCAGCATGGTTTAAGTGAGCATAAATGTAACAAAATTACGATGCTCTGTTTCAAACAGCCTAAACAGCTCAGACTCAATCAACACTTCACATGACTGGTGTTTGAATAGAAGACAGTTGAAGAGAGTAAATGTAGAATTATATTCTTATGTTCTCATGACATCATGTCAACCAGGGGATTGCCCTACAAAGCTCATTCGGTTTAGACAGGTTTCCTCAGTTTCAGCCCTACGAGATCTTTCAGGAAAAAGGAGTCAGTGATAACTTCGTAGTATGATTCATCAGATATTATTCATGAATAATGATTGGCCCAAACAATATGTGACCTGAAAATTAAACAGAGGACTGTCAGATGGCTGTCCCGGATTGGTCAGAGGCAATCATGGTGAGTCTCTGACCAATCAAGGTGAGTCTCTAACCATTAGAGACTCACCATGATTGGTTAGAGGCTCGCCATGATTGGTCAGAGACTCACCATGATTGGTTAGAGGCTCGCCATGATTGGTCAGAGACTCACTGTGATTGGTCAGAGGCTCATCGTGATTGGTCAGAGGCTCGCCATGATTGGTCAGAGGCTCACCTTGACTGGTCAGGGGCTCACCTTGATTGGTCAGGGGCTCACATTGATTAGTCAGGGGCTCACCTTGATTGGTCAGGGGCTCACATTGATTGGTTAGGGGCTCACCTTGATTGGACAGGGGCTCACCTTGATTGGTCAGGGGCTCACCTTGATTGGTCAGGGGCTCACATAGATTGGTCAGGGGCTCACCTTGATTGGACAGAGGCTCACATTGATTGGTCAGAAGCTCACCTGTACTGGTCAGGAGCTCAGCATGATTGGTCCAATAGCTGCTTAAGACTCGACTAGAGTATGTCTAACATACCGTCATGGTGATGTAGTCTAGGAAAAAGATCCACCTTAAAAGGGTTATATCAAATTAAAGTTAATTAGCTAAGTAAGAAATCTTGCTTCCTGAGAAACCCACCCTTGGTTCATATGAGGGCATTTCAAGCGTTTGGGAATATAATTTCAGTTATAAACCAGCTGGAATTAAACTAATTAATACTACTGATTCACCAGTATTAGAGAAAACAAAGTGCTGTGTCTGTGTGTGTGTGTGTGTGTGTGTGTGTGTTTTAATGGTTATTGCAGGCTGCTAAGAAAGTATCCATCTTCTGACTTTTATTGACTTTTATACTTGATTAATTTAATATAGCCATAACTGACAATGTAAAGTGTGATTCCAAATAAATCTTTCACAGCAAGATACCCTGTAAAAGGATTTATGTTAAAAACTAGAGAACAAAATTAATCAAATAAACCAAAACAAAGAAAGCTTTAAGAATACTGGCAAGCTCCACCCTTTATTTAAATTACTACAGATTTCTGCTGTTTATTTGAGTTTAATTGTTAGAGGTTATACAGTGTTATTGAAAATGCCAAAAAGGCCTTTTACATCACTAATTTTATGATGAATGGACTAATAAAAATGGTTTGAAATGACTTGGAATCAAATCCTTTTACTTTCCTCTCCAATAAAATTCTTACATTGTGGATTACAGTGAATTGCAGAATTACACCATGATTTTTACATCGTCAGCATTGCCTGGGACTTCTAAATGTTACGAAATTAGTGAAACGAGTCATTTTTGACTGTTTGCATTTGGTCAAGTGACAATCATGCATAAAATGGCTCCAGTCTAATTTATTCATTACAGTCTGTTGCTTGACAATATAAAATTATATCAGTTAATGTTACTGATTGTTGGAATTTTTGCAGGATACATATTGGAGACGCAATGTTCCTTCCTTTCAGGTTCTAGTAAACGTCTTAGGGTTTGGTGTCATCTTTTGCCAACTTAGCTGCGGCTACAGATGCCTCATACACTGAAAGAACGTCAAAGTCTGCTTTTGGCAGTGACTCTTTATCCGGCTTGGATTTATGTTTGGCTACTGTCACGGCAGCATTCCATACCTAAAATACTTCCTGTACACGCACACACACACACACGTATGCGTGTATGGCAAGCTCCTGCAGAACACTAAGTCTATTCGGTAAACAGATGATTCTTCACTTTGTATTTGAGTGTTTGTATGTCTGTGTGTGTAAGTGTGTGTGTGTGTGAGTGTGTAAGTGTGTGTGTGTGCGAGTGTGTGTGTGTATTTGCGTGCATGCTGGTTTTTACACGTCGAGGAGGAGCATCATTAACCTGCAGCCTGTAGGCCTATCACTCACTAGACTGACACATCCACCATTAGCTTCAACAGCAGGTGTTTTAAATGCTGCCATCAGATTCATTTAATGCACACTTTGAAGAAATCCACACTCAAACGTGCCGACAAAGGCGTTGAGAATAAAATAAAGTCGAAGAAGATCGGTGTGTGCGCAGTTGGGTCAGCAGGTGTACGATTTGTTCTCCACAGCTGCCGAAGACAAAAGAAATGCCACTGTGCAAAAGTCGTAAACAGGCATGACAATGTATTCATGTCAGCAATAAGTGTATTTATATCAGTAACGCCTTCATACAACACAAATAAATACACACATATACAATAAACACAATACAGTTACTAAAATCAAGGTGATAAGCTCACTGCAGCACCTCATTACTATAATGAAGGACTGATTAGCAGGAACATATACTGGACTTTCTCAAGGTGATGTCTGGAAATGATTGAGCCAAACAAGAGGCAAACAAAGTAACAAAATTGTTTGTTTGTTTATTGTAATGACAGTTAGTTCATATTTGAATAACCCTTACTGTCCTGATGGAAAAATGTCCATGTTATTTTCTCAGATGGCCTAAAAGGGATTTCAGCATTTAAAACACCTGTAAATTTTGTGAAATCAGAGAAACAAGATAACCTGTCATATGTCTGTATGTATGTGCATTACCAGTCAAATGTTTGGACACACTTTCTCATTCAATGTTTTTCCTTTGTTTTTATTATTTTCTACATTGTAGATTAATATTGAAAACAAATAAAATGATGAAGGAACACATGGAATTATGCAGTAAACAAAAAAGAGTTAAACAAACCAGAATATAAGGTAATGATTGACTGTTTTTTTTGTACTTAAGTTAAGTGGTTCTTGCCATAATGTGGAGTAGAACCAGACTGGAACAGGATCACTAACTGTGCACCAACCCCACCATCACAATTGATGATCCCACTAATGAACTCTTGACTGTCTATCTAATCTTATTCATTCATTTGTTCATGTTATTGTTACTGTTATATTTTGTAGCTCACAGTCAAGTCACCCTTTGTCCCAAACCACATCGACTGGTCTGCCTCAGAGAAGACAGTTTTATTATCGAATTTTTTTTCAGAAATGGAGCTGGTGACCATTGTCTTCTTGTATTTGTTAGCAGCATTAGCCTCAAAGCTCCTGTGTTAAACTAAAGATTAAAATATTGGACTGCAAACATGTCTTGGCTGATCAACTTCATCTGGGGTGTTGATTTTTAAAAGGAGGTTCAAATATCTCAGCTTCTATATGTCTCTGCCTTTACATGTAATCATTTTTTTGCACTTTTTATGGAATCATGTGTTTGAAAATGGAATATGGAAGAAAGTAGATACACACACACACACACACACACACTAACGAAGGCCACAGTGAGTGCCACAGGTGTTTATCTTGTTTTGAAAGCGGCGTTCTGAGTCCAAATGATGTTGAGTGCTGAAGTATTAATTAAATGCCAGCCTCTTAATCGGAGTGATCGTAGGTGAGGAAAAAGTTTGCACGGTAGAATCCATCTGGAACTTTACAAACACTCGCCTGAGGCTTTGGCGCAAATAAAACATCAAATGCTCCTGACAGTTTTGCTGATAAGCACAAACAACCTCCACCATTCGTTCGTGTTGTAACACGGCTCCTCTTTCTCTCTGACACCGTGAACCTGAGCTGAAACCTTCAGCCTTTACATACTTTTGGACCTAAAGAATCCTCAGCGGCGCCCGAGGGCAGGGAGAGTTCAGGAACCGGGCTAAGGGAAGTTGAGTTATGAGAGAGAGAGCGAGAGAGAAAACGCTTTCTTCACTTAGGGAGCTGACAGGAGCACCACACACACTTGAGCTCTGGGGCTTTTGGAGCTAAGCAACTTCTTCTCTCCAGCCACCCAACCTGGCTCCGGCTTCCTTCCCTCCATTCTCTCTTCTCCAGCCAGCCTGTCATAGCGGTCTGCCCAGCAGGTCCAGGCCGATGCCATCAATCTTGAGCGGCTGAGGCTGTGGTTTGGTGGAGAGAGGGAGCTCCTCCTCAGCTTTTTAAGAAATAGGAAGTGGGTCAGGAGCTCCAGAGCGAAGCGAGAGCAGCTGCCCGGAGACCAGGAGCCTCCTAACCTCCCAGTAGCCCTCACCTGCTGGCCCAGAGCAGGGCTGCCCCTGGTCCCCGGCAAGGCAGTGGGACAGCTGGTCAGGGGCCTGAAACCAGCTTGCATGGACACCGCCGCGGTCACATGACTGACCAAAGCTACAAGCAACCAGGCTAGGGTTGTGCGACGTTTGCACCACTGAAAACTTTAATTGATCCTCTGTCCTGAGGCTACTGGTCATTCGGTCCAAGCAAAATAGATGTAGGATACTCGCGAAGGGACAAGAGCTATATATGGAGCCAGCTATATATACCATTTCAGTTATGTCACTTTAAAAGAACAGTTCTGCCCAGTGTCCTTACTGCAAACTGGTACTGTATAGAGAACGCTTGTGCCAGGTCATCAGTTAGACTCAGTTGACCTAACTATGCTCCACCCATTAATGCATTCTATCATGGTGTCATAGTTACTGTTAGGGGAAACCATCTACAACGCAACTTTCCAGTCAAAATTCAGAAATGATTCACAGCAGACCTCTAAAATGTTCGTCTGCATAAAGCTTCAGGTTTAAAAGGCCAGCATTTAAATGTAGAGCAGTACACATGCAGTTCTTATTTAGTTCATTATGAAAGTTCAAAGTCGCCATTTTGGTCACATGAGAACACAGAGTGTGAAATTCTTCCTCTGCATTTAGCTTTGTGAAGCACTGGGCAGTCAGAGACGCAGCGCCTGGGGAGCAGTGTGTGGGGACACTACTTTGCTCAAGGGTACCTCAGTAGTGCAACTGGCAGTCCTGGGATTCAAACCCACAAACTTGAATAATTTAAAGAAAACAAAGTTCTTGTTCACTCAAACAAAATGGCAATAATTACCTTTGGCATACTTTTAGTAGTGTTTTACCATCCAGCTTGTCACATTGGAGAGTGTTGACTGCAGCAGTGTTTTTATACATTTCCTCATTACATAAGATTTGATTCAGGTGAGCTCTAATAAGTACCTCATAAAGCAGAATGAGGTGCTTGTGTAGGAATTTAACAGATACTGGCATGGAATGGTTTCACACTCATAGAGATGCTGATTTAAAAATAAATTGCAGTGGTGTCTTTTTTTCCCAGAGCTGTATATACAACCAAAGGTGTTGTAATGACTAACAAAATAAAAAAGTAAAACAGTAGTCCTCTCTTTGATCCCCAACTCTGTAGTCAGTTTGAGGACCACTAGTTTAGAGAATAGCGTAGCACCCAGCAGAAGTACTTCTTGACAGCAGTTATATACAGTTGACTCTTAACTTTCCAGCCAGTTGATAAGGAACAATTAAGAATGCATGAAAACTTGTTGAGTCTAAGATTGCCTGACCTTATCTGTGAAAAAAAAAGAAAAGCTGAGTTGGATTCGTCCTTGCACTTGGAGTTTTTTATGATCACAGTTGGGTCTTTCCAAAGCATATAAAATAAGCTGCTTAGGGCGCAGGATATACTGACCACTTAAATATTTTATGGCAGAATTTACTACATGATGAAATTAAGCAAGGCATGTATCATTATCAGGTGAAAGCTCAGAGAGAGAGGGAAGAGAAAGCAAGAGAGAGAGAGAGGGAGAGGAGAAGAGCCCCTTCAGCTTCACTTTCTCCGATTTGAATGAAAAAGGAGAAGTGCAGAAGCAGGGGTCAAAGCAAACGTTAGATAATTACGGCCTGCGATGATGGAGGCAAGTTGAAAAGCAAATGTTGACGTATGATGTAACCTTTTTAACTTGTTAATCCCTGCTCCTTTTCCAAAGATGTGAAAATGTAGCCACTCATGTCCGTAGGCTACATATGCCATCACGGGGAAGTGGAGAAGAAGGAGAAGAAAAAACAGAACGCTTTCAACATTTGATCTTACCTGTTACCTCAGCCGTCATTATGCTTCTTCTCATGTATGCATAGGCCTGCTTCTGAAGCAGCACCATTCCAAAGGAAAGCCACTCATTTCTATATGTAGGTTTTTCTGAATGGGAATCAAAAAGGAGGGGGGTCATTATTAATGACATTAATAATTATGGGAGAGGATGTGATTGTTTGTCCGTTTGTTTGTTCAGCACGTTGTTTGGGTTGTTGTGTCACCGTGAGCTCCATGCCAGAGGTGCACAGCCTGCAGCCGCACATGGATGTAATTTCAGCAGGATGACTTTTACCGCAAATCAAATAAAAGACTCAGTATGGGAGAGAGAGAGAGAGAGAGAGAGAGAGAGAGAGAGAGAGAGAGAGGGAGAGAGAGAGGGAGAGAGAGAGAGAGAGAG
>JBBPCY010000001.1:5983150-5995289 GCA_037974405.1 Brachyalestes nurse
AGTCATCCTCAGTGAGTGCACACACACACACACACACACACACACACACACACACACACACACAGAACAGAGTCATGTGTACATAAGAATGGCCTTTCTAGCTCATATGTCCATGATTCCTCTTTGTGACTCTGTTAATGCTTAATATAACCCTATTTTAAACTATTAGCACAGCTATTACTGGTATTGATGTGAGTCAGTGGGAACTATTTCTTACCAAATGACACAACAGTCACTGTGATTACACCAAGGCTTTGGCACAAATACATGAAGGAATGAATAAAGGAACGAATGAGTGAATGAATGAACAAGCACCATGTGTGAGCAAGAGAGAGAGATTTGGTCTGAATGGTTCACACACATTATTTATAATCGCACATGGAAATGGAACAGATTGAACTTGACCAGACTGAATTGCAGCACACTAACAATACAGTGTGTGATACGAAATGAGTCAAAGCACTTGAATGACTTGTGAAGGGTAAAAATATTTTTAAGAATCCACTTCCTAAGTGTGTATTTAGGGCAAATGTTTGAATATGAGTCCACTTTTAAACAAGATGCCCAGTCTTTTCCATCCATGCTGTCAGTATAATAGCTACATTCCATTTCATTGCTTTCTGAAATATTAGTCGAGCTATGATAAAATGACTTACTTTTACTTACACACATTGTTACCGACTGAATGTTGTACAAAATAAAGTAAACAGTAGAAACCCAGAATCTTAAATCATATAAATAATATATAATATTCTATAATAAAAGATTGCTCCTGGGCAAATGATGTTTTGTGGATTTGAGTGTCAAAGAAGTACACGTCATCTTTCTGAAAATTTTAGTGAACCAGTTCTATTAATTCCTACTGGACGTATTGGGGAAACGCATAAAGTATCATCTGTTTTTGCACAATTCAGATATTTTTATGTATGTTAATGTAACATATAAGCAGCAACTGAACTTAAAAGTGTGTTCTCTGCAGAGGATGTGTACTTATTTTCACGTAAAAATCAATTAAACATGTCAGTTGGACCAAAGCTATGCAAACTTTGGCACTCCACTGCATTGGTATATATTACATGTTCTTTCCTTCTTTGTGTCTTCATCACAAGTATTCAGTGTTGTTTTAAAAGCAACACACACACACACACACACAGAATGAGCATGCAGTTTGCAAGGAAATAGTTTAATATTATTGACAGCTGAAGGATTCTGACCAACTCAAATTCATATCACCAAAAAAAATATTACGCTTCTGTTTTTATTTGATTTACTTTTTTATCGGATCACAGTGAGATTACACATTATCTACCAAAATCCCCCCGATCCCCTATGAGCCTGTGTCTCAGGCAGCTACTCTAGATTAGGAAGGTGACACTGTCAATCTCATCTGCCCCTGTGTCCTTGCAGGAATTTGTGTGTGTGTGTTTGTGTGTGTGTGTGTGTATGTGTATGTGTGACAGGGTGCTCACAGAGCATCACCTTCATGTGCAGTGACAGCAGCCCGTCACTGTCAGCCGTCTGCGAGTGGGGCTTTGATGGAGATGACTGTAACTGCGAGCCCAATGGCACAGATGGATCCATGTTGACAAGAATTGTATTCAAGGGCACATTGAAGCTCATTCGCAAACTTTTTCCCACTTAAATGAACGAGGGGGTTGTGAGAGCAGGTTTAGAAAAGTGGTGCAGGATGGGGCCAATGTCTACAGCCTAATCGCGTTACACACATTATATCATGTTATATCATGCACTGAATTCTCAGGTGACTGTGTATTTTTCTTGGGAAAAGTGTGTGAGCTTTCATTGAAATGTGGGGGACTAAATCTGCTCCAGTGACTTATGTGGGTGATCGAGAAAGAGACAGATGGGGAGAGATAGATAGAGAGAGAGAGGCTCACTTTCACTGTGTTTGTACATGCATATGTGTTTGTGTGTGTGTGTGTGTGTGTGTGTGTGTGTGGCCACAGCAGGAGTTGTGCTTCACTGTGCTGCTTTGAAATGTGTGTGTGTGTGTGTGTGTCTCCACTGTAAGAGTTGTGGTTCACTGTGATGCTCTGATATGTGTGTTTGTGTGTGTGCATGTGTGTGTGTGTGTGTGTGTGTGTGTGTCAGCTGTGGTGTTGGAGCAGCAGTCACTAGGTGGCGCATTGGTACAGTGATTTCCCCTACGGCAGGCACACACACAAACACACACACACTCACACACACACACACACACACACACATGCATATCCATTTAAAACTCCCTGAACATCCCCCTCTTGAACAACAACCAACTCAATACACAATAATACATACAACAACTATACATTAAAAATGAAATGTGTCCACACACACACATACATATGCACACATACACACAAACACACGCACAAACACACATATTAATTTAAAACACTCTGATCTTCCCCTACCTGAACAACAACCAAATCAATACACTATAATACGCACAGCAGTACACACAGTGCTCAAACTATACATTAAAAATTAAATCTGCTCACACAAACACACACAGTTGTGTGGAGAAGCGCTGGATGGATGTATGAGTGCTACTACACGTGTTATGAGTCCTCAGCTGCAGGATTTTCCTGTGCTCTTTATTTTCATTTGCAGGAGACGAGTGATTGTACACAGTTCTCCAGGCTAACAAGCCGCCACCTTCTTGGCCTCAGTGTCCCTCTGACAGACAGAACTCCACAAGAGGGGTCTTCAGGTGCTAAAGTCATACTGAAAGGGACATTCCACCAGGCCTGGAGCAGAACAGAGAGAAAGGGAGATGGCCAGAGGGAAAGAGGGCTGGAGGGTCAAGGAGGGAGGAGAGACTGTGAGTGTGTGTGTGTGTTGTTTGGGACAGCAGTGAGCAGCTGCGTGAATGCTCTTGTTGATGTGAAGCAGCTTTAAACAGTACCAGCTTTACTGCAACGCGCAACCTCCCTCTCTCTCTCTCTCTCTCTCTCTCTCTCTCTCTCTCTCTCTCTCTCTCTCAAACCTAATGAAGTCCTGAAATACTTCCTGACTCGCTCATATGGCTCTGCTTAGAGTCTCAGCGAGGGGAACCATTACTAAACACACACACACACACACACACACACACAAAAAAAGCCATGCCCACAGACTGACACGCAAACACCCCCCTCACACACACACACACACATCAATCCATGCCCTCACACACACACACAAAGCCATGCCCACAGACAGACACGCAACCCCCCTCTCCCCCACACACACACAGACACATGCAAACATACACACACACATCAATTCATGCCCACACACACACTCACACACACACAAAGCCATGCCCACAGACTAACATGCAAAATCCCCCCATACACACATAAACAGACACAAATGTACAGACATGCTAACACACACACACACTCACACACACACACACACACACACAAAGCCATGCCCATAAACTGATACACAAACACCCGTCCTCCCCACATAAACAGGGACACAAATGCACAGACATGCTAACACACACAGTCACACACACATTCACACATACAAACTCACACAAATACAGACATTCACACATACACACATGCACACAAACACACCCATCCACACACAAATACACACACACACACACACACGTGCACATACAATAACTGTGCTGATAGCGACCACAAAGCCACACAGGGAAGCAGGATAAACACTCAGCAACACAGAGCGAGTGAAAATGGGATAGGGATTATATCGATACTGATTGAGTGAGAGAGCAGAACAGTGGGAAAGAGAGAGAGAGAGCGAGAGAAATAGAAAGAGAGAGGAAGACCCCCTTTTGCTTTGTGAACGTGTAATGGCACTTCATTTTAATTTTATGGTTTGCCAGTGCTCCGCGGAGGGGAATTGTTTTTTATGTGGTTACACAGTCTGTTGAGAGAGAGAGAGAGAGAGATAGAGAGAGGGGAGAAGGGGAGAGACAGAGAGAGAGAGTAAGAGAGGGAGAGAGAGAGAGAGAGAGAGAGAGAGAGAGAGAGAGAGGGAGCACGCCAAATAAAACAGCTGTGGTGGCAATTGAATTTGTATTCACAGTAAAGTAGGTTAACCCAGTTAAAAGTCAGAAATCCAATAGCGGCTGGCGGATCGGTGCGGCTGTGGCTATGTGTTCCGGAATCTCCTGGGGTTCCGGAATGTTCCTCTCATTCACCCCAGCTTGAAAACGTCACACTGTATGAGCGCGGTGAGGGCAGGATAGATGTGGATTCATGCTTAAGAAGAGAGAGCGAGACAGTCAGAGAGAGAGACAGAGGCTGTGATGTTCTCTTCGATTACAAAGAACATGTGGCCTTCTGCTACTGTTGTTTCCTTCTACACTTTACAGCAGGCCAGCAGACAGACAGACACACAGACAGCTTCATCAGAGTAAAGCTCACACTTCAGGGCCAGGGCCTGCACCCTCAACTCTTCATTTGCATGCTCCTCTACCTGAGGGGGAAAAGACTGTAAAAAGGGGGCAATCTGGTTTGAATTATTTCTCCACAACATGCAAATCTAACGTTTGTGTTCTAACATGTCCATGTCTGACGGAGGTGATGTGAAGTGTGTGTGTGTGTGTGTGTGTGTGTTTGTATGTTAACTTCTTAATTGCATGTAGGACCTATATTTGGGCCTATGCTTTAAATTTCTTACTCTTTTACTCTTTTACTAATATATTACTATATTTCATAACTATACTATTTAATGCATTGATTCCATAACTAATACTTACAGTAATTTCTAAATTATAATTCTTAAGATAAATAACTGAATAAAATACTGAATATAAATATAAAACCAAGGAAATCCAACTCCAGTGCCACCCTGGAGGGTGGAGATTCCACTAGACTCCAGGATGAAAGTTGTGCACCCCTGTAAAATGTTTAATGTTAATGTTAAATGTTTGATCAATTATTTTATTTGCAATTGTCGAATTTTTTTATATCAAAACCTCTTTCCACAGGCCCTTTAGTGGCCATTTCAACAGCAGACTGGAAATCAAAATGGATATTTTAATTCTAATATAATAATATTATCAACAACATTCACACACTGTTTAATGTTTGAGCATCTTTGCTGTTTCCATTAGAACAACCAAACACTACATCCCACCAAACAGAATTTTTTGACAAAAGGATTAGATTTTCTTCTGCTTCAATGTCTTAACTGCTTTTGGAAATGATACTAGCATCGTTGACCATTAGAGTTATACGTATGTGAAAGGGCTCTTAAAGTGACAACTGCCTCATTTTTCCAAACTGTAAAGTAGCCCCTCACTGTTTGTTCTTTTTGTGTTTGAAGACATTCTGCCTATAGTCATCCTTTTTCTTGCAGGGCAAAATACAAGGCAAAAGCTCCCAAAAAACTGTAGTCATCAGTTTTCACAAGGAAAAAAATCTAAATTGCTATTGCAGTTTTCATTTTCAGTATGTAAAGTTTTCTCTCTCTGCGTGAAATATTGTGGCTTTGCGTTGAGCTGCTAGTGAGCAATGAGGAATGAAGGGGCTATAACAAGCCTCTCTACTGAAGAAACAGATCAGTTTTCTTGATATGAAAAAATCATGTACAAATACCAAAATAAAAATATTTTTCAGTGCTTACCTGCAAAGGTAGCTCACTTCTGATTTTGTAGATCATCTGGATTTCCACTGAAATACATTCTGTCTCCTAACACTCCTAACACCAATAGAAATCACATTTGATGACAACTTGACACATTGGGTTAACCTGACACATTGATCCAGAATTCCTTTGGTATGTGCAGTCAGATGCTTACACTGAATGGCTTCATATGTGGTACAGCTAATCAGATTTGAGGAATAGGACTGCTGATGTTACAAATTCATTTTTAAATGATTTTCTAAGATCATCTAAGATTCAATGTCAGATGACTGTAAACTAACTGATTGAAATCCTTTAACAACAGTTTAAATTAATATGACCATGCCAATGAAGGTTATTTGAATTCAGGAAATTGAAATAAACAAGTCATAAGAGTTTGAAGAGTTTGATTTAGAGACATCAAAAAATGTACAGTGCATAAGAGTGCATAAGACCACATGTTGTTGTTTTGGCACGTGTGTGCTCGTCAGTGTGTCTATGCAAAGAAACAAGAGAAGAAAAAAAAAGTAAGCAAGTCTTTGCCATTTCAGCCTCCGTGGTGGTCTTCCATTAACCCCCGCCACTACATCTGCCAGCGCAGGGGCTCAAGTCTGCCTCTTCTCCCCCTCTCAGCCCCACCCGCTGGGGCGCGAGTGGGCCCGGGCTGCAGCTTCCTCTCCCCCTCTTGCCCTGAGCCACGGCCCAGCCAGAGATGCCATCTGATAGGAGTGTGTCATAATGAAGGTCCAGCATGAGGCTAAATGTGTGCGGTGCTGGGCGGCGCGCAGGGCTAATGACTGCTCAACTCCGCCAGCGCTGGAGGCCTTCGCTAGGCTTTGTCAGGGCATATGGCACTCGCTGAAGCCATGAGGCTATACAGAGAGAGAGCAAGTGAGAGACAGGAAGAGACAGAGAGGGAGACAGAGACCAGTGTGGAACTAAACAGGCCTAAAAAAAGAAACACTTCTGAAGAAGTACATAGAGTCACAGGTATAGCTGCTGTATATTACACTTTAGTGTTGTATTAGTGTTAGTATTGGGACACATCTATTTTTCAGGGTTTGGGCTAGGCCTCTTATTTCCAATGAAGAGCAATCTTAATGCTTCAGCATACCAAAACATACCAACGCCATGCTTCCAACGTTGTGGACCCAGTTTGGGGAAGAACCTTTTCTATTCCAGCTTGACTGTGCCCCAGTGAACAAAGCAGCTCCATAAAGACATGGCGTGGAACTTGACTGGCCCGCACAGAGCCCTGACCTCGACCCCATCAAACACCTTTGGGATGAACTGGAACGGAGACTGCGAGCCAGGCCTTCTCATCCAATATTATCACAGAAACCCCAAAATCTTGTGGAAAGCCTTCCGAGAAGAGTGAAAGCTGTATGCAGTGTCACTGATGTCTCTGTTGATATAATGGTGATATTTGTCAATATCTAGACTTACAGACACAATGTCTCAATACACCACAGTCTAGGCCTAAAGAAAGATCCTATTGTTTTTAATTCTAATGTTTTCTTGCCCTATCTGCAGCATACAGTTCATTTTAATTGACATGAATAATGAAAAACCTGTTGATCTCATTTCCCAAGGATAATGGAAATCAATGGGCACACACTGAAGAACAAAAAAGTATTCCGTAGTATTCCTTAATATGCTACAGACTGTGGACTGCCATCTTGCCACCTGACTTTGCAAAAGTAAAAAACAAAAGGATAAAACAACAGTGTTACTCATGTTTAACTCAGCACACAGTAACAACAGCATGTTATTTGATATTGCCTTCTTTCTCGCTCAAAGGCCATTGAAACAAGTCCATTGAAATTTATACTTTTATTGCATAATAACACAATTATGTAGTTCAGTTCAAATAGTACACAAAATAACAGCAATAACGCCTAAGCGTTACAGAAAATTTTCTGACCTGAAAGCTGTGCTTGCTTGGCTTGGAACTAGGGAGTTATTTGAGGCGGTCTAAGTTTTGCAGAACAACAAACTTTATGATAGATCCAGAAGTTTGCTTCCTTTGAATATCTGCATTTGTTGATCGCAGATGAAAAAGCTGGTTTTGAAGCAGTGTGTGTGAAACATCATTAGCATGAAATAAACCTATTTCTACCTCGGGAAACTGAAATAAATTATCGGTTTTCAATGTTGCGCTGCTTTGTGTGTGTGTGTGTGTTTTTCTTTCTCCCCCTATAGAGCAGCTTCCCCAGCTCAATAGGAAAGCAGGAGGCTGAACAGCTTCAAAACCCAAAGTCTGGCACAGCAGCACAATAGAGCTGGGTCGTCCGTCTCTAACAGAACAGAACAGGCCTAAAGACAGAGGCCAATCATGCGGCTTAAGACACAGCGCAACCTCACGGGTCACAGAGTGTGGAGCTGGTTTTGAATCCCGGGCCTAGAAGGCCCTAGAGTTCCACTCCAGGGTGAATGGCTGACTCCATCGCCTACCATGTCGCCATTTGTAATAGCTTTTGTAGATTTATATTAATTTGGTGGGATTTCATGATTTGAATGGCAGGCGATCAACAAGGAGAGAACAAAGTCTATTAAGTGTACGTTACAGCTAAAGAGGTGTGGAAGCTTAAAAAACCTCGCTTTTTCATTGCTGACTTTTATGGTCTCCAAGTTATCCAAATTAGCTTAAAGGATTGATAATTCATCCTTAATATAACACTGTTAGAGCGGCCCTTAACTGTGACTTCCCCCATTCTGGTTTTGTCAAACATTAAATAGGGGCTTGGTTGTGGAAATTAAAGCAAAATCGCATAACAAGGAATTTTAATTTGATTAATTCATTGTTGTGTTTGGATGCGGAGCAGGAGAAACCATGGCCGTTTCCACGTTATTTGTTCCACTGACTAATGACAATTTCCTGCACAATAACAGCAGTATAAAAAAAAAAAAAAACAGCCTCAGAGCGAAGGCAAGCCTTGAAATCATAGACGAAGAGAAGCCAAAGGGAAAACAAATAACCTTGCCTCTAATTCCTATGCTGGGCTACTGGTGGCTGCGCTCGCTGCTCCACTGTCTGTTGCAACTTTGGAGGATAATTTGATAAAGCAGGGAGGGACACAGAACGGGGGAGAGAGGAAGAGGAACTTAATTCAGGATTTGTTTTCGTTTGTGTTGTAGGAAATGTTATCCCCTAGTCAAGAGTAAAGAGAAAAAAAATAAATAAACAAAAGAGAAGTGTGAAGGGAGATGACATTGGCGCACATCCACTTATTTAATACTTTATTCCCAGTAACTGCTGAGCCACTGCATCCACTTTGGTTAATGTGGGCCTAAGCATAGTCAGAACTGCTGAAGTGGGAGTTAATCGGCATGCGTGTGAACTTTCAGGCTCTTTGGGCACCAAGCTATGGCTGCCACCAGTTCTGTGGTACTGTTAGGCCACAACTGCTGTGAAGTTGAAAGAGTCCACTCCTGTCGCACTCTTGCCACACTACTGTATATTGGTACTCCAAGTCAATACCGCATGCTTTCACATGCTTTTCAGAAGTCTCTCTCTCTCTCTCTCTCTCTCTCTCTCTTTTTCTCTGTGTCTCTCTCTTGCTCTCCGCAACCCCCCCCACCACCACCACCACCCCCCACACTGCACATCCCCCTCCAGAGCAACTGATTGCTTGCAGCTGGGGCACATTGAGAACATTTTAATATTATGCAGAAGATTAGAGCAAACTAACTGCATTATTCTCCAATTACACTCGTTTTCATCCAACTGATGTCTTTATTTCCTTCCTCCGTGCGATTAGCCTAATGCGAAAATCGGAATGCGCTTAGGACTGTTCCGATTGTTCCTGGGCTGCTTATTATGTCACCCCAGCCATTTCAGACTCGTCTTTTATTGTAACTGTAAATAAAACGATTAGAGGCAGACGCAGCCGGGGCCGGGGAGATTTCGTTTGGGGATCTGCTTATCAACATTCTTGGAAAGGCCTGGAAAGCGAGCGAGTGAGCGATGCTAAAGAAAAACCACCCCCCCAACCCCCCCCCCACCGCCAACAGCCCCCCCGCCCCGCTCAAGCCGCATTACGCCGGCAAATCTGGAATTGCGCAGGAATTGCTATGCATCGCATTGACAGAAAAGGAAACTTAATTTGATCAATTTAGATTTGGGGCGAGCACAAATGCACGCCCGGCCCAAAGAGCGAATTCAAGGCCCTCAATCGCTTCGTCGCACACGCCTAAGCCGCCTTAATGTCCCGCAAAGCGTGTTCAAATTATTAGGGGAACATGTTCAGGTATTGTAACCCAATGTTGCGGCTGTGAGGAGGTATGGTAATGTTCTTTTGGAAGAGGTTGTGGGGAGAAGGAGCCCCCCTGTTGTAAAAAAAGAATTGTGGGTGTTCTGGGCTAAGCCA
This sequence comes from Brachyalestes nurse, assembly GCA_037974405.1. Taxonomy (NCBI): domain Eukaryota; kingdom Metazoa; phylum Chordata; class Actinopteri; order Characiformes; family Alestidae; genus Brachyalestes; species Brachyalestes nurse. The sequence goes on from JBBPCY010000001.1 coordinate 5,993,110, forward strand.
GGGCGGAGGCAGCGCCATGTGCGAGAAGCAGAACACCAAGGTACAGGGAGAATTATCCTTCATTTTGTTATGCAGGAATGCAACAAGTTCATCACCCACATGCACCAGCACACAGTGCTGTAGTGAGGGCCTCTCTTAGGCCTCAGCCTGAGCCACTCATTAAAAAACTACAGTTCCAAGCTAAAGTGATGATTCAGCCAAAATTCGAACTCACATTTCCCCTCGACATAGACATGGCTGGACTCTCAAGACATGTTGAGTGTCCAGCTGCAAGACTAATGTACGTAAAAAGTCATGAAAGTCTATAGCCAGCAGTTGTGCAATCTGTAAAAATTGGTACGTACAAAATTCAGGCTTCAGAATTCCAGCACTGTTATCAGCTGTGTGACCATGTTTGATCATTACTTTGACAACAGCATGTCATATAACATCAGATAAAAGGTAAATTTTAGTCCCTAATGCACAGTATAACCTCAAACTACTTCTTTAAGTACAATATTGTACCTCAAATGAGTTTTAAAGGTACCCTACCTTCAGTTTGCCAGAGTAAAGGGGCTTATTTGTGCCTTTTCATTACTTAACTTTTTTTTAAATAGAAAATTAAAATGAAAAGCCTGGAGTCAAGAAGGGCTGCATGGAGTCAGTGCAACTTTAAGAATATAATTGCAACTGAATACAGTCAAATTACGCTCCCTAACTAAAGCTATACCCTAGAGGCTGCCATCGCAGCGACTGAGTTTGTAGAGTTTCAGAAAGGAGCACAGAATAACATAGTTATAATTGACAATGGAGTTGATGGCAACTTGCATTTCGGTATGACATCACTGCAGCTGACAGGCAGGCTGGTATCGGGTTGATCGGACCCCTGTGCAGCAGGACAATACCTTAAGGTTACTGACCTGGTTATTAAAGCAGAGGATGACTGTATGTTATTACATCAGCATAGTGCAAAGCAGTTTGGCCAAGCATGAGTGCTTCTACAGTATCAGAGATTCGCTCCTATACAGAAACCCCTTCAGGCCAGGCCTGGCTCAGTGAAATGTTTGATTTCCCCCCTTTTTTTTCTGGTCGCCTTTCGCTCTGTAGCGAGACTCTGCTTTTGTCTCGGAGTGCGAGGAGCACTTGGTGTAGATGTCGGACGTGTGGCCGCTGTTTCGTAGCTGCAAGCGTGTTTTCTTCTCTCTCTTTTTTGTGTGTGTGGCATGCCTTTGGAGTGAGGACCGTGGATCAGAAGAAAAAGAAACATTACTGAGAGAATGTGTGAGAGACAGAGAGAGAGAGAGAGAGAGAGAGAGAGTGAGAGTGAGAGAGAAAGAAATGACCCTGGAGCCTGAGTGAATGCACAGGGTAAGTCCCTGCCACCTTCCAGTTCACCACAAGACCTAAACGTAGATCAAATATCAACATATCTGTTTTCTTCATATCCACAGCTTCAGGGAGACGAGACACAAAAAAGGGCGGGTACTTTTACAAAACATCTTTTTTTTCAATGTGGTTTTGACAGCAAGTGTCTAAATACGCCAGTATGAAAAGGGGTTGAATCCAACAGTGACCAGAACAGCCAGCGAACCTGTCAATATCACACAAAAGGCAGTCGCTTTATTCCAATAGTTCAGTACTGCTGAATAGGTCAGACCAAGTCCCAGTGCTTTGGGGAAACCTCGTAATAAGGGTCACTTGCGAGTAAAAATGCTGGCCTTGGCAATCCCTTGGCTTTTAGAAAAGAATTGCTTTAACAAACCTCTCTCTAAAAACATAATCAAGTCTGAAATCAGAAAACGACGCTAAATAGCCAGTTCGACATGCTCCATATAAACTGAATTGCTGAATTGCTATTCAGCAATTCCAAATACAGTTTCAGCATAGTTTAACATACAAATACGCCAGCAGTGCAGGAGCAGTCTCAGGACTGCTGCGCTGTGTTTATGAATATAGTATCATATTGAAAGTTACACAAATATGGTACTCAGGTCAAATTGGCTGTTAAAGTGTTGGTAAAATAGCCTTTTTGGATAAGATTACTGTAATAAAACTGTTATAAAAGCAAGCTCTGCAGTAGTTACAATACCAAAACTATTCACACCCATTCTGTCTGGGTTACAAATGACCTTCATACAGCCTGTTCCAGTTCAATCTATAAGCTTTTGTACAAATACGATTCATTGTTGGCTTATCATTTA
>JBBPCY010000001.1:6004571-6012071 GCA_037974405.1 Brachyalestes nurse
ATCATTACCTTATTACAAAACATATTCTGTTTTTTTGTCTACTGCATAATTCCATGTGTTCCTCCATCATTTTGTTTGCTTTCAATATTAATCTACAATAATAAAAACAAAGAAAAACATTGAATGAGAAGGTGTGTCCAAACTTTTGACTGGTAGTGTATCTATATATTTATATGACAAAAAGACAGACAAACAGATAAATAGACTCAATAAATAGATCATAAAAAGGTTAACATACTTCAAGACTGACAGATATAGATAGATAGATAGATAGATAGATAGATAGATATAGATCTAATGTTTAAATTACATAAATCTAATGTTTAAACCACATAACAAGGTGAAGTAAATATTTGTCACCTTTTCCAAATGGAGCTTATTCCATATTAGACAAATAACTGAAAGTGGGATGAGCACAAAACAACAAGCATGAAAAATGTGCAGCTGCCCTCTCTTTTCAGCGTTTTGTTGCTTTTTTGTCTTCTTCTTTTTTTACTTAATTACTGACCAACACTGTGATGTTTTGCAGTCACCTTTCAGAAGAGGGGCCAAACTCGTTTCTCTCTTTTTTCATCATCCTTTTTTCCCCCCTGCGCGTTTTTGATTGGTCTTGCAGCAGCGAAGGCCTTGAGGCTAAACAGGTGGGAGTCTGTGATGACATTGCTCTCATACCTGTGCTCACCTTTCCATTTCTCCCTCCTTTTCTTTCTGACCCCCTCCACCTCCCCCCCGTCTTCTATCCTCCCCCCCAAAAAACTTCTGCAGCCATTTCATTAACAATAGGCCTGATAATTAAATGGAGGTGTCAGGGGTAATTATCTTCGGCCGCAAAGAGCTCCTCGCTAACAGGTTAATAGGTGGTGTGGGTAGTAGCGTGGTTGGCGGGAGAAAACTAATACAATAATTAAACCCCTAAGATCCAAAGCTTTGGCTTTTTTTCCTGTCGCTAATATCACTTTACGTGTTAAATAGCTTCTCAAATCTGTTGCTCTTTTGAAGTGGAAGGAGAAGTATGTGAGTGCAGTTTCTCAGGGTACTCCACTGTCAATGGAGGAATATAAGGGGGGGAGGAAGAGAGAAGGAGAGAGAGAGAGAGAGAAACTGTGTGAGTGTGTGCGAGTATGTGTGTGCGTAAATGAAGCTTCATCTCCAAACATACACTTGCAAACACGCACACACACTCTTACACACACAGCATGCCTTCGTATTCCTGTTCGCTATGTCTTGGAGCAAAGCTGGGAGCGATGTCATCTCCCGTAGTCGTATAAATCACTGCTTATGTCACCCCTGTATGGCCATTAAGGAAGGCTATGGAAACTAAACACCTCTAAGAGGTCTCGACAAGGAGTCGCCCACCTTCCAGAGCAGGCTGATTGAGAAGAAACTTTAGAACTAGCTCCCGTGCTGACACTGATCTCAGAAATAATTGATGTTTTTGAGCGGCAGCAATACATTTTTCAATTTTCACACGGATTTGCAGTGAATGAGATCAGCGAGTGAGACTGTGAGACCTACACTTTTATGTTGAAATATTTGAAATGCATTGTTTGGTCAATGATTTTGCATCTCTTTACCTCTCTTGGTAGATCAGAGGTCCCCAACCACCGGGCCGCAGACTGTTATCGGTCCGTGAGTCATCTGGTACCAGGCCGCACAGAAAGACAGAATAAAAATATTTTATTGATTATCAAAGTCTGAAGGATCTTTTATTTTGAAAAAAAAAAAATGCTTATCTCAGTCACATGATACAGTAAATAACACATTTAGCCAACAAGCTAGCAAAAATGAGTACAAAACAAACGCACTTTGTTTTTAGTTGTATTTATACTGGTTCATGAAAATATTGTTTTACATTAAACTGTTCCGTGGCACCAAAAAGATCGTTGGTCTAGATGATTTTGTGTTACGAAATGGTGGCCAGTTGGGACATCTGATCCACAAATTGGACAAAATCTGGTCATATTTATCTTAAATGCGGGCTTTTCTTACTGATCATGTTATTTCTACCGATGTGTGTTGTCTTATATGTAATTATTAGTATTATTAGTAGTAGTGGTATCAGTATTAGTATTATATTAAGTGTAAAATATATGCCTCACTACCATGTGGAACTACCTAATATGTATATTTAACAATACTAATTATTATTTTATCATTGTTATTTGTTGTATTTATTTATTACTGAGGTGTCAAAGGTTCACTTTTATCACTTTTATCATCCTCATCATCATTATCATCCTCATCTGACAGTATGGTAAGATAATTAAATAGAATAATGAGCCCAATATTTTACAGCTTCAAATCTCAAAATAATAAATATTAAATGTCACTCCAGTCAGTACAAGCTAACCTGTTTTAGAGTGTAGTAGTAATAGTAGTAGTGATATAAGTATTAATACTATTAGTGGTAGTAATAGTTACGCACGCAGAAGTAGTAATAGTATGGAAAATGGAAGGATTCATTTTAATTTTAGCAGTAATAGTAAAAATTGGTGGTATTAGTAGTGGCAACTGTAGTAATAGTAAATAGCAGTAGATTAACAGACAGATATTGTGTTAACTGTGACGGTTATTAGTGGTTTTACATTTATATGTGTAACACTTTGATAAGCATCCTATTGCACAGACTTCAGAAACTAAAAAACTGGAAAAGGTGTAACAAAAGATTGTGAATACCCGGTGTTTGCAAAACTGCATCAAGCAGAAAGTCAAGGATGAGAATCTCAACTTCTACTCATCATGATATTGCTGAAACAATACTAAACTACAGAGAAACGGGAAGGTAGAAAAAACCAACTAAGAAACCTGATATCAGGCCTGTGTCTCCTCCCGTCCAAGAGAGGGAGGGGGAGGTCCAGAGAGCGCAGGGGCTGTGCTGTCCAAATTAGCTGCAGGTAGCCTCAGACATATAGTTAGTTGCTCTGTTGGCAAGATGATGAGCTTTTTAATATGTCAAAAATCCAATAAGGCCATTAGAGCCTATTGATGTGCGACGGTTAATCATGTTGCCGTATGTCAGGCTTGTAAATAAATTGGTTAAACGCTTCCTGTGGCAGACGGCACTCTAAGGTTAATTTGCTGTAATTGGCGATCAATCTGGTTAAATCAGGGCCGGTCTGGCCTGAGCACGAGCGATCTGGCTCTAAGACACCAGCTCCCAGGCTGGACTACTCAGACTCAGCCTGACGCAGTCGCACGTGGCTGTCGGAGGAGCCGATCCGGAGGGACAGTCCGGGCCATTATGTTCTGGACGCGAGATCATGTGAGTGGCTACAGTGGCTGTGAGATGGTGGCATTGTGTCTGCAGGGAAGGAAATGACAGCACTCAGTCCAGCAAGGCTTACATCCAACACACATCAGCCATAGACACCGTCACTCCCGCTGACAGCCAGCCTCTACAAACCCAAACACTAACCAAACTACACTCTCTCCACAGCTGCTGCCCATTGGTTTCTGTTATAAGTGTGCTTTGAGTCTTCTTTCTACTCCTTACAAAGCATCAAAAATGATGCGCATGGTCTAAATGATACAGGTGTAAAAAGAATTTCAATGATTGACGTTTCCAGATAAGATTACCGTAGTATAAACATCATCTTAAATGCCAGTTTACTTTACAATAGCCTAATGCATTGACCTCTAGCCTGCATGCCTCATTCCAGTGACAGAACAAGGGCAGCACTGTTTTGAAAATGAGAAGGAGCAGTTTGTTTCCTCAGATATGTCATGTATGGATGGTTGGTATGGAAGCTTTAAGATTAGATGTAGTAATACTTTCCTTCATTATATTGCTGGGCCGTCATTTTTTGCACAGGCAGAGATTTTTTTTCATTGCATCTTTTTTGATGATGCATTAGGTCTGTGGTTGCATCTAACACACTCTGGGTAGTGGACCCTTCCACCTGTATTTGTGTGTGTGTGTGTGTGTGTGTGTGTGTGTGTGAGGTTAATCCGGTTAGGTGTAGCAGTGGAGAGAGCATAGCCTGCAGGCTGGTTTCTGAAACCAGGCAGCTTAAGAAGCAGTAAGGAGATGAGGCGGCTGTGGCCTTCGTTACAGAAATTAGATGGATCAGGAAGTAAACACAACTGGCTCTTATTTGATCCTGTCCGGCATTGGAGGGAGAGAGAGAGAGAGAGAGATAGAGAGAGAGAGCGAGATAGAGAGACAGAGAGAGAGAGAGAGAGAGAGAGACAGAGAGAGAGAGACAGGGAGAGAGAGAGAGAGAGAGAGGGAAACAGGGAGAGAGAGAGAGCGAGAGAGAGAGAGAGAGAAAGAGAGAGAGAGAGAGGCCATGATAGAGTACAGGGGGATTCCTCCTCTAATTACTTCATGGGTCACTAGTCCTGCAGGCTGGTGTCAAAACTCAACACTTCTGATCTAAGAAGAGATGGAGGGAGCGAGGGTAGAGGGAGAGGAAGAAAGAAAGGGAAAAAAAGAGGGGGAGGAGCAGGGCCGTGCTGTCAGACATAGCCGGAGCGGCCGGACTGATACAGATTTAATTTGGAATGACAGTAACCTCGGATGACCTTTCTGTAAAAGGCAGAAAAGCAAGAATGGAAGCATTCAAAGTGGCAGCAGTCCACACTGAGGAAGCTGAGCCGTGATTTCGGTGAGCAAATGTTCTCTCAGCTTTAGCTGTGGGAGAAACTTGGGACTAATAATTCAGAAAAGGAATTGAAGAATAAGGATTCAGTGCTTAGACTACAAATGAAATATAATATAATATAAATGAAATGTAGAAACAGGCCACAGTGTTAAGAAATTCATATCTAAATGCAGACAGCACAGTTGCCATGTTGTTTTAGCCCTGCTTGTACTTTTTCCCACTTAACTTGGCACTAGCTTACAACAAAATTGCAAATATTCACACACACACACACACACACACACACACACACACACACACACACACACACCCTGTGTCCCTGACCTGTACTCTTGTAAAGCAGTACCGAAATAAACTATAAGCACATTATTACCAAAGGAAATCACACTCTCACACTCAATACAAATCTTTACTCACCAAACCACAAGAGCACCAGTACACAAAAAAGATTAGAATTCCATTCTTAGAAAAGACAAATGCAGTATTTACTGGTTTCTTGTTATATTCATGTTGTTATTTCAGTTTTAAAATCCCTGTTTACAATGTTTCACGAGTAACATCACTGACACAATCATTTTGCAACATATAAAGCTGTCAGAGCTTAAATGTTTTACTCACCATTCATCTCTCTTCCTTCAAAATAGCCACATTTTTAAAAGATCTTAATATTTATTTAAGAAATGGCAATGATTCTGTGGCACAGCTGTCCACAATGTATTTGGTTTATTATGAAAATAAAAGTATATTTCAACATAGGCCGGATTAAAAATGTTACACAAAATTGTACTATATATATGATTACATTTTCAGTTTAATAATGTAATTTTTAAATAACCGAATTAACACAAATGGTAAGATTGCTTATGCCTAAAAAGAGGCCGAGTGCAGACAGACAGGGCAGTGCAGAGGTCAGAGGAAAGCTCATTCCAGGTCATAAAAGTTTTTCTTTAAACTTCCGCTGGTGGTCATGATCCAGCACCCTGGTGGGTGAGGTAATCCTATAGTCCAGCCTCAGCGCCATTACGGCAGGCGCCTCCATCAGCGCCACACTGGGAGTCCAGGTTATAGCTCAGTCCGTCGACTGTCTGGCGTTACACACGAATGATCTAGACCCTCTCCCAAAGCCACATTACCACACAGACACACTTCATCTCCCCAGTCCCAGCATGCACTGCACCGGGTCCGCAGGTCCGGCTCCAGTAACGCTTGGTGAGAGAGCATTAAGACGGAAGCGGCGGAGATCCTGCGGCCGCTCATGAAGGACGGTGCTGGGATGACCTGCTAGCCCCCATCCATGCAAAGCCATTCTGGGCTCTGCCTAAATGGCCAAATGTGTATGTAATGTGCTCCACACTCATCTACAGTTTTCTGCGGTGGAGAATCCTTTTGATGGATGACGTGCGGCTCAGGCACTCCTGCTGGCTTCAGCTACAACTTGTCTCTGCACAGTGTATGTGATTTTAGATAGAATCTGCCATTTCCTTGTACATAACTTTAGAATATACGATTTGTTAAGTTTTGAACAAGTACTGAACTGAACAGCTTTGTCTTAGTTTTTAAGTACTGCTGACAATATTTCTTTCCAAATTATAACACTGTTATTGCAGTTTAAAGGAAATAACAAAACATCAAAATAAGAGAAATGATGCAGTGTGTACAGAACTTCAAAGAATAATTCAAAGAAAACAAACCTGTTGTTCACTCTTAAATAAAATGGGAATAATTACCTTTGACGTACGTCTAGTAGTGTTTTGCCATTCAACTGGTCACACTGTGAGAGGAGAGTGTTGATTACAGCAGTGTTTTTTTATACTTTTCCTATGTAAATGGCAGAGAGATGCGAGACTGATATCACTAATACCCCCATTAAAAAAGAAAAAGTCAGATTACATTCCAAAATCGATTGTGGCGTTGACCTTGAGGACGGAAAACCAGTTTGCAAATTTGCACTCAAAGGGGCTGCCAAATAAAGAAACACATCAAACACGTCCCCTCATCTTTGAGAACACCATCCTCCACCATTTATAACTTTAATCCCTAACAGAAACGTGGGAACGTTCAAATGTCAATCATAAAATGTACTAATTTTCTATGCCTGCAACTGTTCAGTAGCCTCTGATTTGCAAACAGACACACACTGACCTCATAAATACACACACACACACATTCCTGGGTTGGGGGGGACTCTTTTCTTCCTTATTTATGTATATGTACAAAAGAAAGTACAGTTTGATTTATTTGCTTGTGAAGATAAATCTTTATTAAAGATCCTTTTCCTTTTTGCTTAATTTCTTTAGTTCGATTAGTGTACAGATTTATTCGATTCATTTTGAAACGGGGAGGCTTTTTAAACACCTGGGGTGATTTTCTTTACAGTTATGAGTGTTAATAAACCTCTGTAATGTCTGGCGTATTAATATTTAGTACATTTATACATAGTAGCACCCAAACATTGCATTATATGTCTGACAAAGATCCATTTGGGATTCGACCATGCTCAGTTGGACAAATGTACTGTTTGAGTGTAGAACCCAGAACTGAAGAACTTACACAGCACATTAAATAAGGAGTATGAGGCAATTTGAGATTCTCTCTAGGTTTAACACTATCGAGAGCATGAATAAAATGTGGACATTTCATATGTTTTAGGGCATTCCATGTTCTCATTCACATGGTAAGTGCTTTAACTCAAACCCTATTGTATTCAGGGAAGTACAGTTTAGCCTTTGAGGCTGTCAGCTATTTAAGAAAACAAATTAGCAGCATCTCTGGTTAAACAAAACCAGGTTCTTATTTCTTCAGTTTTACCAGATCTTTAATTAATTGGTAGTCTTTGACAACAAATAGTTTTCTCCTTAGTTATTCAACTGACTTGCTCAGATTGTAGAACTAGATC
>JBBPCY010000001.1:6014571-6026396 GCA_037974405.1 Brachyalestes nurse
ACAGGCTACACACACTCATTTTAGTAAAATATTACAAGAGGCAGTGATTCTCTTCAGACCACATTCTTACCTTAAGAAGAAAACTTGACCAAGTATGAAATAAACATTCTTTTAAGAGATTACAAATCACGTTCCCAAAAACAATGATTAACTACTACAACAGCCACTCCTTAGAACTCCAGGTCATGTACACAAACCTTGTACCATTGTTAGAGCAAAAACCTGGAGAGAAAGTCCCTTAAATGGACTGTCAATATGCTCACTTTTATAGTAAAGTGGCCCCTTACAGTCACGTGTGAACACACCACAGTACGGCACACAGCACTGCGTTTAACCTGTTCGCCAAGTGAAGCAGTGGGCTGCCACCAACAAGGGGCGCCCGGGAAGCAGTGCGTGAGGACAGCACCTTGCCTTAAGGGTACCACAGGTGATGACACTAGCAGCATTGAGATTTGAACCCACAACCTTCTGTTTGCAGGGGCAACACCCTAACCACTAGGTCTCCACCTGCCCCAGTGCAACATTTATTCCTTCAAACTTCTCACACTAAAACCTGAACTACCTTTACCCATTTTCCAATGTTTGGGACAGATCTTCCTTTCAAGATTGCTATAAATAAAAACAAAGGATTGTGTGAGAGACTGAAGCAACGTCTCCAGTCAAAGCAAAACCTAAATGGAAATAAAGGGAGAAGTAGAAAAAACAAAACAGAAAAATTACGTAATGACTGCAGAGGAAACCCAATCTCTGCTGGCCTGCCCTCCTTATTTAGTCTATTGGCAGCGGGGAATTTGGTGACATTCCCCCATTCAGAGGACTTAACAATAGAACCGGCTAGTGTCTTTAAAAGCCCACTACTTCTCAATGGACGCATGACAACACTTGAGTACAGCTAACCTAAATAAGAAGTGAAGTGAAAGCTATTTCCATGGCTGATGGCATACAGAGGAGGGGGAGGCAGGGGGAGGCAAAATCAACAATGCTGTCTAGCCTCCCATCTCATTTTAACACACATGCAGCTGCATGAATGGCACTGTGTTCTGTTATTGCAGGCAGGCGTGTGATGTTTATGTGTATAAAGTTGAGGTTCACCAACAGGAACAGGTAGAAACTTGAGGAGGGTATTTGCTAAATAAATTGAATGCTGGCCCAAATATTGTCATAGAATTCAACTTGGGTCCAGCTGAACAGTTGAAAACAAAACTGTGTGTCACACAAAGCTTCACAAAGCTGATATTTGTGATAAAGCATCTTGCATCTAACATCTAAATGGTTTTCTTTTCTGAGGAAGCCAAAGAAAGCAATCGGCCCACACTGCCTAGTACCAGCTGGTCAATATGGTATTGGATTTGTTTTTACTGGCATCCCCACATGAAATTGTTCATCTAAGAAGGAAAGAAGCTGAAGGCAAAGGCAAAGAAGATAGGGACTGAAGACAACAGGCAGGTCAGGACCTCATTTACACACCGATCAGTCATAACATTAAAACCAACTGCTGCCAGGGCCACCAAAGCAGCTTGAATCCATTGAGGCAGGCAAGAACAGCACCAAAAATGTTGTCAATGTCAAAATATGAATGGACAATCGACTGATTGCACCCTCTAGGCTTCACTGACCCACAACAGTGTCATCAAAGGATACAGTGGCAGACAAGCACAAAAAAAAGAAAATATCTAAGAGCATTTTCAGCACGTAGGAGAAAGGAGCCTCAACACTACCTGACATTCTGAGGAGCCACTCAGTAATACTGTAATGTCTACTGTAATGTCTTAAAGAAGTGTTAACTGGAGAAAATAAACACGCTTGTGTTGTTTTGTCAGAAACCTGCAAACTCACTAAGCTGACTAAGCACTCACTAAGCACATTAATCACACATATAACGAGACAAACTTGCTTTCCTTTTGTTCAGCAGTGGATGGTGTTTTTCTAACATTTAAATCATCAAACTTGAAACTCATCATGACAGGTGCAAGCTATTGGTTCTTATGGAACCCACAGTAGCGTTAAAAGCAGCAGGTAAGATTGTCATGCTGAGGCTGGTAGCTCCATAAGGCTGATTAGTGATCAGGAATTTCAGGAGTCTAAGACGGATATGATGTGGGGCTGTCACATTTACTCAACTAAAACTGCTTACTTGATTAAAAATAACACTCTAAAGGAATCAGCTTAGTGACAACTTTAAATAATCAACAGGGTACATAATGGCTGAAAATAGCATGCAAATTGCTTCTATGTGCATCACACCAGAAAGATCTTACAAATTGAATGTTTTTTGTTATAAATTGTGATTATTTTTCATTAATAATAAAAATAATCACTAGATTATTCCTTTTAATACTTGCTAGTGATAATCCTAATGTAATGGTAGATTACTCAAATTAAATCAAGAGATAAAACTAAGGAAAAGGTTGTAAGGCTGGTTTCTGCTACAAAGTTTTTGCTTTTGCTGCAAAGCACAAATGACCTCCCTGTGCTCCACATCTCACTGTGGGAAGTTCTTTTATGCAGCCTACACACACACACACATACACACACAAATACACACACACACACACACACTCCCTCTCTCTTTCCTTGCCAGCATTAGAGAGGCGTGCCCCAGGAGAGGGCCAGAATGGTTTGTTTACACTCTGTATGCTGTGTTGCCAAGGCAAATACCACCTTTGAGACCTGGGAGAACCTTCCACTGGGGTGAAATTGGTCTCGTTTTCCCTGCATGTGTCCCTTTACTTTGAGAAATCAGCATGTGTATGGGTGGGAGACTTGCTTTTAGGGGTCCCTATCCATTAATGAGCAGCCTGACATTTAGGTCCTGCCAGACACTGAGGGCTACTTGATTACTGGACCTCATTTCAAGCATAACAAAGTCAAGGAGTGTTCTCCCTTTTCTCGTGTAGGTGATTGTATATTTTGCCCCAGCAAATCAACACTAAGTGGTGAGGTTGGGGAGGACACTGCAGTTAATCAAAGCCCTAGGCCTGAAGACACTCAGTACTACTACAGGGAACAACTATAAATAACCAGATTACTACAGGGATTTTATTCCCTGAAAAAAGGGGGGGGGTGGATGTTGACACTAAATCAAATACTCTATTTACTTTGCTAGAATCAAATTTGTGGATAGTTTTAAAATGATCAAATCATAGGAGATAACAACTGGGCAAGTGGCTCCCAAACACACCTACAGATGGATGACAAGGAAACTGAAAACACACCAAGAAAGGTGGGTTAATGGGTAAAATAAAAATCTGACGAAACTCATAAAGACATCTTTGACTAATAGCAACCCTAAAACATCACATCTGCACCATTCAATGTATTTACCGTGACTGAATGACGATAGGGACTCAATGAGTCTTGGTGTCTAACAGGTCTGAATTGCACCAGAGTGTTTGTACCTTAACATGTCTAGTGGGACCAATTACAACTAAAATCATACTCTATGAGAAGACTCTTAACTTCCACTGTTTCCATCTACAGCAATATTGAAGTGAACCAATACATGTCTGGCAACACAAACACATAAATACCTCAGAAATGTAGTGTTATAAGATACAAAACGAATACTGCTTAGCACATGTCCCATGTGAGACCTCAGCTTTAGTTATAAGAATCTCAACACGTGTGTGTATGCGTGTGTGTAATAAGAATCTATTGGTAATAAGAACCTCTAACACGTGTGTGTGCAAGCATCAAGCTCACTGAATGTCTCAAGCACACCGACAGAGATTTCAGCAGGCTCTCAGCAGCTCTCCCTAAATGCCTTTAACTGTATCTGATTCTGAGCAGCTCAACATCAGAAATATCTGAAACAGCTTTCAAGGTCAATTCTGTCTGCGATGCTTTAAATCTGGGACGCCTCCGTGCGCTCACTCCAGAAGACTGAAAGGCACGACACATTAGCTTGCTTTTCAAAAAGGACTGGGGACACATACATGTTTAATAACTGCTCAGAAGATAAAATACTATATCAAAAAAAAGGCTAATTATCTTGTAATAACATGCATTCTGGTAGCTTCTTCAGTTCCTGTTTATGGAACCTCCTACACAGAGCTGGGTACTGCTCAAATTTGTTTTGATACTGATACCAATACCCAGACCTTTCCTTTGATACAGTTTCCTGAACAATACTTTCTTCGATATTCCTTTTGAACCAGGAGTCTAGATTGTGGAACAATGATGGAACTTCATATATGCCTGCTCTGCCATAATAGTGCATACAAAGACTACACTGACCAACACAGGAGTATCTTCAAGTGGTGTTCAGTGGTGCAGTAACTGCTTTTGACCAAAATATGCTGTGAGATTTAATTAGGCTGGAAAGCTGATGTTTAACTAGTCTCAGCAACAAAACACTTTGACAAAATTTGTATCATGAGACAATGTGATACTTTACTCATGTTTATACCAGTTTCAGACAGAAATGATTCTCTCTGTTCAGATCAGCTTCCACAAATTCTTAGCCATGTTTTCCTTTCGCAAATATATAACTCAAAAGATATCAGTTGTGAGTAGTGCTGGGGAGTAAGATTTCATTGATCCCTATTCATGGACATTATGTTTAATGTGTTAGTTTGCTTTTTGTGATACCAAAACACTGTCAGTACTTTAAGAACACTAACCAGCTGCATAATTACAGTAATTAGAAATAGAGCATCATTTCGTGTCTTTAGTTGTAATTAGTCGTGTAATTAAAAATCCATTCTAAGCAATGAGTTTTGTAATTACCGTTGTACTGGTGTGCCTCAACTAAGTAACTTGCTCGAGACTGCAACGTTTGGACGCACTACCAGTACCAGCATCACAAACATTTAGCACTGATGTGTTGCTAGCAACAGTAGGTTAGCAAACACACACATCCACATGGACACAAGAGTTATCCTGCTGGAAAGCTGCATGAAAATGAGTAATTAAAGGTGAGGTGATCAACCAGTGGGGAAACATAGAAGGAACAGACACACGCTCAGACCTCGCTGGAATGTACATTTTTACACCTTAAAAGCAAACATTTGATCAACGCAACAACGGCTAATCTATGCAATGCCCTCTACTCTAATAATGAAGGAGCTGATATTCCGTCTAAACGTAGTTAAGCACATTTTGCTCTGACAATGTTTTGCAAACTTATTTCAAGATTTTAAAAAAGCAGTAAGGACAAGTTCTTCTCTGTATTGTTCAGTTCTGTCTTTGTTGTTTTGTAAAATAATATACCTCATACATGATTCAGTTGTTTAATATGGTTAATTGTAGTAAAGTCATTGTTAACTTTAACTGTTTTCTGTTTGGGGGAAAAAAGTATGATTCACAGTACTGTGATATTGCCCACAACTAGTGAAAATAATTGTGTGAAACGCTGAATAAAATCTTTTTTGGTGTATTTTTGTGAAAAAAAAGCAAGCATAAATAATGAAGAAACATCATGATCAGGACATGCCCACCTTTATATTAAATCTAATTTAGGAAGAACATTAATAACACTTCAGCTAGAAGAGTATTGCTGAGGTTTACAGTCTCTATTTTGTCAGTAAAAACTAAATTGATGCTGGAAACATTATTGGTTCCTGCTGTTCTTGCTGTGTTTTCTTTTTTGAGGTGAAACACTGCATGCACGCTCGTATTACTGCAGCAGCACAGCGAGTCTTGTGGCTGCACTGCAGCCTCGGTGGAACAGCGGGAAACTAGGGCAGGGCGTTTTCCTGTCTCTCTGCCTCTCAAGGCTGCAGGCCTACATCAAGATCAGGAGCAACTTCAGGAGAAACAGCCAGAAGCAGTGATGCCATATTGGCTGTGGAGAGTGAGCACTGCTCTATTGTTAGATGTTGAGTCAACAGTCTTGACTCTACAATTATAGTCTAAATCAAAGGAGTCTTGTTCAGACATTATGTGCAGTACTTTATACTTTCACTTCGTATTTACATATTGTTTTCAGTACATATGACCTCAAGGGTATGATTAAGGAGAAAGAACTTTTTCTTCTTATAAACATAAGCAAGTGCAGAAGGGCAAACATGCAGGTACACACATACGGACACCTGCATGAGAACACACACAGGGCTCGTTTTTCCTCCTACTCAAAACAAATAAGAAAAAACTGCCTTAAAGGAAAGAATTAGCACTAATATACAGCACAGAGCCAGCATCTCTACTGTTAACATTTCTTTTCTTCAGCAGTCTAAATGATGAATAAAGAATGAGAGAAGCATATCGGCTTCTCCCCCACCTCAGCGACACAGCAGGGGGATTTCTCCGGCCTCTTAGAGCTCATCACTCAAGAGCAACCATTTTTACCCTCACAACACAGACCTGAGATAACACACTGCGATCTAAACCATATATCCTCTAACCTACAACTACAAATGTCTTTACAGATTATAACACATTTATATTGTACATCTGCAACTTAAACACTGTTTTATACTTTAAAGGGCCTATTGTTATGAGGAAACAAATGTCCTTAACTTACTTCTCTAACTTAAATGTTTGGTGTACTATGTAAATATAGTAGTAATTTCAAATAAGTAATCATAATGTTCAGTCCATGGAAACTAAACTGAAAAATGGTTGTTTTTGTGATGTCACAATACCTATGCATTTTATAGATGAGGCCTAGAGCAATTTTGCCAAAGGTAATTCATCTGAAAGTTATAAGGAGTGTCACATCCTAGATTTGGAGAGTATAATGTCCAGCATTTCACCATGGTACACATATTAGCATTCGAGCTTGACCACAATTCTTCAATGTAATAGTGTTCTTCTACTGCCAAACCACCCAATCCAAACATGGACTGCTTTATGAACAATACAAGGCACCCAATCAGAACCGAAATCAGTTTTAAAAGCACAGTAACGGAAACAACTTGCTTGATGCTGTGGGACAAGAAAGGTTGGAATAATTATCTACTGTTGTTTTTGGTACATAAATCCACAAAAATAATACAAGTTAAATACGAGACAAACGTAAGGATTCAGGCCCTTTAAACTGCAATTAAGAGTAATTGGGACACTTCAAATCAATGCACTCCATAGAAACGACAAATGAGCTGTTTCTAGCTAGGTGGGTTTGATGCAGTCGCCAGACTACTCACATTTATTGCAGCCTTTCATGACTAATTGCAGGAATTCAATCTGCAAATGAAGATGTGATTATCTGTGGCATCCTAATCTCCAGCACAATGTTGCAGTGCTGCTAGGTCATTTTCTCTTTTGCAGACACTTGGCAAGAGTGAGGGTTCTCAGCAGTGAGGTTCAACTTTGGTAAAAAGAGAACGTTGTAAGCAATGATTACATTTTGAATAAAGGTATGCCACAGGTTCAGTAAAGATGGACATTAAACAATGTGTACTAGTCTGGATTTGTTTAATGACTTGAGGGAAGTGATCATGTGACTGAAGTGCTATCTGCAGTGAGCAGCACTCAGGGAGATGGAGAATGCTCCTGTCAGCTGTCAGACAGTAATGGAGTCCAGCAGCCCACCCCTTCAGCCTTGCTCCCAAACATCAGCCTAAAAATAGACCAGACAACTTTTACCAACACAGGTTTAGATCTATACCTTGACACAGAATGATGATTCAACAGCTGAGTCCAGTTGTCTTGTACCTCCTGTTAATTCCCAAGCACACAATGACACTGCAGCTGTTACGCCCCCACTAACTTACTAACAAATTGTCAAGCTGCAGCTTGACGCCACTGGCATGCTATTTTCAACACATACCATCTACTAATACAACAAATGCTATAGTTATGCTTCTATCGGAGAGTCACATAATATATTTTACACTGCTGCTGCTAGACTATCAATAACTGAATGGTTAAGCCAGGAATAATTCTCTAATTTGTCAAACGTATATAAACTGAGTTGGTCTTAGACATATAGAGGCATGTTAGCTGGTAGAGCCCTGAGTCTAATGGTGAGGCAGAATTTAATCATTATGCCACTTACAGCTGAAACAAACGACCAGAACATCTTAGATTTGACACAGATCTAGCAATATTCAATTATATTCAATTCGCATTAAAAACTCTTTTCATGTGCCCATAATTACGCTAAAAGATTTGCACTTCATTTCTGAAGTGCATTATGCTTTCAATCATTTCTATCTTATACATTTCTATCTTAACCAATTCACGCTTTAAAAGAATGTTTAAAAAGAAGCTTTTATTTCTAGCTTTGTTTTTAAGCTGTTTCTTTTATTTTGTCTTTTTAAAAAATTACGAGGAAAGTGTTTTTCATTCCTGGTTCAATCCAAAGACTGGTTAATATCTTAGATGTTTTCATTTACTCTGAATCCATAACTCAGTGCTGATCTACTCCAATCTAGGATTCAGGAAAGGTGCACTAGTCATCCTAGGGATATGCTGACTCTCTTCAAACTCTCTTTTGAACACAGTTATCCTGCGGATTGTTTAATACCTAAGAGGCTTGTTTCGTTACTTCAGAGTATAATCTAGTTTAGTTGCCTTTCATCCTGTGAAAAGTGATAACTTCCTAAATCAGGGTGCTGGAGAAGACTGGAGTCTAAATGTTGTCCTAGGTTTATTCACTTTCTTCTGGTGGTTAAATACTAGCATTGCTATACACTTTCTGTGCTGGAAAAGACTCAAGGAATCTAATTTTCCAAATTAATTGTATTTTATATTCTTTATATCTCTTTGCCTTTAATTTCCGGGTGATGGTCTTTTTAAATTAATGGAAAGAACTTTAATAAATTGCCATTGTGAATAAACTGTGCTTCGTAGATAAACATGCCTTGCCTTATACAGAATACAAAACATGGAATAAAATTTATATTCCACACTGAATGAATGTGTACGAATATCAGTACTCATAGTCTCTTTAGTGTTGCAGAGGCCCGTAAATGTAAACAAAGGAATGACAGTTCCCATTGTATCAGGTGATCATAAGACTATAAAATAATTCAGAGCCGACTACAGAGACAACAAACATTCTGGAATTTTTACATATTCTTTTAGCAAAACCATCTTATATGGGCAGACATGTACATCAGTGAGTGTTACATTTGTCAGAAAGCCAAATGTTAATTTGTCCACTCAATTTCCAGAGATTTTGGGATCTAATCTAACATTTCTTATGACCAATCATTCTACATCCTGCATGAATGTGGACCTCAGCAAAAGGCACCCTGGCATTACTACAACAGAAACAGAGATCCTGATCAGAGAAGGAAGACCCTGTTAACATCACACAACTTCACATCCAGGAAATACCAATTGACCAGTCCCTAGTGCATCCATCTGCTTAGCTCAGAAGCACAGGAAAAGAACAGTGAGGGAAACATGAAAGAAGAAAGACAAAGCAGGGAGAAGACGTCACCAGGCATGTCAAATCAAACTCTATGGCTCACATAGCTCTTTTTTATCATAAGATTCCACATGCCGGAGCACCTCCCAGAGCAAACCCTGCCTGTTATTGGCTTTTCCTATTCTACAGGCGATCGGGTGACTTTGGCTGAGGTCATCAGGGCATGGCAGGATTCAAAACGACAGGCAAAGCTGTACACCTGACCTGCAACACATTCTGTATCTGGAAGTGCATGTGCATACACATAGGACGCACACTTGACCTGAGGAAAATGGGTCCACACTGTCAACACAATGGGAGCCTTCACTGTCTAAGTATACCGTGTTCAGGGCTGCAGAGAAAAGGGATGTGGAATAAACACACAGACACACTCATAAACAATCCGATGTGAGGAACTAACGACTGAGGACTTTGTACCAAGTATACAGATGTAATCAGTGGTGCAATTCCTGGTCATAGCCCTTCATGTGCTGAAATGCAGTGCCAAACCCTTCAGCAACGTGGCTGCTGGCTGCACGTACCAAATGATGACCTAATGGTCTCCAGCTATTTCTCACACTCAAACAGCAATGAGAAACTCTGCCATTCCAACCCTTCTGACTGACGTTAATGCAAGACTATGTTTTTATGTGCATGAGCTCAATACTTGGTTCATCTTCAATGTAATAGCACAACTGTTGCCTAAGAAAAATACGTTGCGATGCAAAATAGACACAAAAATGAAATGCCTATGACTGGTAAACATCACGACCAGGCTCCTGCCTAGTTAACTATGTCGTAATCCTGGACAAGGTAGTGGTCCTGAAGCTCTGAAGCTTACCTTTGCTCTGTGCTCGACGTAGATATTGCAACTTCACCCATTCACTAAGAGAAGCAGAGCTAGCAGGCTAGCTAACTGGAGCTGTCTCCGAACGACTCCATCCCAGACAGCGCTGAGAGAGAGAGTGGGAGGGAGAGAGAAAGGGAGAGGAGGGGAGGAAGAAGGGTGGACTTCAGTCTACTTTCTTCGTGTCTCGTAGATGTGTTTCTCCCAAGAACCAGCTGGAAATGTCAGCCAACTCCCCAGTTAACCAGTTCTCTAGTTCTGGAGAGGAGGGAGGGAGGAGGGGGTTACCAGTGGTATGTAAGTTACCGTCCGTGCAATTCCTTTGGTCCAAAAAGGGTTAAAAACGTAGGAGAAAACACAAATTCTTCTTATAATGAAGCAGTATGAGACAAAAAGTTGTTTAGATGAATTTTAGCTGGTCGTTCTCCCTTCGTGTCTGTCGGAGAGGGGTTTAAAAACCAAAAACAAACGAGAAGACCCCTAAAAGTAACGTTAGCCAGCAACGACGGTTAGGCAGAGCGTTCCAAAACAAAGGCTTTTTTTTAAAGGCGAGATCCGGGAAAGACGACACTGTCTCTCAGAAAGAGAGACAGAGTGAGGAGGAGGAGAATGAAGAGGAGGTGGTGAGAAACAGCTGTAGCATCCAGCTGCTGCTCCGCATCCAGCTGTTGGCAGGAAATGTGCGTGGAGCTTGGAAGAGAGGGAGAAAACAAACATGGACAGGAACCTGGAACGGATCCCCTCCTCCTCACTTCACAGCCACCCAGCAGCCTGCTCAACACTAACACATACACATTTTTCCTCCACACTGAGGTTAGGACTAGAAATACACCACATGGACAAAAGTATTGGGACGCCGGACCATGTTGGCGAAAAGAAGGTCGTGGGTTTGAATCCCAGGACTGCTAGTGGCACAACTGAGGTACCCTTGAGCAGGAAGTTCTTCCACACCAAATTCATCCAACACAGTCATGCTGGAATAGAGAAGGGCCTTCCCCAAACTGTCCACAGAGCATGCGTTGTCCAAAATTTCTTGGTACGCTGAAGCACTAAGATTACCATTCACTGGAAGTAAGGGGCCCAGGCCAAACCCTGAAAAACAAGTGTCTCATAATATTTTAGTCCATATAATGTATATTCAGCTTTTGTCTAACTATAGTCACTAGAGTCACAGTTTAAAGCAGAGACCCAACAGTGGCAAAAAGCTTTTCTCCAGCTGTCACTTTGATGCAATAATAACAAGTGGGGCTGCCGCTCAGTCTATGACTTCATCGTAAAAAAAAAAATGTTATCTTTGCAAGACACATGGCAATGAAGTGACCCACTTTCCCACCTCCTTCTTATTTCAAATCCAGCACCTTGAAACTAACTTGAAGCCTCCAACACAGAGCAAGCGCCCTTCATGCATACTGTCACCTTTGTTATTTTTAACACAATCTGACTGGTAGTGCAACTGTCTCCAAAAGTTGATGTTTATTCAACCATTTACAGAAATAATACTATTCGTATTCTCCCAATACATTTGTGGAGTTTCCCTATTCAGCTCAGTGTAGCCAGGACATGAAACTCTGAGTTATGAGACTCCTCCCCATGTAGAGCCAGGATTGATCACAGATGTCAATGATCAGTCTTTAAGAAGAGCTTTATTTACTGATTCATTTTCCAAAACAAATGTTACCT